>JAZKLR010000403.1:0-730423 GCA_037103525.1 Ganaspis brasiliensis
GTATCGTAATTGTAAAGGTACAAAGTTGGTCTATCTGGAGCTATTACTTTAATTAAATTAGTATTTATATAGTTAAAAATAGTTTTACCATTCTTATTATTTATGTCACAATGCCAAAGATTGTGCTTGCCATTAAAGTCACCAATTATCAGAACCTTATTAGATATACTAAATACTTTTTCTAGTTGTTGTGTGTTTAGCTTTTGATTTGGTATGTAAGTTGAAACTAAGGCAAATTTATTTTCAATTTCAATTGCTACTGCTTCTAAATCATTACTATTTATGTCTATTTGTTTAAATTTAATATTTTATTTAACCAGGATTGCTACTCCACCACCACCCTGATTTTCCCTGTCTTTTCGTATTGTATGAAAGCCCGGGGTTAAAAAGAATTTTTTACTATTAAGTTTTGTTTCGTTAATTAAAAGAATATCAATATGATGCCTATCGATAAACTGCCTCATCTCACGCTGTTTATCCTGAATACCGTTGGCATTCCAATGAGCTATTACTATTTTACTATTACAATTCATTAGAAAATTTAACTATGAAATCGCTGAATATAACTGAATGTTGAATTTTATCGGAGGTTTTTTCTAAATCATTAAATAAATGTCTAACTAATTTGATCATACCGTGCAAGTTATATTTTTCATTTAGTTTTTTGCTAAGTTCTGCAAGTTCGAAGATTGTTGAGCTGCTTTCCACTGTGGTCGACATTTTATTCCAAGCGTTGTTCGTTGGAGTCGATTTTTCTGTTGACTCTGTTCTTTCTTTTCTTTCCTGTATCGGTGGTCTCGCTGCATTCTGCTGTTCACTAGGGCCTTCCTTGATAAATTGTGGATAGTTCCGTTTGTTGATTTCTGGTGGTTGTTGCCGTTGAGATTTCCTTTGTTTTAAATTAACTCTTTCCCTGAGTTGTGGGCATCCGCTGAAGTTTGCTGTGTGTGATCCTCCACAGTTAGCGCACTTGGCTTCCGTTGTTGATTCTTTTTTGCACTCTTTTGTTAAGTGTCCTAGTCCACATTTAACACAAACTGGCCGGTTATTAAAATTGTTTGTTCCGTGTCCGAATTGTTGTCAGTTGTAGCATTGTGTGATTTGCCTTGGGTTCTTGTAGTTTTCCCATTTAACCTTTGTATAGCATAGTACGTTATTTCTTTTTAATAATTGAATTTTGGGTCCTTCTGGCGTACTATCAAAGGTTACTAGGTATGGTGGAAATTCTTGCGGTCTATCTTGTCCGATTTTTAATGGGTATACTTTAATTGGATTAAAGCCCATTTCATTAAGCTGTTTGGTGATTTCTTCAACTGGAAGTACCGGTAGTCCTTTAACAACGATTTTCTTCTGTTTTTCCGAGGAAGCTGTGTATGTGTAAAATGGCACTTCTGTGTTTTGAGATGTTCACATACTATCTTGTGTTCTTTTAACTCTCTTGGGTAGATAATGACTGCCTTTGTTGAAATTTTCATGACAACATCCTTAGTCAGATTTTGGATTTCGTTGTAGATAATCATCCTTGTTTGATGTTGCACGTTTGAGTCGTTAACGACAATAGGCGGGGCCTTTTTTTCCTTATTTTCTGTTATGATGTCATCTACTTCTTCATCCGCGTCTCCCATGTCTTTATCCATCAGCGATTCAAACATATTTGTTGTTGGTACTTGATATACGTTGTTTTGCGCCTGCTTTTTAGCAGAACCAGCTTTTGTTTTCTGTTCAGTCCTTGTTCTTTTAGGAGGTCTTTTTGCTTGATTCACATTTTCTTCCGGCCCTGTGGCCATGTTCAGGTTTATGAGTCCAATGCTTTGCTGCAATTTATTATTATTAATACACTTAACTGACGTATCACTACGAGAGAAACAACGCGCGCCAAACGCTTTCGTTGAATGAAGTAACGTGCGCCACACGCCTTCGTTGCTTCACAAAGAGATCGGTTTAGAAAATTTCACGGGAGCGACGTTACTGGTACGGCGGCCAATGCGAGAATCATGCACGCGACGAAATATCGAGAAGGAATGAAGTTTCGCGACGAAACACGTAGTTTTGTAGAATGGATGCCTTTTTCAGTGGTGAGAAGTGGGAAGAAGCACATTATTGGTTAATTGGCGTGAGGAAGGGAGTGTTGCGATTTGATTGGTCGGTAGCGAAATACGGGGGAAGCCGAGTTCATGTGAGTTAACAAAACTACTCACTTAACTGCCGCTTCAGCATTCTTCCTTTGAGTCTCGTCGTGGAAGGACCGGTTCAACGACATTTTGAAAAATGACAGGGATCAAAATGTTTAAGAAAAGGACGAGCAAAGCGGCATCGTTCTTTGTGATAACATTCCAGGAATCCCGAAGCCCATCATCCGTCGCCTAGCTTGCCGTGGTGGAGTCAAGCTTATTGGCCAAAGCAGATAGAAATACGGTTACGGGAACATGAGACAGAAAAGGACGGAAACAGTCTCTGTCCTTTATTATCTCATGCCCTGCTCCTGTAGCCGTATTCGTTGTGCTTTGGGCTTATCTATCTGGTTTGATCTACGAGGAAACTCGTGGTGTTCTCAAGCTGTTCCTTGGACCCGTGACGCTGTCACCTACACCGAACACGCCATTGGCGGTTTTACGGGGGGGCGAATGGGGCGACCGCCCCCCCCCCCCCCGAGAATCTTATATTTGTATAAGAGAGAGAGAGATAGCACTATAGTGCTATAGTGCTATAGTGCTTCTATCCCATATATCGCCCCTCCCGAACACTTTGCCTAAAGCCGCCCCTGGAACACGCCAAGAGGAAGACTGTCTCCTTCATGAATGTAGTCTACGCTCTGAAACGTCAAGGCCGTACTCCTTATGGTTTTGGCGGTTAAGTTCTCTGCTTATTTTTTTTTGTAATTAATCGGCTCTTTTCAGGGCCATTATATTTTCTTACGTTGAATTGGTTTTTGAGAATTATTGTAGCTATTATTCGTACTTTTTCTTTCATACCGTAAATTGAATTAAAGTTTTGAGGGTCATAATATTTAAAGTTTATCTTATCTAAAGTTTTCTTAGCGAAAGTGCGAAATTGATATAAATTTTAAGTAGAAAACAAGTTTTATGTAAGAGAAGAAAAGCTTTAACGGTTTAATTCTCGACGTGTTGAACGCGAACTGTAAGGAGAAACGGAGACCTCTGATTGGTTCGACTTCGGATGTTCGAGTGCGCACCTGCCAATCATGGATTGCTGGCCTCTTAACGTTTAAACTAACACGTTTATTTTCATTAATAATTGCAAGAGTTGCCATTTCTAAGTTATTTTCCTACTCTGAATCGAATGTCCGATTGGAATTTCCACATAAAAAGAAAATTCTGACAGGGTATATAACTCGTCTCAAGCCGACTAGAATTTAGTTTTTTATGCCTTCTTATACAAATTCACTACTTATTTCTTTATATATTATCTAACTTTTTTAAAGCAAATGGTTTTATCATAATAATTAAATTTGTTGCTTTTTTACTTATTTTCCAGTAAAACACATAAGGTGGACTTGCGGGTTAAGAGAAAGTTTTTTTGTTTCTACAGAAGTTAGTTGAGATAGCTCAGTGGGTTTAGGTCTTAGGTTTCGTTAGGTAGCGTGCGTTCAACCCGGGTTCGAATCCCCGTCCCCCAAAATTTGTTTTCAAAGTTTTCTATAAAATGCGACAAGTAGCTTACGTCAATTAAAATTGTTAAGTAGGTGATTATAATTATTTTTATATTTTTATTTTATTTTGCAATTACAATTATATTCTTTTACAGTTACTGTTATACAAATCATTTGCGTTAAAATACAACTACGTATTCAGTTCGTAGTAAGTAAATAATACTAAATTAATTTTGTTAAAAGAATCAAAACTATCATCTTTTAATTTCTTTTTAATTATTAGTAGCAAATTTGCAAATAAAACTCTTTTTTCTATAATTCTTCTTCTATCGTTTTCCTATCATTTTCCTATCATTATTTTTCTATCATACTTTCTCGTAAGGGAAATGCTTAAAACTTGTTATTTTGGAAAAGGATCATGTAACGCTGTGTAGCTACTTTGAAGACGAAAGCCACCTGTGTTCACTTATAGGCCACATCAGAAAACGCTATTTTAAATGCAAAAAATATTTATAAACTTGCAAAAGCACATGAAGGATACGAAAATTTTTTTACAATAGACTTCATCATGATAAAATTAAACGATCACTTGTCAAGAGATATAAATTCATAATCAACAACCCCGAAAACTTCAAAGTAACAAATTTCAAGCGAGTTCAATAGATTTTAAAAAATTTTTCTCCTATATTGGATCCACCATTTTGAATTTTAAAAATCAGACTTTAGATACTTAACTAGCGAGTTCAAAAACCTACTAATAACAATTTTCAAGCTAATCCAATGGATTTTAAAAAATTCGTGCTCCATACTGGATCCACCTCTTTGAATTTTTAAAATCAGACTTTTGTCTCGTAATCAGGGACCCCAAAAACCTCCGTGTAACAAGTTTAAAGCATTTTTTTATACCGTCCGCCATATTGGTTTTGCCATTTTTTATTTTAAAAACTAACATCAGATTCTTAATCAGCGACCCCAAAAAACCTCGAGTAACAAGTTTCAAGCATTTTAAATGATTTTTTTACCGTCCGCCATATTGGATCCGCCATTTTGTATTTTGAAAAACTAACATCAGATTCGTAACCAGGGACCCCAAAAACCCCTAAGTAACAAGTTTTAAGGAAATCCAAACAGTTTTTATAAAAATCCACCATTTTAGATCCGCCATTTTTATTTTTTTTATATATCCAATTTTTATGTTATTAAAGTCACTGAATCAAAATCAACATTCAGAAAAATCGAAAATTCAGTTTTAGATATAAAAATTAAGTAAATTCCTATAGAAATCAATTTCTCAAATTTCATCCCCCCACCATGCCTATAAAAAGAGAACACATACTAACTTTTAAGTCGGACTACATTTTTCTCTTTAGATACATCTTAAGGAAGAGAACCTACCACATGGTAGTCCTGGCAATCGAAATTTTTTTTTGTGTGCCGGTGTTATTTAAAACATAAATAATATAACACAATATAAAAAGAAAAAAAAATAATGAAAATTAAATAAATAATTAATTTAATTATCTTAATAACATTTTTTTTCCAAACTGCCTGGGAAACCGGCTGGGTACTGGCATTTTTCCGGCGACTTACCAGAGGAAAAAATGTTTGCTGCAAAACGTTTTCTGTACCTGCTAACAAAGCTCGTTGTGGTTTCTAAAATTCTTAGATACTATGTACATATTTCTTGTTAGCTGTAATATAGACGCAACGTTTCAATGTATATGGACATTATATTTTATCTTTATACATTTTCCAAAACTAAGTAAATATCTAAATCAGTAAACACTTAATGGATTTACTAAATTATATAATGCTTTTGTATAATGAATAGCGTTTTAAAGATTTTCATAATGTATCTTTATGAGTTTTACAATAAATATCCTGGTTTTATTTCTATCTATATAAAAGAGTATATTTTTGTTTGTTTTGTTTTCTTTCTTTTAAAATGAGATTTTTATCTTGCATTAATTAAAACTTATTTAATTTGTATTGTTCCTTATTTTTAGTACAATTTAATAACAATTATTATTAAAAGCATACCTTGAAGCATACTAAATTATGTGGAAAAAAATATGCATCACCTTCCCTTACTAAAATTTATCACAGGAAATTTATGTCATACTTAAAATGGCATAATAAAATTTGTAGCGGAAATAATAATAGTAATAAGAATAATTACACAAGTTTTAATATTAAATAAGAACTTCTTTTAGTACTATTCAAAAGGAATCTTAAATTTTAAAGTTTAAAAATAATAATATTTTACGTAAAAATATTTGTTGTTCAAATTAATTGAATAATAATTAACATTCATCCTTTTCCCAGCTGTCTTGAAAAAAGCTGGGGTATTATGCAAAAATCCATCTGGAGCGATGGTAACACGAAAGAAATGTTCGTTTAAATCCACTTCGTGTGTATTCACAAGTTGAAAATTACGAAGGCTCTCGTCTTCTCATTGTCACAAGCTCTAAATCACTCAGCATAGTTTCAATTATGTATTTCAAAAAACTTTTTTCACTGCGATGAAGAAACACTCACGACGAATGACTCAAGACTGAACAGTTGCCGGGAAATGTAACTATTGTTCGTTGAAGGAGGGGTTGGTAATTCATCGATTAAACGAACTTACCTGTAAGTGAAGTTCAATCGGAATTATATGAAGAGCCTCTTTCGAAGAGATCACTCTGTAGTACCCCACTCCATGCCGATGGCGCCACAGGTTTACAGTCCCCACAAAAAGACTTTAATTTGACTTCTATATCCCTTACTATTTCCGGCCTCGTGTCCAGCCTTCATTCTTTAAAGTTGGCCGTAACTGATAAGGGTCTGATAATATTATCTAAGGGAAAAGAAAAACAGACAACTTTTTCTTTGGACGGGACTGATCTCTTCGAAAGAGGCTCTTCATATAATTCCGATTGAACTTCACTTACAGGTAAGTTCGTTTAATCGATGAATTATATTTCGCGCCTCTTTCTCGAGATCACTCTGTAGATGTTTAAAGAACAGTAGTTACAGCTTCCAATGTCAATTGTATAGTTATATCTAAATTAATAAGTATTTATTTATTAATTATTATTATTATTATTATTCTATTATTTATTTATTTTTTTTTTTTTTTACAAAAATGAGAAAATAATTCAAATACTAGAACACATAAAACATACTAAATTTACGTACGTTGCAATTATAAAACCATATTTAACCTTAACTTTATAAATTCAAAATAGCATTGGCAAACGTATCTGGATCATCCACAATTGCTAGATCGTAAAACTTTGCAAAAGTTTTTGACTCTTTGGTCCAGCCTGCTGTTGATCTTATTGTATCGATGTTTACCCCCACACTATTTGCTGCAGATGTTGATGCGTGGCGTACACTGTACGCCGAAAACACGCTCGTGTCAATCCCACTTTCTGTCAAAGTCCTCTTAATCCATCTGCTCAGTGTCTGGGTTCCAACCGCTTTATGAGGATTTTTTAAGGGTACAAAAAGATTATCTGTATCGATGCGAATGCTTTCAGTTCTCTTAACGTACTCCTGTAATGTTTGTGATACGCAAATGTTTTTATCCTTATAAAAAGGCAAGATTAGCACTGGTTGTTTCCTTCCAGGTTTGGATGTTTTTAATTGTGCTGGAATTTTTATTTCAACCCTCTCTTTTAAGACTTTAATATTTTTTACGTTGATAACGGTTAAAGTCTGAATTCTATGACCTGTCACCAGTGCTAGTAAGGTGGCTAACTTACATGATAGTTTATCTAGAGAGATTTTTTCATTTGGTGCCCATTTCGATAAATAGTCAAGCACTAACAAATAGATGCACCTTTGCATATTCTTTTTATTCCAAAAATCAGGCGCGATTTCTGTGCCTAAAATGAGGGATAGAGCTGATCTATACGAATTAATGGTCCCATATGAAGCACCCTTTTCGAACTCTGCTGTTAAAAAATCTTGGATATATGTTTGATTTACTACAAAGGGATCAACCTGTTTAAATTGGCAAAATATATGCCATTTTCTTAACGGAGATTCGTACTGACGAAGCGTTGACTGTGACCTTGTGACATTCCTTTCAAGGCGAACGCTTCCCTGATATAATGCCTGCCACCAGGGAAAGCTGTGACCAAAGCGGGTGTGGATCCCTGTTTGAAGAAACCAAAAGATTAATATTTGGTTGAAGTTTAATTGGATTCGGATCAAACATACTCATGCAAAGTGGATACCAGGGCTGGGATGGCCAATCTGGTACCACTAGAATTCCTCTAAAACCCTCGTGCCTTATTTTTGCCAGTATTTTTAATATTACTGAGAATGGGGGAAAAACATAAAAGAAATACTTTTTCCATTCTATAGTAAACGCGTCTACTGCTATTGAGCCTGGATCCTGTTTCCACGAGACATACTTTTCGCATTTAGTGTTAACTCTACTGGCGAATAAGTCTATATCAGGTTTGCCGAAAGTAGTAACCAATCGTTTAAACGCAGAATCCGATAACTCATATTCTGTTTCTGGCTCCAGTCTTCGCGATTCAAAATCTGCTATAAAATTGTCCTTAGATCGAATATAAGACGCGAATAACCAAATATTTCGAATCTCACACCAACTCCAAAGTTGTTTAGCTATATTGCCTATTGTTTCGCTTTTCATACCACCCATTCGATTTATATAGCTTATAGCTGTCGTATTATCAACTCTTAATAAAATGTTACAATTCTTTAAGTTTTTTGCAAAACTCTTAAGCCCTAGAAAGGCTGCTAATATCTCTAAATAGTTAATATGATATTTTCGTTCTTCAAGTGACCAAAACCCGTTTATTCTTTCGTTCTTACAGGAAGCACCCCAACCAGTTTTTGAAGAGTCCGAAAAAATCTCTAAGTTATAATGTTCGATACGTAGAGGTTTGTTAATTTTTAAAATATTCTCTCTCCCCCAATCGAAATCGCAATCTACATAATTTAGAGTTTAGTTTCATTATTGCATCAAAGTTATTATCGTATTTATTTAGTGCTTTAACCTTTTCCCTTTCAAAACTCTTAACATATGCCCACCCATATGTTGATGCTTGACAACAAAAACTTAAGGATCCCACAAATGACGCGAAACTGCGAATCGTGCATTGTCCGATTTTACTGAATTTATTTATGAGTTTTAAAGTATTTTGTTTTTTATCCTCTGGGAGTTCTACTAACATTTTTTCAGAATTTAACCTAAGACCTAAAAATGTGCAATTTGTTGAAGAAATTAATTTACTCTTTTTTAAGTTTATAATAAATCCTAGAGATTCAAGTAATTTTACAGTTTCGTTAAGGTTTTTTAAACAATCCTCGTAGGAGTTCCCGAAAAGCAATAAATCATCTAAATAAATGACTGAAAGATAACCTAACTTTCTTAAATAGGAAACCACCGGTTTCATTATTTTCGTAAATATTAAAGGTGCGCAATTTAAGCCAAACAGTAAAACAGTAAATTCAAAAAGTTCTCCAAGAAAGAAAAATCTTAAATATTTTTTATGCTTTTCTGTAATAGGCACTAGATAGTATGCATCTTGAAAATCTAAGGTAACCATAAAACACCCTTGGTGCAACAGTTTTTGTGCTGTCCTGTTGTCCTCTAGTTTAAAGTCAGTGGTTTCTATAAATTCATTTAAGGATTTAAGATTTAAAATTAATCGTTTAGAGCCGTCAGGCTTAGGGGTAAGAAAAATTTTGGAAATAAATTGGTCTTTTTTATACTGGCATTTTTGAATCACGCCTTTTTTAATTAATTTATCAATTTGACTTGAGATATCTTCTATCTCCGTTTTTGTCCACGCTGTTTCTAGAGGTGCATGTTTTTGGTAAACTCGTGATTTAAATGGTATTTCGAGTCCTATTACCCAATCTAGGACTATCCTATCTGGATATTTTGCGATAATTTGCGATCTGGAAGCAGGATTCTGTGGACGACAATACTGTTTGTTCTGACCGCTCCACTGCTTTGTCTGCGCCCAAAGTTGATTTTGATAAATTCTGTTTGACTAGCGAAGCGGTCCCTTCGAGTTTTTTGAATGCTGCTCTGGCTTTTTTTGATTCGAAGACTTTAACTCTGTACTAGATTTTTGAATCAGCTTTGCTGCTTTTATATTTTCTTCTAATTGTTTACCAAACAACCACTCGTCAGTTTCCGTTGCCTTGAGGGTGTCTCTCAACGAAGAATTTAGATTAGCTTGAATTAAGGACTTTCTTGTCAACGATTCATCTCTTTAAAGATCTACCAGGATTTTACAACTGTCACTAATTTTTCGATGAATTGAATTTCGTTTATTTCCTCCTTTTTTAACAGCTGAGACAGTAAGAAACTTAATGCACCCAAACAAACAGTAACTTTGTTTTGTTTTAAAACGAGTCGAGAATCTCTACTAATAACTGGTTATTGTAAAGAGGCTTTAACCTCTGGGTTAAGCTTGGGTGTTTCCAAAAAACACACAATTCTCTGAAAGTGAATATTTCTTAAATATTTCTTCTTCAACTTCTTTAGGAAGACCATTTTTAAATATTTCCTTCCAATGAATTTCTATGTCCTTATGAACAGGAGCTGCCAAAGCTTTGTCCGATGTCAAACGTTTCCCAATCACTTGCAGCACTTCAGAATCTAGTTCTGCCAATTTGTCACTTTCTGCATTCGGAATTACTTCTGGGATATCCGTCTCTTTCTAAGTTTTTTTGGAATCTGCTCTTTTAGGGCTCTCCCTTACTTCAGAACGGTAGCGCGAGCGTGATCGACTCTTACGTTGGACAGTAGGTGAAAAATCCCCATTTGGATTATTGTTTTTAACAGCAGATTGCCTAGAATTTGACTGCTCCTCGTTTTCGGTCTCCAACGGCGAACTTTCACGAGAGCGTGATCTTTCACTTTTTTCATAACCTGCTCTTGAGGTCCTGCTACTATAGGATTCTTGTGAAGAAGAAGACGAAGATGATGAATAACCTATAACAATTTTTGAAATATTTATTTCTCGTAACAGTCCTGGACTGTTGAAATGAGTCTAACTCATTTCTTTGTTAAAAGATATGTATCATGTCTGACATGACATAACCTATAAGCAGATACTCGTAAGTCTAACCGACAAGTATAAGGTTATTTATTATTTTGAGATTTGACCTAGTCAATCAAATAATTCATAACAATATGTACATCAAGATTCTGGGAAGGCACTGAAACAAAGAAATCAACACAAATAAAACATTGAATCACTTACGTCGTTTCTTATGACGGCGTTTACTCCTCTTTTTTTTTTCATTTTCTTTTCTAAACGCTCAAGACGTCTCATAATATCCTCATCCTCATCCGAAGAGGAATAATACTTTCTCTTTCACATTTTTCTATTAAAAATCTTTTTCAAAAAAACAAAACTTGTGATATAACCGACACAAAATGGAAGAATGAAGGCTGGACATGAGGCCGGAAATAGTAAGGGATACAGAAGTTAAATTAAAGTCTTTTTGTGGGGACTGTAAACCTGTGGCGCCATCTGCATGGAGTGGGGTACTACAAAGTGATTTCGAGAAAGAGGCTCGAAATATAATTGATGATTGGCTGGTGCGCGCTCGATGCACCGAAGTCGAACCAATAAATTTTCTTGCTCAATGTGAAACATTCTGATTAGTTCAACTTCGGTGCATCGAGCGCGCACCAGCCAATCATGAATTACTAACCCCTCCTTCAACGAACAGTAGCTACATTTCCCGGCAACTGTTCAGTCTTGTGTCATTCGTCATAAGTGTTTCTCTAACATCTCGCGTTGAAAACTCGTATTTCCACGCACACACATGCGAGAAAAGAGCAGACTACTACTTTCCACGCACACCTTACCTCGTGAACGCTGTTCTTGAACAGTGCTACCAACTTCGAAAACCCAATATTTTCTAACTCTAATATAATATTGTGTATCCGAACTTGACAGCACTGTTAAAGAGTAGTGTTCATGGGGTAAAGTGCGCGTAGAAAGAGTCCTCTGCTCTTTTCTTGCATGCATGTGCGTAAAAAACACGAGTTTTTAACACGAGGTGTTAGAGAAAATAGTGTGTGTAGCATGGGCGCAACTAGGGGAATCTCAAGCCGTGTCATTGCCACACTCGCTTCGCTCGTGCGGCAAACTTCACACGACTCTCGATCCCCCTATTTTTGCGCCCTTGCCATACAAATAACTATTCTTCGTCGCAGTAAAAAAAGTTTTTTCAGATACATAAGTGAAACTAAGCTGAGTGATTTGGATCTTGTGACAACGAGAAAATGAGATTCAGCCTTCGTAATTTCCAACTTGTCAATACACACGAAGTGGATTCAAACGAACATTTTTTTCGTGTTACCGTCGCTCAAGATAGAGTTTTGCATAAGACCCCAGCTTTTTTCAAGACAGCTGGGAAAAGGATGAATGTTAATTATCATTTAATTGATTTAAACAACAAATATTTTTACGTAAAATATTATTAGTTTTAAACTTTAAAATTTCAGACTCCTTTTGAATAGTACTGAAAGAAGTTCTTATTTAATATTTAATTTACTTTTGTAATTATTATTATCACCATTATTATTTCCTCTAAAAATTTTATAATGACATAAATTTCCTGACATCATTAAAGTGGCATCGCAAAAAAATGTTACGAAATTTATGCCACGCACGCACGACATAAATTCCCTGCCATAAATTTTCGTAAGGTTGAAAGTGTCACTTCAAAAATAGACTGTTTTCGATAAACACACGCAAAATTTCAAGCAAAATAAATATTCAAACAACACTTGGATAATAAACTATAAAATTTGATCATTTAACAGTTTTCTCGACATTTTATGTCGATAAAAAGTTTTAAATTATGTGACAACAAAATGAACAGATCTGATTTTGTGCAAAAATTCAGTGATAAAAATGAAATGCATTGATGCATAATAATTGATTTTTACTTGTACGAAACATAACTTAAACGTTTTTTAATCAGTTAACTAAGTAATTAATATCATAAATCATAATTAAATTACTATTTTTTGTTACATAACCTTCTTGTCAAACTTAAAATGTAATCAATTGAGGTTAACTGATTGTTTCTCACCACAGCAAACTTTTTTAACATGGGAACAAAAGTATGTTTACTGTAACAGTGAACTTTTTGGAAAGAAAATTAATTTTTAATTCCGACCATGCCCAGCCTGTCTGATTTAAAATAAATTTGGTTTTGAAAAGAAAATAATGTTAAAACTTATTACAAAATTTAATTCTCACCTGATATTGAAATTTTCTTGAGCCTTTATTTGTTTCTTCAACTAAAACTTTGCAAAGTAATAAAATTTCCGTTTTTTGAAGTAAGTTGCAATGATATTCAGTGAAATAATCAAGGTTTAAAACGCACCTTGCAAGTTTTGGGCATGATTTTTTTGATTTGAGATAAAAAAAAACTATCACACAAAAATAACTACGCAGTTAATTTAAAATTTTTTTTTTCTAGAAGCTATATATGTTAGCATATACTGGTAATTTTTATTTTGTATTGCTTTAAATTTTAAGACAATGATAAGCTATACTATTTTACTTCTAAACTTTTCTAATTTTATTGTTTTAAAACTTCATGTTACAAATCGAAAGTAAAAAGAACGATTTTCACAATATGTAATTCTAACTTAACAATAATATAATTAAAAAAAAAAGAAAAAAAGACATTTTAAAAAAATTATTAAAATTACAATTTAAAGATGAAGAATACTATTGAACATTTTTGGTGCAAAAATTTTTACAATACAAGTGAATGACTTGAAAAATCTTATCTAATTAGTGAAACATGTTGATACACTATGAATTTATTGAATTACATTAACTAACATTACGAAAGAATAATGTATTGACCTACTTAAACTAAAATTCGTATTTATCTTTCATTAAATATTGACTTATCGTTTATGTAAAACTGCAATATGTAATCTTCTATTCATGGGATTACGTGTAAGACCTTGATTAATCATTTTTTTTTTCTTTCTTTCTTTTTTTTCATCGGCTGCCCGGAGCACCGATGTCTTCAAGGCGACAAAATTAAAAAAAAAATTTAAAGAGATTATTGTACAAAGATATAAGGTTATTATATATGATTATTGAATACAGTTTTTAGAAAAGGAAAGTTCCTATGATACTTAGATAGAGTAAATGATTTTAGTAAATGATTTCAAAAATAAAAGTCAAATTTTTTATTAGTCTTTTGCTACGTTTAGGTGGCCAATTGTTGTGATTCCCCAGTTAAAAATAAAAAATTTTACTGTATGTTACAAAAAGTAAGAATATTTTCTTTTAATAGTTTTTTGAAAAAAGTAAATTTAAACTTCTAAGCAAACCTAATTTACTGCAAACATTTTTTGATAATAAGAATTCCTCATTTTTAAAATTTCTTTACAAAATTCAATTAATAACAAACCACTCTTTAAAAAAATGTCTATCAATATTTTTAATTTTTCCAAATTAAAAAATTCCCAACTACTATCGGTTCAAATTAAAATTAATTCAAACTTGAATTAATCAAAATTAAAATATAACCAAAGTTTTAAGATTTATAACTCATTTTTATTTTAATCCATGGGAAAAATTATTCCAATTTTTACTTTTACAAATGAAATTAAATTAAAATTTTTAAACTTGATTTTACTAATACGAATTTTAATTGTTTTAAACTTTAATAATTAGTATATGAACTATTAATTATTCAAATTTTAATAGTAATGATAAACTTAAGTTATTTAAACCTTTTAATTGTTTGAATTTAATCGATTCATGCTAGAATTATTATGCACTTTAAATATTTTCCAATTTTAAAAATGCACATTCTAGGCGTTTGAAACTTAACCCTTTAACACCCGAGCAAAATTGAGAGTAGGTATGAAAAAATGAAACACCATACTAGGGGTTTTCGGGGTCGCTGATTACGAATTTGATGTCAAATTGACAATTTGACAATTGACAGCTGTCAATTCAGAAGTCAACTGTTCTAAAAAGTGATCATTTTTGACAAAAATGACAGTATAAGGGTTTTCGGGGTCGCTGATTACAAATATGATGTCCAATTGACAATTTAACAATTGACAGCTGTCAATTCAGTTGTCAACTTTTCTAAAAAGTGATTATTTTTTACGAAAATGACATTATAAGGGTTTTTAGGGTCGCTGATTACGAATATGATGTCAAATTGACAATTTGACAATTGACAGCTGTCAATTCAGATGTCAACTTTTCTAAAAAGTGATTATTTTTGACGAAAATGACAGTATAAGGGTTTTTGGGGTCGCTGATTATGAATATGATATCTGATTGAGAATTTGACAATTGACAGCTGTCAATCCAGTTGTCAACTTTTCTAAAAAGTGATTGTTTTTGACGAAACTGACAGTGTAAGGGATTTCGGGGTCGCTGATTACGAATATGATCTCAAATTGACAATTTGACAATTGACAGCTGTCAATTCAATTGTCAACTTTTCTAAAAAGTGACAAAAATGACAGTATAAGGGTATTTGGGGTCGCTGATTACGAAAATAATGTGAATTTGCCAGCTAACAGCTGTCACATAATCAAAATCAGCCCAGATTGTAAAAAGCAAAAAAAAAAAGTTTACGCATTGTACAACCTGTCTTTTCGTCTGTCGCTGAGTGATTTGTCGCTCGCAGATTTTTTGAATTTTTGACGAAAGTTGATAAATCCAGTCTTAACAAAATTTATGAATACATACAAGTATTATAAATACATTTCACAAAAAGTTTCTATTAAAGTTACATATCTTTCATACAGATAATTTCTTTTGTTGCATTTTTCTACGATTTGTTAAATACCTATATATAACATGAAATGTCCTTTTCTAAGTTGCTATTCAATTTCGTTCATGAAAAGAAGAAAAAAATAATCATTAAAAATGTTCTTATATGCTCTTATCCTACATTTGCTTTGACAGCTGTCAAAGCAAATTGACATCATATTTGTAGTCAGCGTCCCCGAAACCGACATTCCTGTCATTTTCGTCAAAAATAATTACTTTTTAGAAAAGTTGACAACTGAATTGACAGCTGTCAATTGGAAAATTGCCAATTTAAAATCATATTTGTAATCAGCGACCTCGAAATCCCTTACACTGTCAGTTTCGTCAAAAACAATCACTTTTTAGAAAAGTTGACAACTGAATTGACAGCTGTCAATTGTCAAATTGTCAATTTGACATCATATTCGTAATCAGCGACCCCAAAAACCCTTATAAGATAATTTTCGTCAAAAATAATCACTTTTTAGAAAAGTTGACAACTGAATTGACAGCTGTCAATTGTCAAATTGTCAATTTGACATCATATTCGTAATCAGCGACCCCAAAAACCCTTATAAGATAATTTTCGTAAAAAATAATCACTTTTTAGAAAAGTTGACATCTGAATTGACAGCTGTCAATTGTCAAATTGCCAATTTGACATTATATTCGTAATCAGCGACCCCAAAAACCCTTATAATATCATTTTCGTCAAAAATAATCACTTTTTAGAAAAGTTGACAACTGAATTGACAGCAGTCAATTGTCAAATTGTCAATTTGACATAATATGCGTAATCAGCGATCCTAAAAACCCTTATACTATCATTTTCGTAAAAAATAATCACTTTTTAGAAAAGTTGACATCTGAATTGACAGCTGTCAATTGTCAAATTGCCAATTTGACATTATATTCGTAATCAGCGACCCCAAAAACCCTTATACTATCATTTTCGTAAAAAATAATCACTTTTTAGAAAAGTTGACATTTGAATTGACAGCTGTCAATTGTCAAATTGTCAATTTGACATCATATTCGTAATCAGCGACCCCAAAAACCCTTATAAGATAATTTTCGTCAAAATTAATTACTTTTTACAAAAGTTGTCAACTGAATTGACAGCTGTCAATTGTCAAATTGTCAATTTGACTTTATATTCGTAATCAGCGACCCCAAAAACCCTTATAAACATGTGTCACTTATTTATAATTATTGTTAGTACTTGGGAAACACACGTTATTTTTTTTATGTTTGAGGCGCCATCTAGGATACGCCATTTTGAATTTTTTAATTTGGTACCAGATTTGTATTAAGTAGTTCAAAAACTTTTAAATTCTGTGTCCCAAAATTTTTTTTTGACTTTGATGTCCTTCTGGGAGCTACTTGATTTTTTTTCACGATTTCTGAGATTTGCATAAACATTTGGTTATTTATTTGTAATAAAATAATTTTTTTTTTATTACTTGTATTTTTTTCGGGATAATAGCATTCATACTGAAGAAAATAAGCTAAACCGCATTAAAAAATATTGATATTCAAGAAAGTTACAGGCGTTTTTGCAAGTGGGACATATACGTCCCGCAGGCGTTAAAGGGTTAAACCCATGTAATTATAAAAATTTTAAAAAATTTTTAAATTTTAAATCGACTTAAACTTTAATTTAATTCAAATTTTAATCAAATAATATTTCAATTTATCGATTGTAAATTCTTTTATAAATTAAACTTCTATTAATAAATAGAGTAAAATTTCTTCCATAATTAAAATTTCATTGTTTGAGAATTCCTCTTCTACCACATCTTCCATCAATTTTAATTAAAATTTTCTAAACGCGTATTAACCCAGTACAACCAGAGGCTTCATCGTTTTGTCATCGAAAATGAATAATTCTAACTGATTTCCCCCTTTACCTAAATCTGCTTTAGTTACAATTTTTCCGTAAATTTTTAGTTTGGAATCGTTAATTCCCGCATAATCAATACAATTAACATTTTCGTCAATAACTACTTCTGGAATTATTAAATTTTTTTTTATAAAACTCTCTGGGCTGCCGCTGTCTAGCCTGGAAGCATGAGCCTTTCTACCTTTTTTGTTGGCTGCAATCAATTCAGATATGTCCCCATTTACCACAATTGAAACACCTGGGTGGAGGTTGATCTGCATTAGCTGGAGACATCTTCATTCAAGGAGACATCTTGAAAAGAATCAAGCAGCGCATCGTCATCAGGAAACCTGTAGATTAGAGCCTGGTTATAAAGAGTGAGATCCGAGATATCGTAGATAAAATATTCAACTCTATCTTCCTCTGGTATTAGCACCCTATTAGCAAGAATGGTCTTTTGGTACACATACTCTGTAAATTTTTTGACCTTTTCTCCAAACTCTGTCTTCAAAAGTTATCTTCAACTCTAACGTTTATAGTTTACAAGCAAACATTTTTCCAAGTTGCTCAATGATTTTTTCAGCAGACATTTCTACATTTTTTTGCCTTGAATGAAACCAATCCAAGGCTTTGGATTGAAGTTTCGAACAGATCAAAACTCTCATTGCGTATTCGTTCACTCTATACATAGTTTGCAGGAGTCTTGCTTGCCGTTGCCAGCTGTCAAATGTTCCCCCGTTTCCGTCATACACATTGAGTAATTCCTTTATTGCAGCTAGTGTCAACTTTGGAGCTCCGATCATAGACGAAGCAGGTGTCAAATGTCTCTCTCTCCTTGTTATGTCGTTGACTTGTCGTTGTATTTATTTCAACGCTTCCTAATCGACGTCACGGTTCCTTCTCTCTATTTCTAAAATGTCAGACACTGAATTTTGTGGAGATTTTTACGAATACCATTTATTTCATTTTAGCTTCTTGTAGCTGTTGGGCAATCCTTTGACGCTCTTCTTGTATTTTTCTTTATTCATCATCCTCGTCTTGTTATCTCCTTTGTTGTACCTGTTGTTTCATTTCGGAAATTTCTTTCCGAGCTGAGTCCAAAATCGCCATTAGAGACTCGTTCTTCTTCTGTGCCAATAAAAGTCGATTTTTATCTAGTGTTTTTTGCTGGATCCATTGCTTGGTTGTAACATCTTCGGGGTTGCTTTCCAGTATCCAGGATATGATGTCCGCCTTGTTTTCAGATGCAGCAAGTTTTACGGAACGAAGTAGGTTCTTCAAATCAACCAAGCTCATTTCCTGAAGATTTACAGCCATCTTTAATCACTGCACTCGTTCACTGAAAAACTTGACACATTCTCCACAACTTTGGAAAAATTTTACTCAGTCGGTTATAACTATCAACAGAAGGGAACGTCAAATTGCACATACAATTAAAATTCAATTTAAAAACTGAAAAAGCATTCGGTTTTTAGCAATAGGTCTGATTGTGATTTCCGCGCGTTTCGCGTGATGGTTTAACCGTTATTTTCAATTTTATTTAATTGTTAATCCGGTAAATCTCACTGCTGATTTTTGTAATAAACAATAAGTCAGGACATAATAAAGACAATCAATTTAAATTCACAATATTTACGAGTTTATTGACTTAGTCACAGCAGAATACAATTTTTACAGAAGTTTACCCATCAATGATCGACAATGCTTTCACGTTATCGTCTCTTTTTCCAAATTCCTAATTTAGTGAAGTCTTGGTATCACGAATCTTCTACCATACTTTTCCATTCCTTACACAGCATTTAACAAGTTATTGCCTACTATTTTTCTACGTACGAAAAACATGCGCAGAAGTCTTCTAAGCAATAATAATATACATGCGCAGTAATGCTTAAATAGAAAATCTCCCAAATAGCAAATTTATGCACAATAATGTTACAAATAGGTAGTAAATACATGAGTAAAAAAGTTTGGCAAAATCCTAACAAAAACGTTGTTTAGTAATTAAAGTCATATTGTATTGTAAATTTTCGTTATATTTCTCTTTTTGCAAACTTTTATACTTAATTGTAAAATTGATCCTTTCCTCAAATGTTTCAAGAAAGATTTGATGTTTTCTCAATTTTTTATTTGACTCTTCTATGCTGACATTTATGCAATTCTTGTGTAGGTTTTTAGTTTAGTCTGGAAAATACTGCGATTTCAAGGACAGATTTTATTAGATATAGATTGAACTAAAAAGGTTGAATTAATTAACAAAAAGAAAATAAAACCAGTATAAAAAGTGTTATTTTAGTTAATTTAGGTACCTTGGGGCCTCCAAAAATGCCTGTGCCCTGGGTCTCACATTGACTTAATCCGGCACTGCCTGAAGCTGTCTATATTTGTTCCAAAAGTTGTTTTACAATCCGATAAAATGCTTCCGATAGAAAAAAGTTTTCAGTTTGAAAAATAAAATTTTTGTCTTACCTGCTTTCTTTAAGTATTTATACTGCTTTATTTTAAGAATCTTATGTAGTTTTTGTGCGACATTTTTCTGTGTCTTAATTTTAACCAATGGGAGAGCGTTCTTTAAAATTATTATTAACTAATGCAACTTGAAATTACTGTAAGACGCTTTTTAAGGGGGGTGGGGGGGGGTATGGTTTAAGTAGCAAAAAAAAACCCTTTTTAAACATTTTTTTTGACGAAACTACTAAATATTTTTTAATCCTTTTATTACTACATTATTTAGTAACTTTTAAAGTAACTTCTTGAATTTTTTAAGAAAAAAATGTACAGAAACAACGGAGTTGCAGCCACTTCCAGTAGGCCATGTCGAATTTTACGGTGTCCCGGATTTAAAATCGTAGAATCATCTAAAACACATGGGATAAAGAAAAATTAGTTATTTGGAAGTATACCTCCCAGTCAACGTAGCCCTTTTATTTTTTTTTTGCTTCTGATTAATTGTGCAGCCTTTTTTTTTAAAAAAATGGCGCCTTTTTTAGGCTAAAAAACGTACTGTGACATTAAACGACCGTAAAAAAATAGAAATTTTTTTTTTTTAATAAAAGGTCAACGTTGACTGGGTGGTATACTTCCAAATAACTAATTTTTCTTAATCCCATGTGTTTCAGATGATTCTACGATTTTAAATCCGGGACACCGTAAAATTCGACATGGCCTACTGGAAGTGGCTGCAACTCCGTTGTTTCTGGACATTTTTTTCTTAAAAAATTCAAAAAGTTACTTTAAAAGTTACTAAATAATGTAGTAATAAAAGGATTAAAAAATATTTAGTAGTTTCGTAAAAAAAATGTTTAAAAAGGGTTTTTTTTTTGCTATTTAAACCATACCCCCACCCCCCTTAAATGTCTCAATGTTAAATTAGAACACAGTTAAGACACATGTCATTTTACAGAGTTTAGAAGTTCAAACGGAAAGTTTGAAATAAAATACTAGAAATACGAGAATCTTTGTCATGGATGTATAATGAATTGTAAAAAAATTATTTTATTTAATAATAATCATCAATAAGTTTGATAACATTAATTTTTAACTCTTAGATAAAAAATTTATGTGAGGAACTTTGATGCTATGAGAACTTCTCGTGACATAGTTTGTTTTTTTTATTATTAAGCAAAACGTTCTGAAAGTTTAACACCCATATTTGTAAACATAAACAATTTGCAAGTAAAATTGTGAAAAAATATTTTCTATCTTTGCATCAGCCAGGCCAGGTTGTTATCTGCTCCACTACTCTACAATGTCTGCTATGAAAATGCGTACTTGAGATGTCAACATGGTTGATGCAATAATAGTGAATATTTTTTCACAGTTTTACTTATAGATTCATTATTTCTACAAATATGAGTGTCAAATTTTCAGAAAAGCTGTCTTAATAATCGAGGAAAAACTTTGTCACTAGCAGTTTTTATATGATCAAACTTCCTCACATAACTTTTTTAAATTTAAAGTTGGAAAACTAATGTTAAAAATGTTACTACTTCATGTTATTGATTATTATTAAAAAAATAAAGTTTTTACAACTCATTGTACTTGATGGCATTATTTAAGTGCCTGTGACAAATTTTATTAAATTTAATTCAGTAACATTTAACAATGTTTTGTAATGAATTTCTCTTATTTTTTTGTTAAATTTATACAATATTATTTTTATCTATTAAAATTTCAAATTTGTTATTTCTTTTTTAGTCAAAGCAAGAAGCCAAACAAAGAGTAAAAAATTAAATAATTCATAAAATTAATTACTGATTATACATTTCCATATATTTTATATTTCAAAAATCCACTGTCAACAATATTAATGAATTTTTCTTTAGAATAAGATGCAATCAAAATCTTAGTGGTACCAATTTACACAACATATTTTTCAAAAACCATAGAAATACATATAAGCGAATATTACAATATTATAAACAAACTTTAGTTTGATATTTTCTATATATTTCCGACGGAGGTAAAGCGTTTGTGGTCTCCCCACTCGTATTCACGTTAAAAAAACAATACTTTAAAAGACACAAAACCACAAAATTGTTTAATTATTATTAGTATAATGACACACCTATCAGTGTTTTCCTGAAATAAACACCAATTTTCCAAACTCCCACGTCATCCCCACCGACCCAGAGACCACGTGATGAAGTACCACCGAATAAAATTGTATATATTTTTTCATCTACTCAAAATTCATCACGAGCAAAGACAGAAGCGAAGACATGAGTCGAAAAATGAATAATTGATTTTAGACAATAATTTTTCATTTTCAAATATTGTTTTAAGAAGACAACCATCGCTTTAATTTAAATATTCATGAATTTTCTAATACATTCTGTTATCTTTCTGTAATGTAAATTTTTCATTTTTCATTATCTCCACTACATTTTTAATGTCAATGAAAACTTGTTCATAATTTATATGTTATAATACAACAAAATTAAATTTTATGGCCTTGTATCGACATTTCTAAACTAGATATCATAAAAAGTATGAAAAATTAGATTACACCAACAACTTTTACTTTAAGCCCATACCGTCGGTTTAAACAAGCTTAAAACTAAATACGCTTGCTGTATAGCGTTTCATAATCATTCATAAGGCTCAAGCATTCTATTTTCTTTCAGAATACTATTGTCGTGCATTTTCACTAGTAGAACTTCTTCATTATTTATGATTTCATGCGAAACACTATCTACCACTAATTGGATAGAAGGATAAATTACATGCTTGCCCTCTTCAGAACGAAAAACTTGACCAATGTCTGCGACACCATAAGGGGCCATACTTAAATTACGTAACGCCCTAGGGGGGAGAAGTGGTTCTGAAAAGTTATTACACCTGTGTAAACTGTCAATTATTTACATTGTAAAAACTGTTAAAAGGGGGAGGGGGGTCTAAAAATTTCTGATAAAAGCGTTATGTAATTTAAGTATGGCCCCTAACGTCTTCTTAGAAATATTTCCATGAATATTTTCTTTCCAGAACCCATGCGCTGTGACAGTTTTTGTCTTTCTTTGTCATAATTGTCCGAAACTTGCAAAAAATCATTCATAAGCAAAATTTCTTTGTTCTTCATCGCTTCGTATTTTTTGTAAGTTTCCAACTTTTGATTTAAGGCATGATACAAACGGATCGGTTTCATTGCACAATCATCGTCACATTGTCGAAGTGCGAGTCTGATAAATGCACATTTTCTTAACCTCAATGTGCGGTCACTTTTCTGAAGCACATTATTCATTAGGCAGTGAAGCACGACAAAATCTTGAAAATTCAGTTTCCATCCCAATATTGATGAAGACATATAAGTGTTATGTTATTTTTTTAAAAGTGGTTCAGTTGTTCCGAAAATGGGTCGCCCACATTTTCTCCAAAACTCAAGTGTCAGAATATCCATTTGACCGAATTTTATTTATCCAAAATTGCATTTATCAGATATCTCATTTATTTAAAAAAGCATTTATCAGAAATCTCTTTTGTCCAAAATTTAAATGATCAGAAATCTAATTTTGATGAAAATGCATTTACCAGAAATCTCGTTTGTCCGGAAGGTAAATTGTCAGAAGTCTAATTTATCCAAAATTGTATTTATCAAAAATTTAATTTATCCGAAATAGCATATATCTGAAATCTCGTTTGTCCAAAAATTGAATTATCAAGAATGTTATTTATTAAAAATTACATTTATTAGTGTAGGATTCAGATTATTCTCGATCTAGAATATTCTAGAACTCCGGCAACGTCGCTCACTTTAAAATTCCCAACGACCAGGGGCTTCTAGATCTTTCGATTCGGTAGCGACGCGACTACAGCGAGCTCTCTGATTGGTTGAGCAGCCTCGCCTAGCAACAGGGACCGGCCCAGCGTCGGTTGTGACTCAGTGTGTGTGCAGTTAGTCAGAGACTACGACGACGAGTAGACGTGTTAATGTTATCAAAAGTTCTCTTTTACTTTCGTTTATGATTTTAAACATTGTATGGTTTTTAGTTGGTATTAATAAACCTGTGTTTTTTTATAGTCAAGATAAAATCCTTGTCCGACTTTTATTTCCCATAATTTTGGGGGCTCGTCCGGGATTACAAGTCGGATTTTGTGATTTTGGTGCATGGTTGTAAAGAACAAAGACAAAAAGTAAAGAGTTGCTAAGAAGCTGACGTAGAAGTGTAAAAACCAGTGCGGATGTGTTACTTTTGTGGTTACTAGGCGGCCAAAACGACGTTGTGTGAAAACAAAAGAAGTGTGAGTTTAACACAATGAAGAACAGAGGCAAGGCGGTTACATAAGAGTGATAAACTAAGCCGTTAAAGTTTTACAACAAGTTGAAGATGTCGACGGACAATGTGGACGAATTTACTGTGGAACAATTGCGTAGAAAACTTGAAGAAGCTGGACTTTCTACACAGGGATCTAAAGCGGTACTAAAGCAAAGACTGCTGGAATACAATCAATCAAAGGATGATGAAGATCCTGGGAAATTAAACATTGACAGTTTAACTAAAGAAGAATTACAGGTTAAGTTGCGAAAACTGAAATTGAAAGTAAGTGGCAGCAAAGCAACTTTGCGTGTAAGGTTGAAAGACGCATTGGATCAAGACGAAGAAGGAAGCGAAACCGAAGAAGCAGACTCAGACGAAGACGACAGCAGTGACGGCGATGATGACCAGGGTATAGGTGGTGCGAACAATAGAAATCAAAATCGGGTTGACGCGCGTCGGCGTACACCCCAGATTCTTTCGTTTAAGGATGTAGAAAATGCTTTGGAGACATTTAGTGGCGACGGTAACGAAAATGTGAAAAAGTGGTTTCTAAATTTGGAAGAAGTCGCGGAATTGTGCAATTGGCCAGACGCACAAAAGATGATTTATACGAAGAAGCTGCTGACTGGTTCTGCAAAGTTGTTTGCTAAATTCGAGTGTGAAGTGAAAACGTTTCAGAATCTGAAAAAGAAGTTAATTAAAGAATTCTCAAAATCAGTGAATAGTAAGCAGATACATCAAGAACTTAGTGCAGTGAAAAAAAAGAACGATGAAACGTATCAGGCATATGTTTATCGTGTACTGGAAATTGCCAGCCACGCTGAGATCGAGCTGGAGGCAAAAATCCAGTATATTGTGGATGGAGTGCAAGATGAAGAATCCAACAAGTCCATACTCTATGGAGCAACGTCGATAAAAGAACTGAGGAAGAGATTTCTGAGTTACGAAGCCCAGAGAAACAACAGACTGAAAAACAAGCCGAAGATTCCAAACGAAAAACTAAAACGTCCAGAGAGTTCTTATGTGGACAGCAAGAGCATGAAAGGAAAACGGTGTTACAACTGTGGAGCTGCTGATCACATTGGGAAGACCTGTCCAGACAGAGAAAAGGGAACAAAGTGTTTTTCATGCGGTGAATTCGGTCATTTGTCAAATAAATGCTTGAAGAAGACGGCACAATCACCTGGTGGAATGAAAGCACGTGTTGATGCGACGAAGACGACTGATAAGAAGACGTACAAAACTGTTACTCTTTTTGGAAAGCAAGTTGTTGCTGTGATTGATTCAGGCAGTGACCTGCATTTAGCAAGAGTGAGCTTGTATGATAAATTGGGTAAGCCAAAGTTGGACCCAACTATTGTTCCATTTGATGGCTTGGGATCAACGAACCAATTCAAACTTGGAAGATTTCGGACGGAAGTAGTGATTGACGGAATATCGTTTGATTTCAATATCGATTTGGTGCCTGATGAGTCGATGGGGCATGATCTTCTAATCGGAGGTAAATTGTCCGACTATGCAGAAGTGCGACTAATAGGGCGAAAAGCAATTTTAACCAAATTGAACGAAGTGGAGGAAGGAGATTGCCTCGAAGCAGCTTGCCGACAAGTTCTGAAAATTGATGTGCGCTGTGAAGAACCTGGAAGAAAGACGCTCGTGCAACACTTGAAGGATTCTGTATTGAAGAACGAAGCTCTTGCATTGATCGAGACCTACAAACCAGAGAAGACTAAGGATACCGGGGTTAAAATGCGGATTCTTCTAAGAGATGAAAAACCGATTCACCAATCACCACGAAGACTAGCAGCACAGCAGAATACCATAGTCAACAACATAATTGAAGAGTGGATTGATGCTGGTGTTGTCAGACCGAGTTGTTCGGAGTATGCTAGTCCGATTGTACTAAAGCAGAAAAAGGATGAATCGTGGAGATTGTGTTGTGATTACCGGTTACTAAACAAAGCAGTAATAAGGGATCGCTTTCCCTTGCCCCTTATAGAAGATCAACTGGACAGATTACAAGGAGCTGTGGTGTTTAGTACGCTGGATTTGAAAGATGGATTCTTTCATGTTCCTGTGGAAGAGGACAGTATAAAGTACACATCATTCGTCGTGCCGGACGGACAATTTGAATTCATGAAGACGCCGTTTGGATTCTGCAATTCGCCTGCAGTGTTCCAAAGACATATTCGTGCAGCGTTTCGGGAACTAGTAGCAAAGTGTGTTGTGCTACTTTATCTTGATGATCTAATCATCCCCGGAGAAGACGAAAAGGATGCATTGGAGAAGTTGAAGCAAGTGTTGAAAGTTGCAAGTGAGTACGGATTGCAGATAAATTGGAAAAAGTGCGAAATCCTTGTGAGACGGGTGGAGTATTTAGGTTACATCATCGAGTCTGGATCAATTAAACCTTCTGAAAGGAAGACGAAAGCAGTGGCGCACTTTCCAAAGCCTACGTCGATCAAAGGTATACAAAGTTTTCTAGGCCTGGCGGGATACTTCCGCAAATTTGTCAAGAATTTTTCGAAAATTGCAAGACCGCTCACGGAATTATTGAAGAATGAAAACAAGTTTGAGTTTGGATCAGCTCAGGAGATGAGTTTTAATCAACTGAAAGCTGCATTGACGGAAGGACCTGTTTTAAAACTGTATCGACAGAACGCTGAGACGGAAATCCACACGGATGCATCTATGATCGGGCTAGGTGCAATCTTGATGCAGAAGGATTCACAGGATGGGATGTTTCACCCCGTATACTATGCAAGCTGGAAGACAACGCCAAGTGAACAAAATTACACAAGTTATGAACTCGAAGTATTAGCAGTGGTAAAAGCTCTGAGTAAATTTCGAGTGTATGTTTTGGGATCGTTTGTGAAAATAGTCACAGATTGTCAGGCTTTTGTCTTGACAATGTCAAAGAAGAACACCTGCTTGCGAGTTGCTCATTGGGCTTTACTAATTGGAGAATATCAGTACAGCATTGAACATAGACCGGGAACATCTATGAAGCACGCTGACGCGTTGAGTCGGAATCCTGTGAGTGTTTTTATGATACGAGAAGGGAGTGACACTCTTTACGCCAGAATCCAAAAAGCACAAGAGGAAGACCCAGAATGAAAAAGGACATTTCGGCTGGAAGAAAACGGAATATACCATCGGACAGGAGTTTTGGTTTCCAAAATTACATAAGAAGGTGCAGGAGTTCATTAAGAATTGCGTTAAATGTATTTTAGCTGAGAAAAAACAGGGGAAGATAGAAGGACTTCTCAATCCGATTGATAAAGGTGAAACTCCATTAGATACCTATCACGTTGACCATCTTGGTCCTATGCCCTCAACAAAAAAGAAATATGCTCATCTTTTTGCCGTGGTAGATTCTTTCACAAAATTTACGTGGCTTTATCCGACGAAGTCGACGACTGCTGAAGAAGTTATCACCAGACTCAAGATGCAAGCTGCGATCTTCGGAAATCCGAGAAGAATCATTTCCGATAGAGGTTCTGCTTTCACTTCAAACAGCTTCAAGGAATACTGCTGTGGAGAAGGAATCCAGCTTACACTTGTGACAACCGGTGTTCCGCGGGGAAATGGCCAAGTTGAGCGAGTCAACAGGACCATCATTCCCGTTCTGACGAAGATGTCGTCACCAAAACCTGCAGAGTGGCACAAATATGTTGATTCTGTGCAACAGATCGTCAACTCAACCTACCATAGGAGCATTGGAAGATCCCCGTTTGAACTCATGATTGGAAAATCAATGAGGCTGAAAGAAGATCTAAGGCTTAAGGAGGCTATCTTTTCCAAACAAAAAATCCAATTCTTGAATTCTGGTAATTTTCCAATCATCGTTAAAACCAACTTTCTGCGTCATATCTAAAACATGTTTGTCCATTGTCTCTTATTCTGTCACTGTAAAATGAACATTGGCATAAACAATGAACTCATTTTCGAAATCCGGATGAACATAACACACATCCAATACTCCAATTTTCTGTAAATTTTTCAGAAAATTGACAACATTCGTAGTATTTTTTATTTCCGAGAAACACAATTCGACCGGTTCTAACATCCCAATATCATTAATTTGCCTTAAAATTAACCCTTTGCCTACGGTTACTTCTCCCCACTCTCGTTCTATCCTACGAGTTTCCTATAGTCCCCACCAGGCGCCCAAATTGGCGATTTTTGTCGTTAACGGTCATTTCAGTAGGCAGGGGGTTAATTTGCCAAAAGTCATTCGTGTTTGCTTCATTATTTCTTCATTCTGCTTTATTAAAGAAAATCCGTTTATCTTGAGTGCCAAGAGATGACAAAAACCATAAAAGTCTAGCTTCGGATTTGAGCAAAGTCTTTTGCAAATTTTTGATATGTTGACGACAGGACATATTCTTGCACAATTGTTTCGAACGCATCTTTGCTTTTTCCGGTTTACTGAGAAATAAACTCCATAGCATCATCGGCAGTATAAATATTAAATCGTTTATGCATTAGGGGAGAGTGGCCATCAATGTACCAGTTTTTTCAATGAACCATTTCAATTTTCTCAGAAACAATTAAATAAAAATTCTCCTAATTTTAAATATTAATGAAGTTTGCGTAAACACACTACGTCCATAAATTTGAGAAATGTGGATTTATTCTTTACAGAGAAAACTGAAAAAAACTGTTTTTGATGCACTGAAGAAAAAGTTTACCTAAAATACAAACACGTTTTTTAATTGAAATAAGACAATTTAAAAATAAATATACTTAGGATTTATTTTGTATCGGGCCTTAACTACAATATTCTAATGAGATAAAGATTTTGGAATATTGGATTAAGTTATAAAAAACCATTTTTGTTGCAAATGTCATGTTGATTCAATGTACCGGGGAACAATGAACCACCTAAAATTTCAGTGTATTTTCGATTTTCAGAGTGGTATGCCTGATTAAAAAACTAGGCATGCGTACAGCATGTTACAGCGATTGTTATCAGTACTCTTTTCAACATAGCAAAACTAAAATGCCATTTTACCTAGTTAACTTAAATTTGAGGTATATTTATATTATACATTATCAATTAAAAAGTGTTAAGTAATAATTTTTTATAGTATTTGATAGAAAATAAGTTTTTTACAAAGTGAAAATTGCAATATTATTATTGTTGAACATTTTTAGTGTTTTTATAGAGGTGGTTCATTGTGTACCCAGGTTGTTGAAAATGAAAATAGCTTGTTAGTTTAGAAAAATCCTAAATTTTATTATTTAATTAAAATAAATCGTGTATAATATGTGTGCATTACCTAGAGAAGTGTTTTAGTTTTATATTGATGCAAAGAAGTGCTTGAAATTGGTGAAATTGAATAAGTACTATGACCTTGAAAAAAACCCAGTACATAGATGGCCACTCTCCCCTACTGTTATTTCAAACACCATTAACTTATTCAATGGAACAAATACGGCAATTTCTCGTTTATCTGTTTTCTCTTAGAATTTTTCATTTTTTGTAATTCCACCTTCATTAATTAATCTTTCTTGAGTCTTTCCTTGTTTAGAAGTACTCTGCATCGTTAAAACATATTGTAGACTCTTTCTTGAATCTATAAAAAACGCGGCATCATTATCCGCCTCATTTTTATTAGACGGAACATTATCCTGCTTTGGAATCTTTCTCGAAGTTGTGGGAACATCATCATCCAGTTCTGCAAACCTCTTCGAAGAGTTTGAAATTTTATCTTTAACAGTATTTTTCAGTGAATTCAAGTCTTTAGCCCCAGCTAAATTTCAACTTCGGGTTGCTGCTGAACAAACAACGTAAATTCTCGTACATCATCCTCGAATTGTTTCTCAAATATCATCACTTCTACTTATTCTTTTGACTTCTGTGTCAGACGTAATAAATTATCATTATTCAACTCGAAAAAAAAATTAGATAACTCTTTTGTTTCAATTTTCAATGTCATTCACTGTATATTCGTTTTAAGACTAACATTCGCTATGCGTCTCAATATTTTGTTTTCAAACGTCTGAATTTTTTGTAAGAGTGATACAGAAGCACTGCTGAACACTGGTGGGGCATACAATATGGTTGGCTTTATAAATATTTTATATAGCAACAATTTATATTTAACGCTTTATTTACTGTTCCTATTTATTAAGTTATACAAAAGGTGTTACATATTTACATTCTTTGATATGCTTATTAAAATTTAGTGATTTATTCAAAATAACTCCTAGATATTTAACGTTATTTTTAGTTTTAGTACTTATTAACCAGTAGACTAATGTTATCTTCGTTTTTCTCTTTACCCTTTTTACTGAAGATAATAAATTCAGTTTTTGCTGCACTGATTTTTAGTTTCATCTGTGTTTTACATCTCAGGAGTGCATTCAGGTGCTTCTGAATGTATTCAGCCCCCTTATATTTCTTCCACGAAGAAGCATAGGCAGAGGTATCATCCGCAAAGACAGCTAGTTTTGAATTTTTATATTTTGGTAAATCATTAATATAGTATATAAATAAAATTGTCACTAGAATGGATCCCTGAGGTACCCCTGCTACTATATCTTTGACGACAGATTTGGATCCGTTGTAAATAACGTTAAATTTTCTATTTTTTAAATAACTAACTAACAATTTCGTTATATACATAGAAAAGTCAAATTTAAAAAGTTTGTAGATTAAACCCCTGTGCCAAACGGTCTCAAACGCTTTCTCTGTATCAAGAAAAACGGCTGCCATATGCTTGTTAAAATTAAAATTTGTTGAAATATCATTAGCTAACCTTGCTAGTTGTTTCACTGTATAATGCTTTTCCCTGAAACCAAATTGTTCAGGGATCAGTAAATTCTTCATTGATTCGAATTTCTTTATTCCATTGAAGATTATTTTTTCGAACAATTTGCTCATCTTAGGAAGAGAACTAATAGGCCTATAGCTTTGTGGAAACAGCTTATCTTTGCCACTTTTATAAAATGCCAAGACATCTGCTGCTTTCCAACTGTTGGAGAAGAATGAAAGTTGAAAGCAAGCATTTAAAATGTAATTTATTTGAACAAAACCTTATTGAGTAAGTTTTTGAGAATAATGTTTTAAATACCATCTGGCGCAGGAGTTTCTCCAGGAGACAAAAAACGTAAGGTTTTCGGAATTCTTTTAATGAACCTAGTTCAATAGTATCGACATCTACATAAGAATTTACAAGATTTCTACACTGAGAAAATGAAATATGACTGACAATGAGTACTGAGGAATGGTTTCTGTCCAAATAAAAAATTTTAATTAGATATCACTCATTGCTTTCTGGACATGAACTATTCCTGTCTGGAAAGAACTCAATAATGTTTTGGACATTAATGAAATGGACAGTAGTGAACCCTGTCTAGACAGGAGTGGTTCATGTCTAGACCTGAATGATAACGCTCCGATGGTGAATTTAAAAAAATGTTAATTTGTGAAATGTGATAGACGTTATTCAAAATAATTGTTGATAAGTAGCATAATAAAAGGTTATAGTAGTTTCATTAGAAAGAGATATTCAAGAATAGATACAACAAAGTGAAAAAGACTCGTGTAAATCTTATTTTATATCCGGAAAAACTGTTTACATGTTCTTTTATTTATAGTACAAAGTGAGATGTTACGTTCGGAAAAATTTTAATTATTTTCTCCCACCCTGTTATTACCTGTCACTTTAAATTTTAACATGGATAGTAGAATTTAGCTCTAATCTTTACTTACGCTCTTCGGCACCACGTAGTCACAAATATAAACTTGTGTTTATTTATATTGCGGGATTCGTCTTACTCTATCTTTTAGAATTAATTGCCCAGGAGTAGGAATTTATTGTTGGTAGCGAAATTTTCAAGAAAAACTCAAATCATTTTTAGTTTAAAAATTTCATACAATATATTCTGAAACCCTTGTTTTCCCCTTTTACAAATTTTATATTAATTGCTAATCAAAAGTGAATTTTTGGAACGATACTTGCGATGGTTTTAATACTCACACGTAACTTAATCCTACCACTTAAGGAAAGAATTAAAAATCCTTTTTAGTCCTCCAGCGGGCTCAACCAGAAATCAAAATTTGTGCACAATCTCACACACTCTGAAATTGTCTATTGTGCTAAGAGTCTGTTATTTTAAAATTCTTGGAATCTAGTATGGCCCTGTAATTTTCATTCTTCTTCCTCGTTGCCTTTAAATTTTCCGACAGTCAAAAAGGGGAGCACTTGTCCGCAATCGCCTTTTCTTTTACTTCCCAGAAAACTTTATGGTGGTTCAGAAAATTTATTACAGTTATCCGCGCATAAAGAAATTTATCCAAGTTTGTTAGTAATTTTCACAATTAAATATTTTAACGTCTGCAAGACTGGACGGTACTTTACATTAATTTAGACAATTTAACCGAAATTAATGCCTCACTTCCTACAGAGGAATGTTCTGAAGAACTAAATGCGAATTTGAAAACACAAATTGTAAAGGTCGACGAAATTACAGAAGAAGTTGAGAAGTTAATTTTAGAAGAACAATTAGACAAAACAAAAAAAAAATTTAGAATCAAAAATCGTAGAAGGCGAGCAATTTAAAGAAAAAGTTTAGAAGTTCAATGCTAAAGATCAGCTAGAAAAAACAAAAGGAATAGTAATGCCGGAAACGCCAAAATCCCGTGGTAGGACAAAAAATTTTATATAGACCACGACAATCGGGCTTTATAAAAAAAGAGCATCTCTTACAAAAGGTCTAAATTAATTTTTTTTATAAGATTGAATCTAGACTTAAACATTTACGAAATCGTTTCTTGGTTTGTACAAAAAGAAATTTCCAAATAAAGAAAAATAATTTTATCAAAACCAATTAGGATCTAATGACCTCAGCGGTCATTGACGAGGAAGTGGATAATTATAATAATTATAAAAAATTATTGCACAAAAAAAACATGGGAGTTTCTTAAGAAGATTAAAAAAATTAAGAGAGAGTCAAATTGCTTGATGTGTGGACTTTAGGAACAAAATGTAGAAGAGAGGGACCCATGTGTTAGATGTGACAGATGTCTAATCTGGTCTCAAATTGAATGTTTAAGCCTAAAATCGGAACCAAAAACAAAAAATTGGTTCTGTGATATCTGCAAAAAAAATTAATATCTTAAATTTACGTTATACAATTTATATAAAACCTGTATGTATGCATACATACGAATGTATGCAATTCTTTTTTAAAGCAATATAAATATATTAATGTTGGGAAATAATGTTGTAAATAAACAAAGACACACGCTTGAGACAAATATCAAATTTATCCTACTCCAAATCAGTATTTTATTTTGGGAAACATTTTTTAAAATCAATACTTTATGCTTTTGGAAATTTTGAAAATCTTTGTAAACTGATTTAATAAATTGAAAATGTATGTACTATTCAAATATGAAACTTTAGTTTATAAATTATAGGTATGTTATTAAAAGCTTCAGAATTAATAAAAAAAGTAATTAAAAATGAAGTTCTACAAACTCAAATTAAAAATAAATTAAATTCCTCTATTAAAATTATGGAGTGTTTACTTCGACAGATATTTAGCGATTTAAGCAACTCAAATTAAATCGTCAATCAGCTGCCTGGTGATTTGAGAGAAATGAATTAGTTTGTCAGTTTAGAAAAATATACACGGTAAAAGACTGGCGGTTTAAGACGAGAAGTTTATTTCGACATTTCGTTTTATGTAATTTATAAAATAAATTTTAAAAAACACGCAGTTGGAAAATATTTCTAGAAAACGTCTTAAGAAGAATATTGAATGCGTGAAAATAAATATTTAAATTGACCGCCAAACTGAAAACAAACATTCGGTTTATAAAATTAAAACTAAAAACTGTCTTCTTTAAGAGGAATTTCAGTGCTAAGTGACTATATTAAAAATTGTTATTAATTGACGAAAAAGAAAAAAATTGATTTCTAGAAGTTGAGATTACTTTACATCGTTTTACACTTTTAACATGTTCGTTACCTAACCGCACTAGCTTACATCTTAATTTAAGTCATGGTTTTAATTGGGACAACGTTAAAATATTAGATTATGAACTAAATTTGATAAAACGAGCAATTTTTGAGACGATTCACATTAATTCAAATATTAAATTTACTGTAAATAAGAAAGAAAAAAGTTTCTCTCTTAACAAGGCTTCCTATTCTCTACTTAGTTAACTAAAACTTTAAACCTTTTAATCATCATGACTTAAGCGATCCGTTTTCTAAATTTTATTTTGAATATGCATTCAGTAGTCTTGTCCGACTCGTCGTAGAATGTTTCTACTTGGAAGTGTCTTATAATTATAAGTTTTGACGAATTTTGTAATTGATTTTGTTTGTTATTAATTTTTGTGCATATTTATATAATCAGAGTATCTTTGTGTGTTTGATTTCATTTTAAATTTAATAAATGGTTTTTAGCCTGATGATGTTGACAAAACTGTGTCAACGAAACGTAGCTAATTTTAACTACACGAAAAAAATGTAAATATTTTTTTTTCACCCCACCTATATTTTAAAATAAGTTTTGTCTTTCCTTGCGACACTGGTTTTGATGTCATCTTTAAGTTTCTAATCAAAAAAATACATTTCATTATTATCTAAAGGTGATCCACAAAATTTTTTCGGGAGGGACAGTTTTACTTATAATCCCACCTAACATACACACACTATGTGTTTGTGTGTGTGTGCACGTAGTCTCAGATTCTCGGTGAGTGAAATTTTTCCAACTGCTCCCCACGTAGATCCGATACTGAAGGTGCATAAAAATTGCATTAATATTATGTGATTAGATAGAAAAGACCTTACTTATTGCCTTCAATCTTAATAAATACTAAATATATGCCTCTTGTGCAATAATTTGTTTATAACAATCAGGAAAAATGTACAGTTAAGAAATAAGTAACTATAGTATACATATATTTTAAATTCTATTAAAATATTTAAACAAATTATTTTTCTGAAGAATATAACCAAGACCTATTTTAATAAACGCAGTAATTTATAAATTGTTAAAAAACGGTTCATAAAGATTAAATAATACTTTAATTCAAACAATATTGATTATTTGCTACACGTTTGTCAAGTTATAATATATTTTAATAGCAGAACATTACAGAAAACAACTTATTTTTTGGATATCATTTTGTCTTATTATGCATTGATAAAATCAGTTTTATGGAGCATGGAATTTAATATTAGTTTTAAACATTGTCTCTAGTCGTTTTATCAGTAAAGACATTATTTTTTCTTTAGGAGTTTCGGAAACGTGCATATTAAAAATTAAAATGCTGTGTCCATTAACTGTTTCAGAGGACACTTTATCAGCTACAAGTGGAACATCAGCACAAATAACGTATTTACCCTTGTCAGAATTAAAATAACGTCCGAAATCCAATACACCGTGTGGATATTTTACATCAATATTGAAAAATACTCTGTGCGAAGGACCAGCTAGTTTTTTTATTTTCGTATTTACATTTTCCTTTAATTCAGAAGCAAGCTCAGGATAATCAAATGTAAATCTATCAAATTTTTTCAAATTCAAAGCTTCATACCTCCTATAATTTATATTTGAATAAAACAGTTGAACCGGCTCTCTGGGGAAATTTTGATCACACTGTCTAAGAGTCAATCTAGTAAAAGCAACCTTTATTCTTCTCAGTGATACCAAATTCATCCATAGCTTGTTCTCCATCATAGAACGAATTACATAATAATCTTCAAATTTTATATTATTTTTTATTATTGGCGTTTTTATGTAAGTATTAAATTCCTTTTTCACTAATTCTTTCGACATTGTCTTATCAATTATTTCAATTCTTTGCAAAGCTTCATTAACATCTTGTATCTCATCCAGATTTTCCTTAAACAGTATGTCGTCAATAAGTTTATTATTTTTAAAATAATACAAACTATAATCTGAAGGCATTTTTAAACTATTTGCCCAAGCAGTTGCTGCAGTATCATATGTGGGTACACTAATAGTTGGACTCGGTCCGTAATGAAATAAATAACTTCTAAAAACATTCTCAGTCATTTCTATCGTTTGTAAAGGCACACGTGAAACTACAAAATACACCGCTTTTGCAATACTTTGCGCTCTAGGTGTCAAAGTTTCTGTCTCCAATAAAGAATCAAATTCACGAATTCTATTAATTTTCCAATCCTCCAATGAATAGGGTTGTACTTTCATATCCAACACTAAAAGTTTTTTGTTTGTATTATCTACTTGTTTAACTATAAAACGAGCATCTGGAAAAATGATGTATTCATTTAAATAATGTGAATGGATACTACCCAGACTCAATACTCCGAAATGGGTGTCAAACTTCATCTGATAAACAACTTTCGTGTCCAAGGAAATAGGCCTGAGTTGACTCATGTCGAAGACACCAGGATCGTTCTTTTTCGCCATTGTGATATCGTTGAAAAAAAAAGTTTTTGATTCCAATCTTTTTAACTTGTGGATAATATTCGATCTATCTACAATTTCAGAGAAGCACAACTCAACCGGGCTCAACAACCTCGAATCGTCAATTTGTTTCAAAACTAATTTACCCAGTGCAATACGCACATGCTTTAGCATTAGTTGATTTTGCTTTATAAAAGGCAGCCCTTTTTCCCTTAGTGCTAAAATAAGGCACAAATCACGAAAATTAAGATTCATCTCTGGTATAGACGTATACAGCTTTGTAGCAATTTTAAAATCCACCTGATAATACGTCTCAAAGTCCGGCCCAAAAGTCTCTTTAATTTCGTTAATTGAATTTGTAAATTTACTTCCAAACAGTATATATCTCGGTTTATCTGGTACAAAATAAGTCATCATTTCATGTTCATGCTTCAATTTGTATTTCTCATACACCATAGAAACACCCACAGATGAGGAAAAATCATTTGCGAACTGATAATATGTCGGGATCGAGGGATGACTTGTTCTAGTTGATAATAGGTAATTTTTAACAATATGTCCAACTTCTTTTTCACTAAGACCTGTCTTGAAAACGATTTTTCGTACTGCATCCTCGGCTGTGAAAAAAGAATATTCTTTACTAATCGCTCCCTTGGAAGTTGTTGGCACATCATCATCTGCCGAAATCACGACAGTTTTTCGACTACCTCCTTTTGGTTTTGTCCCGGTTGGCCTCAGATATTTGTCTCCAGCTAAATTTTCAACCTCACCTGGTTCCTGCACCTTGAGGGTAAATTCCCGCACATCATTGTGGAATTCATTAGCAGAAATTTTTAACTGGACAGATTTTTCTGAATCTTGCACAAGACTCAATAAATCATTGTCATTTAACATAAACTTATAATCTGACAAATGGCCACTCTTCAAATTAATCGCTCTGTAATAATCGTATTTCTTGGATGGAACAACGAAGGTTCTAAAAGGACCGATCTCTAAACTCCTTAACTCAGCAACACGATCAAACGCCTTTAGACACTTCGGTCCAATTTCGTAATCTCCTCCGAGATACGTGTACTTGACAATATCATGATCCATAAATTTATCCACATACCTAGCTACCATCCCGGTGTTATCGACATTAAATTGACTTAATCCCTCGAACATTTCCCTGAGCTTCGTTGGTAGTTTAGAGAGTCCGTATAACTGTTTCATGAATTTAAGCGTGAATATCTTCTTAAAGAAATGGATACCAAATTTGCTGATTTTGTAGGACAGTTCGAAACCAGGGTCAAGCGTGCGAATCGTCCCGATGGCCAGGTCTATGAGAAATGGTTTCGTGAGTTTCGGGATCTCGCCAGTGACGGTTTTAATCGCAGCTTGGATAACTTTTGAAAGTCCGATACGTAGGACAGCACCGGCGCTAAGGCTGGATTTAGAAAGTGAAGCTAAAAAGGTTGATAAAGATTTCTGTACCTCAAAAGAAAATCGACCGCCGATTATTGTTGAGTATTTGGCAGCAACTCCAACAAGTGGAATGAGACTAATCACATCCAGGGAGCAACTAAAAATACCGAATCCTAGATCACCGACTGTTGTTTCCTGTACACAGGTGTAGAATGGCACAAGGTTTACAAGAAAGTTTAACACTTGTTCTTCAGTAGTTATGTCGTAGTAAAAGTTAGTCAATCCATTCATATACTCGTCCGTTTTCATCTGTGCCAGCTGTAATGAAATTTATTTTAAATAAAAACCTTTTTTTCTTGGTTATACTTAAATGTTAATAGTTGAAAATGTCTAGCACTCCGAGTTAAGGGAAGTGTTTTATTTTCTGAGCGAATTCCTATGAACTCCCAAAGATACCTAAGTATTTCCCAAAGAATTTCTGACATTTTCCAGAGATTCCCAGGGATATGCCAGGTACTTGCCTAATATCCCTAGGGATGACCTTGGAATTTCCTAGGATTTTTTGAGAGACTCACAGGAATTTCCGAGGGATTCCTAAGGATTTCTAAATAATTTCCCAAAGATTCCCAGCGATATCAAAGGGGTCTTTCATAAATTTCTAAGTTGCTCTCAAGCGTTTCCCAGGAACTTCCTAAGAACTTTCAAGTAATTCATCAGGAATTCGCTGAAATTTTCCAAGCACTCACAGGGATTTCCAAAAAGTTCGCAGGAATTTCCGAGGAATTCTCAGAAACTTCACAGGGATTCATCAAAAGTTTTCCAAGAACTTCCCAAGGAGTCCTAGGCATTCCCCACGATTTCTTAGGGATGCCTAGAAAATACCGAAGAATTTCTTAGGAATTTCTCAAAGAATCCTCGAAATTTCCCAGAAAAACCAAAAAAAATTTCTAATAATTTTCAAGGAATTCCGGGCAGGTGTCCAGGTGTTCCCAAAAATTTCTTAAAGATTTCCTAGGAATTTTAAATTTGTATTGAAATTCCCAGCAATTTACTTGCATTTCATAGGGGTTTCCGGGAATGTCCTAGTAATTTTTAAAAAATTCGCAGGACATTGCGAATAACTTTTTAAAATTTCCTAGGAAGTTATAAGGAAAAACCAGGGTTTTCTATTAATTATTAACAAATTTAATAGTTAAATTTTTTTAAATTTATTAACTATTATAAAGATTCTTTACTAAAACCGAAATACAACTTTTGTATAAAAAAAATGTTAAAACCTTTTTCTGAAGAAATTACATAAAATAACCAATGAAAAAAATGAAAAATCAAGATAATTTCAGTTTCCCTCTACCGATTATTTCCATTTTTGGCTTAAAATAATCAGAAGACATTATTAAACTAATTTCAAAAGAAAACGGCAATGTGCACGAACTTTTAGGTTGAACTTAATCCAAGCCAACCGTGCTGGGGTTTTCATAAATTTGCCAAGGCTCTCCTAGAAATTCCCAGGATCCTTAGAGATTTCCAAGAAATTTATCAGGATTTCCCAGCTTTTACCTGAAATTTCCCAAAGACTCTTCGGTATTTCCCAAAAACGTCTAGGATTTTCTTCGGAATTTCTATAGAATTACCAGGAATTCCTAGAAACATCCAAGAGTTTCGTAAATATTTTCTAATAATTTTCCAAGTACTTCTAGGGATTTTCCAGGAAGTTCCCAGAATTGTGAGGAATTCTCCAGATACTTAAGAAATTTCCCAGGGACTCCAAGGAAGTTCTCAGGATTTTTCAGTTATTTCACTGTAACTCCCAGGGATTCCTGGCGATTTTCCAAAAATTTCCTAGAAACTGACAGGTATTTTCTATAAATTTCTAAGAAATTCTTATTAGTTCCCCAGGGATTCGCAGGAGTTGCTCAGTAATTACCAGGAATTTCTTTGGAATTTTTAAGGAATTTCTATGAATTGAAAAAGGATACCCAGGAATTGCTTAGGGCTATCCAGGAATTCCCAAGAAACTCTTAGGGATTTCACAGAGATTTTCCACGAATTACAAAGAAATTCCCAGATTTTTTCTAGGAACACACAGGGGTTTCCGAAAGATTTCTCAAGAATTTCGCAGGGAGTCCCAAGGAATCCCCAGGAACTTTGTAGAAATATACAAGGAATTCTCAGGACTTTCCTAGGGACTTTAAGGGATTTGACAGGGATTTTTCAGAAAATTATCATAAATTCCCAGAAAATTCCTAGGATTCTCCAGGAATCATTTGGTATTTCCTAAGAGTTTTTCAGGAAATCACTAGGATTTCCTAGTCATTGTCTGGGGTTTCCCAGAAATTTCCTGGAATTTCTAGGGTCCTCTAAAAATTAAACTCTATATTATGAAACTCCTGGGAAAGACCTGAGCAATCATAGGGAAGCAATCACTCTGGGAAATGTTAAAAGTTCTAGACATAATATAATATTATCAATATTTTTATAATCAACATAATAAAATATTGTCATACCCTTCTAATAAATGCATCACATTTTTCGCTTATATTCTTCAAAGGCTTAGCGAATGCTGCAACTTCTGGCCTTATTTTGAAATCAACTCCCAACTCTTCAGCGAAAATTTCTTCATATCCTTTATTCACCAGCAAATGCAGAGCATTATTCTCCACTTTCAAGGCAAAAAACTTAATTTTTTGTCGTTTTTTTATCGCAAACATCAAATAAATAATGTTTTTCGGTTTTTGACTTTTGGGTGGACAAATAATACAAAAATTACCATGATTTGGAAATTTTGCCTGAAGAACTTTAGTATCCTGCAAATTCATTTCCGACATCAAACCACCGGCTGTAAAAATTTCCAAGATAGAATTTTGTTCGATTTCGAAATATATTTTTCTAGTTTCCGAGAATTGGGCATTGTACTGTTCCTCCAAACTCGGCAAATTTTGACATAGAGAGAAAATATTCAAGTTTGGTCCAGAAATTTTGTATAATCTTATATAAAGTGGTAGAAGGTCACTAGTCTCGTGGAGTTGACAGTGAGATATTAATATATCAGCCGCCATTTCCGTTCGACTCCTTAGATGAGTAAATTCAGTCTGAAGCTTGTAATAGAGACTCTCTTTTATTATTTTCTCAACTATCAATTCTTCATTTTCGTTTAGGTTCCTAAACAGTAGTGAATAAGCCTCTTTCCAAAACCATTCATATTTTGTGTCTTCTTGTTCAAAATTTTCCCTCTCACTATACGCGTAGAAAAATAAAGCGGGCACAGAGAAAAATTGTAAGGCTGAGTTGTAAGACGCGTTATATGTTGACTCTATTTTCACAGTACGTGAGAGAAGTATAAGATCATTAAAAGTAAGATTAGAATCTACCCGAAGAGTTCTTGCTATTTTTAAACCCGCCAATGCATACATGTAAGTTATGTTCAGTATGCTGATATTTTTTTCGTTAGGTTCAGGAAAAATGCTCCAAATGTGATCATTAAAGATTTTTCTAATCAACAATTTGGTTAATGTGTTACTTTCATTTCTCGTTTCATGAATCAATTTTTTCCAGCTATTTCTCATGTTCCTATTTATATTTCTCGACGACCCTACATTCATTGGTATTTGACATTGATGGCCACTCTTAAAAGTCTCAAGATTTTCTTCTACTTGTGTCTTGAAGCTCGAAAAAGTCAAATTATTCGAAGTGCTTATTAAACTTGACAAATATCGGGTAATACCACCATAGTGCGCAAACAATGATCCACTTATGATGTATTGAAAGGTGTCAGTAACGTATTGTTCTTCAAGAATGCTGGAGTTTGTACCTTCATAGAGATCAGTTTCTTTCAGAATTTCCCGCAGAAGATCGTGTTTCGTTTCTGTTTCATTTTTCGACTTGTTCAATTGCTCGAAGAAAGCATTTAATATAGAAACTGACTGACCGTGGACAATATTTGGATACTCCTCGGCAAGCAGAAAACCGATATTGTTTATATAATGACAAACGGTAAGAAATGCAAATAAATTATGAGAGTGGAGAAAGAATTGTGTACTATTCATGGCAACTTGCTTTCCGTATTGGCAGATTGTTGTTTCTATAAAAAATGATTTTTGCAAATTAAATACTTTAGGGAATGATTAAAATGCAATTTATTCCAAGAAAGTTCTCGTCTAGACAAATATGACGTGACCGACATCATTTCAAATCAGAAAGGCTGTGCATGGTCAGCACTGAAATTCAATTTTCTATCAAAAATGTTGTTTTTTAAAGAATTTTAGGCGACACGTATTTTTTCGTTTATCTGAATTTTTTTATATTATTTATAAAGATTTTTATTTGTAAAGTCGCAAGGGCGGATCCAGACAAGATTTTTTAACGGGGTTATATTTGGGTTAGAAAGAGATTGCACTATAGTTATGTCTATTGCTATCTCTTTCTCTCTCAAATAAACATGTTGTTCCAGGGGGTCATAAACTCCTTGACCCCCACCCCCCCGTGGCACAGTGGGACGAAACGCTAATTTTTTGTTTAAAAAAGTCTAGAGCCCACAAATCTTGAACGATTTTAGAATTTTTTTTTTTTTAATATAAAGAGTATAAAATTCTTAAGAGGACCTTTTCCGTGATTTTTTTTTTAAAACATTTTTTTATTGTTTAAGGAAGTTCTACCGTAAGTCGAATAATCAAAAATATTTTGATAAACTTGGTGTACTGATAGATAAAGTTTCTAAAATTTTGTAGTTAAATTTTTGAGACCTGTAGGTTCTTGGGAAAAAAGTTATGATCAATATATTTTTTCACTGTTTAACCTGTTTAACATTGATTGTGGATGGGAAAAATTTGTGGGAAAAAATGTTTTTCGTAAAAATGGTATACAAGCCTTAAAAATAAAAATTTTTTAATCGCCCAAATCTGTTTCTCTTCAGAAGACTTCAAAGAATAGTGCTAAATTGTTTATTTAACCATTTTTTAATATTATATTTTTTTAATGGGGCCCGAAAAACCCCAATAAATTACAAAATTACGACAAAATCGTTAAAAAATATTTTTCACTATTTTTATGAAAGTCTTTTCCCAAATCTTGAATAAATAACATAAATATTGATTTTTAATCATTATTTCATATAATGGCTAATTAGTTTAAACAAAATATTATTGATTATTTAAAACTTTTTATCAAATTGAGCTAGAGGGTTTCAACTTTTTCTTAATTTTACAACTTATCTATGCCATTGGAGCCAAAAACGAACAAAAACGTAAAAATAATAATTTTAACAATTATTGTAATATTATGAATTTGATTTCTATAATATTATGAATTTATCACTCAGTTAATAATTATTGAAAAGATATTATCGATTTCACTGAGTCAAATAAAACGAAAAAAATCTTCACTTTTTTAACGTTTCAACAGCTCTGCTGCCCTCATCAGATACTAAAAGTTTATTAATAACAAGTTTAACAAAAAATTAATTTACAAATTATGCATATAATAAAATGAAATGGCGTCAACAATAATTACCGTAAACAATTAACAAGAAATAAATTAAATATAAAGAAGATGACAAATTTTTGACAAGTGTCTCGTCCGTTTACTAAAATTAAACTGAGGTAATTAGAATATTATTGAACTAATCATAATTTTAACTTTTGACAATCAAGAATTATATTTTGTACACAATGACTTATAATAATTCGATTTCATTGATTAGTTCAATAAGATTTTAATTAGCTCAGTTTAATTTTAGTAAACGGACGAGACACTTGTTGTCAGAAATTTGTCATCGTCTTTATATTTAATTTATTTATTGTTAATTTTTTACGGTAATTATTGTTGACGCCATTTCATTTTATTATATGCATAATTTGTAAATTAATTTTTTGTTAAACTGGTTATTAATAAATTTTTAGTTTCTGATGAGGGCAGCATAGCTGTTGAAACGTTAAAAAAGTGAAGATTTTTTTCGTTTTATTTGACTCAGTGAAATCGATAATATCTTTTCAATAATTTTAACAATTGTTTAAACAAATTTTATTGTTTATTTTCAAAATTTGCAGAAATTGAGCTACAGAGTTGCAACTTTTTCTTAATTTTGAAACCTTTCGAGGTCAGTAAAGCCACGTACTAACAACACACTTAAAATAATAATTTAAATAATGATCTAAACAAATTATATTGTTTATTATCAACTTTTTGTAAATAAGAGCTACAGAAATGCAACTTTTTCTCAAATTTTCAACTTTTCGAGGTCAGTCAACCCATGTTCTAAAAGCTAGAGAGTTGCAAGTTTCTTAAAATTTTTGCAACTATCCGAAGTTAGTGAAGCCATGTACTAACAACAAACTAAAAATAATATTTTTTACAAATGTTTAAATAAACTAATAATGTTTATTTTCAACTTTTAATTAAATAGAGCTAAAGAATCGGAACTTTATCTCAGTTTTGCAAGTTTTCTTTTGTAAAGCAGGTAGAAATAACTGTAGGACATAACAATTAAATGCAAAACTTTAGAATATTTATTTTTTTTTAAATGACAAATACTATTTTACTTGATGACAAAAATGTTTATGAAATTATCAAGAACCTAATCCCACGCATTAAAGAAGTATTGAAAGACTTAGTGGAAAGCTGAGTGTCTTGTAATAAACAAAACTGTTTATTAAGACCGGTAACTTCTTTCATTAACTCGCCTCTTTATGATTTGTATAAATTTTATCAGAATATTTTAAAAAAGAAAACATGTCAGTCACAATTTTCTCTAAATGATAGTTGGTAATTCCATTCTTTAATAAACCATAAAGTAATTCCAGATGATTATACTATTGTTCTATTTGATGCGGTGTCCATGTTCACAAACATAGACTCCCTGACGACTTAATTGCAAGCACTTGTTTGTTTTACAAATTTTGCATCGAAAACACTGAAAACTGCGAAAACCGTTCTCGGGGCTAATAAATTGTGTCTTTAAAAAGAGTTTTTAGATTTGCTTAGTGTAAAAAAGGGCCAACTAATATTAAAAAAATAAAAATAAAAGAGCAATTTAGGAATGCGCTTTTGCTCTAATGCGCATGCCCACAAAGCTCTGGCATAGTTGACTAATGATCCGAAAGATGTCGCCACATACAAATATCACCCTTATAAAAAAGTATGACAGGAAAAGTATGATAGGCCTGTCAGGAATCACAAATTTTATTAGCTTTTATTTTTATATGGATATTCAATGACTTGAAATGCACTGGAAAGGAGTAGTTTTAAAAAAAACCAGCAGTTTTGCAGATTTTTCACAGTTTATCAGGATTATTTATGGGAATTTGTTATCCCAAGAAACTAGGAGGGTAGGGACTTTTTACTTATGTTATTTTAAATAATTAAAGTCAATAACAACATTAGTTCTTACTATTTTCTCAAAAATATGTTTATTAATACTTTCAAAAGATCGAAAAAATGGATTTATTCAAAAAGGGCCCAAGCGATTTTGTTCTTTTGTAGCTTAAAATCATAGAGAGACATCCTAGAAGTGAAATCAGAAGAGAACCGGAATATGCAAGATTGTTTGGGGTTAAAGTTCATTCAGACCCACCGTGCACTTTTTCTATCTCTTCCATATATCTAGTTTGCATTCCCAAAACACAATATCTTTCTATCTCTAAACTTCTACCTCTTTATATCTTTCCTCTATTCGCTTTGAATTTGTATCCGTTTCTATTCCCTTTCTATCATCTTCTAAAATAAATAAATCTCTTTCTATCTCTTCGTCCATCAACTATTTTTATCTCTTTCTATCCCTTTTCTATCTCCTTTTTTTCCTTTTCTATAAAAAGTGAATCTCTTTCTATTCCACTTCTATCTTCTTCTTTAAAAATTCAATCTCTATCTATCCTTTTGCTTATCTACTATTTTAAATACCCAATTGCTTTAGTTATTTTATATTGTAGTATATATACTATATATACTAAAATTAATCTGATAATTAACGCGTATAATACTGAAAAATCGTCAGCTATGATGGGGCGATCCCCTAACCTCGTGCGCATTAATTTAAGCACACTAATAACTATTAACCTCAAACCTCTTTCAATCTCTACCATAATCATAATTATCAGTTTTCGCCATTAATCACCTATTCCCTATAACTTTCAATCTTTAATTTTTACCATCCTTTCCCTTTCTATTGCCTTCAATCTCTTTCAATCTCCACCTTAATCAACATGACCAGCTTATCGCCATTAATTACATTTTCCCTATAACTTTCAATCTCTAATCTTTATCATCCTATCCCTTTCTATTGCCTCCAATCTTTTTCAATCTCTACCTTAATCATATTGATCAGTTATCACCATTAATCACCTTTTTCTTATAACTTTTAATCTCTAATCTATACCTTTCTATCCCGCCCTATCCCTACTTCAATGGACATAGCAAGTTATCGCTTTTAATCATCTTTTTCTATAACTTTGAATTAATGTCTAATACTTTCACATCATTTCCAAACCCCACCTGAATGAACACTATGTGCTTTCCCTTTAAATCACTTTTCATCTATAATTTTCAATAACCTATGTCATATACACATATTTTTGCTATTCCACTCTAACCAGCATCATCAGTTATCTCTTTTAATCACTTTCCTTCAATAACTTTCTATCTTACACCTATCACTTTCTATCCCTTTCTATCTCTTTCTATCCTTTTTTATCCCTTTTCATATTTTCTTATCCCACCTGTATTAACATGATCATTTTTCGCTTTTAATCACTTTCCTTTCATTACTTTCAGTAATCTAGTGAGTGATCATGTTCTTTCAGTTGGGGATAGAAGGGACTAAAAGGGATAGGAAGGGATAGAAAGGGATAAAAAGAGATAGAAAGAGATAGAAAGGGATAGGAAGGGATAGAAGGTGATAGGTGAAAGATTAAAAGTTATAGAAGAAAGGTGATTAAAAGCGATAACTGATGATGCTGGTTAGAGTGGAATAGCAAAAAATATGTAGATATGTTATAGGTTATTGAAAAGTATTGATGAAAAGTGATTAAAAGGGAAAGCTCATCATGTTCATTCAGGTGGGGTTTGGAAATAATATGAAGGTATTAGAAATTAATTGAAAGTTATAGAAAAAGGTGATTAAAAGCGATAACTCGCTATGTCCATTAAGGTAGGGATAGGACTGGATAGAAAGGTATAGATTAGAGATTGAAAGTTATAGGAAAAAGGTGATTAATGGCGATAAGCTGGTCATTATGATTAAGGTAGAGATTGAAAGAGATTGGAGGAAATAGAAAGGTGACTGATTTCATCTCAAATTTTTCAAAATTTGCAGGTGGGGTCTCCGATTCTTCTATAAATTTGAGAATTTGTTGCAAATGCTTAGTATAATGAAGTCTTAACAGTGGTAATGAAAAAAAAAATTTTTTTTTGACAGTTATGAGTATGTGCATTTATAGAGTCAAAATACCGTTTTCACAAGAAAGCTATCACACATTTTTTTCAAAAGGCTGCCATTTCAACAAAAATAAATATTTTTAAATTTTTTTTCTTGAATTTAGTATCCATTTTTGATCATCTTTCAAACCCTGTTTGAAATTTTTAAAAATTCCAAAAATTTACAAAATGGCGGCCATTTTTTGAAAAAACAAAAAATTCAAATTTTTCAAAAACATAATTTTTTTTTTTTTTAATATTTTTTTCTCAGATAAAGGAACTAATAGCAAATGTTTTCCAAAAGGTTTGGTTGGCTCTAAAAGCCTGTGAGAGCCGCAGGATTTTTTTTCTTGAAAATCTCGTGGTAACCATGAGACACGCAAGAGAAGTTATCTGTTGCCATTAAAAATTCAATATCTTTTTTTTTTAATCATATAAACAAGAAATGTATTTTTTTGTTGTTTTTATATATTTTTAATTTTTTTGTTGTTTTTATATATTTTTAATTTTTTTGTTGTTGTTTAATTAATTTTTTTTGCATTTTTTAAAATTATCTTCATATTATTCGCGTTAATTTTGTTTCACCTGTACCCATTCATCTATACCTGTTCTAGCCGTGAAAGAAAGTTTCTTTCTATTCTGTTTCTCGAATTTCCAACAATGAGTTTTTTGAATACCTTTTATAGATTTTACTTTTTCCCATTTTTTAATCTGTTTTTCACGAAAACATTTAATTTCTTTAGCTGGGATAGCTAGCAGGGTTATTGCTTTTGTGTACTTTTGTACTGTCGCTACGAAAGTATCGGCATCGTCTATAGACTCTAATTGAGATTTTTGGAGATTATGGTGGGAAGCAAAGTGCTTAACAAGGCCTCCAATCCCATCACAAGCTCCTTTTCCATGTCCGGTTGCAGAGAATACCCAATTTTTGTTTAAATTTGAATTACTCTGTTCATAAAATTGAAATCTATTTTTAAAGTGTGCTGCCGCTCCATCAGATATGTAAGTCACTTCTTTTATAGATTTGAATTTTTCAGAATTTTTTAACTAATTAGAAATAAGTTCAAGTGCCTTTAAAGCATGAGAGGTGTCATGAGTAGTATCGTCACTGACGATTGCAAAACTTTTGGTCTCATCTCCGCAGTAACAAACTGCTGTGAAAATTGACAACTGTGTAGTTTTCCAATAAGCACTTTGAATTTCGTTTTTAGAAATTACTCTCCAATTTTCAGCAAAATCACAATGGATTACTACTTTTTTACTGTCACTTTTAGCTTCAACTTTAACTTTACTTATTTTTTCTTGCTGTACTGCTTTGATTCGAAGATGCGTTTTTGCTTTCATCGTCCATTCTTTTAAGACAATAATGAAACCGGTTAAAGTTGTTGATCGTTTTTCTAATTCCCCATTATTCCATAACGCAAATTTCACTTCTTCTTCATCTACTAAATTAAGTGAATTTGTTGAAATAGCATCAGGACCAGGACATTGTGAACAAGATTCAAATATGCAGTTGTCATTCGATGAATCACACATTATTTTTGAAAAAAGCTCTTCTCGTAAATTTTTTACATCGAATGAAGTATCTTTTCTTATATTTTTAAGTGCAATTAAGCAAAGCTCCAAATTTGCACAGTAAATACATAAACATACTTCTTTTGGAGGATCAATGATAACCCAATCTGGTCGCAATAAATAAAACTTAGTTTTACTCAATTTTATGTGTGGATTTTTTTCTTGAAAAATGTCATAAATCTCGCGTACGCTCCGAGTTAAATATCGTTTTACTTTCTTAACTTTTAAACCATTTTCATGGATAGTAATTACATCATTTTTATTAGGGCTTTGTCTGGAACAATCTAAATCGTCATTTAGATAATATTCTAAGGCTAATTTTACTTCTTGTTCACTTATTGGGTGACCTGAGTAAGGATCTGGTAAACTGTAAATTCCTTTCTGTGTCTTTAACTTTTTAGCTTCGAGAATCATATATTTGGATACTTCTGGAATTACTGATGAAATATTACTTGTTTCGTAAGAATCCGGTAATAGTGTGAGGAGGCGAACTTTTTCTGAGTTATTTTTACAGTTTTTCAAGGCATACCGCAAATTTGAAATCCACTCTTGACAAGCGCAATCATCTTTAGGTAAAGAAGTATTGCATATTCTTGCCAGTTTTGATGAAGTCGATTCGGCATGAGAATCAACAAGTTGTTTTCTTTTCTTGCAAGCATAATCATATCTTGAATTTTTTGTCATTTGAGAAGGATTTAGAAGAGGTGATACATTAGTTTTTGACCGAATGATATCTTCGTTCAGTTCTTTACGTAAAAAAGATTCATCAGGACAAAAATCAATGTCAACATTTTCCTCACTCGAGCAACCAATCTCAATGTCATCAACATTCAACTCATTTTCAAAATCAGTTGATTGATCGAAAGATGGACTTTCATTAGGTATTTCCATGTTTGATGAAACTAAAAATAAAGAACCAAAACGGGTAAAACAGTTTTTGCAGACACAATCATCTTCTTTAATAACTTTATCCGGAAACAAAGTTTGTAATAAAAATGATAATGCCTCTAATTTAATAAAAGTGTTGGTTTTTGGACAACTATAAATAACCTTTTTATGGATACCATCATAATCAGGACATTTTAGTTTTTTCGGAAAATTTGTATTTTTTTTGTCTGACATGACTTAAATTTGTGAAATTTCTTTTTAACTTTTCAGCACACACTAAAGTATAAGCTTTACAAAGTAACCAACAACTGCGAAACGACGCAAAATATTTTTGCTCTAATAACGGTTCTCTAGTGCACTGATATCTTTGTAAGTAATTAAATGTATAATTTTCCTCTCATTCAGTCCGATTAAAGCAGAGATGTATTTAGAAATTTAGAATACAGACAATTCTCTCGTCTTTGCTATTGTAAGCCTTGCAGTTTGTCCATGAAAAGCATAGACAAGGGCTGCAACAGTCAGAATGACAGTTGGCTAATGCAGAACTGATGAATATTAGATGTTGAGGTGAAGTGTTGTTTGTGAAGAATTTTCAAGAATAAAGGTACGACCCTAATATTTAACACTATTAACTTTGCATTACCTGGAAAAAAGTAAAGTGAATACGACTATTACGAATTTAATCCAAAGCAGCCTGTATGCAATACGCAGTAGCGCCAACTCTATGTTCTGTAACAAACACTTTGCGCTTAGTGAATTTTCAGATCTAATGATCTAAACAGTTAACCTCAGAATTCCTTTTGTCAATTGAAACAAAGGTATTCAGTTTATTCGATTTCACTCTGCCCTAAGTTGGATATACTACACTTTTCTCTCAGTTGTCCAGGTTGGAATTGCACAGTATTTAAAGTAAATTTTTCTATTATTTACCACACAAAAATGTAACGATAATTAATAAACAAAAAATTTAAAAAGCAATAAAATACACCTTTTCTGTTAATATGATTAAAAAAAAAAGTTATAGAGTTTTTAATGGCAACAGATAACTTCTCTTGCGTGTCTCATGGCTACTACGAGATTTTCAAGAAAAAAAATCCTGCGGCTCTCACAGGCTTTTAGAGCCAACCAAACCTTTTTGGAAAACATTTGCTATTAGTTCCTTTATCTGAGAAAAAAATATTTAAAAAAAAAAAATTATGTTTTTGAAAAATTTGAATTTTTTGTTTTTTCAAAAAATGGCCGCCATTTTGAAAATTTTTGAAATTTTTAAAGATTTTAAACAGGGTTTGAAAGATGATCAAAAATGGATACTAAATTCAAGAAAAAAAATTTAAAAATATTTATTTTTGGTGAAATGGCAGCCTTTTGAAAAAAATTTGTGATAGCTTTCTTGTGAAAACGGTATTTTGACTCTATAAATGCACATACTCATAACTGTCAAAAAAAATTTTTTTTTTCATTACCACTGTTAAGACTTCATTATACTAAGCATTTGCAACAAATTCTCAAATTTATAGAAGAATCGGAGACCCCACCTGCAAATTTTGAAAAATTTGAGATGAAATCAGTCTATTGTTAGGTGATAGCCTTGTGCCGTTGTGGCAACTTGTCTACAATATTTATATTTAAAATTTATTGACTTCATAATGATTGTACTTTATATATATATTTTTTTTTTAACAAATCAGTTAATGGTAAATTTCACTCTTACAAACTAATTTTTTAATGTTGAAAAATTCTTCGTATTTTTTGTATACTTTGTTTATAATTTTATTAATAAAAAATTTTTTTAGTTTCTGATGAGGGCAGCATAGCTGCCGAAACGTAAAAAAACATATGTGTGTTTTATTGACTCGGAGTGATTTATAAATTCCTATGAATTAATTTTTAGATTGTCTAAACAATCTTAATTTACAAATAAATAACTTCAAAAATTGGTATTACTTAGAGTTTTTTTTTTTGAAAAATTATTTGATTACTATTGTCATAATACACCAAAGTAACTACTTTGGTGTAAATAGTTTTTCATATCGAAAAATCTTAAAATTAATTTTTTAAAAAATAATTGTTTACATATTTCAAAAGAATTATGAAGAAGAAATTTGTCTTTATTCATACGGCCCGACACTAAAAGAAAAATTTTTGGCAGCGACAAAGTTACACTTACGACTTATGATACAAGACTGAACGGTTCCAGAGAAGAGTAGCCGTTGTTAGTTCGAGGAGGGTTTAGTAATTGCTGATTGGCCGGTGCGCGCTCAGTGCACCGAAGTCGAACCAATCAGTTTTCCTTCTCACTGTGAAATATTCTAATTAGTTCGACTTCGGTGCACCTAGCGCGCACAGGCCAATCAGCAATTACTAACCCCTCCTTGAACTGACAACGGCTACTCTTCTCTGGAACCGTTTAGTCTTGTGTCATATGTCGTAAGTGTAATATATAATATTTTTTCACACAAATATTATATTTATTTTCCTGTTTTTATTTTCTTGACGTCGCAAAATAACGTCAAGTATTCCTGACGTTATTTTCACGACGTTATTTGTATAAGGCTTTCTTTTTCCTGTAATACATTTTCTATCCTGACAGACTATCATACTTTTCCTGTCATACGTTTTCATAAGGGTGGATCGACTTCGGTTGCTCGAGCGCGCAGCTGATATCTCGACAAAGAAATACATTATTTGATAGTTCTGTCAAATTACGTTATTTTTCAAAAAATTAACAATTTCAATTTCTTGTCCGTGAAATCTCCCAAGATTTCAAAACTGACTTGCGTTTTAAGAGCTCTGCTGTGATGGCTCTCCAAGAAACCAGCAAAGCCTATTTGCACTGAGAAAAATGGATGTTAACCCTTAACATCTAGATGTTAACGCTTAAAATATTTATTATTTAAAGTAGGGACAGCTATCTAGATGTTCAAGGTTAACATCTAGATGTTAAGCTTTAATATCCACATGTTAAAATTTAATATCTTAGATGTTCACCTTTAATATTTAGATATTAAATGTTCCTATCTTCTCTTAAACATCTAATTTTGAACATTCAGTTTTCTCAGTGTGGTTGGTCTCTTTGACTCTAACTTGTGCGCGATCCACGCTAAGAGAGTCACCATCATGCCCAAGGACATCCAACTTGCCTGCCGTATCCATGGAGAACGTGCTTAACTTTACGTTAGTTTTTCTAACAAATCAGACGTTTTCAGAGCCACCGAATGTTTCTTGCTGTTAAATTTTTTTTGTATAAAGCTTTGAAGAAAATATTTATTTCACATACATACATACACATACTACTCAAGAGTATTCTCCAGCAATTTTTTAAAATTTTTATAAAATTTAGTACCGTCATGTCAAGTAAGGCTACTTTGTGCACGCAAGGTTTCCAATTAATAAAATATTTATATTTAATTATTTAAGATATCTACTCTGTATAAATATTTTCTGAAAATTATCTAGACTAACACTGGCGAATTTGACAAAATCATACATAGTTGATGGTGTTAGATATTTTTATCAAGTGTATACTAAATAAAGCGCAAAATATTGAACCTGATCTCAGGATGAATTAAAAATGTTTTAAAATTGTTAATTCTTTGAAAAATAACGTAATTTGCCAAAACTATCAAATAATGTATTTCTTTGTCGAGATGTCAGCTATGCGTTTAAGCAACCGAAGGAGAACCAATCAAATTGCTTCTCTGATGTCGAGATTTAAACACTGTTCTCTCAATTAAATCAGATATGTGATTGGTTCGACTTCGGTGGTCGGAGCGCTCATCTGACTACTGCTTTTAATTTTTATTATATTTTGAAAAGTATAATATTAATTTAATCCAGAATGCGTATTTACATAAATATAATTAAAAATTTTTCAAAATTTAATAACTTGTCAGATGAAAAAGTAAGTAAAACTAGCTGAGAAAACAGAGCTTGGAAACTCGAGAAACAGTGAAGCAGTCTGATTGGCTCGAGCTCGGTTGTTCGAGCGCGCAACTGGCTACTGCTTTTATTTCTTATTACATTTTGAAAAAAATATTATTATAGAATTCCAAAGCATTAACAATTTTAAAAAATCCGTTCATGAATATAGTCAAAAATAAGAGGAAGATCGAACTCTTTATGAAGAACAGCATTTTTGGTGTATTTCGGAGTTTTTGTGATACGTCTAAGAAATTGAATCCGTACCATTTGTGCACGAAAAATTCTGAGCAAGGTGTGTATTTTACAGATTTCTAAAATCGGTTTTTTTTACATTCAAGAGAATACTTAAGGGTCTATTTTACAGAAATAGAAGATTATAAGAAGGTTTATATTACAGAAATACAAATTTTAACAGGTCGATATTACAGTCTATATTATTTATCACACTTAGAACAGGAAGGTGGTCCGAATCTAATTCATCTAAAACGTCGACTGATACATCAGATACAATATTTTTACTAAATCCGATGTCTACGGTACTGGGTAAAGCGTCATTGTACGGATAGAGTGTGAAGCTACCAGGAAAATGTAATCTAAGAACTTTTGTAGGGCAAAATCAAACAATATTGTACCATTTTTATTATTTCTGCGACAATTCCAATTAGTATTTTTGGCATTAAAATCTTCGAACATTAAAACTTTATTACCGGTATTAAATATTAGTTCTAGATCCTTTAAATCAATTTGACCCTGTGGAGGTTTATATCCAGATACAATGACAGTTCCATCTATAAGTTTAATACCTACTGTTTCAATTGTTTGGGTTTCTAATTTTATTTCATGAAAGATTATGTTACTTTTAATAAAGATCATTACTCCACCTCCTGTTCCTAATTTATTTCTGTCTTTCCTCACAGAGACATAGCCAGGAATTTTAATATTACGTGCTGTTTTTACTTTAGTTTCATTTAAAAGAAGTAAGTCTAATTTATGTATAACTAAAAATTCTTTAAGTTCTGTAAGTTGTCCTTGAATTCCATTTACATTAAAATGGCCTATTTTGATATGATTGTTTTTGTTTTTAATATTTGCCATTGCTAACATCTATAAAAACTTGAAGTCTGGCTATGTCATCTTTACAGTTAACTAATTTGTTATTTAACTCTCGCACTAGTCGAAGCATATTACTTACATCGCATAGTTGATTCAATTTAGAGATTTCCATCATGAGGCTTTGATAGTCCGATAGAAGATTTTCTGCAGTGTTTGAAGTCCCACTGGTTTTCGTCTGTTCTGGAAACCTCCACGCCTGTTGATTATTCTGACTTGTACTCAGAGCTGGAAACTCCCTTGCTGTCATCGGTGGTACATGCTGTTGTCTGTCATCTGTCTTCTTCCCAGTTTTCAGATTAGCATTTCTTTCAGTTTGTATTTTATCCAAGTGTTTGAGATATACTGGACATTGTGAGTAGTTGGCAGGATGGGCCCCTTCACAATTGGTACATGTGGGTGGAGTCTCGGGATCTTTTACACAATCCTTTGTCAGATGCGTCTTGTCACACTTTACACACCTTGGTTGATTTTTACAGAACCTTGCACCGTGTCCAAAGTTTTGGCAATTATGGCACTGTGTCGTTTTTCTTGAATTTTTATATTTTTCCCACTTCACTTTCACATGGCAAATATATTTAATATTCCACACTGTTTTAAGATTCACATCCTTCTTCAGAGTCAGCAGGTAGATTAGATCATTATAAGGTTTAGACGTATCCTTTTTTTTTGTTTAAAATAGATATTTTTTCACACTGGACTCCTTGACGTTGCAGGTCTTCCAGGATCTCTGCTGTCGGTATGTTGGGCAGCCTCTTCGCCACTATGTGTTTCGGGCGACCACTTTTCGGACAATATGTGTAGAAAGCGTTGTTTTCGGCTCTCAGTAATTTTGTAAACTCTCCGAAATCTTCCATAGATGTAGCGAATATCCTTAACTCTTTGGGATTGTAATGAATCCGCGTGCTCTTATCTTTGCAGACGTCGATAATAGTTTTGATACATTTAGAATAGTCTACTATTTTTTCTGTGATAACAATCGGTGGTAGTTTCTCTGGCTTGGGCTCAGTCGATTTAGTCGATAAAGAATCCTCTTCATCATCATCATCCATGCTGTCATTTTCTTCTTCATTTTCTTTAGATCCGAGGACACCGAATCTATTAAATGTTGGTATTGTACCATCCTCGTTATTAGCGTCGAGTTTCGGTTTTTTTTCTTTTATCTCCTCTCCCCATTTTGCTTAGTTTTTAGTTGAATAACTTGACGCGCGCCAAACGTCTTCGTCGTATGAAACAACGCGCGCCACACGCCTTCGTTGCTTCACGAAAAAAGGTTGGTTAAAACTTAAGTGCAGTACGTGTTAACTGTACGACAGTCAAAGTCCGAATCTCCCGAGAATCATTTTTCTATCAATCTGATGTTTTCGCCATTTTTCGACTTTTTTTTACGTTGTTTGACGTGTTGAGCTCGAACCAGTCAGAGCGAAGAAAATAGGTGATTGGTTAGAGCTCGGTGCACCGAGCGCGCATCTCCCAACCAGCAAAGAGAACGGTATTCTTACCCCCTCCACGTGCGAGAGCGTAAATAGACGCGTTTTCAAAATTTTTCATCATTATCCCGAGTTCTCTCGACAGTGTCACTTCGTCTCTTGAAAAAAAAGAAATTTAAAATGTCTGGACGTGGTAAAGGAGGTAAAGTTAAGGGAAAGTCAATGACTCGTTCCACCCGGGCTGGACTTCAATTCCCTGTTGGACGTATCCATCGTCTTTTGCGCAAAGGCAACTATGCCGAGCGTGTTGGTGCTGGTGCTCCAGTCTACCTCGCAGCAGTGATGGAATATTTGGTCGCTGAAGTTTTGGAGTTGGCAGGCAATGCCGCTCGTGACAACAAGAAGTCGAGAATCATCCCACGTCATCTCCAACTCGCCATCAGAAACGACGAAGAATTGAACAAACTCCTCTCTGGTGTTACCATCGCCCAGGGTGGTGTTTTGCCAAACATCCAAGCTGTTCTTCTTCCCAAAAAGACCGAGAAGAAAGCTTAAATATCCTAATTGATCATTCTCTATACAATCGGCCCTTTTCAGGGCCACTACATATTTTCACGAAGGTTTCTATTTTCAACATTTGATTGATGGTATTCTCTCGTTTTAAAGTAGGGGAGAGTGGCCATCAATGTACCAGCTTTTTCAATGAACCATTTCAATTTTCTCAGAAACAATTAAATAAAAATTCTCCTAATTTTAAATATAAATGAAGTTTGCGTAAACACACTACGTCCATAAATTTGAGACATGTGGATTTATTCTTTATAGAGAAAACTGAAAAAAACTGTTTTTGATGGTCTGAAGAAAAAATTTACCTAAAATACAAACACGTTTTTTAATTGAAATAAGGCAATTTAAAAATAAATGAACTTACGATTTATTTTGTATCGGGCCTGAACTACAATATTCTAATGAGATAAAGATTTTGAAATATTGCATTAAGTTATAAAAAACCATTTTTGTTGCAAATGTCATGTTGATTCAATGTACCAGGGAACAATGAACCACCTGGAATTTCGGTGTATTTTCGATTTCCAGAGTGGTATGCCTGATTATAAAACTAGGCATGCGTACAGCATGTGACAGCGATTGTTATCAGTACTCTTCTCAACATAGCAAAACTAAAATGCCATTTTAGCTAGTTAACTTCAATTTGAGGTATATTTATGTTATACATTATCAATTAAAAAGTGTTAAGTAATAATTTTTTATAGTATTTGATGGAAAATAAGTTTTTTCACAAAGTAAAAATTGCAATATTATTATTGTTGAACATTTTTAGTGTTTTTATAGAGGTGGTTCATTGTGTACCCAGGTTGTTGAAAATGAAAATAGCGTGTTAGTTTAGAAAAATCCTAAATTTTATTATTTAATCAAAATAAATCGGGTATAATATGTGTGCATTACCTAGAGAAGTGTTGTAGTTTTATATTGATGCAAGGAAGTGCTTGAAATTAGGGAAATTGAATAAATACTATGACCTTAAAAAAAACCCTGTACATTGATGGCCACTCTCCCCTAAACATATTGCAGTGCTAATTTTTTTGTTCGGCTAGTTTTCATTTGTAATTTAACGTTTTTATTAACGAAAGGTATTATGAAAAAATTTCATTAAAACATCGTTACTAAGAGAAAAGTCTGCTTTATATGAATTCAGGGTGTCTACTCACCGGGAAAACCGGGATTTTAGTTCGACCGGGAAAAAAAATTATATCCGGGAATTTTTAAAAATTGCAGCTAATTCGTTTTCATAATTCTTCAAATTCGCTTGGAACTTATTACTCGTTTTCAAAGTCTCTGATTGTGAAAACGATATCAGATTTACCAATTTTTCAAAATTCAAAATGGCGAATCCAGTGTAGCAGACATATTTTGCAAAATTGATCAAATTCACTTCAAACTTGTTACTCGGTGGTAATCCATGTTCCTGTTTACTAATCTGAAGTTAGATTTTCAAAATAGTAAAAGTGTAACAAGTTTCAAGCAAATGTGAGCATTTTCAGGGCTGCCAGTGACTTACTTTTCTCATTTTTATTCATTTTTTTTTAAATCACTCACTATTACTCACTTTAAAAAAAATCACTTTTCTCACTTTCTTAGTAAAATAATAATTATCTATTATTATTATATACAATTATGTTCTTCAAATTTCAATAAATTTTGACATTGTTTAATTAGTTTTCTCTAATTTTAATTACTTTTTCAATTTTTTAATTAATCAAAAATTTCAATTATCCCTTATGAAAAATAAGTATTGGATTAAGTATTGGATTAAGTATTGGGAGCAAGTATTGGATTAAGTATTGGAATAAGCATTGAAGTATTGGAATAAGTATTGGTTTAAGTATTGGAAACTCCAATACTTTTTTCGCCAAACATTCTTAAAAATTTTACTGGTTGCGCACTAAGTTTCTATGGCTCCCAGCTCTGCGCAGTAGTTTTTTTGTTAATTTAATACATAGAAATACATGGAACGCAAAATCACAGTTCCATAGAAAATTAAAAAAAAATTTGTTTAAAAATATGTTACGCGAAAATAGTATTGGAGTTTCCAATACTTAAACCAATACTTATTCCAATACTTCAGTACTTATTCCAATACTTAATCCAATACTTAATCCAATACTTACTCCCAATACTTAATCCAATACTGAATCCAATACTTATTTTTCATAAGGGATTTTTATCTTTTTTCAATTATTTTCTGCATATTTCTATTAGTTTTAACATTTAAAAACTGTTTTTATCAAATTTCAATAATTATTTTTAATCTTTTTTTTTTTTGGTCATCAATTTCTCAATTTATTACAGTTTTAAATTTTTTTCTTCAAATTTCAGCAACTTTCTTCAATAATTGTATTATTATGTATCAATAATTTTTAAATACTTTACATCAATTAGCAATTATTTTTTTTCAAATTTCAATCTTTTTTTTTAATTTTACATTCTTTTAATTATTTACACCAGTTATCAATCATTCATGTCATTATTCAATTATTAATCTCAAATTTTTATCATTTTTGTTATTTCTCATGTATTATATCTTCAAATTTAAATTTTTTGTAATTTCTCAATTTATTTTCTTTAAATTTCAATTATTTCTGTCATTTCTCGACTATTTTTTCCTATTTTAAAGTATTTTTGTCATTTTTAATAGTTTTTTAAAATTTTTCAATTAATTTAGTAATTTCTCAATTATTGTCAATATTTTCGACGTTGTTTTATTACTTTCTCTAAATTTTGTATTTATTTTCTTATATCTTTAAATTATTGTCATGAATTTTTTAATTTCTTACTTCAATTTTCATTTATTTTTCTCAATTCTCAATTTCTATTCAAATTTTAATTATTTTTATCATTTTTCAAGTCTTTTCTACAATTTTTTTATTTTTTACTTAATTTTTAATAAATTTTGTCACTTTTCAATATTATTTGTCTCAAATTTTTATAACTTTTGTTATTTTTCACATATTACGTTCAAATTTAAATTTTTTGTGATTTCTCAATTATTTTCTTCAAACTTCTGTTCTTTTTGTTATTTCTCGATTATTTTTTCCTGTTATTATTATTTTTCTCATTATTTAATCGAAATGGCTACGTCGCCCGTTGACGGGCGATATAACAAGAATATTTTTCGTCGCCCGTCAGAGAAAATATATTTTGTTCGTCAAACATTAAATTAATTTTTGGTGTACACAGTTCAGGTTTAGAATATAAAAATAACGACATAACCTTAATCTTATGAAAATTTTCGAAAAGGGTGACAAAAGGAGCGGGAAATTGGGAATGAATTCGAATCCATCTATAATAACATTGAAATGTACAAAGATAGATGTACATTTTTTAAAATAGGTAAATTATATTTTTTACAGGGCTGATAAAAATCATGATTTTTTTATTGAAATAAAAAAAACACATTTTTATATTATTACACTTAAAATAAGTCCAATAATAAAGTTAGAAAAATAAAGAAAGTCTAAAAACTTTATTGAAGAACAAGTAAGTTTGCAAAAAAAATAGACAAGATGTGAAAAAAATTGAATAAACTTACAAAAAAAAATGAAAGTATTTGTTTTCAAAATATAGAAATAATTGTGAAAATTAATACTATTAACTGCAATTCTAAAGTTTATAAATATGTTATAAGAAAAATGTGTTACATATAATTACTACCATGTGACGTTGTAAATATTATTTATTAAAAAACAATTTTTTGTCTTTCATGTTTTATTTATTTTTTTTATTCGTTGCAAAATACTTGAATTATAATTCTAATTTGCTTTTTTTTTTTGCTTTTCTAATTCTAATTTTAAAAATTGAATTAGTACATATAAAAAATATAATTTACCTTTTGAAAAATGTACATATATATATGTCTTTGTACATTTCAATCATTTCGGTGTTATTATAGGGTCAAACCATTGACTTTCGACTGAAGGCTGTCGCTGACATTTTTTGAAATACTGAACATGTTTTACTAAACATTTTATCATTTATTTCAAGTTTCAATTAATTAAAAAAATTGTTAATGAATTTTAGAATTTTTCAAATTTTGTAATTAATTTCCTAAATTTTCCATTATTTATCTCATATTTCAATTATTATAACAAATTTATCATTATTTTTGCTATTTTTCAATAATTATTTTCTTCAACTTGATCTATATTCTTTAATTTTTTTCAATTATTCTTCTCAATTCTCGATTTCTATCTTCAATTCTCAAATATTTTCTTAAATTTAAATTACTGTCTTCAATTTTCAGTTATTTCTACAATTTTGCAATTTTTTTTCTTTTATTTTTAATTTTTAAAATATTTGTCAATTTGATTTACTGAATCTGCAATTATTAATCTTCGATAATTAATCTTCAATTTCAATTCTTTTTTTTTTAATGTTCAATATGTTTCATTGGTTTTTTCGAAATTACCCTGGTCATTATTAATTAATTTTTTCAATTTTTGTCTTCAATTTTCAATTGTTTCTATAATTTTGCAATTATATAAACAATTTTTCATTTTGCTTCCTCATAGAGGAAGCTTTATGATCGTTAAGATTTTCGATTTTCCAAAAATAGTCTAAATCGACTCATTTTCATCTAAAAAGTGTAAATTTTCATTCTTAAGCAAATGTCCAGATGTATGTATGTGTGTGTGTGTATAGCGTTTTTTGTGTACAAGATATCTCCAGAACGCTTGAACGGATTTCCATCAAATTTGGATAACTTATTAAGCTCATGAATATCTAAATTTGGACACAAGGATTTTTGAAAATACCTAACCAAATTTTTTTGAGCACCTTTTTTCATCGAAAAAAAAAACGTTTTTTGCCAAAAGTTTTTTTTATGCTTAAAATACAACTTAATGAATACAAAAATCATATTTCTTATCTCAAAACGAATTGATTGACCTATATAAAGTTTATAATTGATCAAGAATTCTGTTTTTACATTTTTTTTTGCATTTAAAATTCTTCTTTTTTCAATAACTTCCCCAATTAACTCATATTTTATTAATTTTTTGCTTCCTCTAAGAGGCAGCAAATTATTTTGCTTACTTGGAAGCGAAATGTCCATGAAATGAACATAATTCTCACCTAGTTTTAAATTACTTGCAAACTGATTTATTAAATCTTTAATTATTTATCTCACATTTGAATTCTGTCTTTTAATTTTAATTAGTTTTATAATCTTTTTTAATTACAATTCTATTTTTAATTGTGTCAAATAAATAAATAAATAAATACATTTTTTAATTATTTTTTTTCAAATTTACAATTACTCTAGGTATTTTGTAATTAATTTCCTATAATTAATTTAATAATTGTCTATAATTTTGCAATTATAGAAACAATTTTTCATTTCTTTCATTTTTTCTTTATAATCTTTTTTAATTACAATTCTATTTTTAATTGTGTCAAATATATAAATGAATAAATACATTTTTTAATTATTTTTTTTAAATTTACAATTACTCTAGGTATTTTGTAATTAATTTTCTATAATTAATTTTTTAATAATTTCCTATAATTTTGCAATTATAGAAACAATTTTTCATTTCTTAAATTACTTTTAAATTGATTTACTAAATCTTCAATTATTTATCTCAAATTTGAATTCATTCTTTTATTTTTTATTAGTTTTATAATCTTTTTTAATTTTTTTTTCCAATTTTTAATTAGGTATGTTCATCATTTTTTAGTTAATTTCCAAAATTTTCAATTTTTCTTAATTTACCATTAATCTTATATTTTTTCAATTATTTTCTCTAATTCATATATATTCTGTCCTCTTTCAAATTATTTTTCTCATTTCTCAATTATGTTCTTCAATTGTTAATTATTTTTATTATTTTTCAATTATTTTCCTCAATTTTTAATTATTCTCATCATTTATATTTCAATTATTCTCTTGAATTTTGAATTATTTCTAAAGTTCTGCATTCATTTTCTATAATTTTAAATTATTATTTATCAGTTTTAAATTACTTTCCACAATTTGTAGTTATTTATCTTTTTTGTTTTTTATTAATTTGAAAAATTTGTTATTATATTTTTTAATTTTATTTTCTTTATCCTACAACTTTGGAATTTTGTTCTACTCAAATAAAATAATCGAGGTTCTACTGTATATAATTCATTTATCTTTATTTACTGATAAAACTAAAAAGGTCGATACAGATCTCAATTCTGGACCAAAATTAAGGTTTTTTTTAATTGTAAAACAATTTTACAATTAATTTATTAATTTTTTATTTTTTAATTGTAACAAATTGTAAAAAAGTAACATGATGGTAAAAATGATTCTTTGTCTGTTAAAAAAATGAAGAAAATTTATTAAGGTATTTCTCTTTGCAGTTATACTTGAAAAAATCGATTTTCTGTGGATTTTCATTAAATTGTAAGAAAACATTATTTCATATGTGTCTTCTATCTGGTTGAAATTTCAAGACCCTTTACCGTCTAAAATTTAAGATATTCATGTTCAAAATTTCAATTTTACATGCAAAATGATCAAAATTGAATATCGAAAAAATTAATACCCCTTTTTTTTTATTTTTTAATTTTTTAGTATTTAGATGGGTCTCAAAGCGCTCAAAGTTTCCCATGCAAAATGCATGCGGGTAAAAAAGACTTTTTCGTAGAAATGGTATGGAACCCTTGAAAATCAATATTTTTCAATCGTCCAACTCTGTTTCACTTCAGGAGACTTTAAACAATAATGCCAAATTATTTACTTAACCATATTTTTAAATGAACTATTTTTTATAGGGCCACAAACAAACCCTATACTTTACAAAATTACGAAAAAATCGTTAAGAAATATTGTTTACTATTTTTATGAAACTTTTTTCCTAGTTTTTGAATAAGTAACATAAATATTGATTTTTAATCATTATTATTTTAACTTTTATAATAATAATTTTTTTTTTTAATAATAAATTATTAATTATTTAATGAATAATAAAAGGAAAAAAGTTTCAGAAAAATAGTAAAAAATATTTTTTTACTATTTTTTCGTAATTTTGTAATTTATGGTTTTTTGGGGGGCCCTATAAAAAAAGTAAATATTAAAAAATGGTTAAATAAACAATTTTGTTTGAAGTCTTCTGAAGAGAAACAGAGTTTGGCGATTGAAAAATATTGATTTTCAAGGGATCGAAGGGGTCGCCAAAAATTTGTGGGTGATTTATTGGAAAAATACGGAAGAGTACGAAATAATCGAATAGAAAAGGATATAAAAAGTACCTGCCTTTTTTTATGTCAGCTAGCATATCACGTGATATACAAAAATTCATATGCAAGATAACCTAAAAGTAAAGTCTACAGCACGAGTTATTCAATTTTTGTTAATTCCAATTCTTGCCAATTCTTTTGTATTCTTTGTTGTGACTCAGTTTAATAGAAAAATTCAGTATTATGAATTCTCCTTTAACATTTTGATAACTTTCGAATTCTTTTCAATTGTAATAACATGTACATATCAAATCAATTCTTATTAAATAATGCGAAATAGTAATTGAATTCTTTTGAATTATAATATATAAGAATTAATAAATTCATTCTTTTAAATCAAATTATAATTCTAGTTTTATAATTTAATTCAATTTTTATAAATTCCAATAAAGTGTTTACTTATTGTCAGGGCCGTGGAGAGCCAGCTCGAGCCCCGGGGAAAAATTGGCTTGTAAAAAATTTTAATGATCCCTTCTCGGGATATTTTTTTTTTTTTTAGTAGCCGATTTTTGGAGGCGGGCCCCGGAGAACAAGCCCCTGCTGCCCCACCCCCTCTCGTCGGGCTTGCTTATTGTAATTATTTTAAATTACGAAAAAATAACTTTATAAAAGTTAAGAATAATAAATTTTTTAAAATTTAATTCATTAAAAATGAGGAATCGCAAGAAGATAAAAAATGTTTCTGAATTTAGAAAATAGTTTCTCTGTGCTTTTATTTATATAAATTTTTGTTTTATTTATAACCGTTACAAAATATCTATTAATAAAAAATTATACATTTTTTTAATAAAACTCTGTTGTTATGAATTTTAATTATTTATCAGTTAAAGATGAAAAATAGTAACAGAAGCATTTTTATTTATTTTAAATTTTGTTTTTCTTTTTTCAGATACTATTTCGCAAATAATTTATTCAATTTTAATTATTTATTTATTTTAATAAATTTTAATTATTTATTAGTTAAAGATAAAAAATAGTAACAGAAGCATTTTTATTTACTTAAAATTTTATTTTTATCTTTTCAGATACTATTTCGCAAATAATTTATTCAAAAAAAATATATATATGGGGCATTCCACATTCCACGTGAAATTTTCATTCGAAATTTTTTTTTGTTTAGAGCAGATAATTAACTTGCTGTGAGTTTTTTTATAGTGGGCTGTTTTACCTATTTTATGAAAGCGAAAAATCGTTTACTTTAAAGAATAATCGATAAGTACAGATTTATCTGTATTTGCACTGTTTTATTCTGTGCTGATCTTTTTTTAATATGAAAGACTTTTGTAATAGATAACTATTAAAAGTTTTTGAAAAAATAAACTCTTTAATTAATACAGACGTTTATTTATGTTTTTATGCCCTTTTCTATAGAGTATTTTGGAATTGTCAAATCAGAATGCCCATGAGAAGATTGGTAAAAAAATTTATTAAAAAATTGTTTAGCTGGAAATGTTAACTATTTTAACGCGTAAGAATTCTTTATAAGAAGTGATTTAAAAATATTAAAACAAAATTAAATAAACAAAACAAGACATTCTTTTGTTTAAATAATTAGTTGGAAATATTTTTTTAAAATTAAAAAGAATTGTATTGGCTGCTGACGTTTCTTTCAGTTGCAACAATTTAATTATTCTCAATTCTATTGCCCCTTTTCAATTATTTTCAATTCTTTTATAATCTGCAGAAAGTCTTTTTCAAAATTGAAAATAATTATACTTTTTGTGTCATATTAGAAGAAAAAAAAAAAAAAAATTTGCAACTAAATTTTGAATTTTAGGGGGGGGGGCGCAAGCAAAAGTTTTGAACAGGGCGCTGAGAACCCTCGAGCCGGGTTTTTTTTTAAAAAAACAAAAAATAAAAAACAGTGGTATTTTTTTTTAGATATATTGAACAATCCTATAGGGAGTGAATTTATTAATTTTATTCAATCAAAGATTTTCTATCATCTTAAAAATCGAAGAGGACTGTTTAATTTGCCTATATTAGTGGAAGTGAGAAAGCTTTTCTCCCTCCAAGTCATTATTGCGTCTATTTCCATAAACCCTTAGAGATTGGCTAATTGCTAATTATAAGCACCTCCTCTACTGACACCCGGCCAGTATATATGTATATACCCGTAAACTTGCGGATTTTTCATTATTAAATTCTACCTTTAATCTCCAAGGACCAAGAAACAACGACGATGTTTCAACGAAAAATTTAAAAAACAACTTCAGAAGCACAGAAATATTTGTGCTTGTCTAAAAGACAAAATTAATTAATAAACCACCAATCGGCCCTTTTCAGGGCCAACAAATTTTCTTACGTTTGAATTTCTCTTTTCTTGCAGATTTTGAACTACGCAAAGCACTTTATGTATTTTTTTTTCGTTACATTTTTTCATTTTTTGCAAATTGCAATATTTTCAATATTAATTATTATCTATTATAAATATTTAAAATTTATAATTTTAATTACTGCAATTAGATGCAGTTTTCCCTCACGAATCCATTGATACCAAAAACTCATTTTTCACCAAAAAGTAATTTAGGTATATGTATAAAATGTTTAGCCTGCAGAATTCTGGATAATAAAAGTCTTTAAATTTTTTTTCCGTTTTAGGTTTAAATTGCTTCGCAATGTACAATCATTTTTTAACAAGTTAAAAATATTCTAAACAAATTTTTAATACAACGAATTTAATCAAACGAAAATTAAGAATTTATTGTTTATTTTTCTCTCTTATAATTTATAATTTAAAGGGAAAACGTTACTTTTATATATAATCAAAGTTATAAAATAAGCGAGAGTAAAAATTCAAATTCATCTTCGAAGACTTATTTTTTTTTAGCAAATAATTAATCTTTTTTAAATATCAACATCATATTATTCAAATTGTAGTAAAATATTTCCATAAATAACTGATAACTATTTTTTGCAACTGCTCTAATTCTGATAAAAATAAAAAAATTATTATTTTTTCATATCCGAAGTTTTTTATGTAGAAAGCCTTTTTCTTGAAGCAATTTTAAGATTTCTTTTGTTTGTGTATTTTCAATGTAACCTTTCTTTATGATTTGAAATAAAGTGAAAACTTGGTATGTATGTACTTGAATATTAATAATTTTGTTACTATAAATAAAAATTTATTTAATATATATTTCAGTTTTTAAAAAATAAGATTTAAATATTTTATGAAATAATATTTTAAATATTGTGTTTTGGATAACTGACGATCGTTCAGTTTTAAACTCTTTAACTCTTATAGAAATTACTTTTGCGAACTAGAAAATTAAGTTTGTAAATATTATTCTGAATAATCCTACAAAAGGAATTTTGAGAAATCTAAAAAAAATTAGTTTTAAAATGCTTTGGTTTTGAGGTGCAAGAAATAAAACACTTATTTATTTAACAGAAAAGCAAGAATAATTAATTTATTTTGTTAGAAATTCGGCGCGTGTTCATTAGGAGTTGAAATTTCTGATTGACTAACTACTAATTGCTTGGTCCTGTATTTATGTAGGAGTCGGTAATGAGTTTAAACTCATTACCGATAAACTAAATCTAACGACAAATGTCTTGACCTATTAGCTAAATTGACGAAATTGACATTAAAATTGACTAAGCGAAGTCTGAGTACCTAATTAACTAATGCTGCTTAAAGTATCTAAAATGTATATCTATCTATATATTATATTCTCTGTAAGTAAATCTATGTTTTGTCTAAAAATTTTCTAACCAAATTTATCTTCTCTTCAGTTTACAATTCAAAGAAAATAAATTATTATAGCCATAAAGTCTTTTGATGTTAAAGAAAATTATTTTTTTTTTATGAAATTAATAAAAATGATAACAAAGAATAACTGTTCAAAGTACTAAATATACTAATTAATAATGTTTAAAGTTACTAAGTGTGGAAGTAAAAGGAACCACTCATAGTGAAGAATTATATCAATATAAAAAGTTCCAAAACTGGTTTCAAACTAGTGTCAAATATTTCCGAACATGTTCCAAACAAGTTTCAAATCGTTTCTAAATAATTATAATCAGTTTCAAACTAGTTTTAAACGGTTTCCAATTAATTTTAAATTGTTCTAACGAGATTCAAATAGTTTCAAACAGTCCCGAATTAGTTTTAGACAGTTTCGAACTATAATTTTAAATCTAGTTCTTACCCGCTTCTGAACAATTAAAAACAACGATAAACTAGTTTTAACCAGTTTTGTACTAGTTTAAAGTAGTTTAATGTAATTTTAAACAAGTTTCAAATGGTTAGTATGTAATTCTAAACTTTTTAAAATTAGTTTTAAAAAGTATCAAACCAGTTTCAAACAATTTTAAACTAGTTTTAATTAAATTCCAACGGTTTCCAAAAAGTCACAAACAATTTGAAACTTATTTTAAACAGTTTTAAACTCATTATAAATAGTTCAAATCTAGTTTTAAGCTAGTTCCAAACTATTTTTTTTAACAACTTAAAACGCTGAACGATTATATTCAAATACTGAAAAGATAAAAAAATGTCGATTAGTTTTGAAAGTTAGTGTCTGGAACCCTAAAAATGCAACTACTACATGGTTGTCATTATGAAATAAAACTTTTAAATTACTTTATTTGTACGATATAAAATAATTATTCAAGTTTTATTTAAGGCTGTCCAACCTATTGACACAACTTCAAACCTGAAAATGATTTTTCAGATAAAATAAAAATATTAAATTGAAATTGATTTCACCCACTTTTGAAAGACTCAGTTGTACATTTTTAAAAAAAAATCTAGGTTGATACTAAATTTGTTATCAAATAATAATTATTCAACATTTTATATTTTTTTTTCAAGATTCATCCAATTCTAGCAAATAATGTATATTAACTTATCCTATTATTTGAAATATTCTTTACAATTCTACTGGTTGAATTTTGTTGACGATATTTTCTTCAAAAGTTATTAAAGAAATAAATTTGTTTTTATATAATTTTTAAACAAAATATTTTTAACAAAATTTAACGAGTAGAATAAATTGTAGAGAATGTTTCAAAGAATAAAACGAACTCTGATTTTTTAAAATTGGATGAAAATTACATTTGTTCATCAACTTTAAGGTATTTCTCTCGCAGTTATACTTGAAAAAATCGATTTTCTATGGATCTTCTTAAAATTGTGAGAAACATTATTTTTTATGTGCCTTACATCTGGTTAAAATTTCAGGAACATTTACCATCTAAAATTTGAGATATTCATATTCGAAATTTCAATTTTACATGCAAAATGGTAAAAATTTTTCCGAATATGAATATCTCAAATTTTAGACGGTAAATGTTTCTGAAATTTTAACCAGATACATAAGGCACGTATAAAATAATGTTTTTTCACAATTTAAAGAAAATTAATAGAAAATCGTTTTTTCAAGTATAACTGCGAGAGGAATACCTTAAAGAAAAAGCACTTAATTTTTTTTAAAAAGCACTTAATGTTAAATAATTATTATTATATCATACAAAAATTTTATCTCAACCTAACTTTTTTTTTAAAGTGTACAACTCGGTCTTTCAAAATTGGGTAAAATCAATTGTAGTGATATTTTTATTTTCTGTGAAAAACTATTTTCTAGTTTAAGATAATGTCAACCCAATTAGCACGCAAGCTTGCAGCAATCTTGCAGCAAGCTTGCTGCAAGTAGTGAAATGTCCGCACAATGCAAGCTTCCTGCAAGCTTGCCATGCAAGTTTCCTGCAAGCTTGCCATGCAAGTTTCCGGCAAGCTTCCCATGCAAGCTTGCTGCAAGTTTGCCTTGCAAGTTTGCGGCAAGCTTGGCGTGCAAGTTTCTGGCAAGTTTCCTGCAAGCTTCCTCTGAAAGATTTGTGCAAACTTGATTTGTGGGATTTCCGTAATCTTTCGCTGCAAAATTCCTAAAAATTTATTACGTAAGAATTTAGTAAAATAATTACACATAAAGCTTAGGTGGTATGTTTATAAAGAATTTATAATCTGTTACACTTTTTTTTTACTAAATTCTTACGTAATAAAGTATTAGGAATTTTGCGGCGAAGGATTACGGAAATCCCACAAATCAAGTTTGCACAAATCTTTCAGAGTATGCTTAATGCAAGCTTGCAGAAAACTTGCCAGAAACTTGCACGGCAAGCTTGCAGCAAACTTGCACGTCAAATTTGCAGCAAGCTTGCATGGGAAGCTTACAGCAAGCTTGCCGCAAACTTTCGAGGTAAGCTTGCATTGTGCGGACATTTCACTACTTGCAGCAAGCTTGCTGCAAGTTTGCTACAAGCTTGCGTGCTAATTGGGAATAGGATGAACATCCTAAAGTATTAAATTTTCTTTGAATGTTCAAAAATCAATAAATATTCCCTCGTGAAAAATATTTGGTGGCCCTGAAAAGGGCCGATTGTTTTTATCCATCTGTGAAAATATCAAAATTATAACATTTTCCCTCCTTACTTGTTTGCAAACTTCTTTGCTGCAGGTGCCTTCTTTTGAGAAGCTTTAGGCTGTGTCAGCTGCGGATTTTACTCTATAGGTGGTTGCAAAATTCTTCGTAATTTAAAATCTAGATATTTTTTCGAGAACATAACCAGAGAATTTATGATGTTGTTGGTTGTTCAATCGTTTTCCAGGAAATAATACCTTTTCGAAACTCTACATCAACTTCAACATTATAGGTGGCAGCAACATAGTTCTTGATGGCCCGCAGAGAACAACCTTCTGTTTCTTTCAAATAATCAATTGCTGCATTCACCATCACGGATGCTGGTGGATGAGTACTTTTTGGCTGAGACTTTTTACCTTTCACAGCTTTTTTCAGTTTTGCAAATAGAGAAGAATCAACTTTGTCGGCCATTCCGATGGAAATTGATTTCAAAATTTTCAAGAGGACGACGCTTCTACCACAACGATTGAATGAAGAATGAGAAGGAAAAATGAAGGTAGGGGGTGCAGTAGACTAGGACGCGTCGTCGCTCATTTTCTGCTAATTGTCAAAATTTTCTCTACAATAAGGCAGTTCAACTCGTGACGTCATTATATCCAAAATGGTGGCGTTACTGGAAATCTACTAATTACACAGCCCCACAAAAGAACGAAAGTATCGGGGTTGAGGCATGAAACCCATATATTGTATTTTGATGCCCTGAATCCGAATCAGCCACCAGAAGAGTCCAGGCACGTCTAGGTTTGACCCTAACCTCAAAAACACTTAAAAATGGCTAATATATCACTTTCTGCGTCTACTAAAAATTAAAGCCGACTCCGAATTAATACATATCTAAGGTCAATAGAAAGCTTGAATTCTAAACCTTAAAATGCCCTTTTAAAAATTGTTCTACGATGATTATTAACGAAGATATGACAGATTTTATTTAAAAATAGGTTTTCCTTAATTACGAAAAACTCAAGAATTTTGAGTTGTTGCAGGCATCACAGACAGTCACCTTTTTACCTTCTTTCACCTTTTTTCAATTTTGTCACCTTTTTTGATGACTTGTCACCTTTTTACATCTTTTTTCACCTTTTTGGGATCAAAAATTTATAGAATTTTTTGTAAATATTTCAAAGTATGTTTATAAAATTCGGATTTAATGTTTGAATTTAGTTTTATTGATGATTGATACAACAACAAAAAATCCGATTTACTAATAATATAAATCCGTAAAAAAGAATAGAGTCGAATAAATAGTTAACTAATCTTTTCCATGTTCTTGTTATTTATGTAAATAGAATTAACATTACCATAACATACCAATTTCATCATTTTATAATTTTTCTTTCAAATCTCAATTATTTTATTTATATTTCAATTTAATTCTTAAATTTTCAATTTATTTCCTTCATTTTTAATTATTTTCTTCAATTCTCAATTATTTTCTTCAATTTTCAATTATTTTATTCAATGTTCAATAATCCTCGTCCTTTTTTAATTGGCGAATATTTTTCTGAACTTTCAATATAATCCTTTAATTATCTTTTTCAATTTTCAATTGATTTCATAAATTTTCATTTATTTCCTAAAATTTTTACTATACTTAAGGATGTTTATCCAAAAAAGCATTTTCTACAGATTCTTAAAAAATTTTAATGACATATTAAATACATTACTTTGCATGTACTGTTACAATTTTATTGAATTTTACCGTTCTGTTTTTAAGATATAAATTTATAAAGTTGGGACTTTTACATGGAAAAAGTAACAAAACGCGCAAAATGACTATATTTTAATTAATTAAAAAAACACGGTTCTACAGATTTTTTTAAAAAACTAATATATTTTAAACTGTAATGGAATACAACTTTTACAATAATATTTAATTAATTTACCGTTCCGTTGTTAAGAAAATGTTATTTAAGGATAGTAATCCTTCACTTTTTTGAAATAATCAGAAAGAAAAAAATTTAAAAAGTTGGAATTTTCAACAGAAATTTTTTTTTTCAATAAAATTTGTTTGTGTAATGATTTTAACTACAAAATACTATTTAGAAACCAAATTATAAGACGAAATGAAATTAAAAAAATATTGACTAACATGGTTCGATACAATGAGAACCGCTTGAGGGTATAAGCGTCCTTAATTTTCTTCAGTTTTTAATTGACAACTTAATATTTTTCTTCAATTTTGTACCTAATTATCCTTAAAATTTTTTTTAATTATTTTGTTCTGTCGTCGATTATTCTCGACAGCTTACGAATTTTTTTTACTTTTTTGTCAATTTTCAAGTATTTTTCTTAATATTTAATTAATTTAGTAATTTTTCGGTTAAATGTCAATTATTTTCTTACAAATTTAATTTAATACTTTGATCTTCAATTTATTTCTTCAATTTTTAATATTTTCTCCAATTCTAATTCTCGTCATTTTTCAATTATTTCTTTCAATTATTAATTATTTTCCACAATTTATAAATATTTCCTACAATTGTTTCAATTATTCTCTTAAAATTTTATAATTATTTTTGGATTTTTTCCATTTTTTTGTTTTGCTGTCTATTAATCTAGCCATTTTTTGAATTTTGTTTCCAATTGTCTATCATTTTTGTCATATTTCAGATATTTTCTTCAATTTTTAAATTATTCTTGTCATTTTTCAATTATTTTTTTCAATTATTAATTTTTTCCGCAATTTTCAATTATTTTCTACAAATTTTTTAATTTACAATTATTCTTGAAATTTATAATTTTTCTTTAACATTTTGTTCTGTTTACAATTATTCTTGACAGTTTTCTAATTTTTTCTCAATTGTCAATTACTTTCTTTAACTTTTTAATTATTTTATTCAATGTTCAATAATCTTCCTCTGTTTTTAATTGTCAATTATTTTTTTGAACTTTCAATATAATTCCTTAATTATCTTCTTCAATTTTCAATTAATTTAATCAATTTTCATTTATTTCCTAAAATTTTTATTATAATTTTCTTCAGTTTTCAATTGACAACTTAATATTCTTCTTCAATTTTGTACCTAATTATCCTTTAAATTTTTTAAAATTATTTTCTTCTGTTGTCAATTATTCTCCATAGCATTCGAAATTTTTTTATTTTTTTTTTTCAATTTTCAAGTATTTTTCTTAATATTTAGTTCATTTAGTAGTTTAGTAATTTTTCTTTTAATTATCAGTTATTTTCTTACAAATTTAATTTAATTCTTTAGTCTTCAATTTTTAATATTTTCTTCAATTATAATTCTCGTCATTTTTCAATTATTTCTCTTAATTATTAATTAATTTCCATAATTTATAATTATTTATTACAATTTTTTCAATTATTCTCTTAAAATTTTATAATTATTCTTTGTTTTAATTATTTTTTTCAGTTGTCTATTAATCTAGCCATTTTTCGAATTTTGTTTCCAATCAGAAATTAAAAAATTAATTTCCAATTAAAAATTAAAAATATTTTTTCCAAGCAGAGTACAATTTTGACACTTAGTAAATTTTTTCAGAAACAAAAAATGTATAAAAATATGACCATGTACCCATAATTTAAATTTTATGCAGATTCTAAAACTAATTTGACATTTTAGAAATATGGATTATTTGGGCTTCTATTTCTGAACAAAATATTGAAACTTATGAATACAAAAAAGTACATACAATTTTCAATATTTTGTTTAGAAACTGAAGCCAAAATAATTCATATTTTTAAAATGTCAAATTAGTTTTAGAATCTGCATAAAATTTAAATTATGGGTACATGGTTATATTTTTAATTACATTTTTTGTTTCTGAAAAAATTGGCTAAAGGTCGAAATTGTACGCTGCCTGGAAAAGTATTTTTTAGGTTATGTTAATTCTCTCCTTGCAACATCCTTAATTTTGGTCGTTTCGAGGGTTTGAATTAAAATATATGAAGTAGGCTTTTTTCATTAAGGAAATATTTTATCCTGATAGATACTTTTTTCGTGAAAGACACTAGTATTTTTTGCAATTTTGGATGATGCGAAAAAACATAACGAAAATATTTGTGTCTGAAACAAACAAAAATTTCTTATCTAAACAATCACAAACAAATGATAATTCATCATTAAAAAGTACCAATGTAACTACCGTAAAACAGGCTAACTTCGCTCATGTAGGGTAACTTCGCTCAGTGGAAACTTTTTTTTTTCAAAATTTATTTATTGTTATTTCAAGGAAGAAAAATATAAAATTTGCAATTGCTAATGTTAAGAAAAGTATCAAACTGTGTCTCAAAGGTATTTTAAAGCAGAATTATAGTCAAGTTTTAATAAAAATAATATTTATTTAAAGATGTCTATTTTGTTCATTGAACAATTAGTGTGTAAAAGTCGCTTGTGAAACCTATATTTAAAATATTTTATGTTAAAATGATGTAATAATCTTATTTCCTATATCCCTGACATGATTTAGCAAAAATAAAATTACTGAAAAGTTGAACAGATTTTGAAAAAAGTCAATTTAAAAAAAATATTTTATATTTGTTGGGTAATTTCGTTCATGAATACAATGTATCATTCAATTGTTTATAACTTGCGAGGAAAGTTTTCAATTACCAACCAGGTTATACTTGCCGCAAGTTGTCCCGTCAAGCTTTCTGCACAAGCGGACATTTTCTTGGTTAGGTCAACTTTTCATAAATGTCAAATGCAAACTTGCGAAGTTTGCAGTGCCAACTTCGCTCAAACTTCAGGCAAGGAATTGTGCTGTGTGGGGTCCTGGGGTGTCCTACACCCCGGGTGACCACAACGGGTTAAAAAATCATTTGATTTAACAATTAGCATTTCCGTAAAATATAAAAAATTCCATAAAAGAAAAAAATTCTTGCTTTACCCAAGAATTATTATAACCTCTTTAATTTCAACTTAAAAATTAAAATCATCAACCATATTTATTATATAAATTCACAGGGCTGTTATTGATTTAAATCACTTTGATTTAAATCATTGTGAAATTTGCATGAAAATCATGATTTAAATAAAACAAAATTTACAATTCCCAGTATATCTAATATTTCATGTAAAAAATCGCAAACCATAAACAAAAGCAACAAATTTGTGGATAAACCTTAAGTCACAAATTTGACTTTTTTTAATGTTTTTCTTTTTTTAATCAAAGGTTATTAAATTCTCCACAGATCTGTGAGAGTCGAATTTTGCAAATTGTTTAAACACTTTTCTTATTATTTATTATTTTTTGTACTTTTTACATTTTTTTACAGTTTTTGTTAAATGAATGAAAAAACATTTCTCCATTTTCCTCCTGTTTATTTAATTTTCTTGATGTTTCACTAGTTTTTTAGTCCTTCCTTGCATTTTAATTAATTCTTTAAATTTTGTTATGATTTTTCCATTTCTTAAAAATATTTATCCTTCTTTTCAATTGTTTAATTTTTATCTCGTTAAAATTACACTGAAAAAATTTTGGTACAGTATCCGTCCCATGGAAATATTTCATTATTCTGTTAACTTCAGATTAAATATTTTGCATTGATTTTCAACGTAGTGAAGTTAACTGGATAACGTAATTTTTCATTTGGGACGGATTCTATACATTTTTTAAATTTCTCAATCTTCTATTTTTTTTAAAGCTTTTTTCTTCTATTTTATATTAAATACCTAAATTTCAAATTCTACTAAATAGTCTCATTAGAACATTGTTCTCCTATTTCATAAAATTTCTTTTCTTTTAAAATTTTTTTTAAATTTACCAAAATTTTATTCATTTTTCTTTTTTTCAATTTGTAAAATAATTCTCTAATTTTGCTAATTTTAAATTTTTGTTTTCTTTAGTAATATATTTTAGTTTTGTTAATTATCATTTTATTTAATATTTTAATTTTAAAAATATAAATAGTCAATAGTTTAATTTTTTTAAAAAAAGTTTTTACTTTTTTTATATATTTTTATGTCAATGTTTTGTTCCTTGTATTTTTTTAAAAAATTTTTCTTCATTTCTTTAATAAACTACTTACAAATAGACATTCGGAGATTTTATATACTGATTATATTTTAAAAACAGCAATTTTTTATTTAAATAAAAAAATCGAGTTTTTTTATTTTTTGAAAAAAATCATAATTTTTATCAGCCCTACAAATTCTAGTTAAAATTTCTAGTGCAATTCTAGTTGTACCAAAGCTTAAAATATTAAAGTAATTTACTCTGGAATTTGAGACAATTTGAACCTGGAGAACCTGGAAAAAGCCTGGAATTCCAAAAGATAATTTTTGTGGCAACCCTGTTAATTCTTCTATGAAAATAATTTTTTGCATTGAAATGAAGCTAATTCTTTTCTGAGTTGAAAATAATTTTGATTTAGGATATATTATCAAAATATAATAAATTATTGTGTTTTAATGAAATAATGTTATTGTACCAATTTGTGAACATACATGAAAAATGCATGGCGATTGTCATATTTTTCTTGATCTGTCAAAACAAACGACACGGTCAAAGTTTATATTTAATTTTTCGTTTTCTAAGTGAACAAGAATTAAAAAAAGATAAATCAAGACGAAGTATATAAAAGGTAAAATTAAAAACATTTGTTTTTTATATTATTTTTATATTGAGTGGTATTTATTTTAAACATTTAAACTCAGTTGCGCACAAATTGGTACGTGTCTACAAATAGGGACATTTACCTTACAGTTTGGTTGCATTAAACAATTTCCAAAAAATCGCTTTTTACCGAAATCTTGTACCTAATTGATTTTTTAGAAAATTAAAATAAAGATGTTTTATTGTTTTTATTTTACTGAGCTCTTCGCGAACCTTATAGCATAATTTCATACAAAACGGAAGCAATGGTCAAAAAAATTTATTGTTTATTTTTTTTTAATTACCTAAACATTGTTTTAAAGTAGAATATGTCAAGTTTGTTTTCGACCTCAATAAGCTAAATTTATGAAGGTATTTCTCCGATGGCCAGTCCCTGACAGAAGTTAGTATTTCAGTTTATACCCAAATAGCACGTAATATTGCAGCAACGTTGCAGCAAAATTGCAACGCAATGTTGCTGCAACGTTTCCCTGAAATGTTGCCGCAACGTTTCCGCGCAATGTTGCCGCAACGTTGCAACAACTTTCAAAATATAGCAGTTCAAAATTTTATAAAGCAACTATAGTATTGAGCAACTATATTATTGCCACGTTGCAGCAACATTGCACGGAAACGTTGCGGCAACATTGCAGGGAAACGTTGCAGCAACATTGCAGTGCAACGTTTCAGCAACATTACAGGGCAACGTTACAGCAATGTGGACATGGACAACATTGAGGCAACGTTGCAGCAACATTGCGCGGCAATATTGCCAACATTGCACGGCAATGTTGCTGCAATATTACGTGCTATTTGGGTAGCGATTATTAATTAATGTAATTTATTTTCTTACTTATTATTTACTATTAATAGTTAAAGGGACATCGGCTAATAGTTTTTTAATGAAAATGTTTCAAAAATGAACAAATGTTGTTATAATTTTAACGTTTTTCAAAAATACCTTTCTTACAATTCTATCTTTTCTTATAATTTTTTTTTAAAAATGGTTCAATTTAAGTGAATAGTAGCTTATTTTCTTCAGAAAAACGAAACTCTACAACTTCACCTCGTCAGATTTTTAAAAAGTAGATCATCTTTAAAATAAAGCAGTTTGTTTAAAAACATATTTCTAAATATTTACAAAGAAACTGCTTTATTTAAAAAATGATCAACTTTTTCAAAAATCTGACGAGGTGAAGTTGTAGAGTTTGTTTTTCTGAAGAAATTTCTTTAAATTAAACCATTTTTAAAAAAATTCTAAGAAAAGAAAGAATTGTAAAAAAAACTAGTGAAACGTCAAGACAATTAAATAAATAGAAGGAAAATGGATAAATGTTTTTTCCTTAATCTAACAAACTGTAAAAAATAATGTAAAAAGTACAAAAAAGAATAAAATTTCGTTAAAATGTACTAAAAAATTAAAATTATTAAAAATAAAATAAAAAATGTATTTATATCAGGTCAAATAAATAGTCCACAAAAGAAATTTAAAAATCTTTTAAAAATAAAAGAATTTAAGTAAATTAAACCAAAAAAATTTTTATAATATTACACTTAAAGCAAGTCCAACAGTAAATTTAGAAGAATAAAGAAAATCTAAAAATTTAAAGGAAGAATAAGTAAGTTTGCAAAATATCTCGCAAAAAATAGACAAGATGTGAAAACAAATTGAATAAATTTACAAAAAAATGAGCGTATTAATTTTCTTTTTAATATATATAATAAATAAATAAATATTAAAATTGAAACTTTTAAGGTTTATCCACAAATTTGTGGGGTTTGTTTATGGTTTGCGATTTTTTACATGAAATATTAGACATACGGAGTTTTTTTTTAAGTTTTTTTATTTAAATCATGATTTTAATGCAAATTTTACAATGATTTAAATCAAAGTGACTTAAAACACTAACAATCCTAAGAATTTGTATAATAAATATTGTTGATGATTGTAATTTTTAAGTTGGAATTAAAGAGATTATAATAATTCTTGCGTAAAGCAAGAATTTGTTTTCTTTTGTGGAATTGTTTATATTTCAAGGAAATGTTGATTGTTAAATTGAAGGATTTTTTCAAGTCTTTTGTGCAATTCGTTTATAAAATTTCAAAAATTTCAGAAATTTTGAAATCTCAAGAAAAAATCCCAGAAATATTTTTAAATTCCATAATATTTCCTGGTTTTCCATACTCTTTTGGAAATTCCTAACCTTTTTCAGGTTTTCAAGGTTTTCCAGGGTCTGTGCAACAAATGTTGAACAAATGTTGTTATAATTTATAACAACATTAAGGTCCTTAATGTACGGTACGGTGTGTTAAGGTCCTTATTACCTTACCAATACATAATGACTAGAAAATACCTGAAAAATACCTGGTTCAGGGAATTTTTCAGGTATTTATATTTTTACACTTATAAAAATCAATCTATTTAATAATAAATTTGTTTAAAATTATATACATTAGGCTTTAAATTCAATTTTTACTTAAAAATTTTAAAATAAACGGCAGGGTAGCTAACAAAAATAAATAAAGAGGTTGCAAATCGTTTTAAATTCATTTTTAAAAATTGCCCCCCCCCCCCCCCCCGGTTGAACCGTCAGAAAAAGGTGGCAGCCCTAAAAGTTACACAATAAAATTTGATATTCTCATTAATCATTAATTAAGTATCTTTAAATCTTTGTACAACGAATAATAATAAATACATATTATTTCAACGTTAAAGAGCACCACTTTTGAACTTATGAGAAAAATTTCTTCATTAATCAGTAATAACTTTGTTAGAAGAAAGAAATCGAAAACTTCGGTTTTGAGAAGTCACTTCTTAGGCATAAATTCAATTTTTTGTGTAGCTTTGTTGCGAATATATTACTTTTTACTATATGACTAAAAAGTTAAAGAACTGAGCAAATTTTATGCAGGGCATTATTTTTAATTTTCTAATAATAACGGAGAAAAACGCGTGTCAAAAATGCTCTGTTTCTGAAAACGTTTAATTTAATAAATTCATAACTTCTGTAATTTGCATTCAATAAGAAAATAAAAAAAGACGTATTTTCTTACTTTCATATAGAACCAGAAAAAAATAATCAAATAATTATTTGAAATTTAATTTTATTCAAAATCTCATTTATTTAAAATATTCGACATTCAGATTTGGATGAAACGAATTTAAAATTTATTACAATTTCCACGTTTAAACAAATAAAAACTAAAAATTGATTAAAATTTACATTACATTTAAAATTTTAATCGATTAATATTAAAAACTCAATACCTATTAGGGCTAATAAAAGTTATGGTTATTATAAAAAAATAATTTAGAACAAGAATTGATTTTATTTAAATACAATCAGTAGGTATATAAAATCTCTAAATGTTTATTTGTAAGTAGTTTATTTTTTAAACTGAGGACATTTAATAAGAAATAATGAACAATATAACATTTAATCAGAATCTAATAAATTAAGTTGAATAAATCAGAAAATTTCAAAAAAAAAATTTCAAATTCATATGATTGCAATATTAACAAAATTAGGTAAAAGTAACAAAAATAATAAATTATAAAAACAACAAGAATGTAAAAAGATTAGGAAACAATCTATCAAAAAAAATAAGAAAATTCTTTTCAACAAAAAATGCCATGGACATTATTAAAGAAATGATGAAAAAACTAAAAAAAAAACAACACAAGAATGAAACAGTGACATAAAAATATATAAAAAAGTAGAAACACTTTTAAAAAAATTTAACTATTTGTTTTTACAATAAAAAAATCTAAATAAAGAACAAGATGATTAAAAAAAACGTTAAAATACATTACTCAAGAGAATAAAATTTTAAAATTAGAAAAATTAGAGAATTGTTTCACAAATTGAAGAAAACAAGAATGAATAAAAATTGTGGAAAATTTTGAAAAAATTTAACAGAAAAACAAATGCTATCTAATAGAAGAACGATGTTAAAGTGAGAATATTTAGTACAAGCTTAAATTTACAAAATATAAAATAAACGAATAAAAGTCTGCAAAAAAAGTAGACAGTTCGCAAATTTTTAATTTCTTCATGAGTTATTGTTTAAACAATTTTCAAGTATCAAGTTACTAATAAATTTTTTTTTACCTTTCTATTTGATGGATTTTAATAAAATTTGGTATGAGTATAATACACAATAACCATCCTAATTCGGTTTTTTATCTTAGCAATTTAGATTGCCTGTTTTGTTATCACTACTTTTTTGGTAATATTTAGGCGAATTTTGAATAATTATCATAAATGTAGATTATTAGAAACTATGTCATGTAATTTCTAAATTGTTTAAACAAATTCTTATTGCTTATTTTTAATTTCTTCGCAAATTGAACTACAGAGTTGCAACTTTTTCTTAATTTTGCAACTTTTCGAGGCCATTGGAGCCAAACACGAACAAAAAAGTTGAAATAATAATTTCGAAAATTGTTTAAACAAATTATATCGTTTATTTTCAAGATTTGCACAAATTGAGCAATTTGCGAAGAAATTAAAAATAAACAATAAGAAATTGTTTAAACAAATTAGACCTAATGAAGAATACTAACTTATTTTTTTTAAATAACTCTTAACGAAACAGGGAATTTAAATTGCTAAGATAAAAAACGGAATTCGGATGAGAAGTTGACTTTATTTTTAATTGTTTATAATAATTGTTGTTGTTTCAAACAAATTTGTCACAATATAAAATTAATTCTTTTTATCCTAAAACAAGGTTATTGTTATTGCGTATTACTCATACCAAATTTTATCAAAAGCCATCAAATAGAACGGTCAAAAAAAATTTTTTAATAACTTGATACTTAAAATTTGTTTAAACAATTACTCATGAAAAAATTAAAAATTTGGAAAACAATTTCAGGACAGTGTAAAGAATAGAATATTTTAATTATTGAAATTTTCCAGATTTATCCACAAATTTGTGGGCTTATTTTTATAGTTTGCGATTTTTTACATGCAGTATTAGACATCCGGAGAATTGTAAAGTTTTTTTTAGATTTAAATCATGATTTTAATGCAAAAAAATGACCCAATGATTTAAATCAATAACAGTCCTGATACCTATATTCTTTAAAATTTGTTATTTTCTAAGATTTTTAAGTATTTTTCTAGAACTTCAATTATTTTCATCAATTTTCAATTTTTTCTGCGATTTTTAATTAATTATATAAAATTAAAAAATTTTAAGTATTTTTTTAATTATTCTTTTTCTGTGCACATATATTCTACAATTTTTTCAATTATTTCCCTTAAATTTTATTTACTGTTTTCAAGTTTTATCGTTTAAATTATTTATTTATTTATTTATTTATTCATTCATAAACGGGCGAAATACAAAACATGAAAAAGAGCCCTTTCGTACAATAAGTACTAATTATAATAAAAAAAAAAAGAAACGATTACAGATAAATATAAATAAAATGACCAAATAAAGGCCAAGATTAACAAATCAATGTTGATAACAGAGCAAACATAATAACATTCTAGAGACCATTGACGTAGTCACGCAGAGTTTTGATAAAAATGCTTAATGAGTCTCCGAAAAAGTTGATTCTAGTGTTCATGTGGACGGAGTTAGCCTCCCTACACAATCTATTAAGTATGGAATCTTCTTCAAAATCTGTTTTAAATGACGATAATCTAAATAAAGACGGATTACGTCTTTATATGATAAAATATATGATAAAATATATGATAAAATTATGTTTATCATATATCAATTATCTTCTTCAATTTTGAATTAATTCTAGTACTTTTCAATTTTATTTTTCTCGATTATTAATTATTCTTATTTTCTAAAAATATTTACTAAGATTTATAAGTATTTTTCTAAAATTTCAATTATTTTCTGCAATATTTAATTATTTTGCTTCCTCATAGACAAAGCTTTGTGATCGTTAAGATTTTCGATTTTCCAAAAATAGTCTAAATCAAATCCTTTTCATCTAAAAAGCGTAAAGTTTCATTCCTAAGCAAATGTCCAGATGTATGTGTATGTGTGCGTGTATATGTGTGTGTAGCGTTTTTTATGTACAGGATATCTTGAGAACGCTTAAACGGATTCCAATAAAATTTAGATGACTTATTAAGCTCATAAATATCTCAATTAAAACACAGGGATTTTTGAAAATACCCAACAAAATTTTTTTGAGAACCTTTTTTCATCGAAAAAAATCGTTTTTTGGCCAAAACTAAAAATACAATTAATACAACTTAAGAAATACAAACATCCTATCCTTTATCTCAAAACGAATCGATTAACCTATATAACATTTATATATGATGAACAATTCGTAAAATAATTAATGTTTTTTCATTTTTTTTTTTTTTTTTTTGATTAAAAATTTATTTATTATTTATTATTTATTATTTTGCTTAGTCGGAAGCGAAAAGTCTATAAAATGGACATAATTTCTTAATTTTAAAATTTTTTTTATTAATTATCGTAAATTTCAATTACTTTTTGTATTGCATTAGTTGTATATATTTATCTTGAATATCATGTTTGTACCCTCATTAATGGTTCGCATTTTGGACCGCGGGGAGTTGTACTCAATAAATAAATAAATAAATTATTATTAGTTCTCTTCAATTCTTTTATCCAATTTTTAATTATTCTCATTTCTTTTAATTAATTTTTTTAGATCTCCATGTATTTTTCTTAAATTTCAATTATTTTTTTTATTTAACAAAAATTCCGCCATTTTTTTAATTCTTTCTCTCAAATGTCATTTATATTTTACAATTTATTGTTTTCATCCTATTTCAATTATTTTTTTCAAGTTTCAAATTTTAAAATCATTTTTCAATTATATTTCAAAATTTATCTCTTTTAATTTTCAATTTTTTCAGTTGTTTTATAATTTCAAAATTTTTCAACTACTTATCTGAAATTTCAATTATTTCATTCAACTTTTAATTATTTATATTATTTTTTATATTATTTTCTTTAATTTTCAATTACTTTCGTTCTTTTTCATAATTTCCAAAAAGTTTTTAATTACCGTCAACTGAGGCTATTTTGTGCACAAAACCGCTCTTTTTTCACTCTATGCTTTGTTAAAATTCAGAATTTGAAAAAATAAAGAATTGAACTTTTCAGTTATGTTGTAGACATCCTTCTGAAGGTGTCCTATGAGTTAGCCGACAAGAAAAAATTTTTTGTCTGAGTTATAGAAACTCAAAGTTGTGCACAAAATAGCACCACGGGGGGTTATTTTGTGCATCAAAGTTTGTTTATTTACAGAAATGGGTAAAAATTTTTTTTTACTATTTTTACTGTATGAAGTATTTTTTCTAGATATTCTAGAGTGTAATAAATAAAAACAAAGTTAAAATTTTTTTTTTTGTAGTATTGTTTAACTAATTTGAAAGTAAAACTTTGAAATTTTACAAAAATGGAGATTTACAAAAAAATAAGTTATTTTTTTAAGTAAATCTTACTTAATAAAACTTCTACTACATTTCTTGAGTTATTTTAAGAAAAAAAGTTACAAAATTAACTTGAAAAGCATGTAATTATTAAAGTTACATTTTTGAGGTTTTTAAGGCACCGTGTGTAAATTTTAAATTTTATGCTTATTTCTCGGTTTTTATAACAAAAATAAAACGCAAATATGTTCTAAAACTAAATTATGAAGTATTTTTTATTAACTACAAACCAATTTTTGAAAAATAATTGATTTTAAAGGATGCACAAAATAACCCACCAAATTCTGATTTTTTAGTTTTTTACACTTTTTTCTTAAAATATGCAATAAAAAGTTAGCGCATCACGTATACACCATCACAACTAAATTGTCAACAAGTATTATTAATAATTTTAAAAACACTTTTAAACTTCCGGAGATCTAAACAGAATTTTAAGACCTTTGAAAATTTTCAGCTCGATTTTCACAACTTTACGATTTTTTTTCTGATTTGTGATAAAGAATTAAGTAATTTCATTTAGTACTCTCTGTAGTCTATATATCAGAAAATATTTATACCAAATAGCAAACTTAAACAACTATATATAAAGATGTTATTCATTAAAAACCTCGCGTGCACAAAATAGCCCCACTTGACGGTATATATTTTTTATTAAAAATTGGTCTCTTCAATTTTAAATTAACTGAATTAACTTTCCTTTATTTAAAATATATTATGTCATTTTTTCAATCATTTTCTCAAATTTTAATTATTTTTTTCAATTTTTAATCACTTAATTTTCAATTTACAACTATTTTCTCTAATTTTTCATTATTCATTTTTTTCAATTTTTTTTTAGATTTTCAAGTATTTTTCTCAAGCTTAAATTAAAAATTCATATGGCCGCAAAAATAAGAAAATTAGATAAAAGCAAGGAAAAATAATAAATTATAAAAAAAACAAAAAAGTAAGAAAATTAGAAAACAGTCTATCAAAAAAAAAAAAAAATGAGAAAATTCTTTTAAATAAAAAATGTCATGGACATTTTTAAAGAAATGATGAAAAAACTAAAAAAACACACACAAGAATGAAACAGTGACAAAAAATTTATAAAAAAGTATGCATTTTGTAAATTATAAAATACAATAATAAATATAACAAATCGGTAAATAATATTTATCTAATAAGAAGAAATAAATATTTTAAATATAATATTTGAAAATCAATTTATATTTATAAATAAAATAAATATTTATTTAGGACAAAATTTATAATATTTTAGAGTTAAAAAGAATTGAAAAAAATAATGGAAATTAAACAAAATAATTGCAAATTTTGCAAATTCATTGAAAAAAAATGAAATCAATTAAAAATTGGGGAAAGTAATTTAAACAATCATAAAAATGTTTTAAACATAAAGAAAATAATTTAAATTTAAGAAAAATACTTGAGAATCTTAAAAGTAAATTAAAACAAAATTGAATAATGAAAAATTAGAGAAAATAATTGAAAATTGAAAAAACATGATTAAAAATTGAGATAAATAAATTAAAATTAAAAAAAATAATTATAATTAGAGAAAATAAATAAAAAAAGATAAACACAATTTAAAATTTAACAGAACAAGTTTTAATTAAAAAGAAATAAGTAAAAACTTTTTGGCAATTATGAAAAAGAACGAGAAAAAGAACGAAAGTAGTTGAAAATTGAAGAAAATAATATAAAAAATAATAAAAATAATTGAAATGTCAGATAAATAATTTAAAATCTTGGAAATTATAATATAAAACAAATGTAAAGAATTGAAAATTGAAGGAAATAAATTTTGGAAAATAATTGAAAAATGTTTTTAAATTTTAAAACTGGACGAAAATAATTAAAATATGATACAAACAATGATAAGTTGTAAAAAAAATTGACATTTAAATGTGATAATTGAAAAAACTAGAGGATTTTTTTTAAATAAGGAAAAAATTATTGAAATTTTAGAAAAATTCTTAAAAATCTTAGAAAATTATTTTAGTAAATGAGAATGACTAACAATTGGAGAAAAGACTGGAAGAAAGCTAAAAATAATTAAAATTTACCATAATTAATAAAATTTTTTGAAAATTATGAAAACAAATAAAAATAATTAAAAATTTTAAAAAATAATAGTTCAAGTAAAATACTTTAAACTTTCAGAAATTAATTTTATAAATGAAGAGAAAAACTAAAAATTGGAGAAAAGTCTGGAAGAAAGCTAAAAATAATTGAAATTTACGATAATTAATTAAAAAAAATGTGAAATTCTGATAACAAATGAAAATAATTCGAAATTGAAGAAAATATTTCAATTTTCAGAAAAATGCGTAAAAATCTTAGAAAATAATTTTAGAGAATGAGAATAATAATTAACAATCGAGAAAAATAATGGAAAAATGATAAAATTACTTCAAAATTGAAAAAAATAATTGAAATATGCCGAAAATAATTTAAATATGAAAAATTGATAACATTGAATAAAATTAGAGAGATATAACTTAAAAAATCACAGAATATGTGTTTAAAAAAAAAAATAATTACAAAATTACTTAAAAAATTTTAATTAAGGAGAATAATTAAAAATCGCAGAAATAACGAAAATTGATGAAAATAATTGCAATATCGGATAAATAATTGACATTTTTAAAAGTAATGCCAAAATAATGTACATAATTATAAATTGATGAAAATAATCAAGAAAAATTGCAGAATTTATTTTTAAGCAAAAGAAAATAATTATAAAATCGTTATATAATGGAAAATTGACGACAATACTCTAAATTTGAGATAATAATTGAAAATTAGGAAATTAATTGCATGTGTATATATTTTAAACGTCTTAAAAAACTATAATAAATTTTTAAAGCATTTTTAGCAACTTTTTTTTTACACACATATGACAATTATATGTGTTATATTATATATTATATTATATATTATATTCAATTCAAATTTTAAAATATTTCCTGATAAAGATAGTCAAAATCAATAAATTAACAGGGACTAACTTCACTTCAGTGTTTATAAAACGTGGACAGAAAAAGATGAATAAATATTAATGCAAACTAACTTCAATTCAGACTTTAAAACATGGACAGAAAAATATAAATAAATATAAATACTAGGGCTGATAAAAATCATGATTTTTTTAAAAAAATCCGATTTATTTGATTTAAATCGGATTTTTTTTTATTTAAATCTCGATTTAAATCAAGAATTGATTTTTTTTTAAATATAATCAGTATTTAAAATCTCTAAATGTTTATTTCTAAGTAGTTTATTAAAGAAATGAAGAAAAATTAAAAAAAAGAAAACTCAGGAAGGAAACAGTGACATAATTAATATATAAAAAAGTAGAAACTTTTTTCAAAAAATTAAACTATTTACGGACATTTTTTGGTACAAGATTAAATTCAAGTATAATAAAATAAAGGAATAAAAGCTTTAAAAAAAACAGAAAATTGAGAAATTTTAAAAATGTTGATAAAAGTATCAAATAAATGTTTTCAAGAATTCCTGATTATAAGATAAAAACTAAACAATTGGAAAGAAGGAAAAATGCTTCCTTCTTAGAAATGGAAAAATGATGACAAAAATTAAAGAATTAATTAAAACGCAAGGATGAACTAAAAAAATAGTAAAACGTCAAGAAAATTAAATAAATAGGATGAAAATAGAGAAATGTTTTTTTCCTTAATCGAACAAAGTAAAAAAATGTAAAAAGTACAAAAAATAAAATTAAAGAATGTATATATTAAGATAAATAAAAAGAAAGTCCACAAAAAAAACTTAAAAATCATATAAAAATAAAAAAGTTTAAGCAAATTAACCAATAAGATTTTTATAATATTACACTTAAAATAAGTCCAACAATAAATTTAGAAAAATAAAGGAAATCTAACAACATTATGGAAGAATAATTTTGCAAAAAATCTCGCAAAAATAGACACGATGTGAAAAAAATTGAATAAACTTACTCTCTAAATCTGAATAAGTTAAAAAAAAACTAATTTGATAGCAAAAACTCAGTCACTAATTCAAATAGTTATATTTCTACTAATCATTTAGTAAAAAATAACTAATTATTATTTAAATTCATTTTTAGGTTATGTCAAAATAACTAATATTTTAGTAAAATTCTGTTTACTTATTCAAATAGTCAAAATTTAACTATTTTTTAGTTATGTTTTTACTAACAATTAATCATTTTTTTTTTTACTAATAATTAGTTATTTTTAACGAATTGATGAAATAAAAACTCAGTGACGATTTTACTAATTATTAGTTATTTTTAACTAATTCAAATTTAGAGAGTACCAAAAAAATGGGAGTACCTATTTATTTTTAAAAATATGGAAATAATTTTGAAAATCGACGAAATAAAAAGTTTAGTGAATGTTATAATAACGATATTGTGTAAAAGAATATTAAATAATTTGCACAAAAAGAGGAAAATTAAAGAAAATCCAAAAATAAAAAGACAAATAAAAAAAAAGGAAAAATATCAAAAGTAAAAGTAGAAAAAAACTTAAAATTTTGTAAAAGTAAAGATTTATATATATTTTCAAGAATACACATAATAAATAAATATATAAAAAAAAAGAAAAAAACGAGCGTGCGTTAGCGAGCGTGTGTTGTTACGCTAATAAGAAATTATAAGATAAAAATTAAACAGTTTCCAAAAATTGAAATATCTTAGAAATTTTGTAAGAATAGTAAAAAAAATGAATATTGTGAATATGGAAAATATTTAATATTATTTCATTATTTTGTATTAATTAATATGCATTTAAATATGAATTAATTGAAATTTAAAAGTTGGAACAAATTGGAATATGACATAATTGACGTTTGGAATTTATATAATTATAATAAAAAATGAATGTTTGAATGATATATATGGAGCTATATGGATTATGGCTATTAATTAATAATTTAATAATAGTACTCTGTACGAAAGGGTAAATTTTTATCTTTGCAAGCCGGTTAACGAATAAATAAATAAATAAATAATGACTTGAAGATATAAAAATGTAGTACTATTTTTTGCTATCTTCATACCAAAAATTTGTCAATCGTAGGTATTTCGATCATATGTATTAGCACAATTTTTTGAATTTTTTAAAGATTAAAATTGAAATTTGTAAGATTTATCCACAAATTTGTGGGTTTTGTTTATGGTTTCCAATTTTTTACATGCAGTTTTAGACTTCCGGAAAATTGTAAAGTTTTTGATAGCCCTGATAAATACTAACTAACTTCAGGAGTTTACGGAGATAATTATTATAAAAATATTGTAATGTGTATCACTTTCATACATACAGTACAGTGTAAAATTTATTATATACAAAAAATTGGTAATATGATAAATGAATGAAACATTATTATTTAACGTAATAAAATTTGATGGCCCTGAAAAGGGCCGATTGTATTTTTGTTGCAGGTCAATTAAATTTACTTGGAGCTGGTGTATTTGGTGACAGCCTTGGTGCCTTCAGAGACGGCGTGCTTGGCGAGTTCACCAGGAAGGAGAAGCCTGACAGCTGTCTGAATTTCCCGGGAGGTGATGGTCGACCTCTTGTTGTAGTGAGCCAAACGGGAGGACTCAGCAGCAATGCGCTCAAAGATATCATTCACAAAACTGTTCATGATACTCATGGCTTTGCTGGAAACTCCAGTGTCGGGATGAACTTGTTTCAACACTTTGTAAATGTAGATAGCGTAACTTTCCTTCCTCTTACGCTTCTTCTTCTTGTCGGTCTTGGCAATGTTCTTTTGGGCCTTACCGGCTTTCTTCACAGCTTTACCACTTGCTTTAGGCGGCATCTTGAAATTTCAGAGAGAAACACGTGTTTACTCGTCGAAAACTCAGGAAAATATGACAAAAATTTTTTTTTTACTTTTTTTTTTTTTTTTTTACTTTTTAAAACCATATTTATTTATCAAAATTTTTTGTATACATAGAATGTACATTATTTCCTTAATTTCTAAAATTCTGCACCCGTTAACGAAGATTAACTTATCAAAATATTTGTGAATTTATTAAGTGTGTGTATGTTTGGTAAGATATTTGTAAATTAACATGAAATTTGTATTTGGGTAAAAATGTTAGTAAATAAAAAACCCATTAGATGTTTAATGAACTTAAAACTAGGAAAACATATAAACTATAAATCGGCAACAACATAAATATTCTAAACTTAAAACTAAAATTAAATCAATGAAATGATAGTGTTAATTCACCGCTGTTGTTATTTACATTAGTATCGAATACGGTAGAGGATGTTTAATTTTAAATGGAGCGGAATCCTTATTATATAATCTTATGTCTTCTAAAGCTTTGGAATCACTTATTTGGCAATTATAAAATTTTTTCGTTAATTCTAACATTGTATTAGTTATTTCTCTAATTTGAAGCTTATTTTTAATTTCGATATTAGATGTTTTAAGACTAGCATTCGATATCCTTCTAAGAATTTTATTTTCAAAAGTTTGTACTTTCTTTAAGTTCGAGTTATTCGCACTACTCCAAACCGGTACTGCGTAAAGCAAAACAGGTTTAATAATACTTTTATATAAAATTAATTTGTTTTTGACACTTAAATGGCTTTTTCTGCAAACTAGACTACTTAGTAAACCTGAAATTTTATGCCCCTTGGTGCAAGCTTCTTGTGTATGATTTTTAAAATTTAACCTTTTGTCAAATAATAATCCAAGATATTTGATACAGTCTGTAGTTTTAATTTCTACGTTGTCGAGCTTAATTTTAAATTCTGCGTCTTTTTGATCTTTCTTTTTGCGACTAAATATAATGAATTCCGATTTTATTGGATTAATTTTAATTTTCCACTTATGGTAATACCTCAGGAGTTCATCGAGGTGCCATTGAATGTACTCTGTTGCTTTGAATTTTTTCCACGATGGTGCAAAGACTGACGTATCATCGGCAAAGATTGCAATTTTTGTGTTTTTATTTTTAGGGATGTCATTTATAAAAAAGATAAAGAGAACGGGACCCAAGATGGACCCCTGAGGTACTCCAGCTATAATATTTTTAGTTTCTGACTTTACATCATTGTAAACGACATTAAATTTTCTATTACTTAAATAATTTATTAGTATCTTAATAATATATTCAGGAAAACCAAAATTGGACAATTTGTAAATTAGACCCCTATGCCAGACGGTGTCAAATGCCTTTTCAATATCTAGAAAAACTGCAGCTGTATGCCTATTGAGATTAAAGTTGGTTGTAATTTCATTTGTTAATCTGGCTAATTGTTGAACTGTGCTAAAATTCGTTTTTTTTTGTTATTTACGTTGTTTGACGTGTTGAGCTCGAACCAGTCAGAGCGAAGGAAATAGCTGATTGGTTAGAGCTCGGTGCACCGAGCGCGCATCTCCCAACCAGCAAAGAGAAAGGCGTGTTTATCCCCTCCTTGTGCGAGAGCGTAAATAGACGCGTTTTCAAATTTTTTCATCATTGATAGATAATTGAATTTCATCAGATCATATATTTTGATCGCCGAGTACGCTTCGCTATTATAACGTAGAATACTATTACTATTATTATTACTATTAATTACCAGTCCTTTTCAGGACTACACTCTCAAGCTGTGAGGCTTGCTGGCCTCTAAGCCTAATATTAAATAAATTGTTTCTGAACAACAAACGCATTGGTTAACGAGAAAAAATTAACCGGCTCTGCCGGAGCAAATTTTGCTGAAATGGCTCAAAACCAAGAAGTCACTCCCGGTTTGAGGGAAAGTCAACTCGTTGCTGAAAATCAGCAACTTGCCGAAGATTTCACAAAGTTAAAATCAAAATCAAACGCTAGAGAGTTTGAACTTGTTTCTGCTAATCAAAATTTGCACCAGCATATAGCTAGTCTGGAGACTATCATACAAGATCAAGAAAGTCAACTGAAAGAGCTTCGACTAGCAGTTGAGCATCTTAATGCTAAAATTGGAGCTAAAAAATTGCTTGAAGCCGAGAAAACGGATCTCTCTTCCAGTGATTCAATAATATCAACTCTCTCAACTAGAAAGAGAAAAAAACACTCTAAGAATAAGGGTTCCTCTCAAACCAGAGAAAACGTCAAATTATTAAATAAATTTGCACCGCTGGAAAGCATGCAAACTGAAACTTCGCTCTTCTTGAATGAACCTGTTGTACAACAAACAAAGTCAACGGAAACAGCACCCGCTGCTTCTGCTGGTTCTGACACTCAAAAGAAGGAAAGAATCCCTCCCATTGTTCTCCACAACAAGGACAAATGGGTTAACTTGAGCTCAAAAATGAGAAAACTAAAAGTTAACTTTCTTAAAGCCAAAACAACATCAGAAGGTGTTCGCATCGAAGTAGGTTCATCGGATGATTTTCGAAAGCTGGTCAAAATTCTAAAAGAAGACGAACTAGAATTCCACACCTGGCAGCTACCCTCCGAAAAACTGCTTCATGTGGTTTTGAGAGGAATACCAGAACCAGTGGAAACAGATCTAGTTAAAACGGAACTAGAAGAACTAGGATTCCATCCTGCAACTGTTCTGCGAATGAAACGGAAAAAGGACAATGTCCCTATTCCACTGATGTTGGTAACACTACCAAAGACCGAGAAACATATTTACCAACTAGATCGACTCGTCAACGTAGTCATCACAGTTGAAAGCCAACACCAAAAAGCCAGCATCGGTCAATGTTACAGATGCCAACGATTTGGTCATGCACAAAGTCGATGTACGGCAACTCCGCGATGTGTTTTCTGTGCAGGTACTCATCACACTTACGAATGCCAAAAGGAAGAAGGAAAAACTAAAAAGTGCTGCAACTGCGGTGAGGAACACACCGCTTCTTTCAAAGGGTGCAAAAGCTGGCCAAAATTAAAAAATAAAAGCATTCCAAGATATAGGGAACGCTCGACTACATACGCCAAAGCAGTAGCCACGCCTACTGAACAGATCCCAGCAAAAGAAAGCACTACAGCTGCATCAAATGAGGAGTTGACGCTTAACCAGCTTCTTTCAAAATTCAGCTTTATGTACAGCCAAATGCAAGAAATTGCATCTCAACTAGGGAAAATGTTTCAAGGAAGTCAGTCAAGTACTAATAAATGAATACTACACCTAAATATGACCTCAAAATTTGTTATTGGAATGCTTGTTGCGTTACAAATAAAATAGACGAATTAAAAACCTTCTTGACTGACAGAGATATAGATGTTATGCTACTGGGAGAAACATGGCTCAAAAAAGGAAATAATTTAAAAATTCCAAACTACGACACATACAGAACTGATCGTATACTACAACCACACGGTGGCACAGCTATACTTATTAAACATCACATACCTCATACAGTCCGTGACTCTAAAAACTCGCAAATTGAAAACACGTGTATTGAAATTGAAACTTCCACAGGACCACTTCTTATTATTTCCACATACTGTTCTCCAAATAAAGATATAACAGAAGCGGATCTTCACTGTCTCCTTTCAGCACAAAATAAAGTTCTTCTTATGGGAGACCTTAACGCCAAACATACCTATTGGAACTGCAACACTAATAACACGTCTGGAATAGCTTTACTAGAATATTTTCAAAAATATGATGTCCATCTCCATATTCCAAACTCTCCAACACACTATGGCAAAGTTGGAAGACCTGATATTCTTGACGTAGGAATCACAAAGGGTTTAACCGGAAATATGGATCTAGAAAATATTCAAGATTTAAGCTCCGACCATAACCCTATTCAAATTACACTCTCTTGTGGAATACAGCGCAAAAAGCAATTCAAGAAAATTGTTCAGTGGAATCGCTTCACATATTACCTTAAGGATAATATGGAAACTATTAACCAACTAAAGACTTCTCAAGACATTGAAAACGAAATACTTACCCTAAATAAAGAAATAACTAATGCACAATCAGCTTGCACAAAAGAAATCTCAGCAGACACCACTAACATCATTGTTCTGCCAAGTGAACTAAGATTACTCATCAAAGAAAAGAGAAAAGCTAGAAAAAAGGCACAAAGAACGTGTCATCCAGAGGACATAAGACAAGCCACCCAATTGAATAATCAAGTTCGATCAGAACTTAAAAGTTTCCATAACAATCGGTGGAATGATAAAGTTGAATCGCTAAATACAGATCGGGATGGTCTGTGGAGAATGATTAAATCACTTAAAAGTAAAAATTCGGTCATACCTCCTCTGGTGGGAAAAAATAAAATTGGCTACACCAATTGCGATAAAGCCGAAATACTAGGAGACAGCATTGAAAATCAATGTACACAAAATGAACCAGATGATTATGATGAAGCGAAGAATCTTGAAGATGAAATTCTTAACACAATTCAAACTCTTGACGAAACGCCACCAAAACCGATTGAATCAGCTACTTTTCAAGAACTTGAAAAATTAATTAAATGTCTCAAAAATAAAAAAGCTCCTGGTAAAGATGCCATAACAAATACAGCTGTAAAGAACATGCCCAAAAAAGCCAAGGTTAAACTTCTAAACATTATTAATGCTTGTCTTAGATTAAACTACTTTCCTTTTGAATGGAAGGAAGCGCATATAATCACCATTCCCAAACCAGGAAAGGATCACAAAAAACCGGAAAATCATCGTCCAATTAGCCTCCTTCCCTCTTTCTCCAAGATCCTTGAACGTGTAATACAATCAAGGCTTTTGAAGCAAGTCGATGATCTGAATATACTACCACCCGAGCAATTTGGATTTCGGAAAAATCACTCTACCAACCTTCAGACACTACGAATAGCTGAAATGATTCATGACGGCTATTCAAAGAAAGACTTCACTGCAATTGCTTACCTGGATGTAGCAAAGGCATTTGACAAAGTTTGGCATAATGGCCTTATATACAAACTAATTAGAACAGAAATCGATACAAACTTAGTCAAGATCATCCGCTCTTTCCTACAAAACAGAAGCTTTAAGGTTAAAATTGAAGACAGTCTGTCTTCAAGAAAAACCGTAAAAGCAGGTGTTCCTCAGGGCTCAGTTCTTGGTCCCATTTTGTACAATTTGTATACCCATGACATTCCAAAAAATGAGTTTTCTGAAAAAGCGCTTTTTGCGGATGATACAGCCGTCATTGGACAATCGCGAGATCCAAATCTCACTATAATTCGACTTCAAGACTCACTTGACGAAGTGACAGACTGGATGGGAACATGGAGAATTGCCATCAACAAAGACAAGACTCAAGCAGTTTTCTACACAAAAGGAAAAACAACACCACCTGAAAAAATACAAGTCCTTGACAAAGTAATTAAATGGTTAACTAGTGCTAACTACCTGGAATTGCAACTGGACTCCAAACTGATTTGGACTTCTCAAATTGATAAAGCTCGAAAGACAGGCTACATTGCTATAAGGCATTTAAGACCGTTGCTTACAAACCCGAAACTGAACCTCAGCTGCAAAAGGTTACTTCACCTTTCTATCATTCGTCCAGCAATAACTTATGGCATTGCTACCTGGGGCTCTGCTTCTGATAGTCAAATAAACAAAATTCAGGTCATTCAAAACAAATTATTAAGAATGGTAGCAGGTTCTCCTTGGTTCGTTACCAACGCACAGCTTCATAAAGACCTCAATGTTCCCAGCATCAAAAAATTTGGTAAGACAATAGCCTTAAAGCTATTTGAACGGGTCAATAGCCATGACAATGAACTCCTGCAGGATATTCTGAACTACAACCCTCAAGATTGCCACCCTAGAAGTCGGCGTCCGCGCATAGTAGAACTACTAGATGCGGACCTTTACTAAAATTCCCTTCATTAGACCTTCACCTAGAACTCAAATCACTTCAACATTAGATAACAAGGGTAAAGATACTAAAGTATCAGCCCATTTTAAATTATTAGAGATCATAGATAGATAGATTTTTCATCATTATCTCGAGTTCTCTCGACAGTATCACTTCGTCTCTTGAAAAAAAAAAGAAATCTAAAATGTCTGGCCGTGGTAAAGGAGGCAAAGTTAAGGGAAAGTCAAAGACTCGTTCCACCCGAGCTGGACTTCAATTCCCCGTTGGACGTATCCATCGTCTCTTGCGCAAAGGCAACTATGCTGAGCGTGTTGGTGCTGGTGCTCCAGTCTACTTGGCTGCAGTGATGGAATACTTGGCCGCTGAAGTTTTGGAGTTGGCAGGTAATGCCGCTCGTGACAACAAGAAGTCGAGAATTATCCCTCGTCATCTCCAGCTTGCCATCAGAAACGACGAAGAATTGAACAAACTCCTCTCTGGTGTTACCATCGCCCAGGGTGGTGTTTTACCCAACATCCAAGCTGTTCTCCTTCCCAAAAAGACCGAGAAAAAAGCTTAAATATCCTACCCCATTCTCTAAACAATCGGCCCTTTTCAGGGCCACCAAGTTTTTTCACGAAGGTTACATTTTTTTAACATTTGATTAATGGCTTTTGCTTCTTTTAGAATAAGAACACTGCACTGCAAAGCTCATTTTAATTGTATTAGTTTTTATCTGTTATTTGACAATTTTGGTGATGTGAAAGGTAATTTTAAACGAAGTGGCTATTTCGTCAATAATAATAACTGCTGATAGTAAATTGAGACCATACTCAGGTATATAATAATTATGTTGAAAGTATAAATAACTAACAAACGTATTCACCATAAAGTCAATTTCTGCTCAGTATTATTATTGTAAACAGATGTATAGTAACTTGATTTAAAATTAAATTTTGATTAAAATTTAGGCTGCGACTATACATCCGGCTAGTCGGATAAAATATTTTGTCCGTCTATCCGGACGTTTAGGTTCAGGAAGCAAATATGACTAAACGTCCGTCTAGCCGGATAAAATATTTTTGTCCGTCTATGTTTCGTTATAGGGTAAATGTGTCAGTTGCTGCGGGCTCTCAGCCGAGACTCCTTTTTATAAAAAAATACCGCTTTTTTATTGATAACAATGAATTTACCACTTATGAAATAAGTAGTTTGTGTTATTTAGATATTTATTCAAACATCAAAACCCCATAAAAATTGTATATTTGAACAAAATTAAGAAATTAAAAATAATATCAAATGCATCTATTGCTGCGGGTTTGAGTCAGTTGATGTGTGTTAGTTGCTGCGGCCAGAATAACGTGTAATTGGAGGTTAGATTTCCCGCAGCAACTAAAGCACATACAAACCAAATGTTTGCTTTAGTTGCTGCGGGAACAATAATTTAAACTTAAATAATTATAAATTAATAATAGTTAAAATAAGATTTTTGATTGAATTGTATTAAGTAAAGGTTAGAATAATTTTATCACACATTTTGAAATAGGTACATATTCTTAAATAGAAATTAGTGATATTTTTCTGAAAACCGCAGCAACTGAAGCATCCGCAGCAACTAACGCACTTACCCTACTAAAGGGGGGGGGGGGGTGGTCAAAAATCTAGATTCTAGACGGACAAAACTATTTTATCCGGCTAGCTGGACGTATAGTCGCAGCTAATAATTGTGTTGAACTTTTAATTTCTTCATTATAATGTGAATTTTATTTTCTAATTATTTCAATTTTTAAAATTATTTTCATTCTTATTATATTACTTAATATTTAAACAAATTTCTTCGTCAATTTTAAGTTATATCCTTAAAATGTGTTTTAAAAAAATTTCCTCACAATTATACAGTTAACTTTAATTTTTTTCAATTAATTTTATCAATATTTAATTATTATTAGTTTTTTTTTTCAATTAGTGTCTTCATTTTTTGATTATATTTTTTTTTTTCAACTTCTAATTATTAATTTAAAATAGGTAGTCAAGTTCAATACTTTCAATTTTTTAAATTGTCTTTATTTTTCAATTAATTTGTTCTGTTACAGTATTTCTTCAAAATTTTTGTTTATTTTTTCACTTTTCAATTATTTTTAACAATTTTTAATTACGCTTTTCAATTTCCAATTTTATTTGTTATTTTTTTTCAATTAATTTATAATATGTTTTTATTTATCTTATTGTAATGTTTATATTATTTTACAATGTTTTTCGATTATTTTCTCCTATTTAAAAGACATTCATCTTTAACAGTTTTTTTTTTAGTTTTTTAAATATTTTTTCTTTCTCCAAATTCCAATTATTTATTTCAATATATTCTGTAAACATCAATTATTTGTTATCAATAAATATTTTTATAATATGAATAGTTTACCTTATTTTGAAAGTGTTAATTAACTTAACTTGAACTTGCCACCAAATTCATACCCTTACCAGTACTCTTTTTTACATCCTACTAGATATGTATAATTGTATATATATTAAAATAAACGTCATACTTTAAAATTAAATTATAATTGAAAACAATACCTAAGCGGGCTAAATAGCTTAAAAATTGTACTCATCCCGCCAGCGGAAGAAAAATTCTATCATTATTCCTCCCGCTAGCGGGCTAAATAGCCACTAATCAGAACTTACCCTTAAAATAAACAAATCACAGAAGAAAACTAAACAAAATTATGATGACTTTTAAATCATTGAAGGATAAATAGAAACATGAACTGAAATAAAGAAAACCTATCGAAAAAATATTTTGTGGCCCTGAAAAGGGCCGATTGAATTTATAGAAACAGAAAAAATAAGTTAAGCACGTTCTCCTCGGATACGACGAGCCAACTGAATGTCTTTTGGCATGATGGTTACTCTCTTGGCGTGGATGGCGCACAAGTTGGTGTCTTCGAAAAGACCAACCAAGTAAGCTTCGCTGGCTTCCTGAAGAGCCATCACAGCAGAGCTCTGGAAACGCAAGTCGGTTTTGAAATCCTGAGCGATCTCACGGACTAAACGTTGGAAAGGAAGCTTGCGGATCAAAAGCTCAGTGCTTTTCCAGGGATCACAGCCCCTATTGTTAGTAAAAAAGGGGAATAGGGGCAAGTTTTTTTTTAAATAGGGGACAAAAAGGGGACAAAAAGTTCGCTTTAAAGTCTATGATGGCGACTTCCATTGAAAAATTGAAGATGTTAAATATGGTCTTAATAGTTTTTTCTTTTTAAATAGAAGGAAATTTAGTGTTTACTTATCCTAAAATGTCAAATTAATATTTTTTAAACGAACTTTTAACTAAAAAATAAGGAAAATAATTGACAATTGAAAATTAAACTTGAAAAATATTTACATAATTACACAATTGAAGAAGAATAATTTTAAAAATTAAACAATAATCAATAAATTTTAACTAGAAAATTGAAAAATTAAGAAAATTATAGAAATAACTGTTGGAAATGATAGCAAATTGAAAATCGACAAAAATAATTGAAATTCAAGAAAATAATAAAAACTTAATGAAATAAATTGAAAATTTAAGAATTGAATTAAAATTTGAAAAAATAAATTAAAATTGAAAATCGAACAAAATAATTATTGAAAAAATTAAAGAATAATTGTAAAATTTTAAGAGAATAATTTAAAAAATTGTTGCAAACAATTGAAAATTGAGGGAAATAAATAATAATTGAAAAAAATAGTTGAAAATTAGATTATTTCACAATTGGAAAAAATAATTCAAAAAATCAAACAATATTAAATTTAAACAAAATAATTTAAAAACTGAAAATTATAGGAATACCTAATTGTTGGAAATAATTGAACATTAAACAACTAGATCGCAAATTGAAAAAAATAATTAAAATTAAAGAAAATAATTTAAAAAAGAGGAAAAAAATTGAAAAATTAAGAAAATAATTAAACATTGCAAGAAGAAATTGAAATTTAAAGAATAAACTTAAAAATTCAAAAAAAGTAATTGAAAAAAAAACCATAATTATTGAATATAGAAGAAGATAATTGAAAAAAGCGAGAATCTTTTAATATTAAAGACATTAATTTAAAATTGAAAAATGGAATTTGAAATTTAAAGAAAATAGTTGTAGAATTAAACATTTGAATTCAAACTATGAAACAATATTTGTGACTGAAAAAAATCAATAGAAAATTGAATTAAACTGAAAATTTAAAAATTAAATTGAAATTTAAAGAATATAATTAAAAATTGAAGAAAGTATTTTAAAAAAGACGAGAATCATTAAATATGTTTAAAAAATGGAAATGAAATTAGAATGAAATATTTAAAATTGAAAAAAACATTTAACAATTGAAGAAAATAGTTGTAGAATTGAACAACTGAATTAAAATTTAAAACAGTTTTTATAATTTAAAAAAGTTGAGAATTGAAGAGAATTTTTAAAAATAATTTTAAACTGAAAACATTATTTAAATTTTTTAAAAATAATTAAAAATTAAAGAATTAAATTACATTTTTAAAACGAGAGATAGATAATTGAAAAAAAAATTACAAAATGATAAAATTATTAAATATTAAAGAAAATAATTGACAAATGTAAAAAAATTTGGAAACTGTCGAGAATAATAAACAAGAGAACAAAATAATTTAAAAAGTCAGAGAATAGTTATAAAATTTTGAGAGAATAAGTGGAAGTTGAAAAAATTGTTTAAATTAATTAAAAATTGCGGAAAATAAATGATAATTGAACAAATTATCTAAATAAAATTTTGTGTTCTCTACATTACAGAAGCGTTTAAAATTAACAAAGCTAATAATTCTAAATCTAAAAATAAATACATTCTCTTAAACCATTGTTTATAATTTTTTTTAAAAAAGCGGCTAGCTCTGCCTTTTTCATTAGGATTTAAAATTACCCGCAGTCTTTTAAAAATGGCAAATAAACAAAAATAAACTGTGGTCAATCTTCCTCTCTCCCAAATAGCTCAGCGCGATTATTAAATGATTAAATGATACAAATTCAGAATTAAGTAAAAAATAACTTTGATAAATTATAAATTTAAATTTGAAAATTAGAAATAGGGGTAATAGGGGCAATTCTTTAAAATAGGGGAAATAGGGACAAAACTTCAAAATAGGGGAAAAAAGGGGAATAGGGGACAGTCTGTGATCCCTGCTTTTCTGGTAACGACGGATCTCACGAAGAGCGACAGTGCCGGGCCTGTAACGATGGGGTTTCTTAACTCCACCAGTTGCTGGTGCACTCTTTCTCGCAGCTTTGGTAGCCAGCTGCTTTCTTGGAGCCTTTCCTCCAGTCGATTTACGAGCGGTTTGCTTGGTACGAGCCATTTCGAAAAGAAGCGACGTTTACACGACGAGATCTCAGGAAACAATGAAGTTTCGCGACTGAAGACGTAGTTTTGCAGAATCGATGCTTTTTTCGGTGAGAGGTGGTAAATAGCACGCTATTGGATAATACACATAGGGAAGGGAGCCTTGCGATTCGATTGGTCGATAGCGAAATACGGGGGAAACCGAGTTCATGCGAGTTAACAAAACTACCCACTTCGGCCATAATTTTAGCATTCTTTGTTTGATTCTCGACGTGTAAGGTCGCTCAAACTCAACTTTAATAAAATGACTGGTCGCGGAAAGGGAGGAAAAGGATTCACTCTCTGACTGTCGAACTGTTTAGACGATATTCTGGAGATATTAAATAGAAAATTTGTATCTGTGAAACAACGAAGGCGTGTGGCGCACGTTGTTTCAAACGACGAAGGCGTTTGGCGCGCGTCAAAAAACCATAGTTTCTTTCAAGTGAGAAAGCTGTATAGTGATAAAAGTGTAAATTTCTTTTCTGATGGTGAAGGCGTGTGGCGCGCACCGACGGACATGAGTAGTCAACAGCCTACGAATGCAAATGGCGGACAAAGCAGTCTATCCACAAAAAGACCTGGTAACGAAAATGGTACTCAAGTGAGTAAAAAGACAAATTTCTTGCCGCTGAGCAATAGATTTCAAGTGCTAGAAAATCAAGATCAACCTACTATGGATGGAATTGAAGAAACTAATTCGAATAAATTACCTCCTAAAGAAAAGAAAAAATCACCTCCGATTGTTGTGACTCAAAGAATTCATGATGTTCCTAATCTACTCAAGGAAATAAATTTAAAAAGCCGTGAACCTATAACAATAAATATAAATAGAGATAATTATGTTATCTATGCAAAAAATAGTGAAGACCGTGGTGACATTATTGAACTGTTTAAAGAAACCAATGTACAGCATCATACTTTTGCTACTAGAGAGGAAAAAGTGAATAGCTTAGTTATTAAAGGCTTACCAACACTTGAAGTGAGTGAAATATTGCAGGATTTACAGAGGCAAGGTCTAAAAACAACTGCCTGTCATAAAATGAAGATAGAAGGGGATTATCACATGAGTAACCCTTTCTATAAGGTTATATTAGAAAAAGGAGTTCCAGTGAATGAAGCATTTAAAATAAAATATGTGATGTATGTGCACATAAAGTGGGAAAAATATAAGAACCCGAGAAAAGCAACACAGTGCCATCGATGTCAAAGGTTTGGACACGGATCAACTCATTGTAATAACTCGCCGAAGTGTGTAAAGTGCACCAAGCCTCATCTTACAAAAGACTGTGATAAAGATAAGGAAACACAGCCTCAGTGCATAAACTGTAACGGAGAACACCCTGCAAATTACACCAAATGCCCCAGTTACCTGGAGCATGTCAAAAAGATGGAAAGCAGAAAAGAGAAGCAGAATCCAGTTAAATCGACGCAACCTGTTCCTGGCTATAACTCGTCCAACTATCCACAACTCTACCTTAACAAAACTACAAATCTGCAACAAACAAAGGCAACTTCAGAGCAGCCCAAAAATGCCTGGCATCAAAGGGATATAGATACCACAGGAAATGAAAGTGTTCAACAGCTGAAGGAAATTATTCAGGTATTTGCCGACATCAACAAAATGTGCGACTTAGGTAACTTACTTAAAATAGCATACAAAATAAGGGATACTTTAAAAAATTGTAAGACTGATTTAGATAGAGTAATGGCTTTAACCACAATTGTTCAGGAATTAGATGGCTAGTGACAGATCAATTAATAATCTTAGAATTGCCCATTGGAATGCTCATGGGCTCGTTAATAAAATGCATGAAATTCCCGTGTTTCTTCAAACCAATGACATTGATGTGTTGTTGGTTGGAGAAACATGGTTTACAGATAATGTAAAACCAAAGCCTCCCCTTGGTTATAAATGTTTTAGAAAAAACAGACAAAACAGTAAAAAAGCTTCTGGTGGGGTTGCTATTTTTATAAAAAATAATATTGCATGTCATGAAATTGATATACATAACCTCAAAAACACTGAGGCACACGCCATAAAACTAGAAAACAATTTAATGATTATTTCTGTTTATATTCCCAAGAAAATCCTTAAAGATGATCTTAATAAAATTTTTAATTTACATAATAAAATTATTGCTGCCGGAGATTTTAATGCTAAGCACAAAAGCTGGAATTGTTTTAATAATAATAGTAATGGCATTGAATTATTTAAATACGTCGAAAGAAAAAATTTAAATATTGAGGCTCCAAATGACTTTACACTTTACCCTTTCAATAGCAAAGCTAAACCTAGTATAGTAGACTTTGCTATTACCAAAAATATTACACACATTGACACAAATGAAGTAATACATGAGTTAGATTCAGATCACAAACCAGTCTTAATTTCATTAAAAAATGCATCAATTAATAAACAGAAACATGATTTTACATTAACAAATTATAAGCTTGCAGACTGGATCACATTTAAAGATTACATTAATAAAAATCTAGAAATTAATAGTAAAATAAAATCTACCTCTGACATAGACAGTAATATTGAATTTTTTACTAATACCATAAACATATCAATAAATAAAGCTATCTCTAAAAGTAAACCGTTTAAATTCAAAAATAATTTACCTATAGAAATAATTAAGCAAATAAAAGAGAAAAATAAATTAAGACAGATATATCAAAATACAAGAAATAGGCATCTCAAACCTTTCATAAACGAAGCCTGTGCTAGTATTAAAACTTCTATTACAAATTATAAGAATAAAATGTGGGAAGATAAACTAGTTACCCTAAGTTTAAAAGATTGTTCTTTGTGGAAAATGACTAAAGCTCTTAAAGGTAGCAATAAAAACTATATCCCTCCGTTAAAAGATAAGGACAAGATCATATTTAAGGATGAAGAAAAAGCTGAACTTATTGCAAGCAACTTTGAAAATGTACACAGGTTGACGTCAGATTTTGGAGATGGTAAGTTTGACGAAGAGATTACCTCTAAGTACTTACAAATCCTGGAATCTCATGTTGATCTTGACATAATCAAACTTGCTACTCCTAAAGAAATTATGTCAATAATTAAAAAATTTAAACCAAAAAAGGCCCCAGGCCTTGATGGAATCCAAAATATTGTATTAAAACATTTACCTAAAAAAGCCATAGTACAATTAACTTATATAATAAATGCTTGTTTAAGAAATAGTTACTTCCCCACAACTTGGAAAATAGCAAAAATTTTACCCATTCCCAAACCCGGAAAAGATATTAAACTCCATCAAAATTATAGACCTATTAGCTTACTGTCAACCTTAAGTAAAATCTTAGAGACTATTATACTTAATAGACTCAAGGATCATGAATCCTTATACAGCCAAATAATTCCTGAGCAGTTTGGTTTCAGATCAAATCATAGTACTGTAAAACAATTAGCGCGACTGACAGACTATATTTCATTAAATTTTAACCTTAACAAAAGCGTTGGTGCCTTATTTCTTGATATGGAAAATGCCTTTGACACAGTTTGGCACGAAGGCCTTCTTGTTAAATTAGAGAACTTACATATAGATAACTATTTGTTAAAAATTATAGCGAGTTATTTAAAAAACAGAAAATTTATTGTTGATATTAACGGTAAAACTTCATGTGATAAAAACATCGTTGCAGGTGTTCCACAAGGGTCAGTTTTAGGCCCTGTTTTATTTTTATACTTCATAAATGATTTACCTGTTAATGCTAAAGTTAAGAGAGCGATATTTGCTGACGATACAGCATACTACACTGCGTCGTGGCGCAAAAAGCAGATTGCCAAAAATCTACAAGAATTTATATCAATTTTGGAAGGGTACTACCTTAAATGGAAGCTGAAAATCAATGTCGACAAAACTGAATTTATAGTTTTTTCAAAGAAAATTAAAGATAAATTCATTCCAAAGATAACATTGTATAACGAAAATGTTCCATTGAAAATGGAAACCAAATACCTTGGTATGATTCTAGACAATAAACTCACATTTAAAAAACATATCGAGGAAACAAGGAAGAAAACATTTGCAGTTGTTGCGCAAATGTATTCACTTCTATGTTGTAAGAGTATTATGAACATAAGCAATAAAAAAATAATTTACAAAATGATTATCAGACCCACAATGTTATATGCAGCTCCCATTTGGGGTGGTACCTATAAATCGTATATTAAGAAATTCCAAATAATTCAAAATAAGTGTTTGCGAATGATACTTCGAGCCGAAAGAGGGACAAAGATCTCAATATTACATAAAAAGTCTGAAATACTCAGTATTAAAAATACAATTTATAAATTGACGAAAGACTTTTATGAAAATTTAGATACTTTAGAAATATTACAGAATATATGTAAAGTTAAATACAACGAAGCTCCGTTTAAAATAAAACATAGGTTTCCAAACCACCTACTGCAGGAAAATACTGCATATTAGTTTGTAAGTTGTAAATATTGTACATTTTGTTTATAGTATTAGTGTTAGGTTGTTAAGTTTCTTTATATGTTTACTTCACATTTCAGATTAAGCAGGTTTTTCTTAACAATTTTCCTGTTTCTAAAACAATTCTTTATTTTTAAAAAATACAATTAGTAAATAAAATATCTTTAAATATATAAGTGGATAAATCGTTTAGATAGGAGCCGCATTCCAAAACCATAGTATAAGTATAACAAGTGTATCTTTTGTGCAATTATTTGAAATCAATAAAATTATTTTTGACTTGATTTGAGGGAGGAAAAGGTTTGGGAAAAGGAGGAGCAAAGCGGCATCGTAAAGTTCTTCGTGATAACATCCAAGGAATCACGAAGCCCGCCATCCGTCGTCTGGCTCGTCGTGGTGGAGTCAAACGTATCTCTGGCTTGATCTACGAGGAAACTCGTGGTGTCTTGAAAGTGTTCCTTGAGAACGTGATCCGTGACGCTGTCACCTACACCGAACACGCCAAGAGGAAGACTGTCACCGCCATGGACGTCGTCTACGCTCTGAAACGTCAAGGCCGTACTCTCTACGGTTTCGGCGGTTAAACTTGATTTCGTCTTCATCATCATCAATAAACAATCGGCCCTTTTCAGGGCCACCAAATTTTCTTACGTTGAATTGATCTGTTTCTGTAGCAACAATCCTCGCTACTTTTTCTATGAGACATCAGAAATAATATTACAGTTTGAAAAGTTCTTTTGATTACCCTATTGAAAAAAAATGGCCACATTTGTGCCCTCATTTGTGCCCTCATTTGTGCCCACATTTGAGGCCTCATTTGTGGGCGCATATGTGGTAGCGGATTTGAAACAGCATATGCGCCCACAAATGAGGCCTCAAATGAGGGCACAAATGTGGCCTCAAATGAGGGCACAAATGTGGCCTCAAATGTGGGCGCAAATGTGGCCTCAAATGAGGCCTCAAATATAGCCCTTTTTCAATTGAACAGAAAAAAAAGATAATATAAAAAATATTATTAACCTTTATTTACACTATATTATTTACAAGTTGTTGCCTCCATTAACTTTGGAAATTTAGCATTACGAAGAAAATTTTGAAAATAAATTTGGGGGTATGGGGATTCGAACCCGGGTTCGACGCACGCAAACTAACTACCGATCCACTAAGCTACCTAAGCGACTGCCGATAGAAAGCAAAACCTTTCTCTTGAGGTGCAAGTGATTTTATTGGCTGACAAAATGGCGGGCTTATTTAAAAACGTTTTCACCACATTTTTCAAGTATGGAAACATTTGTCATAAAATATTTGCTTTTATAATAGTTAATTCTTATTTAAAATTTTAATCCTAATTTATTAAATTGATATTTGGAGTTTTTTGATTAATTCACTAATTTTGTTGACCTATTCGGTTGTAAAATATACATATTAAGTCTATTAGTGGGGAAAATTGGAACAAATTTCTTTGATACTTTGTTATAAATTATAAACTTATGTTATTTTATGATTTTAAATTTTTATAAAAAGTTATTTTGAAGCCAATTATGAAATATTTCGTAAATCCTTATAGCACTTTTTGAACTTGCGAAAACTACATTTTCTCTGGAAGAAAAATTGAAAATTAGAGATTATATTAATTTTTGAGTTTAGATACTTGACTAAGATTTAAGAAAAACGTTAAAATTATTTTGAAAATTTAATGAATATTTTATAATTTTTCTACTATTATTAAAAGTTTTAAACATTTAATACCTACTGTGATAGAAAAAATCAATTAAAGTTTCTTCAAATTTTGTTAGTTAACGGTTTTAATTGCAGTAGGGACAATTTGGTTATTGAAACTTTAAATAAGAGTAGGAAAATTGCGAAATATTTAAGAATTTATTTTTAAAATCAATCCAATTTTATAATTAAAAAGTTCATAAGTATTTTAAATCACATACAAACAAAACTTTTGACTTTAATAATATGTAATCGATTTTGTTTGGTTAGGAGGGCATGAATTTTAAAATTTAAGAAAGTTCTGGGAAGTTTAAAAATTATTTAAAAGTGCGTTTTTGAATAAAATTCTTATTTTAAATTTTAATACATTTTTAAAAATCACAAGTTTTATTCTTTCGCGATTTCAAAAGTTTAGAAAAACTTTAAGGGGAATGAATTTTTTGGATTTTAAAAACAGATTAAATAATATATTTCGAATAAATAAATTTATGTAAATTTCAGATAGCTAGGAGTGGTAAAAATCAGGATTATTTTAAAGAAATAAAAAAAAATCCAATTATTTATTTAAATCAAAAATGGATTTTTTTTAAATACAATCAGTATATACCTATAAAATCTCTCCAAATGTTTATTTGTATAAGTAGTTTATTTTTCAAACTGAAAACATTTAATAAGAAATAATGAATAATAAAACATTTAATCAAAATGAAATAAATTATGTCAAATAAATAAGGAAATTTCAAAAAAATATCTTCAAATTCATATGATCACAAAAGTAAGTAAGTAATTTACAAAATATAAAATGAAATATTACAAGGCTCAAATGTGGGCACAAATTAGACTTCAAATAAGATTTTCTTCTTATTTATATTTATTATTATTTACATTTATTTTAAAAGAATAAGAGCATTTTCTCTATCTCCCAAAACATAATTTCGCGTTATGCTAGGTCAAAAAAAATCAAATCCTACAAATGCTTGTACCAAAACTGAGGGTTCCATATACGAAACAAAATAATGAAGATGGATAAATATTAATTCAATACATATATATATATATAGTCGTATCTACTGGAGTATCTACTTTAATACCGAGAATCGACACTTCGTTAATAGCGCGTATCTGCAAATTCTTTAACATACGCGGTATTAACCAAGAGTAAATTCACATTATTAAAGTAGCTCCGACGATATATACCTAAGTAAAAGTAAATGTCGACATTTTCTACGATTTTCAATTATTTAAATCAATTTTTGATTATTTTCTTTAACTATAAATTATTTGAGTCAATTTTCAATTATTTTCTTCAATTTTTAATTATTTTCATCAATTTTTAATTATTTTCTTCAATTTTTAATTATTTAATTTAATATTCAATGATTCTCGACTTTTTTCAACTATTTTTTTCAATTATCAATTATGTTTTTAAAATTTGAATTCAATACATCAATTATTATTCAACAATTTTCCATAAAATCACATTTTCTTCAATTTCAAATTATTTTCTACAATTTTTAATTAATTAATTATCACTAGGTTTCTTCTACTTTCAATACCATTGTTCAATTCTGGAGTTATTTTCTTTAATTCTTAATTATAATTTTCGGCATTCAATTCCATTATTTAATTTTCAATTTTTTTTTTAATATACAATAACTCTAGGCTTTTTACAATGATTTTTTTTTAATTCTCAATTATTTTCTTCAAATTTCAATTTTTTTTCTTAAATTTCAATTATTTTCTTCAATTTCCAAATATTTTTTCATATTTCTTTTAGTTTCTCAATTTCTTTCAATTTTCAATCTCTTCTCAATTTTCTTCAATATTTAACAATTCTCAGCTTTTTTAAATTATGTTTTTCTTTCAATTTTTATTTAAATTGAGAATTTTTAAATTATTTTCATCAATTCGCAATTATTTCCGTCAATTTCTAAATTTTTCTGCTGTTTTCAAATATTATTTGAAATAAATTTAATTTTTATTTATTTAATTTTTAAGTACTTTCTTCAATTTTTAATTTTTTTTTCAATTTTCAATTATTTTCTTTAATTTTCAATTATTTTGTTCAATTTTCAATTTCTTGTTTCAAAATTCAGTAATCTCGACTTTTTTTTAATTATTATTTATTTAATTATCAGTTATTTATTTCATGTTTCAAAACCTCCTTCAATTTTCAATAATTTTCTTTTATTTTCAATTTAATTGTTCAATTATTTTTTTCAATTCTCAATTAATTTCTTTAAATAACAATTCTATTATTCAAGTTTTAATGTTTTCTTCAATATTAAATAATTCCTGTCATTTTCCATTTTTTTTTAATATTAAATTATTTTCTTCTTTTTTTAATTGTTTTTTAGGATTTTCTATCTAGTTGACCAATTTTTAATTATATTCTTTAAATTTAATTACCATTGTTAAATTTTTTTAATTATTGTTCAATTGTAGATTATTATTTACTTTTTTTTTTAATTTTGCTTCTAATTGTCAAATATCTTTGTCATTGTTCAATTATTTTTTTCCATTATTAATTATTTCTTTCCATTATTAATTGTTTCTTTTAATTCTTAATCATTATTATTTTTTGTAAAGATTAATATTTAATTCTTCAATTCTCAATTATTTTCTTTGAATTTCAATTATTTTCTTCAATTATCAACTATTTTATTTAATGTTTGTTAACAAGAGAAAAAACCGGGAAAAATAGAGACAAAAACCGGGAAAACCCGGGAAATGACCGGGAATTTTGTGGGACGAAATTAGTAGACACCCTGATAATGTTATAAAGGTTTCCAAAACAGATTTTGATAGGTTATAAAATTTATAAAAAAATTATCGTCTTCCAAATGCAATGACTTATAAACATGTTTCAAATCTGGGGTAATAAACAACCCCAGTTATCCGTTAGAGGGGGGTGGGGGGATAAATTCAGTTATTCGTTCTAGGGTTAGAAATAATTTTTGGTATTATCACTTTATAATTATACAAATTTTATTGCAAAATTTGAAAGGGAATGTTAAATAGTGTTAATTTTTATATATTTAGTTAAAATAAAAATTGATTTAAATCCCTCTTTCACTCACAGCTTTAATATTATCGTATTTTTTATCACTTTTTTTTGTCATTTCTTTATTATTTTCTTAAAACTTTAACATTTTAGCTTTTTCTATGATTTAAACTATTCTCTTAATTTTCGTTTATACATATCTTGAATTTTTTTCATTCTTTTCTTTAAGGTTTCTAAGTATTCTCTCCAACTTAAAAGCAAGTTCAATTATTCTTTCAATTATTAAAAAATCTGTAACTCGATTGGCGTGCGATTAAAATATTTTTAGTTACATTTAAGTTAAAAATGTAAGGGTTTTTTAAACCCGTTGAATAAATAAATAAATAAAAAGTAATAGAATTTATTTTCGATCCTACAGTTTTTAGAAAGGTCTTGAGTTTTTTTCTCAAAAGTCGCTGGACCCTGATCCTTAAAATGTCCTGGTTAAAAAAATTGTGGTTATTAGGTTAACTAAAATAGCATTATTATTTGAAATCTGTATATGTACCAATTATTAAATTTGGTTAAATATTTTATTAAGTTAGATCAAAAAAATGTATTTTGTAAGATTTAAAAACTTAATATTTATCTTTCAGCCCAATTTCGCTTGGTATGGATTGCTCAGTTTCGCCAATTCCAGGAATAAAAAGTGTGCATCTAGAAGAGGATTTGTCTAATTTTTATTATATATAGGGAAAATTGTTTAAAAAAAAAAATTTTGTATTAAAAATTTGTATTAAAAGAAATGAAATAAAATTTCGAATCTTGTTTATTTTTAAATATTGCATAATTTTTAAATACGGATTTTGAAAAGCTATTGTTGAAAATCTTGGAATGTAAAAAATGCAAATTTACTCGTGAAATGTCGACATTTACTTTTACTTAGGTATATATCGTCGGAGCTACTTTAATAATGTGAATTTACTCTTGGTTAATACCGCGTATGTTAAAGAATTTGCAGATACGCGCTATTAACGAAGTGTCGATTCTCGGTATTAAAGTAGATACTCCAGTAGATACGACTATATATATATATATGTATTGAATTAATATTTATCCATCTTCATTATTTTGTTTCGTATATGGAACCCTCAGTTTTGGTACAAGCATTTGTAGGATTTGATTTTTTTTGACCTAGCATAACGCGAAATTATGTTTTGGGAGATAGAGAAAATGCTCTTATTCTTTTAAAATAAATGTAAATAATAATAAATATAAATAAGAAGAAAATCTTATTTGAAGTCTAATTTGTGCCCACATTTGAGCCTTGTAATATTTCATTTTATATTTTGTAAATTACTTACTTACTTTTGTGATCATATGAATTTGAAGATATTTTTTTGAAATTTCCTTATTTATTTGACATAATTTATTTCATTTTGATTAAATGTTTTATTATTCATTATTTCTTATTAAATGTTTTCAGTTTGAAAAATAAACTACTTATACAAATAAACATTTGGAGAGATTTTATAGGTATATACTGATTGTATTTAAAAAAAATCCATTTTTGATTTAAATAAATAATTGGATTTTTTTTTATTTCTTTAAAATAATCCTGATTTTTACCACTCCTAGCTATCTGAAATTTACATAAATTTATTTATTCGAAATATATTATTTAATCTGTTTTTAAAATCCAAAAAATTCATTCCCCTTAAAGTTTTTTTAAACTTTTGAAATCGCGAAAGAATAAAACTTGTGATTTTTAAAAATGTATTAAAATTTAAAATAAGAATTTTATTCAAAAACGCACTTTTAAATAATTTTTAAACTTCCCAGAACTTTCTTAAATTTTAAAATTCATGCCCTCCTAACCAAACAAAATCAATTACATATTATTAAAGTCAAAAGTTTTGTTTGTATGTGATTTAAAATACTTATGAACTTTTTAATTATAAAATTGGATTGATTTTAAAAATAAATTCTTAAATATTTCGCAATTTTCCTACTCTTATTTAAAGTTTCAATAACCAAATTGTCCCTACTGCAATTAAAACCGTTAACTAACAAAATTTGAAGAAACTTTAATTGATTTTTTCTATCACAGTAGGTATTAAATGTTTAAAACTTTTAATAATAGTAGAAAAATTATAAAATATTCATTAAATTTTCAAAATAATTTTAACGTTTTTCTTAAATCTTAGTCAAGTATCTAAACTCAAAAATTAATATAATCTCTAATTTTCAATTTTTCTTCCAGAGAAAATGTAGTTTTCGCAAGTTCAAAAAGTGCTATAAGGATTTACGAAATATTTCATAATTGGCTTCAAAATAACTTTTTATAAAAATTTAAAATCATAAAATAACATAAGTTTATAATTTATAACAAAGTATCAAAGAAATTTGTTCCAATTTTCCCCACTAATAGACTTAATATGTATATTTTACAACCGAATAGGTCAACAAAATTAGTGAATTAATCAAAAAACTCCAAATATCAATTTAATAAATTAGGATTAAAATTTTAAATAAGAATTAACTATTATAAAAGCAAATATTTTATGACAAATGTTTCCATACTTGAAAAATGTGGTGAAAACGTTTTTAAATAAGCCCGCCATTTTGTCAGCCAATAAAATCACTTGCACCTCAAGAGAAAGGTTTTGCTTTCTATCGGCAGTCGCTTAGGTAGCTTAGTGGATCGGTAGTTAGTTTGCGTGCGTCGAACCCGGGTTCGAATCCCCATACCCCCAAATTTATTTTCAAAATTTTCTTCGTAATGCTAAATTTCCAAAGTTAATGGAGGCAACAACTTGTAAATAATATAGTGTAAATAAAGGTTAATAATATTTTTTATATTATCTTTTTTTTCTGTTCAATTGAAAAAGGGCTATATTTGAGGCCTCATTTGAGGCCACATTTGCGCCCACATTTGAGGCCACATTTGTGCCCTCATTTGAGGCCACATTTGTGCCCTCATTTGAGGCCTCATTTGTGGGCGCATATGCTGTTTCAAATCCGCTACCACATATGCGCCCACAAATGAGGCCTCAAATGTGGCCATTTTTTTTCAATAGGGTAAATCTGCAAAACAGTTTTTCAGTATACCTAGCATTTCTGAAGGGTGTCTACTAGCCGTGAATTTTTTTTTGCTGTGCTTACGACGAAGTTTGTTAATGTACCATTTTGTTTTTTTACAATTTTTGTTGCATTTTATTCAAAATATTAATTTATTCATTTAATTGTAAATGAAAAATATCACATCTTGTACTACTTTTTTTCAATAGATATAATTCGATATTACAGCAGACAAGACGCACATAAATGACACACTAGCAGTCGACCAAAGTTGTTTTTAAATACAAGTAATTAAATATTCCAACGTTATTTTTCTTAAAAATACCTACTTAGTTAAATTTCTTTAAATGAATAATGTATTTTAGTTCTCAAAATGCTTATTTTTTATTGCATGAGTAAATTGTTATTAAACTTATTTAATTCAAAGTTAGATAAAAGAGATCAATTAATATTAGAGTCTGTTCAGATGAGAATCAATTTATGACTGCATTTACAGAAAAGAAGGTTAATAAAAACAATGTCATTATACGTCCGTCTACAGACGGACAAAATTATTTTATTCGGCTAGACGGACGTTTAGACACTTTGTAATAAAAAATATAGTTTACTCTAAAATATTGAACTGACATTTCGATACACTTGAAATTTTAGTAAATTAAAATTAAATGCTATTAACACAAGAATTAAGTAATTAAAATGTTCATGGGTAGAAGTTAAAATTGATTGATATTTTTGGAAATAGAGAGCTTTAAAATTTAATTTAATCTCAATTGATAAATAAGTTTTAATTTAATATTTATTTTAACCAAACTTTTTATCATGATATCAATAAATTAATGCAACTTGCAATCAAAACATTCGTTGATGCAAATAATATAACAACTCATTCAAATTTTTATTTGTTTAGCCTTTAATTATTATCTAACAGGGTGGCCACGTGTCAGTAAAGTCAGGGAAATGACAGGGAAAAAATTTTTTGTCAGTAAAGTCAGGGATATGACAGGGAAAAAAGTTTTTTGTCCGGGAAAATAAATAAATTGAGACGGACCGTAGTGAGGTCAAAGTTACTATTGTTTTGACAAAAACAAAATCTTTAGACAAACTCAAAAATGAATCCATTCTTTTTTTTTAAAAATACTTATTAATGTTTGTACAATAAGGCTTAACTACTAAACTAACTTAAGCTTAACTATTGTTTAGACAATCTAAAAGTTGTTTGTAAACATTCTAAATTGTATTAGGACTCTAGGCCAATAGTGACGAATTAATTTTACAAAAGAAACAAATTCTAAGTATGTAATAAAAATTTTTGAAGTGATTATATCGAAATACCTTGAAATCACTCTAAAAAAATGATTTTTTATTTTTTATAAAGTTAATAATATTTTTTTTTAGTTAATATTAAAAGTCTTGATTTTTCAGTACCAACTTGAGCGTTATAGTATAAACATTTATGAGTATTTTTAAAAAAATAACATTAAAATTGGTTTATTTTTGAGTTGTTGGCAGATTTGTCTTTGCTCTGAATAAACAAATTTTTGTCAGGGAATTTCGTTGTAAAGTCAGTAAAATGACAGGGAAATTGATAAACTGAATCTTGTGGCCACCCTGTCTAAATTTTAATCAATCCTTGTGTTTTTATAATCCTGAATGTTATAAGAAACATTTGAACTGTTCACAATTAAAATTTTTTTAAATCAAAATATCACTTAATTTTACATTTTTATTAGTCCTAATTTTCATTGATTCAAATTATAGTCAAAATTATTATTTCCAAAATTTGGACTGACAATAATTTCTTTTTTATAATACTTGCATACAACTAAACAGTGAATAAACTGAAATATAGAGCTTGTTATATTGAAATAAGTTAAAATTTCATTACAATTTAAAGGATTTAATTCTTGAATCGATTGAAATTTCCACGAATTGAATTTCGAGTTGACTAATTTTTAGATAAATTAAAATTTGTATTCATCGAAACAAAAGTGAAGTAAAATATGAATAAATTAAAATTTGAAACGATGGAAGTTTTATTTGATTTAAAACAGAATAAACTGAAATTTAGATCGCTTAAAATTTGATGAAAATTAAGGGCCGTCACGAAAGTAATTTGGTTTTTTCAAAATATCTCGTAAAACTCAATATATTTCACTTAAAATTAAATCAATTTAACAAACATAAGGCAAATAATAGTTGTATGGTATATTAAAATGTCAAAATTTCGTTATTGTAATTATTTGTTTTTCAAGCATCAAAATTGTTTTCAAATGTTTAAAAATCAATAAATAACCTTTCGTAAAAAATATTTGGTGGCCCTGATAAGGGCCGATTGTATCTATCCATCCGTGAAAATGTCAATTTAAACATTTTCCCTCCTTACTTCTTCGCAACCCTCTTTGCTGCAGCTTTTTTAGGAGAAGCAGCTTTCTTGGCTGCGGGTGCCTTGGCCTTCTTGGGAGAAGCTTTAGGCTTGGCAGCAGCAGATTTTGCCTTTGGTGGTTTAGCTGCTACTACCTTGGGAGTCCTCTTTTTCTCGGCTACAGCTTTCTTGGTCTTGGCAGCAGTAGCTTTCTTCGGAGAAGCTGCTTTCTTGGCTTTGGGTGCAGCAGATTTAGTCTTCTTGGCAGCAGCTGGTTTCGCCTTGGGCTTTGCTTTGCCTTCAGCTTTGACAGCCAACTTGAAGGATCCGGAAGCTCCTTTTCCTTTAGTTTGGACCAAAGATTTATTTGCAACCGCAGCTTTCAGGTACTTTCTGATGAAGGTTGACTGTTTCTCAACATCAACTTTGTAGGTGGCAGCAATGTACTTTTTGATAGCCTGGAGAGAAGAGCCACCTCTCTCCTTCAAAGAAGCAATAGCTGCATTCACCATCTCGGAAGCTGGTGGATGAGTAGCTTTTGCCTGAGGTTTTTTAGCTTTCACAGCTTTTTTGGGTGTTGCAACTGCAGGAGCAGCTGGAGATTCAACTTTATCGGCCATTTCGACAGAGAATTGGTTTAGAAAATTTCACGAGAGCGAAGTTGCTAGTACGACGACTGAGTGAAGAATGAGAAAAACGCCAGGGAGAGGGGCAGGGTTGCCAGCAAACCTCGATAGTTCGGCGCCATCTGTCGAAAAAAAATCGCCAAATATCGCCAAACACGGGGAATTCAAAATGACAAATATTTATCTAGTTACCCAATAATTTAATATTGATGGAAAATGAATATTATTAATCTTTTATTCGAATATAATTACTATTATTAAAAGCAGGTCAATCAAAATATTTACAGGATGCAGGAAATTATTTTTGAACTCAGTTTATCATTGAAAAATATGTTTAATATTTAAAATTTCAAGATCGCCAAAAAAAGCGCCATGCGCCAAGTCAAAAAATCAGTCGCCATTTCCAAAAAAAAATCGCCAGTTTGGCGCAAAATCGCCAATGCTGGCAACCCTGGAGAGGGGGATTTTGTTCACGAGCACGGACGGTGAAGAAAGGCCTTGTCGCTCGTTTGCTGTCGCTTGTCGAAATTCTCTCTACAATGTGCGCTATATTTTAAACTTTAACAATCCCTTATTTATTTAATTTTTCAACTAAACATATGAAATTAATAAATTGTCCTTCGTTATTTATTATAGTCTATGTTTCAAGTAAAACATGATCGTGAATTAATGCGCAAATAGTCAAAAAGTCGATTTTCTTGAAACGTTGCTTCTGAAGAATTCACGGACTGAGTTAGAAAATTATTAATTTATTTGTTTAGAATGTTTGTTTTTCAAAATAAACAATTATAAATATGTTCTTTACACAATAAGTTATGAGTCTAAAAAGCAAAAAGTATTTTTAGTCAAATATTAAATGAATGAAAAGAATTCAAAGTCGGGATTCAGTTCAACATTCGATTCAAAGCTAACAATGTTGAAAATATAGGTTTAAATTATGTTATAAAAAATATTGAATCTACTAATTTTTAATGTTTTATAATATATTCTGTCTGTGGTTGAAAAACATTTAAAATTCGCTTTGGTTAGTTTCTGATTTGTAAAAGAAGATACAGCTATATTATTCTGCTTTCTTTAGTTTAGTGAAAAAATTGTATTGTAGGGGAAAGTAATCAAGGTTAGACCTAGTTTTGTTTTTTGACCATAACTTCCGTTTTAGGCCAAATTTCACGATTTCTCACATGTGGTTGGAAAATTCAATTAAAATACTACGTATTTAGTGAAAAATTTTTTGTGGATGATTGGACCATAAGTTTTTAATAGTTACAGGAAATAAACCAAAAGTCTCGCAAATAACAGAAAAGGCTGAAATATAACTACTTGAGTTTGATGGAAAAAAACGTGAAATTGAAATAAAATGCGATATGTTAATTTATTTTCATTTTTTGTCTTTTAAAACTTACCACAATAAAAATAACGGTGTAAAGCAATGTTTTGTTGTTAATAAATTCAATTTTTTCAATAAATTGTTAAAATATTTGTAGAAGTGGGAGTGGCAATTTTTTCCTCCCTCCAAGTCATTATTGTCTATTCCCTTAAACCTTCAAAGATTGGCTAATTGCTAATTATAAGCACCTCCTCTACTGCCGGCGGACCAGTATATATATACCCGTAAATTTTCGGATTTTTCATTGTTATCTTCTCACCTTGAAAATGGCATTAGAAAGCTGCAAAATGTGTTTCTGCATCAAACGCATTCAGGATATTCAGCAATGGATAAATGAAAATTTGGCGGCTTCACAAATTCAAGAATCTCCAACCACAAAGAGACAACTACGATTTTTAAACGCAAGATTTAAAAAACAACTTCAGAAGCACAAATATATTTGTCCTTCTCTAAAGGATAATTAATAACTAAACCACCAATCGGCCCTTTTCAGGGCCAACAAATTTTCTTACGTCTGGAGTGTACTATTTTTAAAACAATTTTAAAATGTCTGCGAATTATTATTTTCAAATTCGTATTCTTATTTATTCAAAATATTGAAAAAAATATTTTTTTGATTGTTCATCTTTTAACGTTTGAAATTACCGAAAATAAACAGCATAATTTCCGACGGTAGTGTATAACAATTATTGTTTAGACAATTTATTGTTGTTGAAAAGAAACAGATTCATCCGATTAAATAATTTTAAATAAATTTCAGCGCCTGTTAAATAATAAAATTTAACTTATCTAAATATTTTGCAATTTAGACTAGGTTTATAACTTTAATTTAAATCTTATTTATGCGACATTATTATTTTGGGTGAAAAGGCTAATATTAAAAAACTCCATTAGAAAAAGAATTAAAACGCCATTTCTGATCACATGTCCTTAAAATAAATACAGAAATATTGTCTGTTTAGTTGAATTTGTTAAATTAAGTTTTTCAAGAGGTATCTGAAGATCCCTCCTCTGCTGTTATAAATTTGTTTCCACCAAAAATTAAAATAAGCGCTGTAGTCGTTTTTGAGAAACGTTAAGAATTCAAAAAATTTTAATTTTTAAAATAACAAAAAATCTCTGACATGTCCATTTTAGAAAAAAACTTTTTTTTACAAAAGTTGTAGATATTAGAACAAGAAATATTTTTTATTTAAATCTTTCTTTTATTCAATCAATACTTTTCGAAAGAAACAAAAAAAACTGATATTAAACAATTATACATTGTATATTCATATACTGCCGTACTTTAGTGCTATATTGAAACTTTATTGCACTTGCAAAAATACAAAATTTATGGATTTAATTCGTGTTATAATTAATAATTCGAAAGATTCATAAGTTAGAGATAAAAGCAATCAGACTTTTTTACTCTACTTTTTAAGAGAATCATTTTTTTATTTGGACTTTTGTTGTATCTATTACAGGGTTTGAAAAAAACTTTACATTTTCTTTTCTTAAAAAGAAAAAAAATGTATTTGTCCCAATTTTTTCCCCAATAGCAAAAAAGATATAATAATTTAAAAAAAATGTAGCGTTATTTTCTTTGTAATCTCACTTTCCAACTTATAAAATTCAAATCCACATAACTTCGTTAAAAGATTTTTTTCACCAAAACGGAAAAATACGTGTCGTCTAAAATTGTCTGAAAAATAAGATATTTCAATAAGAAATGATTCCCTGACTTCAACATACATAGCCTGTCTGAATTCGTTATTAAAACGACCTTATATTAATTTTTACAATTTTAAATTTTATTTAAACTAGAGTTGCGAAGAAGTAATATTACCTGGAGAACGGTAATGAGAACGAGAATATAACCGACCAAAATTCTAATCGAGAATTTATAAGAATTTAAGTTTTTTATTTATTTCTCAAATTAAGTCAAATTTTCTCAATCAATGTACGAAAATAGAATCTCTAGTATCATTCTTATTAGTAATTGTTTGAATTTCAATGTTAAAAATAAGAATCATATATATTAATTTACAAGTTTCTTTCATTCATAACAATTTTTTTTCATTTATTCAAATTTCTGTTAATTTGGACTTGCATTAATTAAAAGTTAAATTAATCCACGGTTCACAAAAACTAAATTTGAAGTGATTTAAAAATTTCTAAAATTTTAAGTCATTCTTTTCTCTTGTGATTTCAATTATTTAAACTACAATTTTCAACTATTATTATCATTTTTCAATTACTTTCTGCAATTTTTAATTACTTTCATTGTCACTCACTTTCCCCCCTAAATCTTAAATCTACCATCCGAAAATTTCAATTATTCTTTTGAATTTTTTTCAATCACTTTTTCAATTTTAATTATTTTTTCTTTGACAATAAAACAATTTTTATTATTTATTGCTAAATTTCATAATATTTATGGCAAAATGAAATTTATTTTTTTAATTCACCATTATTATTTTTATTTTGCAATTATTGTCTTCAATTTTTAATCATTTCCATTAATTCTGAATTAATATCCTGAACTTTTAAATATATATATATGTAATATGTATACATCAATTTTTAATTATTTTGTTCAATATTCATTTCTTCTTATCATTTTGCAATTATTTTTTTCATCTTTTAATTATTTTTCAATAAATTTCCTAAATTTTCAGTTATTATCTCAAATTTAGATTATTGTCTTTAATTTTCAACTTTTTAAACGATTTTTCAATTATTTCTTTTTCTTAAAAATAAATTCTGCAATTATTCTATTATTTCCTCCAATTACTAATGATTTAAATTCTTTTTGCATAATTTTCAAATATTGCAATTATTTATCTAAAATTTTAATTATTTTCATCATACTTCAATTATTTTTTTTAATTTTAAATAATTTTTATCATTTTTCAATTATTTCCTTAAATTTTTTATTATTATTCTCCTTTTGTAAAATTATTTTTTAAAATTTTTAAGTATTTTTCTCAAATATCAATTATTGTCATTTGTTTTCATAATTTCCAAAAACCATAATACATATTATATATTTTTAAATTGGTTTGTTGAATACACATTTTTGAAACAAGCCTGTAAAATATTTTGTATGTTTTTATATAATATTGATTAATAACAAGCATTGATAAAATTGTATACCTAACTTTAGTAGTAACTACGTAATAATGAAAAACTTTTCAGTTGTCAAAACTATAAATTTATTGTTTATTTTATTTTTTATTATTTGATATTTTATAATTTATTTATATTATGTTTTTTATTTTGAAACAGTTTATGTTTACCAAAAAAAAAAAAAAAAAACGCAAAATTAGTAATTACGTATGCTTTCTTAAAATTCAAATATTTAAGTCAAATTTGATGTGGTTTTAATCGTTGGAAAACACAGATTTTAAAACTAACATTCAAAATTCGTTTATACTAATATTTAAACAATCATATTAGTTGTTAAATAATTCATTTACTATACTTTAAGCAAACAATGGATTGTGCTCCCCTGGGGGGGGGGGGGGGGTAATGAGTCATTAGATTAACCGTAAGTGACCGCTGGATCTATATCTATATCTATATCTATATCTCGCAGGCAAAAAAATTTTTTTTTTCAACTTATTATTGTTTTTATCATATTTCAATTATTTTCATCAAGTTTCAAATTTTAAAATCATTTTTCAATTATTCTCCACAAGTTTAATGTTATTCTTATTTTTTTAAAATTATTTTCTAAAATTTTAAAATATTTTTCTTAAATTTTCCATTATTTTCTTCAATTTTCAATTATTTATATATTGTTTGTTCATTATTTTCAATTATTACTTTCTTTTTCATAATTTCCAAAAAGTTTTTAATTATTTATCTGAAATTTTCATTTTTCTATTCGATTTTCAATTATATCTACGATTTTCTAGTATTTTATTTATTTATATTCTGTTTTTTTTTGCAATTATTTTTCTTAAATTAAACATTGTTCTTCTCAATTTTAAATTATGTTCTTTTTTCATTTATTTTCTCTAATTTTTAATTATTTTTTTTTTACAATTAACTTCTAAAAGTTTCAAGTATTTTTCTGAAATTTTTTCTTTAAATTTCCTTTGTTTAAAATATATTATGCAATTTTTACAATTATTTCCTCAAATTATTTTATTTAATTTTGAATTATTTATATTATTTCTGCTTAATTTTGTTAACTTTTTAATTATTTTCATCATTTTTAGAATTAATTTTCTAAATTCTTAATTATTTATCTCAATTTCAATCATTTTTTCAATTTTCAATTATTTTCTCCAATTTGTCATTACACTAATTTTTGCAATTTGGGGTATTCTCTGGAAAAAAGCCACCCAAAAAAATTTTTTTTCGTTAATGATTTTATGTCATAATATACATAAAAACAAATATAAAAAGTAAGGTGTTAGGTCAGTGTAATATGTGGTTGCCATATTATCAGGGGTTAAATTTTACGGTAGCATAATTTTCATCTGACAATAACTTTTTTCCTAATCATTGAATTTAAAAATCTTATAGATGTTTTTTATGTAGAATTTTCTAGACTTTTAAATTATATAACTAACAATTTTGAAAAATTTAGCTTTGACCAGAAAAATTCAAAAATTATTTTTTGATGCAATTTTTAACTCCCGTGCCCCCTAGGATTTTTTCTAGCATTATCCAGAAATGTTCCTTATTTAATAAGCTTTTTACTCCTTAAATGGCATTTTGGGACAGCAAGCTGTATACGAACTACAATTGAATTTTCATTTGAAACAACCCATTAATTCGCATTTAATGTTTTTTAGTAGTCGCAAAAATGGTTAGAAATTATTTTAAAATAATTCTGGAACAGTTTCAAACAATGCAGGAATTATTATAAGTCGCCCGAGATCATAAGTTACAAATTAGTTAGTTGTTTCAAGTAAAAATTCAATTGTAGCTCGTTTACACCTTGCTGCTCCAAAATGCCATTTAAGAAGTAAAAAGCTTATTAAATAAGGAAATTTTTTGGATAATACTAGAAAAAATCCTAGGGGGGCACGAGTGTTAAAAATTGCATTAAAAAATAATTTTTGAATTTTTCTGGTCAAAACTAAACTTTTTAAAGTTGTTAGTTATATAATGTAAAATTTTGGAAAATTCTACATAAAAAACATCTATAAGATTTTCAAATTCAATGATTAGGAAAAAAGTTATTGTCAGATGAAAATTATGCTACCTTAAAATTTAACCCCTGGTAATATGGCAACCACGCATTACACTGACCTAACACCCTACTTTTTATATTTGTTTTTATGTATATTATGGCATAAAATCATTAACGAAAAAATTTTTTTTGGGTGGCTTTTTTCCAGAGAATGCCCCATTTATTGAACATTTTTAAATAGAGCCTTAGATTATCCTATGAGAGAGAAAGAGATAACACTATATTGTTGTCTCTTTCTATCTTATATATCGCCCCCTCCAAAATCCTCGTCTGGATCCGCCTTTGTTATTTTGTTACTTATTCATTTTTATTTCAATAAATTGTTTGTGTTTCAAAATAGTGGAGCTGATTCAAACATAGAAAATTCTCATAAATTCTCCGGAAGAAGAATATTCCCAGTTATATTCTTGAGAATGTAACCGGATTTTAAATTACCGAGAATTTTGCAACTCTACTTTAAACTTCATTTGCATTATTTATTACATACTTAATTTTCTCGAAAAGCGATGATTTTAACGAAATATTTTTCATTTATCGAAAGCTATTTTGTTAATAAACATAGGTTCGCAAATTTGTTTTTTAAAAGTTATTGTACAAAAACTGATTTCGTCCCATTGACTGCAATGCAAACCTGTCATCCAGGTAGCCGCCATTTTGAATTTCTCCCCACCCAACTTGAATATCCTTAGGGTAAAATCCCATGTGAGCAGAAAGCGCAAAACCGAAAGCAGAAAATCATGAGAGTGAGAGAGACAGTGATATCTACCTATCTCTCTCACTTTCATGATTTCTGCTTTCGGTTTTGCGCTTTTTGCTCACATGGGATTTTACCCTTATTAGGTAGTTCAAGTTCGGTGGGGGAAAATCCAATATGGAGGATACTGGAGCACAGCTTTGCATGGAAGCTAATGGGACGAAATCAGTTTTTTTAAAATAACTTTTTAAAAACAAATTTTTGAACCTATGTTTATTAGCCAATTATTTTTCTTTTATCGAAAGCTATTTTTTAAAACAATAAAAATTGATATAACAATTTTATTAAATTTTATTATTTTAAAAAATAGCTTTCGATAAAAGAAAAATAATTTGCTAATAAACATAGGTTCAAAAATTTGTTTTTGAAAAGTTATTTTTAAATAACTGATTTTGCTCCATTGACTACAATGCATTTTTAGGCCCCAGCAAGTGGCCATCTTGAATTTTTCCCCACCGAACTTGATCTACCTTATTACACATGTTGACGATAAAGCCCAAAGCACAACGAATAGGGTTACGGGAGCAGGGCATGAGATAATAAAGGACAGAGACTGTTTCTGTCCTTTTCTGTCTCATGCTCTGGTCCCGTAACCGTATTTCTATCTGCTTAGGCCTTAATCGGTCACTTGACGTCAGGTGACGGTCACTGCCCAATTATAAAGGTGAAATCACATGGAACCATCAAAAGTTGTGTCGTAATGAGAAAGAAAAAGACATAGATATGTTTCTATCTCTTTCTATCTCATTACGGCGCAACGTTTGACGGTTCCATGTGATTTCACCCTAAGCCTAGTTTTCGACGTAAGGACGTAACCTTCAGTAGTTTACGTTCCGAACCCTGGACAAAGCCACAAAATGCGCATTGCGCGCATGCCCGCCTTCGATCACCTGTTTCCGTTTCGTCTGTCACAGATATATTCTGCTAATGTTAGTTTTTTTTAATCGTTTTAAAGTTTTCTAGTTCTGTTATCAGTGGAGCAATGCCGAAAAGGCACTGTTTTTGTGAATGAATATTCGAAACTAGAAATTAGACAAATTTGTGAGTCAATTCAGTGATGTCCGCGTATACATTGTCGCAGGCAACGTCTACCCCGGTGCCACCACTGAAAGGCAGTTTCCCTTTGGATCACGAAGGCGTTTGCAGAAGTTTTATGATAAAATATTCGCGTTGTCTGGCGGAAAATGGAAATAAGTCGGAAGTTTGCAGAATCAAAAGTCAAGATTATCTCGAATGTCGAATGAATAATGGCCTCATGACACGCGAAGAATGGCCCAAACTTGGCTTCTTTAATCAGGAGGAAAAGGAAACATAATGACGATTCTTTCCCTTTTCAACGAATTTGAAGAAGCCCTACAACAACTCACACATCCAAATCAAATATTTGCGTTTTTGAGAGCTGGAAAAAGCTCATCTTTATTAACTTAACGGGCCACGAGTCTATTTTCAATTAAAAAATAATTATATTTCAGAGAAAAATCACTGTTTTGATCTCGTGTTATGATTATTGTAGAGATATATAGAGAGAGATATATGTATATACAAGAACACACAGGTAATTTTTTTTCAATTATTGTACATTAAGCTCTTCAAGTAAATGAATTATTTTGCAGATTGCACTGAAAAAAAATGTAATAAATATAAGGATTTATTAAATTACTAGCGCGAGACAAACTTTGCATTGTTGTTGGTCATTTAAAACTATAAATTTTTGCAAATACAAATAATGAAAATTACGAAATTTAAGAATTTATCTGAAAAATGACGAAAATAATTGACAGCTGAAAAAAAATCGAAAAATAACTACATTATTACACAATTGAAATATGAATAGTTTAAAAAATTAAAAATTAAATGTTAAATGTAAACAAAATAGTTGAAAAATTATAGGAATAACTGTTTGAAATAACTGCAAATTGAACAACTGGATTGGAAATCGAAAAAAATAATTAAAATTGAAAAAAAATAATAAGTCGAGGAAATAAATTGACAATTAATTAATTATTAGAGATAGGAACTTTGTGCTTTTTTAATAGGTAGAATTATGCTAAAATAAAATGCCTAATTGTGCTGAAAGTATGCTTTTATTGGCTATCATATGTGCTTTAAATGTGCTACTTAATTTTAAGGCAATTTGCTTGTTTCAACCAAAATTATGTACGGAAGGTTAGTAGTTATTGAAATTTTAACACTCCAGTTTATTTATATATAGAAAAATTGATTTCTTTTTAGTCTAAATTATACTTTGAGGTATTAAAATTATTTTTTCTATAATACTCGACGTTTCTGTCTAGTAGGGTGGTTCAAAAAATGAAAAATTTGAAATATGGTTTAAAGGCGCTCGAGAGTTGACTACAAATAAAAGAAAGAAATTTACCCCTATTTTTTTTAATTTTATCCAACAATATTGAGTGGTACCGTCACTTTTTCTCATAAGAAATACAAGGAAAATTTGTACTTCTTTAAGAAAATTGCGAAAAATTGTTCTTAATTTTATCGAAAAAGGTTCAGAAGTTTATGAGACCTCGACAAATGTTCAAAATTGAAGAAACTGTCGATTATTATTATTTTTTTGCAAATAAACACTCTCTAGGAGTGCCTTAAAGAACGAATAAACACAAATTCAGCATTTATAAGTAAATAGGTCTAAAATATTATTTTCTTATGTCATTTTTTTATAATTTTTTTTTACTTAACAAAATACAAGGCTTGCTACATTTTTAAATTCATTTTTAATTGTTTACACAACAGTTATCATATTTTTTACTTTAATTACATAGGTATTTTAAAAGCTTACAACTTTTTAAATAGCGAAAGGAAAAACAGTTTAGGTAATTGATTTAATTTAATTGATTGCGTTTAAACTCAAATTTTTATTAAATTCAGCTAGAATTATCTAGTCTTTTGAAATTTTCATTGAAGAACTAAAAAAAAGTTATTGATTCATAATTCGCAATCTACATTCCATTGTTTAAACAATTTATTTTTCTTATATTTTCGAATTTAAACAATTTTTGTAATAGCTGGCGATTCTTTAGTAACGATTGACAGAAAATTTTTTGATGAAATTTTTTTTTATTTGTTTAAACAATTTTGAATGTTTAAAATAAAATTTTATTTAATTCTCCTAGAAGCATTTCGTTTCATTAAAGAAATACCAAAAAAATTTTCGTCTGCAATTTTCAAGACTTTTTAATTATTTAGACAATTTATATTTGTGTAAACAATTTATTTTTCTCATATTTTTGTATCGAAACCGACAAATCGCAAGAATGAGATAGAAAAGGCAGACATATTTATGTATGTCTTTTTCTATCTCACTCCTTATGATTTCAAATTTTCATTCTGCTAAGGCCCTTTTATATTCTTTTATGCGAATCTGCTTCAAAACATAAACAACGGAAATTTCCTGAAATTTTTATATGACTATTTCGTTAATAATCAATATAAATTTATACGAATTGTGCTAAATATGTGCTGAATATATGCTGAAAATCGCTAATTATGCGGCACAATTACCCGAACAAAATTATGCTGCTTAAATGACAAAATTGTGCTTTTTTGTGCTGATTTAATTTAAAGAAATTTCTATTTAAAAACATGTTTTATATGGTTTTTAGACGTTTTATAACATTTAAAAATTTTCGAGAAAAATTGTGCTGATATGCTAAAGCACAAAGTTCCTATCTCTATTAATTATTAAATAATAACAATCTACGTAAACTCCTGAAGTTAGTTAGTATCTATTTATATTTATTCATCTTTTTCTGTCCACGTTTTAAAATCCAGAGTGAAGTTAGTCCCTGTTATTTTATTTTGTTGTACTGGTTTTTAATTGTCATTTGTGTAAAAAAAAAGTTTCGAAAAATGCTTTTAAAATTTACTATGGTTTTTAAAGAAGTTTAAAATATATACACATGCAATTAATTTGCTAAATTTTCAGTTATTATCTCAAATTTAGATTATTGTCATCAATTTTCCATTATATAACGAGTTTTTAATTATTTTCTTCTGCTTAAAAATAAATTCTGCAATTTTTCTTAATTTTCATCAATTTATAATTATATTCATTATTTTGTCATTACCTTTAAAAATTTCAATTATTTATTCGATATTGCAAGTATTCTCATCAATTTTCGTTATTTCTGCAATTTTTTAATTACTCTGTTTAATTAACATTTTTTAAGTAATTTAATAATTTTTTTTTTTTCTAAACATATACTCTATGGTTTTTTCAGTTATTTCTCTCAAATTTTATTAAAAAGTTTTCAATTTTCAATATTTAAATTATTTTCATCATAATTTAATTTTCTTTCTCAATCTTAAATTATTTTCAGCATATTTCAATTATTTTTTTCAATTTTGAAGTAATTTTATCATTTTTCCATTATTTTTCTCGATTGCTAATTATTAGTTTCAATCTCTAAAATTATTTTCTAAGATTTTTAAGCATTTATCTGAAAATTTATTTCTCAAATTTCCATTATTTTCTTTAATTTTTAATTATTTTTATTTGTTTTCATAATTTCCAAAAAGTTTTATTAATTATCGTAAATTTCAATTATTTTTAGCATTCTTCCAGTCTTTTCTCCAATTTTAAGTCATTCTCATTTTCTAAAATTATTGTTTTTATTTGTTTCCATAATTTCAAATTTTGTTTATTAATTATCATAAACTTCAATTACTTTTAGATTATTTCTTAAATTATTTTCTCCAATTTTTAGTTATTTTCTTTTTTTTTTTAATTGATTTCTAAGATTTTCATGTATTTTTTTTAAATTTTAATTATTTTTTCTTTATTTAAAAAAAATTCTGTAGTTTTTTCAATTACCACACTTAAATATCATTTATTTTTACAACTCATCATTGTTTGTATCATATTTTAATTATTTTCGTCAAGTTTTAAATTTAAAAACATTTTTCAATTATTTTCCAAAATTTATTTTTTTCAGTTTTTAGTTCTTTACATTTGTTTCATAATTTCAAAAATTGTTTACTATTTATCTGACTTCAATTCTTTCATTATTTATATTATTTTTTATATTATTTTCTTCAATTTTCAATTACTTACGTTCTTCTTTATAATTGCCAAAAAGTTTTTACTTATTTCTCTTTAATTAAAACTTGTTTTGTTCAATTTTAAATTATTTTTATCTTTTTTCATTTTTTTTCTCTAATTTTTAATTATTTTCTTTTTTTCAATTTATTCAATTTTGTTTTAATTTACTTTGAAGATTCTCAAGTATTATTCTCAAATTGTAATTATTTTCTTCATGTTTAAAACATTTTTATGATTGTTTAAATTAGTTTCCCCAATTTTTAATTGATTTCATTTTTTTTTCAATTAATTTCAAAATTTGCAATTATTTTGTTTGATTTAAATTATTTTTTGCAATTCTTTTCAGTTCTAAAATATTATAAATTTTGTCCAATTTTGTCCTAAATAAATATTTATTTTATTTATATTAATTGATGCTTAAATATTATATTTAAAATATTTATTTCTTCTTATTAGATAAATTGTATTTACCGATTTTTTATATTTATTATTGTATTTTATAATTTTTAAAAAGTAGGAAAAACTAATCGCGCGTTTGCGCGCGTTTTATTTTGCTAGTTTAAGAATTAAATTAAAATTTGAAAAAAATAATTGATAACTGGAACAAATATTACAAAATGATGAAAATATTCAACAATTGAAAACAAAATTTAAAAAATGTCTAGATTAATGTACAACCGATTATGATTATGCAATCAACGAAAAAATGATACAAAAACAATTTTAACTATGAGTCAATGAAAAAATAGTGAAAAAGTAAGCAAACTATGAAAAAATATAATTAGGTGTAAAAAACAATGAAGTATTTAAAAAATATTTATCGTAAGATTTTATAATAGAAAATAAAGGAGAAAAGCAAAAAAATAAAATAACTGTTTCACGTAAAATTAAGAAAATACACAAAATTTAACCAAATTTTTATTTAAAAGAATTCCAATTTAAACTAATTTGAATTTAGAAGAATTTTTATTTTACAAAGTTTTAGGTTAATCGAATTTTTAAATACCAGAATATTCATTTGACAGAATCTTCATTTGCCCGAAATTGTATTAGTACGAATTGACATTAGATAGAAAACTTAAAATGCAGAATGTTCATTATTACGAAATTTCAAATGGCCGAAAAAGTATCAGACAGAAATATTTTGGCGCGAATTTTGAAATTGACCAGTTGAAATTTTCTTCATATTTTCTGATTGGTCAATTTCAAAATTGCGCCAAAATATTTCTGTCGGTTACTTTTTTAGCCATTTGCAATTTCGGACAAATGAAGATTCTGTCAAATGAATATTCTGGTATTTAAAAATTTGATTAACCTAAAATTCTGTAATCTAAAAATTCTTCTAAATTAAAATTCGTTTAAATTGAAATTCTTTGAAATGAAAGTTGGTTAAAAGGATTTCTGTAAAATGAAAAGTCTGTTAAATATGAATTCGGTGACTTAAAAATTCTGTTAGGTCAAAATTCGGATTAATTTATGTTCAATTGAAAACATATTCGAAAATGTGAAATTTCGAATAAAAGAAGATTCTTCCTAATGAAATTCTATTAAATAAATATTCTAAATAATTAATTTTAGAACTTAATCATACGTCCTCAAAATGATATTGGTGTCAAATTATAGAATTTGTTTTCAATCGAATGTAAATTAATCCGAATTTTCACTAATTGTAAGTAGAATTTCCAAGTCACCGATCTTACGTTTGACATAAATTTCTTTTCACAGAATTTCTATTTAACTAACTTCTTATTTAAAAGAACATTAATTTTATCGAATGTTAATTCGGCAGAATTATCATTTAACAGAATGTTAATTTAACCGAATTATTAACTGACGAATTTTTATTTGCCCGAATTTGTATTTGATAGAATCCTTAAAACGTCGAATTACCATTTGCCCGATACTGCGAATATCCGAATAAATATGTGACAGAAAATTTTTTGCGCAATTCTGTCAGTTAAAAATTTTGCTGAATTAATATTCTGTTAAATGATAATTCTGCTGAAATAACATTCGGTGAAATTAGTAAAAATTTGGATTAATTCACATTGAAAACAAGTTCTAAAAAATAAACATTCGACTTCATGAAAGTTCAGTTTAATGAAATTATGCCAATTGGAAGTTCGATCTAATCGGAATTAGAACATATTCATGCGTCTCGTAACTTTTCACTGAAAGAAGTAATTATACATCTTGTATTTTTCAAATTAATTGACGTTTTTTGCTTTCGGAACTTGTTCAAATAATAATTCGTTAAATTATTATTAATGTACATTTAAAAAATATTTAAATTTGCTTCTTCGTTTAGGACACTTATTTTATTTATCATTTATAAGCATTAAATAAGTTTGTTCCTAATGATAAATCAAAAAGAACTTAGTTACGTATCTAATGGTCCTCTTGTAAGTTTTCAAAATTGCAATGCAAAATGTTTATTTATTCATTTATCAAAACTGATAGGGCTAAGTAGCGAATATAAATTTATTAATAATTAAAATAAAATGCACGTAGTGTTGTAGAAAAACTTTACTACTTCTGATACCACGTTAATTTATGTGAAAAATAAATTTTCTAATAAATCATTGCAATCTGTAAATACCAGTACGCAAACTATCTTACTAACACACTAATTTATTTTCAGATTTCATATAAACCAGAGTTTCGATACACCAGGCATATCAGGAAGAAAGGGCCAATTTTTCGTTTCGATTCCAAACTGCCAGCAAGTTGTCCTGAAACCTCTGTTTCATAGCAAGGACAATATATCCAAAGATTGAAAAAAAAGACAAAAAAAAACACACACAAATCCAAGAGACGTATCTTTGTTACCTTAGCGCAGCCTCTGTCGCTTTTTTGCATTGTTGTCACTGCCAATCATTGCAGCTTTTCAAAACGGAACACACTCAGCTTTCATGGTTCAGCCAAATAAATACGAAAATTAGCGTTAATAATTGGTAGAAATTAGTGGAAAAAAAAGAAACGTTACAAATTGATAGAAATTGACTGTAGCTGATTGTTGAGAAATTGTTACGTTCAAAGTATCAGCGGATCTGTTTTCACTAGATTGATTAGAATGGCATGCACGTCGCGAAAGAAGGTACTGATTGGTTGTACAGGTAGTGTCGCGACCATAAAACTGCCTCAACTTGTGGAGAAGCTTTGGCAATATAATCTAGACATACGAGTAGTTGTGACCGAGAGAGCTAAGCATTTCTTGAAGGAACTTCCTCATGGGACGCAGGTGCTTTCGGACACTGTGGAGTGGGCGGCTTGGCAAGATCGAGGTGATCCTGTTCTGCACATTGACCTCGTCAAGTGGGCCGACCTCTTCCTAATAGCGCCTTTAGATGCCAATACACTCGGGAAACTAGCGAGCGGTATTTGTGACAATATTTTAACGTGCGTAGCACGAGCTTGGGATCCTGATAAACCCCTTATTTTCTGCCCTGCTATGAACACCAGGATGTGGGAACATCCCGTTACAGGACCTCAAGTAAGAACCGCCTTGTGCCCCTCCATTTAGCGAGAAGTAGTGTGTGATTCCAAGTCAAATTTACGTTTTTTTCCGGCAGGTTAACGGCGGGCAATGAAACTTTAGAATTTTATTATATTTAGCATGACTAATGTTTTACATAAATATTATTTATTTATTTATTTATTTATTCATTTGTCCTAGGAGATCCATGAGGACAATAATAAAAATATACATTAATTACAGAATATATCACGTACATCGTAGACTTAAAATAATTAGAAGAAAATAAATATAGATATATATAATAAGAGTAAATTAAATAGTAGCAACAATAAAACAATATTAAGCTTAACAATGGCAAATTGAAGCTATAACAATTTAAAACAAAAATAAAATGATAAATAAACAATATATAAAATAAAATAAATAACATGTTAAAGTTATTGAGATAAAAGTAAATGAGCATGAAATTTAATTTTAAAACTATCAAGGCTTACAGCATTAATTATTGAGGGTGGAAGAGAGTTCCATAAAGAGGCCGCAGTAACAACATAGGAACTCTTATAATGAGAAGTCCTACATAAGGGAATCCTGAAGACATCAGGACACCTTAATTCTCTGTTAGTGATGTCATTTCGGAAGCAAAATTTTTCATAAAGATAAAATGGTTTTTTCGTATTAAGAATGACATATGTAAGACAGCCGATAAACAAAAGGCGTCTATTGCTTACATTAAGCCACCTCAGTCTTTCACGATAGGGAGAAATATGATCATAATATTTTAGATCAAAAATAAATCTAATGCAAGAGTTGAGGAGTCTCTCAAGCTTATTGTTAAGTTCATCAGTAAGATCATTGTAGACAGCACAGCAATAGTCAAAGTGCGGCAGTATTAATGAGGAAATCAATTGAGTCCTGAGCCTGATCGAAAGAGCCCTTTTCTTAGATTTAAGCTGGTTTAAGGTGGCATAGACTCTTTTGCAAATTTGACCCACATGCTTGTCCCAGACCAAAGTAGGTCTGAAGATAACTCCTAAATTTTTGACAGATTGCACATAAGGAATTGTAAAGTTATTGATCTTAACCTGAGGACAATTATTTAGATTTAAATTATTTACGTGCCAAGAGGATCCGCAGATCATAGCGTAAGTCTTATTTAGATTGACCTTGAGATGATTTGCCTCCGCCCAATCACAAACAGCTTTCACGTCCTCATTGATCTGATCAAGAGACTCATTAAGCTCATCCAAGCTGGTGTGACGATGGATTTGCAAATCATCAACAAAGGACTCATGTTTAACATGCTTGAGAACACTCCTCAAATCACTAGAGAAGATCAAGAACAGGAGAGGACCCAGCACTGAACCTTGAGGAACACCCGTCCCAATTAGACCCCACTCCGAAATTTCTCCATTTGAGCCAACCACAGCCTGCCTTCTACCAGAGAGGTAGGAGGCAAACCATTTCAAGGCAGAATAAGACAATCCAATTGATTTGAGTTTTAATAGCAAAAGATTATGAGGTATCATATCAAATGCTTTACTGAAATCAAAAAATACAATTATAATATTAGGTCAAAATATTAATTACTTTACGAGAATTGAAATACCCCAAAAAAAAATTGAAATCGCAATATCTTCCGTTCTATCAGTCGTATCAAGGTTTTCTTTTTCTTTTAAATGCTCAAAAAAATATAAGGAATAATTCTATTTCAGGACAATTTTTTATAATTTTAAAATTAAAAATGTTATTACATAAACATATTATTACTTTCACATGATTCCTTCCATAATGATAATATAAAAAAAGTTGTAAAAATTCTAAAAGACAATGATTACCCTTTACAATTTATACAAAAAAATTTAAAAATACGTACAAATATGTTAAATAAAAAAGCAATAGGTAGTACACAATCTAACATGTCTGCTGTTTATGGTCGCTTACCGAAAGTTTGTCTTCCTTTCAATAATTGTTATTCTCAATTATCCAATATTTTAAAAAATTATAATTTAATACCTATTCCTTTAGTTAAAAAAAGTCTTAATTCGATCATAAAACTTGGAAAGGATTCTACTGAAAAATGTCATATTAAAGGTGTTGTTTACAAATTTAACTGTAATGATTGTCCGGCTACTTATATCAGAGAAACTAAACGTTCGACGAAAACGAGAGTGGATGAACATGATAAAAGAAAAAAGATAAAAACTGTTGTCAACGAACATCGTTTTGATAATAATCATACTTTTGACTTTAAAAATGCAATAGTCGTAGATTTTGAAAATAATTATAAAAAAATCGGGCAAGTACGAGTTACACCCGTACCAAAATCTAGGGTTCCGTACATTTATGAAACAAAGATATACCTTATTAACAAACAGAGAGCTCTAATTTGGTACACATATGTATTTTCACGTTTAGATTACAGGAAAATTATAGGAAACATTATCAAGTACATGAAACTTTTGCTTAAGGGTACAGGCTTGTATTTCATATAAATAACATAAAAATCAAGAATTTTTTTTTAGGGGGAGGCCCTGAAATTTTTATAGGGTTTCAGGGCTTATAACAGTCTTGATTATAGGTCCCGTAGCAGCCTTGATCAAGCCTTGTATAAGATTAAAAAATTTTTTTGGTTTTCTTTCATAATTTTTCAATTATTTTGAAAAAAAGAGTGATAACAATTTTCAATTGCGTTTTATATCATTTTTTTTTAATTCTGAGTACACAAATAAAAAATTTATTGGTTTGAGGTGTACTGTAGGACAATTAGGGTGAGCTCTAGCATAGGGAACTAAACCTCTTTTTGGTCATTTTTTGAATTTTTTTTTTGTGACCTCATAATATTCAATTTTATTTCCAAACATAATTTTTCCATAATCTGCATGCAAAAATACACGAGAGTACCAAATTTTAGCCCTCTAGCTCAAATAATGGCAAAGTTAGAGAAAAAAAACTTTTTTTCCAAAATTTGCAGTTTCTCCTTGACAACGCTATGGCCATCAATCCAGATCATGTTCTCTATATTTTTCGTGTAATCTACACGTGAAAATACATATGTGTACCAAATTTCAGACCTCTAGGTCAAATAGTTTAGAAGTTAAGGGGGGGGGGAATGGTTTTTGGCTACGGACGCACGAGTCTCGTTATAAGGGTTCCGCCGAACACCGAAGGTGTACGGAACCCTAAAAAAGACGGATTACAGAAATGATCCATATAAAATGTAACGATTTTACGATAAATAGAAAAGAGGACATTCAATTTCTAAGTAACTCTTATTTACCTCTAATCAGAAAGCTGAAAGTTTGATTATTATTCATAATATTTCGATCAATTTATTTCTGTATATTATTTCACATTGTCAATATTTGCACCTCAGTCTTGACTAATCACTGAATACACGATGTCAGTAATTTTCTATTTTAATTTTGTGACAAAATTTTATTGTTTTAAAATTTTATTTTACCGTTTTTGACTAATTTCGATGTGAATTAAAGATTTTTAACGAGCTAATTTTTAATTATTTGTGTAAGATTTTTAATTTATGTGTTTCCGTTAAAAAAAATGTTCTTTCTTTTTATGTATATATAATTTATTTATTTAGGGTAGTGGGCCCCAAGATGGACAGGGCCCCAAGATGGACATTTCGTATAAAATTTTTGTTTAAGGTGACAGCGCCTTATGCTTTTTGTCATTTTTGTTGTTTGTATAGACGAAGATTTTGATGCACATTTGAAGAAAAAAAACCAGTTGGTTTTTCTTCTACACATACCACGTAATTTTGTATCTAAAAAAAGTTTTGTTACAGTTTTTTCTCAAGTTGGTTAAGTTATTTAAATTTATGATTTTCAATGAGTATTTAACGTTATAATATTCTTTATTTATCGTATAATAATATCCTAAAATGATTTTACTAATTCAGTGTTCGTATATATATTTTTACTAGGGATTAAAAAATGATGTCATGTACCCTAAGATGGACAGGCGTCAAATCTCAATGTATTTATTTGCTTATTTTCGAGTTTACACTTTTTTCAATAATTTTTTGAGCCAATTAATTAAATTTTTTTATTTTCCACCATAAAATGTGATGTTATCGTTAGAGAATTTGATATATCTATATTTTTCGATATTTTATTACTTTTTACTGTTAAGCTATTAGATTGAAGTTTTAAGAAATGTTATTTCCTGATAAATTCCGTAAAATGATTAAAAATTAGTTCAAGAATTGTTACAGGATGTTAATTTTTTATTTACTACAATTTTCAGAGACTTTTAAGAAGGTGTCCATCTTGGGGACACTTTTTTTTAGACCGACAATTTTAACAATTAGAAAAAACGCTTTAAAAAATGTTTATGTTTAAAATAAAATTTTATCTCTGTAGCCATAAGTTACCTTATAAATGGTACTTTCATACGGTATAAAATATTTTAATATATTTTATTTGGTTTGGATTCTACAGCAATAAGACGAAAGGGTGTCCAACTTGGGGCCCTCTCCCCTATTTTTTATTAAAGTGACCTGATGATGGTGGCAAACCAAGCCACCGAAACGTCGTCATACCTTTTTAAAAAAGTAGTGTTTCTATTTTTTTATCCTGATCTTCGAACTATCGAAAAATAGTGCTTTTATTGTTATTACATAAAAATTATAACTTTTACACAGTTAAAAAAAATGCAATGACCCAAATGCTAAAACGATCTTACCTGTGTTCTTTTCAAGATTCCAAAAGAGTTGAAGTTAACTGTTACCTCCTTAATATTTAATTTTAATAAATTATAAATGTAAACATTGGAATTTGAAGCTAGTAAACATTGCTAATACGTTGCGCGCGCATCTCCGGCTGAGAAGTGCAAAGCCCACGTTACACGACGTGAATTCAGTACAATCAGTGCCAGAGCAAAAAAACTTGGTACCCCTTTGTAGAATTAAAAACTATTTTTAACTATTTTTGTCAAAAATCCTTTTCTAGAATGATATTAAGCTACTGGACATTCGGTGGCATAACACACACATGAGAAAGTCGTAAACACTGTGTTTGGTAACATGGGCTTTGCACTTCTCAGCCGGAGATGCTCGCGCAACGTATTAGCAATGTTTACTAGCTTCAAATTCCAATGTTTACATTTATAATTTATTAAAATTAAATATTAAGGAGGGAATAGTTAACTTCAACTCTTTTGGAATGTTGAAAAAAACATAGGTAAGATCGTTTTAGCATTTGGGTGATTGAATTTTTTTTAGCTGTGTAAAAGTTATATAATTTTTATTGAATACCATTTTTAATTTTAAAATTATAAAAAATTGTCCTGAAATAGAATTATTCCTTTTATTTTTCTGAGCATATTAAAAAAAAAGAAAACCTTGATACGACTGATAAAACGAAAGATATTGCGATTTCATTTTTTTTTTGCGTATTTCAATTCTCGAAAACTAATTAATATTTTGACCTAATATTTATGTAAAACATTAGTCATACTAAATATAATAAAATTCTAAAGTTTCATTGCCCGCCGTTAACCTGCCGGAAAAAAAGTAAATTTCACTTGGAATTGCACTAGTTATTAACGTGCAGGTCCATGAGTCTTGTAAAGTTTTTTCTTTTTATTTAAATTATGATTTCAATGCAAATTAGAGTGTTTCAAAAAATGAAAATTTTCAAATTTTGTTTAAAGGCCCTCGGCAATCGACTAAAATAAAAAAAAATTAACCCTATTTTTTTCGATCTGACAATATTAAGGGGTGTCGCATTCACCCCCTATTTTCCCATTAGAAATACAAGGGAAAAATGTACTTTTTTCAAAAATTGCGAAAAATTGTTCTTAATTTTATTGAAAAAGGCTCAGAAGTTTATGAGACCTCGATAAATGTTCAAAGTTGAAGAAATCATCGATTATTATTTTTTTTTTTTTGCAAACTGACCCTCTTTATGGGTGCCTTAAAGAACAACCCCTAAACGTAAATTCAGCATACATAAGTAAATAGTAGGTCTAAAATATTATTTTTTATGTCGTTTTTTTTAAAATTTTGTTACTAAACAAAATACAAGGATTGTTACATTTATAAATTAATTTTTAATTGTTTAAACAAATTGTTATAAAAAAATATAAATAATTATTAGAATTTACGAATTTTTAAAACATTTCCTATTCGCCTGAAATTTGTTACTCGGGGATTTTTGAGGTCACTGATTACGAATTTGGTGTTAGTTTTTAAAAATACAAAATGGCGGATCCAATATGGCGGACGAAAAATTAAAAATCGTTTAGAATTACTTCAAGTAAAAGCAAAAATTATGCTAATGTGCACTGAATGAAAGTTTAAGACAAAGTAAAGTTGAAAAAGTTGTTTCCATATTTATAATATATATGGCGGATTTAATCGTTTTTAATGACATACAATCTTATTAAAGTGCACTTTATCACATATGCATAGAAAATTAACAATTATATTCGTATTTAATCGATGCTTAATTACTGACTTATGGCATGATTAAGGGCGGTGAATCGGTGATTTTGCATTTTTTCAGTCATTCAAACTTTCAACATAATTATTAACAAAATAACTTATACATTTCGAGGAATTACACTTCAGAAATAAAAAGTTTCAGTAAAATTAACTGCTGCGTTTATTTCATGAAGTATATAAATTATAAACTAAAACATTCAATATATTATAATTAACTTTAGAGGTTAATTGCAATTGATTTAAATCATTGGGGCATTTGCTTTAAAATAATGATTTACTTATATAAAAAAAACTTCACAATTTCTCCTTATATATACTGCATGTAAAAAATCGCAACCCATAAAAAAACCCATAAATTTGTGGATAAATCTTAAAAATTTTAATTTTATTATTTTATTCTTTATAAAATTTAAAAAATTGTGTTAATACTGATGATCAAAATATCTGCGATTTAAAAATTTTAATTTAATTTATTTAGCACAAAATAGTATTAAATTTAAATATATCTTTAAGTCATTATAATGTAGATAAATTCCAAATGTCAATTAATTCATATTCCAATTTGTTCAAACTTTTAAATTTCAATTAATGCAAATTGAAATGCATATTAATTAATGTAAAATAATTAAAAAATATTAATTATTTTTCAAATTCACAATATTTTTTTTTAATTCTTACAATTTTTTTTAAGAGATTTCACTTTTTCGAAACTGTTTAATTTTTATCTTATACATTTACGGTACTTATTCTTTCATAAAATGTTTAGATTTTCTTTATTTTTCTAAATTTATTGTTGGACTTGTTTTAAGTTTAATATTATAAAAATATTTTTGGTTTAATTTTCCTAAACCTTTTTATTTTTAATTGATTTTTAAATTGCTTTTGTGGCCTTTTTATTTATCTTTATATATATATATATATATTTCTTATTTTATTTTATTTTTATTAATTCTAATTTTTTAGTAGTTTCTTACCAAGTTTTTTTTTATTTTTTGTACTTTTTACATTTTTTACAGTTTGTTAGATGAAAAAAAAATGTCTTCATTTGTTTCTATTTATTTAATTTTCTTATTGTTTCACAATTTTTCTTGCCCTTCCTTGAATTTTAATTAATTCTTTAATTTTTATCATCATTTTTCTATTTCTTAGAAACATTTTTCCTTCTTTTAAATTGTTTAGTTTTTATCTTGTAATTACGAATTTTTGAAAACATTTATTCGATGCTTTTATCTACATTTTTTAAATTTCTCAATTTTCTACTTTTTAGAAGTTTTCTATTCTTTTATTATATATTATGTTTTAAACTTGTACTAAATATTCTTATTGTAACATCTATTTAATAGAATTTTTTTCTTTTAAAATTTTTAAATATTCTAAAATTTGCCTTTATGTCTATTTTTTATTTTTTTTCTAGTTTGTTAGATTAAAAAAAAATTTCTCAATCTTTCAAATATTTTGATATTTTTTTTAATGTTCTTATTTAAGTAGTTTTTTAGATGTTGGAACTTCATGAATTCTCTTGACTAAAACTTATATAATCACAACCAATATAATTCCTTACGTTAAAGGTCAATACAACAATTATAAATGATTATTTATTTAATTTTAATAACATTATTTTACAAAATTATCAAAAAAAACTCAATTGAGCTGAAATACATAATGAGGCTTATATTACGTTTAAAAATATAATCATCGTTTCATTATTTTTTTAAAATAATTTTTCAAAAAATTGCTATATCCCATTGATGTCGATTCACCCCTATATTTTTCACCGGATAATTTAAATAATCTATATTTGATATCTGCAGAAAATGGTGTATTTTTTGTTGAAAGAGATTTTATGTAAAAAGTCGAAGCTAACATTTTCTGTGCTTTTTTTAAGGTTGCTTTGCTCAAGTCCTGGGGATACAAGGAAATCAGCTGCGTCTCGAAAACTCTAATGTGCGGTGATACTGGAATGGGCGGAATGGCAGAATTAGATACTATTGTACAGATGACGCTTCGTTCTCTGAATCCCTGGGATCCTTATTCACCACCTAATTTAAGACGTTAGTACTGTTAACAAAGAAAAATAAATAAAATACAATAAATAAAATGTTGCGCATGCCAAGATGTTATTTAAAAAAGTAAGAAAAATGAATAAAGTGAATTGATTGTGTTCCAATTTTGAGTTTATTCATTCTGTTAAACATTCTTAACCCTCAACTGCTAGACTGGGTCTGACAGACCCGGTTTTTTAGAGCCTCTTTTTCACTATTTTCAATCTACAGTCCGCTGTAGGAGAGAGCAAAAAAGATCTACCGGGTCTGTCAGACCCAGTCTAGCAGTTGAGGGTAAAGTTTGTAGGAAAAATTCAATTTAAAATTTATTTATTCGGTCGTACGATTAAGGATGTGTTAAACCCACTGACATAACCTCAATCTAGAAAATGGTTTTTCACATAAAACAAAAATATTAAAATTGATTTTACCCAATTTTAAACGAACATTAAAAAAAATAGATTGATACAAAATTTGTTATGAAATAATAATTATTTAACATTTTGTATTTTTTCGTTAAAGTTACGATAAATAATATATTATTTTAATCCTTGAAACATTCCCTACAAATCTGTTTGTTGGATTTTGTTAATAATATTTTGTTCAAAAATTATTAAACAAATAAAACTTATATATTTTTGATTTTTTAAACCAAAAAAAATTTTAACAAAATCCAACGGACAGACTTGTAGAGAATATTTCAAAATATTAAAATTAGCTATGTTTTGTCAAAATTGGATGAAAATTACAATTGTTCACAAACTTTAAGAAAAAATTACAAAATGTTAAATAATTATTAATTCATAATAAATTTTTTATTAACCTAAGTTTTTTGAAAAATGTACAACTGTATCTTTCAAAATTGGGGAAAATCAATTTCAATAATATTTTGATAAAAAACTATTTTTAGTTTAAGGTTATGTCAATGGGTTAAGCACCCTTAATCAAAGATGACACTTTGTTTATACAAATAATCTGACTTTTCGGCACTAATAATTATTGAATATGTTCTTGTTATTAAAACGATTATCCCCTTTTTTATTTTAAAAATTTTCTTGTATTTTCTTCATTTTACGCAAACTATTATTTAATATACAACCAAAATACAACATTATTTTTAAAACATTCAATAAACTTTTTTATGGTAGATTTTCTTATTTATTTTCATATTTAAAACCATTTTTTCCGTAAAATTCTTCAGTTTTTAAAGTTTTTTCACGTTTATTTGGAGTTCTTTTATTTTACTTTTTTTTAAATCTCACGTATTTTTCATTCTTAATTTTTTCTTTTATCATATAACTATTATTTTTACATGCTTTCTAACTCTGAATTAGTTAAAAATAACTAATTTGGACTCGAGAAGAAGTTATGTTTAAATTAATTATTTTGCTTTTTAAATTAGAAAAACTAACATTTAATTAACATTTAAAATAAAATAAAATAAACCACTAAAACTCATAATTGGAAAAAAAAGATTTTTGATATTCAGAAACGTTTGAGAGAAATGAGAGAAACTATAAATTTATTTTTAAATGTCGAAAATTTTAATTATGAATTTTAATGGTTTATTTCGTTGATTACCTTAAAAGTTAGTTTCTCTATTTCAAAAAGCAAAATAATTACTTCAAACATAATCTCTTTTTTCGAGTAAGTGTCCAATTCTTCCTAATCTTGTATTAATTTTTATAATTTTATTATCGTTTTTCTAAGTCTTAGTTTTTTTTTTCTTAAAATTAATCTTAAAAATTTTATAATTTGTTTGTTAATACATAATAATTATAACTTTTTACAATGTAGAATACTTTCTTAAACCTGTGAAAATAAATTAAGAATGAAAATTAATTTTTGAAACTGCTTAATTTTCAAAAAATACATTCTTCTTTTTGTTTCTGTAATTAAAAAAAAAAAAAAAAAAATTCTTAAGTAAAATTTTAACTTTTTTTCGATGGTTTTCTCAATTTAAAAATAATGTTAGAAAATATTTTTAATTTTAAAATGATTTTATGATATTTTTTATCATTTTATTAATTATTCTTTTATAGTTTTATAACATTTCATTTCAAATAAAGTCCATAACTTTTTAATTTTAAAGAATTTTCTAATTTCGTTTATATCTATATTTAAATTATATTTTTTTTATATTTTGATTTTCCATTTTCTTATTTTGAATACTTTTATCCCTAATGTTTGATTTTAATTAAATGTTTTTATATTTCTTATTAATTATTCTAATTCTTTCTTATTATTTATTTTTCTTTTTTTATTTTATTTTTATTGTATTTATTTTTGAAATAGTATTTTCAAACATTATATTTTGAGATTATTTTTATTTTTTCATAGATTTTCTGATGTTTTTGACTGTTACATTTTTTACGATCAAAAAAAGAAATTTGAAAATTTTCTAAATTGCATCCTTCCTTGGAAATTATGAACTTGAGTTTTTAAAAATGTTTGTTTTTTCTTGTTCTAAATACAAAACTGCTCTTCTCAATATCTCTTTTTATAAACCAATTAATATTTAAATAAACAGTGTTTAATGAGTTTTCATTTTTAATGGACATTGGTTTCGGTTAATTTAAATTGTTCATTCCTCTATTATTGTTAAAATCAATTTTTCAAAAAATTTTAAATTGAAACTTTGAAAAAAGTTTTGCCTTTTTTTATTACTTGAAAAACATTTGTTTATTTATATAAACAAATTGTCATCTTTGATTCAATATACCACCAAATAAAGATTAAGTTTCATCTGTAATAAATAATCATAGATAAAAGAATTATTCATAAATTTATTCTCAATCAATTTTTGAGAATTTTCCCGAAAAATATTCGTTTCCTGTATTACCTTGAATCCATTTTTTAACCTTTAAAAGAAATTTGTTATCCAGCAGAGTTTAATTCCACCGGTCTATTTTTACATAAAAGTTAATTTTAATTATAATTATATTGCGACTACAGTTTAAAAAAAAGACAGAGTGAAAACTGGACATTGACTTAAAATTTTTATTTCCTTTATATACATTTATAGCTTACGTAAAAAATTGATAAAGCATTTTTATAAACTTAAAATAATTTTCCATTTATTTTTAACTTACATAATTATTGATTTAAAATCAGTATTAAATAAAATTTATTGTGATGTCTAACTAAAAATATATAATGTAAAAGTTTTTTTTTTAAAAAATCATGTACCTATACTATTATATATATAATTATATATAATACTATACTATTTTTGAAGTGTATTATAAATATCACAGTTATAAAACTGGCGGCAGTCATTTTGCCATTTTAAGTGGTTTGTTAAGAGCAAATATTGCGTCTTTATTTCCATATCTAGAATCTTATCTAAATGCACTTAAAGGTCATTGAAGTTTTCGCGCGTATTTCAAAAGGCGCCTCTGGTTTAGAATTAAAGTATAAATAACATTTTTTTTTGTATAAATATACACATTTGTCATTGTCATTGTGCCTGTGCGTTTTTTGCATAAATAAAAAATCGAATAAGGCCAGTAAAAAAATTAAACGCTCGCAATTTGCGTTTAGGAATGTAGCGGTTTTTTTTTTTCAAGACCTTTTTTTTGTTATTATCGAACTTTTCATTCAAAGTGTACAAAAATTTGACTAACTTCTATTAATTGGTTTTAGTTTACTATTATTAGAGTTGAGTTTTGAATTATTTTAAATCTAAGCGCTTTTTTAATCAGAACTGTCAAAATGCAAGTTTGCGCACAAGGATTACAATATAATATATTTTGAGATTAGATTCTTATGCACAAACTCGAAAGAAAAATTTACATTCCGTCAGCTTTGACTTGTATTGAAATTTATATAATTCTCAAAAGCGAGAACGTGTACGACTAAATCCTTTACAATTATTAAACAAATTTCAGTCGAAAAATTAACATCAAAGAAGTAATTAATTCTAAAGAGAAACAATTTTTTAAAAATTAAAAAATAAAAGGAAATATTTGGTAATTTTTATTATTGCCGCTAGTTATTTTCGAGATAGGAAAATACTTTGACGTTATAAAATGCTTCTTATCGTTAGAGTTTGGATCAAAAGAATGGAAGTGAGTGTAAAAAGAGCAAAAGATAAAGAAGACGTCGGAGCAACAGAAGACGAGTTGATTTTCAAGTGGGTTCGTTTTCTGGGAATTTCGTCTATATCATTCGAATCCCCATCTGAAGGACAATTCATCCAGAAAACTGAAGACAATTTCGGTTTCTCGTGTGCCACTCTCATTCGTCTATCGTCAAATTCCCAGAAGTATTTGCCTCTGAAGAAATACGTTTTACCTGTAAAAAGATATTTTATGTTAATTTAGAGAAAAAGGAAGTGCTTGACATTTTAGAATTAAAATATAACTGAGCTGTGAAAAAAAGTGTTTCATTATTGTCGATTTTCCCCCTAAAGCAGGGCTGATCAAAATTATGATTTTTATATAAAATTTTCCAAGTTGTTTGTTTTTTATAATCAATATGGTAATTCTTGGATAGTAAACTATTATTTTTACCGAATCTATTTAAAAAATTTTTAAAATCTTACCGAAAAAGTAATGTTTAAAAAAAAGCCAGTTAGGTAATAAAGAAAAGATGAGAACAATAAAAAAACAAATAATGAAAAATGGAGAAAATATTTAATCAAAATCAAATAAATTATAAATATGTGAAAAAGTTATTTAAAGAGGTTCAACGGATTGACATAACCTCAAATGAAAAGTGATTTTTAACAACAAATGAAACCATAATTAAAATGATTTCACCAAATTTTGAAAGATTGAGTTGTGCAATTAATAGAAAAAATTAGATTGGACGAAAATTTATTGTCAAACAATAATTATTCAACATTTTGTGTTTTTTCTTTAAATCTAGTTAAAATCTGCATTTTTCATCCAATTTTGCTCTTTGATACATTCTCTACAATTCTACTGGTTAAATTTTGTTAAGAATATTTTGTTTAAGAAATTGTGTAAAAAAACAAATTCTATTTCTTTAGTAACTTTTGAACAAAATATTATGAATAAAATTTAACGAATAAAATTGTAGAGAATGTTTCAAAAAATGGAAAAAGGTATAATTTGTCAAAATAGTATGAAAGTTACAATTGGTTATTGATAGTTTAAGAAAACAAAAAGAAGGTTAATAATTATTATTAGACAATAAATTTCGGTTCAACCTAAATTATTTTGATAATTGTATTCATAAAACTTTCAAAATTTGGCGAAATCATTTTAATTATGATTTTATTTGATGTTAAAACCACTTTTTAATTTTAGGTTATGTCGAGCGGTCGAACCTCCTTAAATTCTTCTGAAAGCAAAATTAAACAAAATTGGTAGAAATATAGGAAGAAAAAATAAAATATAAAAATAAAAAATAAAAATGTACAAAAATAACAAGACAGAACAAAAAAAAATCGAGAAAAATCTTAAAAGTAGAAAAACTTCAAGATTCCTATTTTATCAAAATGTAAATATAGAGTAAAATTTAAAAAATGATAAGAAATATGTAACAAAGTAAAAAATAAAAATGTACAAAAATAACAAGAGAGTCCAAAGAAAAAATGAGAAAATTCTTGAAAGTAGAAAAAGTTTAAGATATATGTTATGCACACATAGAGTAAAATTTAAAGAATTATAAAAAATATATAACAAAGTAAAAAATCTTTTTAAACAATTCAAAAAATGTACGGACCTGTTTTAAGTTAAGAAAAAAATTAATAAAGAAACGTTTAAAAAATTGCTAAAGTGAAAAAAATATGATACATTAGGGAATTATTTTTGAAAACGAGAAAAAAATGATCAAATTTTGTATAAACTTAAAATAATGAGATTTTAAAAGAAATAATAATAATAAACTGTAAAACAAGAAAAAAATATGACAAAATTAATTTCAATTCAAAGGATGATAGAAAACAAATTATACAAAAAGAAAATGAAGAAATTTTCTGTAAAAATTTATCAAGGTATGGAAAAATACAAAAGTAAGAAATAAGAAAAGTATGAAATAAAACAACTTCAAAAGATAGGCCATTTTTTTTTTATAATATTAGATTTAAAAAAATAATTCTTTTAAATTAAGGAAATATAAAAGTGTTATAAAAGAATAAGTAAGATTGCGGAAAATCGTCAAAATGTGAAAATAAATTAAATAATTTTTTTTAAAAAATTAGCAAGTCTAAAAGAAATTGGAAAATAAATAAATATTGAGATATCTTGTTTTTAAAATAAGAAAAATTGTTATGTCAGAAAAGAAATAATAAAGAATTAAAATTACGTAAGGAATTAAAAATGATTTAAAAAGAAAGAGAATTTAAAAAACGTCTCAGAAAATCAAGGAAAGCAGATTAATAATTTCAAATTAATATATAATTATTTTTTTCCTGGTAATTTTTTATATCTCTTTAATAAGGATATTAAGAATGATTATCAATATTTATTTTTGTAATCGAAAAATCTTTAAAATATTTTTAAATAAGCAGAACTGAAGCACGGTTAATTTTGAATAATTTTTAACAATCTGATTTAAAATTCCATCATATTTTATCTTTTGATTACAAATTTTAGAAATTAAAGTCTTGAATAGGTATTTTTAATTTAAAAATAATGTTAATTATTTGTCGCAACAATTTTCGAGAAATTAACCCTATTAAAAATTGCCATTGAAAGTTCTTGCCGATTTTAACTGAAAAATTTTACTGAATGTCTGAATTCGAATAATTTGCATAAATCAACAATTTTTCAGAGAAGAGAAACTTGCAATGTTTGAAAATTTAAATTCTTGAAAATTTTTCGCAAATGAATATACTAAAATAAATTGAATTAAATTCCTAAAAAATATTTTCATGAATAATCTGATTAAAAAATAAATATTTTTAAACTAATATATTTTCATGTAAAATAGTTGTTCTCTTATTAGTATTACTAATTTTTAAAGCAAGTTTTAAAAACTTTTAATTACCATTTTTCCACTGGAACACAGCGTCGATATCGTTAGGAACACCAGCGAACATACTCATATCCCGTGGATAATCCAGTTCTACATAATTAATAGACTCGTCGAATCTGTAAAAAAAAGCACATTTTTTATTGAATTTTAGAGGGATTCTAAAATACTTGTTTTTAGTTTTTTTTTTAACACTTTAAAGCGTAAAATTTTAATTGAAACAATTTTAATCAAATCCGCATGTATTTCAATCAATTTCAATCAATTTTTATTTTTAAAGGATGCAAGACAAAGTTACAAAATTCTTTATTTGGAATTTTCATTTCATAGAATTGAATGAATAAATTGAATTTGATTAATTATAATTTTCTGTTTATGAATTTTAATTTTTTGAATTTGTTTTTAATCGAATTTAAATAAGCAGAATTCTCATTTAACAGAATTTTAATTAAGTATCCAGAATTTTTAAGTGCCACAATATCCATTTGACCGAATTTTCATTTGTCTGAATTTCATACTCAAAATCTTTCTGTCGAATGTTTGGACATTTACAATTTCAGGCAAATGAATATTCGACGTTTTAATAATTCTACTAAGTATTGATTCCTGTAAATACAAATTCGGACAAATGAAGATTCGGTCAAATAGAAATTCTGCCATTTAAAAATTCTGTTAAATAAAAATTCGGGTAAATGAAAATTTTGTTAAATGTAAATTCGGTTAAATTCGATTGGTGAAATATTTGAAAAATTAAATTTTGGCTAAAAAGAAATTATATCTAATGAAATTTTAATTATAAATTTTAGAACTTAATCATGCGTCGCAGGTTTTCTTTAATTTTTTTTACTCTCATTTTCTCATTTTTTAGAAGCCTTTTTAATTTATAAATTTTGTCATTCTTACAATGATATTTTAAAGATCTTTTAGTGAATTTCTTTTGTTTTTTCGCAAATAAACTATTCATTTTTGAATTTAAATAAATTGTTTTTCTACTAATGCAAAATTTTTTCTATTAGTTTTGTTTACTTTCCTTATTTTTTTGTAGGGGAGAATGGGGAGTTTTGAAACACGCTTTATTTAGAGGTCAAAACTTCTACAAAAATAATTTTTTTCACATTTTCTGAAATGAAATCTCTAGAGCATCTTAAAATACACTTTCTGGTTTAAGGATTTGCATAAAATAAAAAATAATCGACAATTTTTGCCTGTTGATCCAAAAAACAGGTTTTTAAAATTTTTAAAAATCGTGGGAAGTTGTGAAACACGATTTGTTCGCTACTATTTTAAAATTACCACCCCGTGTTTTCTGAACTTTTCTTTTATTTTTGAATCTCCTCTTTTTTTCAATTGTTTGTAAATCGTTGGATTATATAAGACAAAGTTGCTCTATTTAATAAATATTTAAAAATCTTTTTTTCAGTTACTAAAAGAAGGATTGGAAAAACTTTGTGAAAAAGTATTTTTCTGCAGAGTGAATTTTTACTTTGAGGGAAATTCTTTTTGGATATTATTTTTGTTTGTTTGCAGTATCCCCTTTTCGGCTGGGAAATTGTTACAAAAATATGCAAAGTATGGTATTAAAGCGGATACCAAATCGATATTGACTTTACCTCCAGTACATAGTGCCACTGAAGAAGTAAGTCCTTTTATTGTGACCCCAGACCATGGCACCATCGATTTTCTCCAAGGAAGCCGGTAAACCAAGAGAAGTTAATGGTTTTGGATATCCTGGCTCCAAAATATTCGCACTGAACACGTAGTAAAATCTTCCTATAAAGAAAACTATCTTTCTATCGAGGCGTTCATAAACTGCATCCACGTGATCAGTGTCCTTTGGCACATTAAACAGACGACTGATTTCAGCAGGAAATCCTTCGTATAATCCTTGATCTCCTATTCTCCATAAATACTGCAACAAACAAAATTACTTTTTACATTATAAATTATTAAAACCCCTGTATGAAAAAATATCCGATAGCAAGGATCGAGAAAAAGAAAACGATAAAAAAAAAATTATGAAATAAATTAAATTTTTTTACGATTCACACTTTTAGGTTATGTAGTAGATAATTCAGAATGTCCGCAAAATTCTTTATAAATCTTGCTTTGTTCAGGATGGACACTTTTTTGTCAAATTAAATTCCCGGTCAATTTTTTTGCATTTCCCAGTTACAAATTTTCCAACAATTAAAACAGTATTTATAATTTTGCAAAATTCGCCTTTATATTTAAAATATAACTTTATACTTAAATTTTAAATTTACACATTTTCTTATAATCTTGTTAATTATAATTAAAGCTTAAAAAGTTTTATTATCACAAAATATTAAAATCTAAGTTTTTAGACAAACAGAAAATTTTTGCAAATTCAATAATAATGAAAATTACAAAATTGAAGAATATATCTGAAATATAACGAAAATAACTGACAGTTGAAAACAAAACTCGAAAAATGGCTATTACACAATTGAAAAAAAATGTTTACAAAATTAAACAATAAATAATAAATTTAAACAAAATAGTTGAAAAATTATAGGAAAACTGGTGGAAATAGTTGCAAATTGAAAAAAATAATTGAAATTGAAGAAAATAATAAAAAATTGAGGAAATAATTATAATTTGAAAAAATAATTGATAATTGAAAAGAAAATTGCAAAATGACGAAAATAATTGACAATTGAAAACAAAATTTAAAAAATCAAAGAATAAAAGTTATACAATTTTAAGGTAATAATTGAAAATTGAAAAAATTGTGGGAAAATATTGAAAATTGAGGAAAACAATTAATAATTGAAGGATATAATTGAAAAATGACGAAAATAATTGAAAAATTGAAGAAAATATGTGAAAAATGATTAAATGAATTGTCAATTGAAAACAGAACTTGAAAAATGACTAGATTAATAGACAATAAAGTAAATAATTGAAAAAATTAATGCAGAAATATTCAATTAAAAAAAAATAATTGCAAATTGAAAAATTAAGAAAATTATAGGAATCATTGTGGAAAATAATTGCTGATTTAACAACTGTATTGAAAATCGAAAAAAAAATTGAAGTTGAGAAAAATAATCGAACATTGAAGAAAGGAAAGAAAATTAAATAAAGGAATTGAAATTTAAAGAATATACTTAAAAATTAAAAAAAGCCGAGAATTAATGAATATTTAGAAGAAAACAATTGAAAACTTAAGAATGGAATTAAAAATTAAAGAAAATAATTGAGCAATTGTATTTAAAATTAACGAAACTTAATGATAATAAAAAAATAGTAGAAAAAAGGCGAAAATTTTTTAATATTAAAAACAATAATTGAAAAATGGAATTTAAATCTGAAGAAAATAACTAAGAATTGAAGAGAATAGTTCTAAAATTGAATAATTGAATTAAAATTTTAAAATAATTTTTATAAGTGAAAAAAATAATTTAGAAAATCCAAGAACTATTGAATATTGAAAGAATTAATTGAAAATCGATAAAAATAATTGAAAATGAAAGAAAATATTAGAGAATTGAAGAAAATAATTAAAAATTGAAAAAATAAATTGGAAATTAAAGAATTAAGAAGCAAAATAATGACTTCAAACATAACCTTTTTTCTCGAGTGGGTTTCCAATTCCTCTTTAATTCAATTGATTCAAACTAATAATGTCGTAGTTGACCTTTCAAAATTTAATTTTTTTGGTGGAGTTTTTGATCTGGACACATTTGTATTATTTTTAACTCCTGATGAATATACACACTTTAAGTTAGAAATAAAATAAATTTAGTCCCGTTTGATTCGTAAAAAAATATGGAATCAATTGATTCTGTTTAGGACGAAAAAATTGTCAACAGTTTAAATTATTTTAATTAAACAAAAATTATAGAACCATTATAAAATTCTTTTATTCTAAGATAATTTTTCGAATTTATAAGCTTTTTTGCAAAAATATTACGTAATTTTTTACAACCTGTAACTTTTTTCGAAAATCTCCCAAAAATTAGACATTTTAACGGATGTTCTAATTCTATTTTTCTGTTTCTTAAAAATTCCATTTTTCAGAAAACTTCATACACATTTTGCATTTGTTTTTTACATTTTAAAAATAATTTTTTAATTTCTCTTATTTTAAAAATTGTTTTTCTTTTATTTAATTAATGTATTTTCGTTTAATTCTATAATCTTTTTTTTACAGAACTTGTTTTACTTTATGTTATACGATTTTGTTTTTATAATATTCACATGAAGAACATCAAAAATTGACTATTCAAGTTTTATTTCAATTTTATTACTTTTTTTTTTACAGTAGAATATATCGACAGATAAATTTGATTGAAAGTATAAATAAACTTGCCGAATGCGAAGTCACGTTCCACGAAATGTAACATTCAATTTAAATAAGTGGCCTTTCATATTCAATTTTCTCTCTATTAATAATAAACATCTTCACTATTTTATATCAATTTATTATCACGAAAAAAGTTGAAAAAGAATAATCTACTCTTTTGGAATTAAAAGAGAGTAGATAGTAAATTAATAAATTATAAAGTGAAAATTTAAATGAAGCACAATATTGGAAAATGAAACCAGTTTAACTTTTCTGATAGTCAAATATTAATTCCATGCATGTAAAACGGTAATTATTCGTAAATAAATTAACAAATATTTTCTCAAATCCTGAGCTTCGATAAGATAAGAGTTTTTAAGTTAGAAAATAAGCTCTATCGGATTTATTAAAATCTTGAAACCAAGAACATATGAAAGTTTTTTTTTAATTTTTTGCACTTTAAGTGTAGTTTTTTTTATTAATTTTAGTATTTTTCTAATTTTCTAACTGTTTGTCTTCAACTTATATAGTCATTTTAAAATTTTTAGCTATTCTTCAGCTTATAGTTTTTTCTTCGATTTGTTGTTTTTCTGTCCACTTTATGGTAATTTTCTTTTCTAAAAATGTAAATTAATAAATAAGAAAAAATTTCATTTCATTTCTCGTTAAATTTTCATTTATATTTTTTAAAATAACTTCTACAGTTATTCTTTTTTAGGTATGATTGATTCCTTTTTCCTGAAAGTAGCAGAATTGATGACACTATTATATATTTTTTACGAAATTGGAATTTTCTTTTTTGTGCTTCTGTATGAATTTATTGCTTCCTGTATGAGGAAGCACATTTTTTTTGTTTACGTGATAAAGCAAAGTGTTCAGGAAATGAAGATAATTTTCACCTTGTTCCACTATTTTCTAGTTATCTTTTTTTGTGTATGAATACTTTCTGTTTATATTTATTTTTTCATAGTTCTGATTGTTTTTCTTCTGAAATCAATTTTTAAAAAATATTTTCTAGGTATTTTAACTTCTTATTCTTTTACTTTACAGTTTTTCTTTGTTTTTGATTACTTCTAGTGTTATTATTTTTCTTTCTTGTAATTTCTTTACTTCTTAGTTATTTTTCTTAATGTTAAAACATTTTTCCGTTTTTATTCATTTTTTCCTAGTTTTTTTCTTAGTTTCAGTATTTTTACATAGTCTAGAGATTTTTCTTCAATTTCTAATTATTTTTCAATTAATTCTATCAATTTTCATTAATTTAATTTTTTGTAATTTTTAATACGTTCTAGTTATTTGTTAACGTTCAAATAATTTTTTTCACTTTCTTTAATTCGCTTTAATTATTTTTTCTTTTTATTATTTTTTATTCTTTCCGTTTATAGAAATGTTACTTCCTTTTCTAGATATTTTCCCTTAATTAAATTATGTTTACATTTTCTAGTTATTTTTCAGTATATTTTATATATTTCCATGAAACTTTCAAGAGTTATTATTCAAACTGTTCTGCTAACAATATGCTAAGGATAATGCTTAATTTTGTAATTGGAAAAAAATGATTAACTATTTTGTTCTCTGGAAAGTTTAATTTAAATATTGTGAGGTTGTAAAATTTGTTTAAATATTTTTACATATCACAATTTCATTTATTTTTGAATATTTAATTTCAATTACTAATTTTTAATTATAAATTTTATTTTTGCTTCCTCATAGAGGAAGCTTTGTGATCGTTAAGATTTTCGATTTTCCAAAAATAGTCTAAATCGACTCATTTTAATCTAAAAAGCGTAAATTTTCATTCCTAAGCAAATGTCCAGATGTATGTGTATGTGTGTGTGTATAGCGTTTTTTGTCGCCAGGATATCTCGAGAACGCTTCAACGGATTTCAATAAAATTTGGATGACTTTTTAAGCTCATGAATATCTAAATTTGGACACAGGGATTTTTGAAAATACCCAATCAAATTTTGTTGAGCACCTTTTTTCATCGAAAAAAATCGTTTTTTGCCAAAATTTTTTTCCAAGCTAAAAATACAACTTAATGAATAAAAAAATCATATTCCTTATCTTAAAACGAATCGATTGACCTATATAACTTTTATAATTGATCAAAAATTCGTAAATTAATTGATGTTTTTTCATTTTTTTGCACTTAAAATTCCCTTTTTTAAAGAATTTCTCGAATTAAATTTTATATTATTAATATATTGCTTTTTCTAAAAGAAAGCAAATTTGTTTGCTAACTTCGAAACGAAATATTCACGAAATGGACATAATTTTCACCTAGTAAAATAATGATAATAATAATAATAATAATATTACTAATAATATTAACCCTCAACTGCTAGACTATCGGGATTTAACGTAACTGCTAGATTGGGTCTACGGGACCCGAGCGATTTTCAAACGCTGATTGCTCAGAGCCTAATGAACATATCGGGACGTTTTTTTTTTTAAAACTTATTGCCAGAACCTGTAGAAAAAGAATATCTAGCTTAAATTAATGTGTCTTTAATATTTTTTTTAAATATTTCAAGAAATGTAAAGATACTTTTTTAAAAAGTCGTTTTTTTCAAATAACTATAGTAACACCAAAAATAGACATAAATAAAATTTCTAAGTGGATTTTTGAAGCTTTAAACATGTACCTAAAGTCTGTTTAAGCCATTTTTTGATTTGCTGAAAAAAACATATTTTTTGGGAGAAATGAAAATCATCAAATTTGGTTCATTAAGTGGAGTCACCTGAGAAATTTTAACCCATCGAAATATATGTTACTTATCGGTGCCAATTTTTTTTCTGGGACTATTTTTGATGTAAAAGAATGCCATATTATCAAAATTAAAAAAAAAAAATTAAAAAAAAATTTCTTTTTGTTGAAAATTTTTTTTTTGTTGTAAAAATCTATCTCCTCCTACAATTTTTCATATTTTTTTAATGCCAATTTTTTTATATCAAAAAATTTTTTTTTAATCTTGATATTATGTCACTCTTTTACATCCAAAATAATCCCAGAAAAAAAATTTGCACCGATAAGTAACATATTTCGATGGGTTGAAATTTCTCAGGTGACTCCCCTTAAAAAATGAGAAACCACATTATTAAGAATACAATATTTCATTGTTTCCAAAACATACAATTTTTTGCGAAAACTTTGTGATTTTTGTTTTTATTAACTTAAAATATTTAAAATATTATTAAATTATTGCTTCCTCTATGAGGAAGCAAATTGTTTTGCTTCCTTGGAAGCGAAGTGTCCATGAAATGGACAGAATTCACACCTAGTTTTATTTTAAGATACCGTTAATTTCTGTTTAACTTAATTAATTTCCGATTAATTCATCTGATCTCAAAGGTCGCGCTTAATTTCAAGACTGGTTTTTCGAAATTTATAATTTATTATTTAAGACTTATTTTTTTTTTACTTCCGTTATTTTTTGTAATCCTGCGACGAGTCGCCATAATTTGTAAAAATCTTTGAATTTTGGGAAAGAAAACTGAAGATTTTAAATTATTCTTTTTGTGAAAATTTGAATTTACCGACATTTTAATATTATTTGAAGACATTTATTGCTTCCTAATGAATTTTGAATTTATCTGTTCAATATAAATGAAAATTTTGGATTTACGAAGAATTTAATAATGTCGAGACTTAATTTTGAATTTACGTTCCTGGCCAATTTGAATATCCCGTCTGATTTTATAACCTAAATACTGGATTTAATTGATTTGATTTTATGGGTTTATATTCCTGATTTGAATTTTTACCATCTCATGAACCGAATTAATTTACTGTTGTTTAAAATTAATTCAGAAGATTTCAATATTTATTTCATGAAGACTTCCATTTAGAAGATTTTAATTTCGCATATTTTGATGTCAGCCAATGGGAAAGAAGCAATTAGATTATATTTAAGTTTATTGTGAGTCTCGATTGTATTTGTTATTAAAATTTTTAAGGTTGTTGTTTTCCTGAGTTTTGGAAGTAGGTTACGTTGGTAACCGTGGAAAAATAATAAACGACGCCATCTTATCTTTTTCACTGCTCTTTAGAGATAGGACGTATTATTCTGTTTTGGAAAGTTATAATTAATTTTTGACATTTTTCGATTGTTTGAAGAAGGCATTATTAAACTGATTTTGGATTCTTGAAAAAATTAATTTCTTTTAAAAATCAACAGAGGAAAATTCAGATTTATTTTTGATCGGTAAGATATATATCTCTTATCTCATTTTGTTTCTTGGTAGGTAAAGTTTCATTTTTTTAATTGATTTTTATGATTTGATTAATTAAATGTGTTGAATGTTTAATGTCTTGTTGGTTAACCTAAAAACTTAATTTTTGATAATGTCGCCAATTGTCAATTTAAATTCATTTTGACTTTTTTTTTCTCTTTTGAAAACTAACCTCAAAAATTTGTATTTGATAATTTTTAGAATCCATTCCGAATAAATCGTTATTGTTATGAATGAAGTGTCTTATTTTGCGGTTTATATTAAGATAAATTAATCCTTAAAAATAACGCTGAATAACTCCCTCTGTCATTATCCAGATTCGGGACTAAGCTATATTCAAGGTAAATTGTTTTTCCGGAAGATTATTTTGAAGTTTGATTTATTTCGGTAATTTAATTAAACTTTATTTTTCCAAATTTAAATTTAATTTTCTGGATTATTTCTTTTGGTCTTTAAGCTTTTCTGCCTTTCTTTTATTCTCTTTTGCGTCTTTAATCCAAGTTGAGACTCTAATTGTTTTTAGTTGTCAATTTGGTTAATTTTAAGTCTAGCTTCCAATTATTTTTGTTGTCCGATTTTCTCTTAACTTCTTCCTTTGACTTTTATTTTTGTGAACATTGATCCAAAAAAAGATCTGGCGCCCAGAATATTAATTTAGTTAATATTTTATCTTCCGGTTTGCGAACATTAATTCTGTATTTAATTTTGACTTCGAATTTAGTTTCCAAAATAAAGTTAAATTAAATTTGATTTTTATAAGGTTACGATTTGGCGCTTCACTCTCGCTTGTTATTATTCTCGTACATATATATATATATATATTTTAGGGTTGCAATATAAATTTCCTAATACAAAATATAATCAATAATATTGTCGCGACGTACACTGAGAACAAATTTTCGTAAAAATTCCTGTGCTGTTCACTATAAAAGAGTCATAATTGACTGTCTCCAAAATTATAAGACAGCACGGTAAAATTTTGGAGACTGTCAATTATGACTCTTTTATAGTGAACAGCACAGGAATTTTTACGAAAATTTTTTCTCAGTGTAGGCTGTGAGTATTTCTGTCATTCGATCTTTTTAATATTATTGGCTGATTTTTTAAATTGAATAAAAATAAATTACTTCAAGTATAGTATTAATATTGCACCCTATTGAAAATTCCCACAAAGGTCCCTGAAAGGTTTCCCGCATAGGAACGTAGGTTCCTATGTAGGATACTACGTAAGGAGCTATGTAACTTCCAACAGGACGTTTTTTAGAAGATGGATTGCAGGTCCCTAAGTGGGATCAATGATCATATATACAAACCTACACAGGTTCCTATGCGGGAAACCTTTCAGGGTCCTTTGTGGGAATTTTCAATAGGGTAAAATTGTAAGGGCAGAATTGTGGCAACAAGTTTAAAAACCAATCATCATCAATTCTAAAGATCTTCTAGGTATGCAAAGTTTCAATCGAATCAGCGTGATACAGCCGGACAGAATTTTGAGAAAAAGAAAACTTTTCTATATTTTGAATTTTGATTCCGACATCAATTCAGGGTACAAAAAAAAAGTGCACACAGATGGTAATTTTCCCCTGTAGGAATTTACATTGAGTCAGCTTTCTGAACTGTAATTTCCACTTAGGAGAGCATGACAATTGAATTCCCGGATCGAAACCGAGTCGCTCTCACGAGAGTATCTCTCTGATCCTCGAAAGGAATACATACCCGACCCTTGAAGATGAAGACCTCCCTCCGGATGACGCTGATGGCATCGTAGCTGGTATCACACTTATCCGGGATGTCGTCTGTGACCTGGGGTGTCCAGTGGTATCTGGGTCGATGAGTGGTGGTCGTAGTTGTCGACGTTGTCGTTTTCCTGGTGGTGGTGGTGCTTGTCGTTGTCGGTCTGGTGTGATGGTGTACATGTGACTTCTTGGGAGTTGAAGGTCGGTAATCTGGTCTTTCTGTTCTATAGTCGGGTTTTATTGGGTAGCGATCTCGGGGTCGATAATCTGGCCCCTCGTTTTTATAGTCGGGGTAACGATCTGGAGGTCTTCTCGGTCTTTCCTCGTGTGGATAATAGTTAGGGTAATGGGACCACGTAGGTCGCGTTTTCCAAGGTCTGTAAGTAGTCGTTGTAATTCTGGGTGTGGTACTGGTCGTCGTCGTTGGCCTTCGTGGACGAGGAACCACGGGAATATAAGCCCACAATTTATTTTCCGGAGCTCCTGCAACAAAGAATATCTTTATTTTATTTCCAGCATTGTTTTTTTTTCTTTTCTTACTCAAGCAAGGATTGTTATTTGTTTCTATACAGAGGAGGTAGAAATTTACCTCGCACAATATTTTTAAATTGAGTTTAAAATATAATTATAATAACGTTATACAATATAAGTCAACAAAATATTTATTTAATTTAATCGTTTGAATATTATTTAAACTTGTGGTTTTACCTGCCAACTTGGCAGACCGGACAATCCGCCGGTTAAGATTTCGAATCTTTTAAAATTTCAGTAAATTGTCATTCTAGATGTTGAAATGCAGTCGCATAAAATTTATAATAAAAATGGAAATTTTGGGAATCTTGATGTGAGCCATTTCTAGATTTACTGAACTATATAAAAGGCGGTTGAAGAAAGGTGAAAACATTTATTGTCGAATATGTCGCAGAGATAAGGGAAATAGAAAATACATGTAGGAATTCATGAATCTGGAAAATTAATCGCCGATTGAGAATGAACAATTTTGTAATAGAAGCATGGTAGTCGAAATAGTGAAACTAGTGTGTAGCATTGGGAGAATTGGATTATCGAATGGAATTATATTACTGATTTGTGAGCATGTAGGTACGTGTGCTCTGCTGAATCGAATAATAATTACGAGTAATATTTGCTATCCAACAAGCAGAGCGTTGATTAAACTGCGCGTCTAATCTGCAGCATATATATTTTAAACATTTTTTTTATCGAGTAAACTTTACTGAGATAGATCACGTAACGTACTATAACGCATTTTTATCGTTTTATGTTTGATATTCAAATTTTTAAATTTGGATTAATGTTTACTTAAAACAAATAAATAAATAAAACCCTAGAGCAAAGTTATTTTATTGATATAATAACTAAACAAAAAAACTAAAATAAAAGACTAATTAAACTAATCAATCTACACAATTTATTTAATCGAGTCAAAATCAATAAGTCACGACTAACACAGTTATTTCCAGAGAGTGGAGGATAAGGAGTATCAAAAAACCAAGATTTTTAATTTGCACTACAAGTAACAAATTTGTTGACAAAAATCAATGCAAAAAAATTACAAAAAAGTTGAACAGACAATTACGCGCACTGAACACTGACTCGAAATTTACAAAGATAGTCGGAGATCAGACTACGTCAATAAAATAAACAAAAGTTAATATATGAGCTCACCCGGGAGGGTACAATGGACATTAATGGAGCCCTATCAGTCTTATTTAATTACATTTTTACAAAGTTTAACACTTTTAAGAAAAATACGACCAAAGGGTCGAACACACCAGTTCAGAATGACGAGAGTCGAGAGTGAGAATGCTTCGTGAAGAGTTTTCAAAACGGCGACAGAAGCGCCGCGGTGGCGCTCTCACGAATCACGTTTCAAAGTACGCGCAGTAGCATTACCAGCGGATGGACAGATCGAGTGGCAATCGACCGAGGAACGTAAATCAGGTACAGTATTGGCGGCGCTGACGTCCAACGCTAAAATCAAAATGGCTGCCACCAATGTTTTGACAGTTCATAAACACGACCGACATCATCTTTTGGTCCTGGCAATTATTATATGATATAATAATACTATAATTATATTTTTAAATATATTTAATAATATTGTGCGAGGTAAATTTTTACCTTGTCGCAGTTGATAGTAACGTTTATATGATGACAAATTGGTACCCGACTTTGTAGAAATTTTTTTCCGTTTTTAATCGTTCAATTAAAACTATCTAGTTCTTGAAACAAAACATAAAAAGGTTTCCCGATCTTTTGGAACAGTGTGAGAAATAATTTATGTAAATCTCGGCGATGAATTGCAAATGGTTAACCATAAAGTCATTCAGGCTGAATTCAAACAGACATCAAAACCACTGTTTCTAGGAATGGAAAATAGTTACACTAAATAACGCGATTCAGGATCGTGAAACACAGACAGAGCAATATAACACACCACATTGCTGCGGTGATTATAACATTCGCTACAATCCGAGTTTGTATTGCTACTCATTTAATTATGCACTTTAGAAACATATTGAAATAAAAGCAAACAGTTATAAACCATTTTAAAACAAAAACATCAAGATTGACGTAAAATAGAGCGTTTAATGAATCTTTTTACATCTACGTTTTGAATTATCTCCAAAACAAGCAACAATTATTCTTCATAAAATTCATATAAAAAGCAAAAAAATAAAATTATTATAAAAATTTTCAATTTTTGAAACCTTGATAACTAGGAACAAGATTACAGTATAAGGTTCGCTAATAGGTCATTCGGTGTGTTTTTTAATCACCTACATAATAATGAAAATATATTGAAGATTGTAATAAAGCAGAAAAATGAAATTATTAAAAATATATTATATATATTAAAATGTACGTCACATACTGTTAACATTTGCATGAAGATAAATTGCGTAAATACGAGTTTATTTAACTGTTTACAACGTCTAAAGAACTCTTTAATTTATCAGGCACTTTGCTTTTAACAAGATATATCCAGCACTCAGTGAAGAGCAGCTTTCACACAAAATTAATTTTATTACATTTGCATAATTGTGTTTATTCCTCTCTCCGTCTCGACAATCAGTCACGAGATTTTCTTGAAATTCTCCTCCTTACGTGGACGCATTTAAGCAAATAATTCTGTTTCTCTTCTCGGAGCATAATGAAATATAAACGGAAGTGAATTGCATAACAAATTCAACAGAATTCAGTTGAATAGAAATAGTAGCTTTTGTCTTGTCTTTGAATCGGATTCAAATCAGTTTATAAGAGACGGCTTCCAATAAAATCGAGGTGGACTATTTAAATCGACCCTTATGAGAAAGTATTTGAAAAGAAAAGAATGACTGGCCTGTCATTAAATTCCTGTCATGTATTTTCTGTCATTTGTTGGCGATCTAAGGATTTTAATAAGATTTCAAAACTTTTAAAATGTCGGAACAAGTATGGCGGATGCAATATGGCAAACGAAAAATTTAAAAATTCAACTATTTGTTTTGAAACATATTACGTAGGGGTTTTTGGGGTCGCTGATTATGAATCTGATATCAGTTTTAAAAAATGCAATATGGCAGCCGAAGATTCTAAAAATCTAACTATGTGATTTGAATCTTGTTACTCGAAAGCTTTTTGAGTCGCTGATTACGAATCTAAAGTCAGTTTTAGAAAATCTAATATGGAGGATCCAATATGGTGGACTAACTTAAAAAAAATCCAACTACTTGGTTTGAAACTTATTACTTAGGGGTTTTTGGGATCACTGATTACGAATCTAAAGTCAGTTTTAAAAAATTCCATATGGCGGATCCAAAACTCCCTAGTAATAAGCTTTAAACCAACTAGTTGGATTTTTTTAAACTTGGTCCACCATATTGGATCCGGCATAATGAAATTTCTGAAACTGACTTCAGATTCGTAATCATTGACCCTAAAAACCCCTCCATAACAAGTTTAAAACCAAATATTATTATTTCTATAATTTTTTAATTATTTCCAAGGAGGTTAGCAAATCTTGACCACCCCCTTGATTTACAAAAGATTTTACCCCTTATCACTAGAGACACTTTTAGGGTTATCTATTTCTATCTCATATATAGTATAGTCTCCTCCAAAAACCTTGTCTAGATTCGTCCCTGGGTAGCGCAGGCGCAGTTTGACCTGCACGCGTGCAGACGACGAGACGCAAAAGTTTCTCGGTAAAGGTTTTAAATAAGTTCATCGATTTTTAAACCGTCAAATAAATCATCAGAATTGGTATTTTAATAATATAATCATTACTCAGTATCACATTATTTCTCTTTCTGGTGCTACACAACCTTATATCTGTGTCAGTTTAACTAGAATGAAACCAAAATATAATTGCTGTCCAGTGCGAAATCAATGTGAACAAAGTGTAGAAGCCTCAAAGTTTATAAAGTTAATCTTGTCACGTGATTTTATAAAAGTAAAACAGTTCCCAAAAAAAGTAATGGCACTCAAAAATAATTATTATTTCCAGTTTTCGTGAGATTAATTACTCTTTTAATAGTTTCGAAGAACGAGTCAGAATATATGTGTGAGAATAGTCGCACAGGTCAAAATTAGAATTTCCAATTAAAATTTGTATTTATCAAATTTGCAAGGCAACACAATGTGCCTAATTAGAAAATTGCTCCTGACTATTATCTCACCGCAATTTTGAAGAACCTAATCGAGTTCGCTTTTCAGGGTAAACTAATTCTACTTTAATTATTGATCCTTTATTACTCAGTTTGATGAGAATTTTTACGAACCGACATTTTTGTTAAATTTTTTGAAATTCTTTTCCACTTTTAATTTTCTGAACGCAGCAGTTTTATCGTACAAAACTGTAATCAAGAAATGCCTGACGAATTTCGACGGAAGTTAGAGCTGTCTTAGGGCATTTCCGTCTGGTTAGAAATTCTCTCAGTTTCTCGAAGCAAATTCGTAGAAGGATAGGAGCAAGGAACCCGGAATATGACAGAGTGACATATATCCGTCGACGTTAACTTTACAATGCGTCGTTTAAGACCCTTGCTTTAATGCCTTTCACAAAAAAATGCCTCCTGCTAATATACTATAGTTGCTGTTATATTAAAAAATGTCACTATAAATGAATTTTGTTACGGAAGTTAATTATCGAACCGTGGAATGACTTTTACTATTGATACTATTTCTCTAAATCACACTTTTTGGCTCCATTATCGAAACTTCATTTCATGAATCGTAAATCGAAAATTATCCCCTCTAGAATATCTCAGGAAATTGTCTCCCTCGTCTTAAGAAACTTCTCGTCAATATCCTGGAGAGATACTTCTAAGATATGGTGTGCGACTTTATTAATCGAAAAAAATATCCAGTTTTTTGCTTTATCCTTGCAACAGTTGCAGAAACTTTCAGAGACCTGTTCATTATACTTTTTCCTTCAGCGAACTATATGGTAGTAGCGTTGTTCTTCACTGCCAAGAAAGATGAGGATCCGACGAAAAACAAGAAATGTCAACTTTAGAAGCTAGAAGTTTCTTGTTCTTCTCTTTCTAAAATTAGTTTCTCGATGCTTTAATCAAAGTTTGTCAACTCAATGGTGTTGAAACTAATGTGTGTTGAAATAGACTAGACGCCAAACTACATAATATTCGAGAAATCCTATACATACACGATCTATATAGATCGATCGATTTGTTATGCTGTTATGGATGCAAGTTTGAAGACTTCACTGATGTGATTGGGTGACTAGAATTTTGAGGCAAACAAGGTTCCTGAAATTGATCACTAAACTTAGGTGACAAGCGGAAGGAACATGGCAAAAAGTTACCCTCCGATCGTTATTACTTTAAGCTTGATGGACATTTTCATAAGCAAAATGCTCTTAATCAATAGTCACTCCCACAATCATCAGAAAGTTCCGAGTATAATTACTTCGGAATTAGGTGTCTTTAAACTAGTAGAGATATTCGCTGAACAGGATATACAAGATCTATATTTAGATTTCTCTTGAATTTGTTTTCACTGTCAATACGACTTGATCCGATTTAGTTGGATAAAAAGCATCAGCTTGTCCTTGAATTACAGCCAACGGTATTAATCTCAATTCAGGCCAAATAAGAAAAAGTGTCGCTTGTGCAGGGGTGGGAAAAAAAGGTGAAATGAAATCTGAATAAAATATAAAGAATGGGCATACTTCGTCCTCAGGGAGTGGGTTTGCACGTCAGGGTGATTTAGTGCGCTGCAGAGGTTTGGCGATTCCCAAGAGATTGCAAATGCATTTCTCTCGCACAAATTCTCGCGTATTTCCAACTCTTCTGCACAAAAATTGCTTTAAAGGGCTTATCTTTAAACACGCAAACTCAAAGGTGATTTTAAGTATCATACATTGCCTTTAAATTTTACTTGTCTTTGTCAAATAACTGCCACGTGTATAATATTGCATCAATTAAGTAAATAATTTTCTGACAAAAATATTTTAAATTCGAAACCCTCACGGAATTTATCGAAGACAACAAAATTCCAGGTCCATAATCCTCGTGAACATCATCGGAAAAGTCTTCTTTAAAGGTTACTTGGATGTTAAACAAAAATATTTGATATGTTAAATCCCTTATGAGAAAGTATTACAGGAAAAGAATGACGGGCCTATCATTAAATTTTTGTCATTTTACACTGAATATAACCAATATAAACTTTTATGTTTAATAAAGGGCCGGTAAACATAAAATTCAATCTTATTTAAAATAAAAGCAATCGTTTGCTTGGTTATAGAAATTAAACTTAAGAGTTTTAAAAACTATCATAGTTAGAGATCAGAATTAGCCAAATATTATGAAGTAACCTATTGATAAATCTAAAATTTTCAGTTTCTGAGAGAAGACTAGAAGCTTGAACAGTTTCGCTTTCGACGTGTAGAACGCGAACCAGTCAGAATGCTCCATACTGAACCAGAAAACCTGATTGGTTCGACATTGGTGCCTCGAGCGCGCACGTGCCAATCATCAATTGCTAACCCCTCCTCCAACGAGCAATCGCTACAATTCCCGGCAACTGTTCAGTCTAGTGTCAACCGTCGTGAGTGTTGCTTCGTCGCTATCAAAAAAGTTTTTTAAAATGTCGGGACACGTTAATGAAGGCAAAAAGAGAATCGTAGTATTCAATCTGGACTTTAATTCTTCTCTAAACAATCGGCCCTTTATTAAACATAAAAATTTATATTGGTTATATTCAGTGAAATAAATTGTCAGATCTTTAGTTATATAATCATTACTCGGTGTCGAATTATTTCTTTCTGACGTCATGCGGACTCATATCTGTGTCGCTTTAACAAGATTGAAATAAAATTAACCACTATTCAGGGAGTTGAGGAATCAATGTGTTTAATTAGTGTTGCTTCTGACCACCTCCTCTCCGCAATTTTTAATAATCTGAGTGAGCTCGGTTTTCAAAGAGTAAATTAATTCTGGTTTAGTTATTGATCCTTTTATAAGTCTACAAATAACTTGATGCTGCTCGTAAAGCGTTAAATTAAAAACTAAATTTCAGATAAAAAAGGAAATTGGATAAAGTAAAAATAGCGTCACAGTAAACGCATGCTTTTTTATCACTTACCGTACATTTGTTGAATTCCATTTCTATCATCTTCAGGCAATTCAAAATTAGTAGTTATTCCCTGATACCAAGGGTACATTAGAGCTCCTCGAACTGAACTATGAGACAAGCCCAAGGAATGACCGAATTCATGAGCAGCTACTCCAAATAGACTGGTTCCTATAAAGATAGAATTTTTTTTTTATTTTTAAAATGTAGCAGTGGTTAAAACTTTGAGATAAATCACTAAATCTTGAAAATTTTGGAAAATCGTTTTTAACAAAAGTTGTAGGTATTTTAAAAAAACACAATTTTTGTTCTATGCATTTTTTGATATTTCTAATAGTTTTCGAGAAAATCGATAGTAAAGTTGCTCGTGCAGCGCGCCGAGCGGCGAAAAGAAGGTATTAGCGACTCAGTGGGGCGACTACTTTTATTTTAGCCCCCCACTCCGATTTTAATGTAACTTTTACAAGGGAGTTATAACGGGGTTCTTTTGACACCTATAGTGGTCTTTTACCAAAAGATACTCAGGCAACAGTAATTTTTACAAAAAGAAAAATTGTCAATCCTGCCTTCCCTTCGCGCCGCTTTATTCGCTGCAAGAGCAACTTTACTATCAATTGCTTCAAAAACTATTAGGAATATTAAAAAAGTGCATACAACAAAAATGTGTATTTTTAAAAGTCCTACAACTTTTGTTAAAAATAAGTACCAATATATTTAAGATTTATTGAGATAATTGCAAAAAACTGAATTTTTATAAATTTTTATGGCTTTCATCATGATAATCAAATTTGCGTTATTTTACACTATTATATTCATAATGAGCTAGTCAAAATCCGTAAGTATGTCAAGTTCCACTAAAATCGGAAAAGGGGCCCAAAATAAAACTAGTCGTCCCAGAAGGACGCTCCTGCCTTCTCTTCGCCGCTCGGCGCGCTGAACGAGCAACTTTAAAATCGATTTTCTCAAAAACTATTAAAGATATCAAAAAATGTATGCAACAAAAAATGTGTATTTTTAAAAGGCCTACAACTTTTATAAAAAAATAATTTCCAAAATATTCCAGATTTATTGAGATAGTTGCAAAAAACTCAATTGTTTTCTGTTTTCAAAATTCGTAGGTATACCAAGTTTTAAAAAATCGGGAGTACCCATTATTCGGAAATACACCCAAACTTTGAACTCAAAAAAATATAACATCTTTTTCTAATTGTCACAATTGATCTCCATTTTTTGTACTTAATCGCTTCCTTTAGTTCGCAAACAACAGAAATATATTTGTCGAGAGGAAAATGTAATTAGCGAAATGTGAAATTTCAGTCAAGGAAAGTAGAGGCAAGAAAACATATACTGCATAGAATACGAGGGATAAAAGCAAACGCACTTGACATTTCAGAAAGTAAATTCTATGAAGTAAGTACCATAATAGAATACATAGAAAAACCTAGGTCGAAGAAAAGTATTATTGTAAGATTCTCGTGATGTAGATACAAGAACAGCAAATATCAGAAAAAGGAAAAAGAGAGTGAAACGTTCCAGAAAAATAGAGAGGAAATTGAAAAGAAGGAGAGATTTATAAAAGGAGCACGATAAGGATATAAATGATTAAAATTCGATGAAAGAAGCGAACTTGGATCTCATCTGCCCTTTATTTTTGTTTTAAAGAGAAAAAGACAATTATACTTTAATTAAAAATTTGTAATTCCAAACGAGATTTTAGTATTCAAAATGACCAAGTCAACATGGCGTACCAAAATAGAAATAAAATATTGATCAGAAAGCTGCTGTCCATACTCCCGTTTTTTTTGCGGTCACAGCAGCCGCTGCATAAGATTATCTAAAATTAATCTTACTTTTTCACATTAATTTGATTTTTTTAATTAAAAGCCACAAGAAAATAAACCCTGACATGAATAAATAATAAATTCTGCAATATTGAAAAAGTAATTATAGAAATAAAATAATGAAAATATGAAATTAAAACTTTTTTTCTATTAAAAAGATTCGAATCGATAATTTAAATAAACCTTCAGTACTTAAAAATGTGCTTAAGTCGTAGGATTTTATCTTCCGCTACTGAGTGGCTCATTGTGGTTCATTGTAATTCATTCTCAAAGACTTCGTTAGGAAAAGTTGTAAAAGTTTGTTTGCATTTGTTGCATCAGAATGAGCTTGAATTTGTGTAGAGTGTTTCATTGCCGAGAGAATCGTGCGGTTTTTTTTTTGTTTGGAAGTGAAGTTATATCAGACATTGGAAAGTTTTTTTACGGCCGGTTGTTTTGAAAGTTGATATTTGTTACTGAAGTGGCTTTTGTACTCTGCTTCGAAAAAAACTATTGTTCAGAAATTTATGTTTTTATAAGTCGTTAACGTTTGGTATTAATTTGTCAATTTATTTGCTTTTACGTCCAACCTAAAAGTCTTAAGGTCCAGATAATAAAACTCAGAACTATTTAATTATACGTGTAATAAACCTGTAAGCAACTTTTGCCATAAATTCTTTTGGGAAACGTTTCAGAAAATTTTTTAGTTTTTTTATAGATTTCGCTCAAAGAAAGAGTTCATGCAAAAGTATGGTTAGTCAAAGTTTATGCTATCAAGGCCTGTATTTTTAACAAACGAGTTTAAGCTCGAAGAAAAGTTTCCACGTTCTAACTTCCGAGTGTCGTTATCAGATTTTAACTTTTGTTATATATAACAAACTCGGTGTATATTTTTGTCCACTAACTTTCCGGTTTGAGATTTCCAAGTCATTCGATGTTAAAATTTATTTTAAAATTTTTTTATTGGACTATTCTTTATTTTAAACATTTTTTTTAAATAAACTTTTATAATTGATGATTTATTTATTGGGTTTTCTATTATAAGAATGTTACATGGAATTAACAATTTGACACCGTCTCGCATTGCTAGGTAAACCTCGAACAAGATGAGCATCGTAGTTACGTCCAAGTTAATTATCAGAAGTGACCGATAATTGGACCTCTTCGCGGTGGCAGGCAGCCAAAGTACTGATATTCGAGAGAGCTTCCAGCATTCTCTTTGGATCATTATATCCACTATTAGGTCCCTATTAGGCTATTATCCAAAATCCATGGATAACTGGAAACTTAGTAATCATTTGACAAAGTGTTATTTATTATTTTTAATAAAACATCTCATTTTTGTGAATAAATAATGTAGTCGAGTACCTGACATTAAATTAGAAAAAAGGGTATGCTTACTCGGATTATTTACACGAGGAAAACAATCGAGATTAATACCTTTAGGACGAAAATTGCATCTTGAATCGAATCTCCAAAAAGTGGTACAAAATTCTTACTACGTAAAACATTTGTCTTTGGAATTCTACGTTATAAAAGGTGGAGGATTTTCCGCAAGAGAATTGTTAAAGTGCGACATTTAATATTTATAATTTACGAAACAAATTTTTATTCGATACAAACTAGAAAATCATATTTTTTCACACTGCCTATGGGTTCGGATATGGCATCTGAATTATGAGAGAAGAGACCCTTGTTAGTTTGGTGAATCTTCAACCTTATGGATTCCGGATACATATAAGTTTTTAGAGAGGGGCGTCTTTACTCAATCCTTATGTGTTCTCGTTGAACAAATTGATCGTTGTTTCAAATTTGCAGTTTCTCTCTCTTTTCAACTTATGCGCGTCTCTTGCCCGTATTTCTGCAGTCCGGCAGGTAGCCGGGCTGTGACCGTATCTTTAATTTTTCGAACGCTGAGACAAACCTTCACCCTCTCGGGTTCTGAAAAAAACCCTTTATTAGTTTGATGACTACCTAGGCGAAGCTTAAACACTGTCGGTTCGGGATCCAATACTTAAGTTTTGAAAGAGGAGCACCTTTATTAGTTTGGCGAATGTCCAGGCGAACCTTCATCTCTACGGATTCCGTGTACATCTGAGTTTTGAAAGTGAAGCTTCTCTATTAGTTTGTCGAACACCTAGACAAACCTTCTCTTCTACGGGTTCCGGATACGGCACCTGAGTTGTGTGAGAGAAGACCCTCAATTAGTTTGTCGAACGACTAGAGGAACCTTGACATCTGGGGGTTGCGGTCTTTGACTTGTGCAGCTTTTTGCTAGGTTGCTCTGGAGGAAATAAAATTTTTATTCGATACAGACTAGAAAATCAAATTAGACCATTTCGATAACTGATCACTGCCTACAGGTTTCACACACGTCTGATTTTTGATAAAGGATCCTTTCTGTTAGATTGTCGAGTGTTTACCCTTATGGGTTCCGGATACAACATCTAAGTTTTAAGAGAGTAGGTTCTCGACCTGATTCCTAATTTTCCCCGTTAATCTTGCGCAGTTTATCGCTCGGTTGATCTAGAGGAAATAAAATTTTGATTCGATACAAACTAGAAAATCTAATTTGATCATTTCGATAACAGAACACTGCTTACAGGTTCCGTATACATCTGATTTTTGATTGAAGTTTTGATTCTGAGTTTTTAAAGTGGAGGTTCTTGATCCGACTTTCATGTGTCCTCGTTAAACTTGCGCAGCTTTTCTCTAGGTTATTCTGGAGGAAATAAAATTTTGATTCGATACAAACTAGAAAATCTAATTTTGATAATTTCGGTAACAGAACACTGCCAACAGGTTCTGTTACCATCCGATTCTTGATAGAGGATCCCCACTGTTAAATTGTCGAGTATTTATTTTTACGGGTTCCGTGTGCAACATCTGAGTTTTAAGAGAGGAAGTTCTCGATCCGACTCTCATGTGTTTTCGTTAATCTGGCGCAGTTTATCGCTAGGTTGATCTGGAGGAAATAAATTTTTGATTCGATACAAACTAGAAATTCTAATTAGATCATTTCGGTCACTGAAGACTGCCTATAGTTTCCACATACGACATCTTTTTTTTTTGATAAAATATCCCTTCTGTTAGTCTTATGTGCTCCAGGTACAATATTAGAGTTTTTAGTGGGAAGCCTCTCGACCCAACCATGGTGCGCCTTGAACCTTGTCAGTCAAGAGACTGAAGAATTGGCAAATGGGCACCGAATATATACCGAACTTCCATTCGACAAAATGCCAAAGGCGTCGAACGCGACGAGATATGGGACACATCTACCCCTCTCTAAATTTTAATAAATTATATATTTTTTCCAATTGATTATAAATCAGTCGATCGATTCAACTCCAAGGAGGAGTAACATTCTCAAAAGATTTGTAAAAATAAATTTAGTATGGAAAATGTTAATTAAGTCCTGTGGTATTGTATCAAGAGAAGCTGGAAATAATGAACTGTTGTAGGTAACAGATTGAACCACAATTTCATCGTGATTGAATGAAAACTGTCCCGAAACCAACAGAAGTCCTGTCGAGATTTACAATGCTTCAATGAAATTAGAATCCAGTTTAACCAAGAAACCCATTTGTACTCGACTTTACCGTTCACCTTCAGCCTTGATATACCGCAATTGGGAGTTCAAGCGTCCAATCAGAGAGGTGAGCGGAAATTGGGAAAATCGAAGGGAAGAAGACAACCGGAAACAAGGGTACAGAACGTTGACTTTTTTACCCCAAAATTCAATTCCCGGATTTCCCTCTGGGGAAATGTGGTCGTCATGAGTTGTATTGACGTTATTTCATTTGCAGCCGATGAGAGAATTAAATTACACTTTTCACGCGTTAAAGAGAGGACCAATAAACTCGTCACTTTGCTGTTTCAGAAACGAAAATTGACTTAAAGAGAGCAATAAAAGTTGAAATTTGTTTCATCTTCGTAAGTTTTAAATCAAGACAATTGTATTAAGATCTTGGTAAAATTTTGAACTTAACCGAATTAATTTTTGATTTACTGGTTTTACCGACCAGATTAACTTTGAACTTAATAGAACTAATTTCGTGTTACTAACAGTTCTGATTAATCTTAATAAACTAATTGTACCTAACGGGTTAATTATTCATCAGTTTTTTTCGTAAGTAAATAAACAGTGAAATAATTTACTGTCAACATTTGTCGGCACGACTAACGCTTTCATAAATAATTTACTACCGATGGTGAATATGCAGTTAGAGTTTAGTTACGTTAACTTTAGATGGAATTGAAATAAGTAGCATAAAACACTTTTAAGTTTTAAGGGTAGTTAAAGTGGATTTCTACGTGGCTGCAACTTTATCTTGATTATGTAAATTTATATCTTTAGTTTCCCAAGATAGCGGGATTTTGTTTTCAAGTAATACTAATTTGCTTTCAATAAAAGAAATTAAAATTTCATCTTTCTTAGTGTGTTTAAGCGAAAGTTGTCACTCTTAATTCTTTTTAGTAATCATCATATTCTCCAAAAAAGTCTTAAGGAAACCTCGAGTTGAGATTTCTCTTGGATGGAAAAATTATAAATAATTAAATTTATGTTACTGAATTAGGATGTCCGGTGACTTTTGAAACAACAATTTTAACGTTTTTTAGGTCAAAAATAAATTATATCAAGTTCCACATTTAAATAATTGTAACAATAGCCGAATATACACAAGATGAATTAAGTTTCATATTTCTTACCATCTTCGTTGCTGTCGTCACCATTGAGTAACCAGATTTCCTCTTCGTCAAAATGTGCATCGCCACCGCGATCGCCACCAGGAAAAAAGGCGTGAGCCAATATCTTTCCTCTGCCATCAAACGGATATCCGTCGCCGTGATAACCTCTGCAAATAGACGAGATTCACGATAGCAATTTGATCAGCCGGGAGTGGAATATAAACAAGCTTATTTTATACACCAATTTTTACCCCCTTATTTTTCCGCTACAACCAGTTATTTTTCGTGTTTTATACTTGAAAGTTTATCTCCATTTTATAAATTGCAAGATAAAAGTTAACATTCAAGTCAAAAGTTGACTTTTAACAAATTATTATTCGAAATGAAGAAAGATAACTTTTTGCAACAATTGGCATGGGAATTAAAGAGAGAAAAACGAATCAGGAGATTATAACTCTTTTCTTTTTGTGGTTAAAACTAATTGTGCGAGAAATCGATATATCGAATTTCAGGGCCAATCAGCATCAAATAAAAAGAGAAAGACTTCAGTTCTTTTGTTCTTTTTCGCGTCTATTTGGAATTTGTTTAATTTAAAATTTTTTTCTTAATTATCATATGTCTACATGACACAGTAGGAGCAAAATTAAATTTACTGTTCGAAAAAGTCTAGTGGCTTCGTTTCTCAACGGATTTTATTATTATTTTTTTTAAAATTATCTTTACTTAGTTTTTTTAGAACATTACAACTTTTACATGTACAATTTTTTTCTGGGGTTGTTCTAACATTTTTTCGAAATTATTTTCTACTGTGTTAAGGTGAGCTTGATGTCACAAAAATGAGGACAAAAACGGCTATGTAGCACGTTTTGTGGTTTTTTTATTTTAAAAATCCATTTCAAATTATATCCTATCTGTCTCAGTTCTCGAGAAATCCGTAATTTCGAATAGTTTTACAAGTTTAAATCTATTACTTCATTCAAAATTCCAGATTTCTCGCAGAAGGGAACACATAGAATTTTATTTAAAATAGAGTTTTAACCTGTAAAGAGTTCCAAAACATGCTACAGATTCCTTTTTATCTTAATTTTTGTGCCACCTATCTTAACATCAAGAGCAACGTGTAGTAGAGTCAAAAAATATTTTTGACCGCCATAAAGATTAATGCAAGATAGATATCACAAAAATGAGAACAAAAATGCTTCTGTAGCATGGTCTGTAATTATTTAAAGATTAAAAATCCGTTTCAAATGATATCTTATCTGTTTCCATCTTCGAGAAATTTGTAATTTTCAATTACGTGATTGATTTAGTCTATTACGTAATTCAAAACAACGGATTTTTGGAAAAAAAATAGTTCGTATTTCATTTAAAATGGATTATTAATCTATAAATAATTCCAAAACGTGCTACAGAATTCGATTTCTCTGCTTTTCCGTGACCCATACCATAACTTCACGAGCAAAATGTGGAAACACCAAATAAATATTTTTAGCCGCACGGTTTTCTTGATGTTAAGATAGGTCTCAAAAATTGTAAAAAATTGTTTCTGTAGCATGTTATAAAATTATTTATAGGTTAAAAACGAAATAATACCTGCTCCAGTTTCCAAGAAATCTGCAATTTGAATTAACGTAATACATTTCTAAGATTTTATTGTTTACAGGAGCTAGATGAGTATCACCAAAAAGCGGCTTCTATAGCACATTTTGTAATTATTTACAGGTTAAAAATCTGTTTTAAACGTAATTCTATCTGTTCCCGTTCACGAGAAATATGATATTTTGAATTACGCTAAAGTCTTTTTTCGAAATACGAAATCAGGTATTTCTCGAAAACAAAAACAGATAGGATTTTGTTTAAAACGAATTTTTTAGTAATAAATAATTACAAAACATGCTACAAAAACCGTTTTTATCCAGGTTTTTGTGATGCTGACTTTCTTTTTGTAAATGATAAAGTCTTAAAAATATGTTGCATTATTCCAAATTACAGATTTCTCGGAAACGGAAGCAAGTAGGATTTTGATTAAAACAGATTTTATACCTATAAATAATTACACAACATGCTACAAAAGCCATTTTATCCACATTTTTGTGACACTTATCTTATTTATTTATTCGAGAAGATAGCAGCCGAAAATATTACTTTGGCGTTGCCAAATGTTGCTCGTGAAATTGTCACAAAAAAAGGAGACAAAAGCGGCTTCTGTAGCACGTTTTGGAAATATTAACAGGATAAAAATCCATTTTAAACAAAATCTTACTTATTCCCGTTTTCGAGAAATCTGTGATTTAGTATAACGCAATTTATTTCTAAGACTTCAACTTTTGCCGGAGCTAGATAAGTATCACGAAAAATTGGACAAAAGCGGCTTCTGTAGCACACTTTGTAATTATTTGTAGGTTAAAAATCCGCTTTAAAGTAAATTTTTACCTTTCCCGTTTTCAAGAAATCTGTAATTTAGAATATCGGAATGTATCTCTTAGAATTCAACTTTTGTCGAAGCTAGTTAAGCATCACAATAAAGCGGGCAAAAACGGCTTCTGTAGCAAGTTTTGTAATTATCTATAGGTTAAAAATCCGCTTTAAACGAAATCCTACCTGTCCCTGTTTTCGAGTAATGTGTTATTTCGCATTGCGTAGTAGACTGATTCTATTACATAATTCAAAATCACAGATTTTTTGTAAACTGGAACAGATATCATACCTTTCAAAACGTATTTCAAACTTATATAGAATTATAAAAGACGCTACAGAAGCCGTTTTTGTTTGCATTGTTGTTGAAACACTTATTTTAGCTTTATGAGTATACCGTATATTTATAATGATAGGCAGGCGTACAGCGTCTATAGACAAAGGTTTCGTGTCTGTTACAAGAATTATTGACTATCGATTCCATATACATATAATCGATTATCGATTCAATATATCGATTATCAATTCGGTATATCTCGATTATCGATTCGCTATATCTAATATGAATTTGATTTATCGATTATGAATTCGATACATTGATTACAAATTCGATTTAGCAATTATTGATTCGAATATCTTTGACTTTTTTTACACAGAACCGCGCAAGTGCACAGCTATTAATTGTGAAGAACAAACGGACGGACGGACGCCAAAGTCTCGTTATAAGAGTTGTACTTAAAATTTGTGAATTCTAAAGTTATTTAAACTCATTTGACAACCTAAACATAATTATATAATTAAAAAGACCATGAAAAATATGAACTTACCGATGAAAGTAGACTAAAATATCGGCTTGATCGCTGTTAACTTCTTGGAAAGTGAGCTTGGAATTGGCAGACCAAATAGCAAGAGCTCGGCTGAGTTCGAGACGTACATCGCCCGTTTCCAAGCCGCTGGGTTGTTCCGTCCTCAAACTGTAAACAGAGAGTAATCAAGATTAGCATTAGTGGCATATATCGCATTTTCGCCAACATCTGTCCAATCATTATACTACGTAAATTTCCTAATTAGCGTTCCAGGCAAGTTATATTGTTTAGATATAGCAGTAACAAGAACACGAATATTGTAGTTTCAGGTTAACTTAGTTGAAATTAATAAATTTGTTATTTAAAATAACTACTAGTTAAAGAATATTCTAATTTTTATATTTTAGTAAACTTATTGTAATTCAATAATTACGTTACATTTTGACGCTAGAGTGACCAGGAAATAAAATTCGAGTTTTGTCTGTACTTTGTTTTTAACCTCAAACTCCTAATATATAGTCATTTTGAGCATTAAGACATCCAAAAATGACGATGGAAAATTCCATGTCTGTCTGTCTGTCCGTCTGTCACAAAACTTTGTACGTCAATTACAATTAAACGGCTGAGCCGATTCAAATGAAATTCAGCGATGAGTTAAGTACTGATCCAAGTTAGATTAATAAACTTAGAGACTTGAAATTGTTTAATTATAACGAGAGTTATGACAAAATTTCAAAACATTTTTAAATTATTTTTAGGCACGAATTAAAGATTTGGTTCATAAATTGAAAAAACTTTCTGTTTTTTTGTTACAGCTATTATTGTTATAAAACTAGAGAAAATCGGTGCTTATTTTACTAGAAATACAGTCTTGTTGAAAGCAATCAATTTGAAAAATAGAGCAATTTTTTTCTGGATTCTATTGCCAGGATGACTTTCTGACAAAAGGGAAATAGCGTGAAAATTTCGAGGGATGAAAAAATCAATGGCAAATTTGCTGAGAAATATTCATGTAATATCACGTTCGGCTGCATATTACAGTAGGACATTCGCCTGCTTCTTGTTACATTCATCCATGTCGTTGTGCCTTCATTTTACCAGAGGCAGTATGCAATATCGTAGAAAAGAGCTATTGTTCCTGGCAAATAGCCCACCTGTCCATATTGTATCCAAGGATAAGAGGGAGAGTGAATAAAAGGCCAAGGTTCGGAGGAGAATAAAAAAAATCTTTATGTCAATAAATTATTATATTTAAGACTTTTTCTATAGTACGAGAGATACTTTTTAATACTGAACACAAAAGAAAATAGGAAAACAATTTATATTTTTAACTTAAAATTTATATGAGCTTTTTGTCTAATTAATGCACAAATTTCTCTTAAAATAGCGCTTAAAGTGGCAGTTTAAATACACTTTTTAAATTATTATTAAATAATTTAGTTTTTCTTCAAAAATTCAATAAATTTCTGAGGTTGCAGTGGAAATTCCAAGATTGATCAATTTGCGTTAATTTTAGAATTAATTATTAATTATTGTCAATTTTTCTGTTACGTAAACTTCTGTTCCTGCTTCCTGAGTCATCGTAGGATATTATTTTCTAAATGAAAAGATGATTGGGACGCTTTTCATCAATTGAAGAAATTGTTAAACCACTTCAAATTTAATAGTTTTAAAACGTGGATTAATTAGACTTTTAATCAATACAAGTTCACATTGAAATCTGAAGAACTTAAAATTACTATAAATTAAAAATTTGATACCATTTTAAAAGGGTGAAATATGATTCTAAATTTTAAAAGAAAGAACATCTGGTGACAATTAAATGTCAGGTGTGGACAGTATGAATGAATGAATTAAAATTGTTAATTATTATTTATAACTGGGGCCCCATTTTGTACATTTGGATAATTAAATATCGTTAAATTAAAATTTTAATTCTAATTGGTTCGACTTCGGTGCATCGAGCGCGCATCGGCCAATCAGTAATTACTAACCCCTCCTCGAACAGACAACAGCTACTGTTCGCGGGAACCATTTAGTCTTATATCATCCGTCGTGAGTGCAGTCTCGTTGCAGTCGAAAAGGTTTTTAAAAATTTCTGGACGCGTTAATTAAGTAAAAGTGAGACTCGCAGAATTGAACCTGGATTTTAATTATCTTTTAAACAATTAGACACAAATAGTATATTTATTTTCCTGACTTTATTTTTACAACGTTATTTGTATAGGGCGTCCTTTTTCCTATAATACATTTTTTATCATGCATTTCCTGTCATACTTTTCCTGTCAGAGCGAAAAAATGACAGGAAAAGTATAATAGAATATTCATGACAGGACTATCATACTTTTCCTGTCATACTTTTTCAAAAAGGCTGTTAATAAAAGGAAAAATTGAATAATTCTTATATTGTAGTTAAAATAAGTTTAAGATTCTGTATCCCATTAATTATTGCGCTTAATTCGTGCCGCTCTCTCTAACATTTAATTTCTTTTGAATTACAAAAACGCTGCTAAGTATTTATACGTCGTTGCTAAAGTAAATTGTTAATTTATTCTTTGATTATTTATTTCGATTTTTATACGGCACCCAACTTATTTATTACATTCCTTAAATGATTTAATTTAACTACCTATTAGTTTATAAATTTCAAAACCTTAATTAATTTAACGGTTACAATACATTTGTAAATATTTATGTAGATAAAAAATTTGAAATGTAGAATAAGTAAAAGTATTGTTCTCTATGAGAAAGCATAGTGTTCATAAGATAAAGACAAAAATTCATACTTTAAATTGGTAGCGGTTATTTAGTTATTATTTTCAGATACAATTTTCAAATAATTGTATCATTATGTCAATTTGGATAAACGAATACATAGTAAACGACCATTTTAAACCCCTAAATATATAGAGCCAAAACTATGTATGCATTTTGAACACGAGGAGCAATTTCTCACGTAGTTTATGAATAAAACAAAGTTAATTCGTGTCGGTGACAGGAATCAGTGAAGCGCGAGTGTCGACAACTTTGAAGAGTTCCGACAAGAGATAACGGCTGGTTAAAAAGAGGGAGTGGAAAATGGAGAACGAGAGTTTGTGAGTAATCCTTGGATGGACTGACAAGTGATAGAGAGGCGTTCGTTCGGCGATAATTGATCGAGAGCCGACGTGTGTTATCGCCATGTTATCGGAAATCCTTCCAGCATATGTACATTATGAGGACATATGCGCAATCAGCGATATCCTGCGCTTAAGTTCGTGATGCGTGTAAGAGCACTCGCTTCACTGATTTTCCTGTTAAGGGCTTCTGAACATGTTAGTCTCTGAACTTTGCCTATAATCGTTTAAATCATGTAATATTTATTCCATCTACTTTCAAATATGTACAAAAAATTAAACATTCATTTCATTAAAATGATATATCAAAGTTTCGTTATTTGCATGAGATTATAATAAATTTCATCTGCATTGTTAAAATCAATTTTGATTCGTATTCATGAAATACAATTTCCAAGTTAATCTGGAAGCGCTCGAGCTTATGACCCTGAACAATATGTTGCATTGCTTTTTACGACAGAGATGAGTTTGAGATTCTCAATGGAGATAAACTTGTATATATGCGTGATACATTCATCTTCTTCTGATTCTCATCATGAAAGTTAGAATCTTGTGAGGAGCTAAGTTTACGAAGCAATTTCTAGCTACATACATCTGGCTCAGAACTTGAGGTTGGCCTTAATTCAAGCTAAAATCTTCGTCTGACGAAAATGATTATCGGCTTTTGAGATTATCGGCAAACATGATAATTAACCTCATCAATCGTTTTGGATTAACCGATTCACTGATTTCTTGTCTTTTCAAAGAAGGTTTTCTTTTCTTTCTACATTCATCTCTCACGCACATCTTCTCTTAAAAAAATGATCAACTGTAAAACGTATCTTGTTTCTATGCATAATTTTTTAAGAACTTTATTGCACCTGCAATCTTATAAAACATTTTAGATAATACTCATATTGCCGAGTCTCATAGATTGTCAAAGTTTAAAAAGTCATAAGAGAAATTGAAGATCTTTTGTCCTCGTCAAGTCTATCTATGAAACTCGATATTAGCGAGAGCCAATAAATTAAAATAAAATAATCTTTAAACTATGAGTAGACTTGAGAATGCTAAAAGACACCAGCATCTATATCTAGCCTCATGTGCTCATAGGAAATTTGCAGTCGCACAATAATATGATACCTATGATAACCAAACTCTTGGAATCTTCTCGAATCCTAGGATGACCTAAGGATCAAGCTTAGAAAAAAAATTAAACAAGTATCTTCATCGACATAATTGTGAGCCGGTCAAGAAAGTAAAATTGTAATTTAACCGTCATATTTAGTGTAATCTCAAAGAGTAATTGCAAACATGACGTGTGTGCTTTTTCGAGATTATGAACTAACACAGTTAGAAGTATCAACCGTTCTTTTTTAAGAAAAGCAAAAATCACTGCGTCATCAACTGTATACCAAATTATTTTTGCCCTCAGAACTGAGGTAAATGTAAGTAACAATAAACATTTTTAAAACAAAGAAGTAACACAAAACTTGTAACATTTGATCACTCTAACGTTCAATAAATTGTAATCATATACATATCAAAACATTTTCATTATTTATTGAATAAAAGGACAATTGTATAAATAAATTAGTGTAAATATTCAAAGATACACGAACCTCGTAGGGTCGACAGAAATCAACGTACCCACAGTAAAAATAAATATTTAATTAGCCTACCTTCCTCCAAAATTATTAGACTTAATTAAATATTATTTCAATCTAGCCTTTGCTCTGGATGTAACAGAGTCTACATCCCAGATTTCATATCCGATTTCACAATCCGTGTGAATTCATGTTTCCAGGTGGGTTACAAATTCGAGACTCCACATCCAGAAATTCTATTTCCATTCCCTGCATTTCAATTTCCGAATTCCACATTTCGGATTAAATGCATTGGATTCAAAATTCCGGATTCTATACCCCGAATTCCGTCTCGGATTCCAGATTTTTTGTTTAAAATTAATAATAATAAAAATAAAATAATAATTTAATAAAACTAAGTTAAATTCCCGGAATCTAACTTCCATGTTCAACATTCCGGATTCCAGAAGCAGACTTTTAAATGCCGGATTCCACATTTCTAATTCCCTATTCTGGATTATCCTGGATCCTACATTACTGATTCCACACCGAGGATTAAAAATTAATTTTTTTCCATAATTCCACATACTAGTTCTCATATCGCGGGTTACACATTTCACTTCACCGAATCTTAAACCTGAAATCCATGTTCAAGTTAAATACCCCGGATTCTATGTACTAGAATCCATATCACGAATTCTATAAGTTTCCAATTTCCAAATTTCCTTTTTCTAATTCTACGGGAAGAACTGATCCCAGAAGAAAAAGAATCTCGGAGTTTATATCTTTTATTCAAGATTCTGAATTCTAAATTCCGGATTCTGTGCCCAAAATTCCGCTTCCAAAATCAAATATTATTATATACTAGGGGGTCGATTCGGTAACTTTCTCCGGATTTCACATTTGAAATGTGGAAACAGGAATCCAAAACCTAGAATATAAAATACTGGGATTGGGGAAGTGGAACTCCTAAATGTGGAATGTGAAACCTGGAATGCAAAATTCAAAAACTCGAATTGGGAATTCGGAATAATCAATTAATGATAAAATTGTTTTCATTAGTAGTTTACAATTAAAAAAGTTCCCGATTGACTAGTACGTTTTAATTTTCGTAGGGCAAATAACTAACAAAAAAAAAAATAATAATACCAAAAAATTCCCGACAGGTAGTTATACACCCATAAGTATTACCAAACGTTTTATTCAGGTCTCGAAATTGTTTTTTCCTCAAACCATAATCCTTTTTCTAGGTTGAGTGATCCAGCTTTCTGTCTTTGTTACTAGACTAGGACCCCACGGCGGTAATATGAACGACTTATGATGTGAAACGTCATTGTTTTGTGGGATGAAGCGAGCACAGACTTTTCCGAGTGAAATGTAAAGCTTAAACGAAACGTGTTGTAGCGGTGCAGAAATGTCAACAATAGAAAGAAATATGAGAGGATCAGTTCATAACTTTGCTTCAGTCTTGATGTTTTTCCTCAAAAATATTTACGGTATTTTTAATACCCTTTTTATAAAGATAAATGGTATTTCTCTCCAACATCGAGAGTTGATATTTTTTTAACCATTTCTGGTATGAAGTCATTCTTATGTTTTAAAATACCGATATCGTATAAAAATTGTAACCTGGCAAAATTGCTCCGCAGATGAAAATTAAAAGGATTGATTAAAAATATTAAATTAAGATTGAAGTAGAATAAATTAAGGTGACGAAAAAAAAAGTAATATTACCATCAAACATTGGATCAGTTGACTGTTTACAAAATAAACTAGTTGTATATCCGTATAATTGATGCTTACTCTATTCGAGACACTAAACCAGGTTTAAATCCAAATAAAATCTGAGTTGATACTAACACGTACTATTTTTCGTTTTTTCTTTTTTAGGAGCATTGACAAAGGCAGGATTTTAATTCAACCTTTTCTGATTAAACAACATTCGATTCTGCGTTACCAATAATACAAAATTAAATACGATACTATTTTTAATTTTTCATAAACCGATTCTGTAGAATCTACTGGGTCGAAAGTTTCAAAAATATTAAAAACCGACCCTACAAACTTCGACTGGACATGAAAATAATTTCTTAAAAATCCGATCCTTTACGGGCCAACCCCACAAACTCTAATTAACATGAAAATTAATTTATCTTGCGACGTCAAGAAAATAACGTCAGGAAAATAAATATACTATTTGTGTTAAAGTGTATAACAAATAGGTAGGAATGAATGATTAAATTGAGTCAAATAATTAAACAGAAAATTATATATATTTAAAACTCAATAGAACAGATAAATACATAAAGATTCGTAGTGTACAGACGACGGTCGGGTCGACACTGATTGTCCCTTGAAAGCGTCTCAAGGGTTTGCAAGTATCTCTCTCTTAAGGAGAGGTAAAAAAAGTTATAAACAGTTTGTTGTTAGAAACAAGATGTTGGCCGATTTGGATACCTAGGCGACGAGGAACCGAACGGCTCCGGTTAATCCTCTAAATTGTTTTATTAGCGCTCCGCCTAATCGGAAATATCTAACCTGAAGGGATCTTGAAAGATCTATTTTTTGTCTCATTCGAAAGAAAGTGAAAATATATTAATTCTAAAAATATTTCAGTTCGAAAATATAAAAACTAAGAAAAGTAGAAATCAAAACTATAAAATATTCTCTACAGTGTTAAAAAGTAGTATAAATCTTACGTTTAGGTTCAATTCTGCGAGTATCACTTTAACTTTATTAACGCGTCCGGAAATTTTTAAAATCTTTTTCGACAGCCACGTTACTACACTCACAACGGATGACACAAGACTAAATGGTTCCCGGAGAACAGTAGCTGTTGTCCGTTCGAGGAGGGGTTAGTAATTGCTGATTGGCCGATGCGCACTCGATGTACCGAAGTCGAACCAATCAGAATGTGTCACAGTGAGCAAGAAAACTAATTGGTTTGACTTCGGTACATCGAGTGCGCATCGGCCAATCAGCAATTACTAACCCCTCCTCGAACGGACAACACCTACTGTTCTCGGGAACCATTTAGTCTTGTGTCATCCGTCGTGAGTGTAGTATCGTCGCTGTCGAATATTTTTTAAAAATTTCTAGACGCGTTAATGAAGTTAAAAGTGAGACTCGCAGAATTGAACCTGGATTTTAGTTCTCCTTAAACAATCGTATAAGCGTCCTTTTTGCTGTAATACATTTTCTATTATGCATTTCCTGTCAGCACTAAAAAATAACAGGAAATTCATGACAGGCCTATCATACTTTTCCTGTCGTACTTTTTTATAAGTATTGTCACAAACTAAACCGAAAAGTTCAATTCCGCTAAAATTCTCTAAACATGTCAGCTTATTGTCAAACTTCGGACATAAACAACAGCTCTTGAATAGGGACACTTGGCAAAAAGTTGTAAAAAGAATGATAAATACTTTTTCCAGTAGAGTGCGAAATTCGAATTCGAAACTTGTAACCGAAACGGAACCAGAGCACTATTTTAGCCGAAGTAAACGGTTTCCAAAGAATGGGTGCGTTCGACCTGCCCCAAAACGACAGCGATTTAAATGTCCTGACTTAACCTAATTAATGGCTAGTTCAATAAATCACTGTCTCGATAGTAGACGGGTTGAAAACAGCGGGTTTATTCGAACCGGAATCCAGAGTTTCTGTGGTCGCACTCCCTTCGGGTCAGATCGAGACGAGTCGGAATATCGATCGTAACGTTAGCGACTACGGTTCCACAAATTCAGTCGTTATACTGCCCTTATGTTGGGTTTATCGCACTTGTCGAAACAGACAGGGATAAGCTAAGTGCTTTTTTACAGCGTCACATAAAATGCTTCACGGATTTCATATCCAAAGAGCTTCAGCCATACTTGTGTCTCAAGATTTTAAAACATGGACGCACTTGATGAAAATCAAAACTTCATAATTTTAGTGCTTACTCAATGACAAATGGTGGTTTTTCGAGTTGAAAATTTTTTGGAGCAAAAAGACACTTTCTATTGCTATACTTTTGGACCACTCTAAATTGTACAGTTGACAAATTATTTTGGTTTATTTATACACATTAAAGGTAGAGCTGATTGTTTAAAGATACCAAGCAATGTATAGGTACGATCACGGGAAGCTTACTGAGAAATATGTAGCCAGTCTTACACATTGTTATTTTTATGGCCGTAGTAGATGGGATGAATATTTTAAAGTAAGCTCGCTTGTAATCTCATAATATGTATGGTATGCAGTAAAAGCCTTTGTCAACTATTTATGGTAAATTGTTGCATTAACCAGGATATGTCTAAATTGGACAACTTAATTGGCAACTGTTAGACTGTAAGAAATTTTGGGATATTTCCCTTACAAAAATGGTGGAAAATTCCCAAATCTCATAGGGGAAATTCATTTACCGAACAAGGGTGTTTTTCCCTAACTTTTTGGAAAAAGTTCGAAAAAGATTAGGAATAGAATAATTCTGTTCTAAAGTACAGGAAAATTCCCGAAATATTGGGAAAACAGCCATAAATATATGGAATGAATTTCTTAGAAAGTTTCGATTATTATCTTGCTCACTCTATTAAACAGTCGATCCTTTTGATCTATTGTTCCAATTGATTAAAAATTTATGGCTTAAAACATTTGCAATTTCAACAATTTAAGTTTTTAAATAGTATACCCTATTTATAATTTGTGATGTTTCATGATTACAAATATCTCAAATTTATTATAAAATAATTATATCTGCAAAAGTTATAAATTATCTCGCAAACCCTTAATGTTATGAAAAAATTGATAGCATTTTTGAATTTAGATGCCGAAAGATGTGTTACATATATATATATATATGAAACATAAAAGTAATATAAGTTCATAAAAAATAAGTGTAATGTTGAGATAAACATTTAATTTTTATTTTAAACATTTCGAAGCAGCAGCTATAACCCTTCAAGTTTATGAGGGTTAGTCATAAGTCGACCCTTTTGCACGTTAAAAATTTCTAACAATGTAGAGAAACGCGCAAACAATAAAAAAACCATTTGTCCATTTAAAATATTGATTAACAATTTCGTGGTAGATTTTTTTTAGAAATTGAAGTAGAGATACTTGTACAACGTTGATGTGATGTCTTAATCAGCGTTGATGTAACATTGTACACGGAAAAAAATAATTTTTCGAATTTTACAAAACTTTTTTGTACTCTTGAATAAAGCCATTTACAAAACTCAGTTTTCAGTGATAAGCAGAATAGTTTTGTAAAACGTTTTAAACTTTCAGCACAAGTTGCTAAATTGTTTATAGTATCTGCAAATAATTATGCGCTTTCTGCTGAAAGTTCAGGATATTTTACAAAACTGTTCTGTACATTACCCGAAACTCAGTTCTGTAAATAGCTTTATCAAAAAGTAAAAAAAATTTGTAAAATTCAAGAAATTATTTTTTCCTTGTACGACAATGTTGTTCTAACGTTGCTGTTTTCTATTCCCACACCGCACCAGAAATTTGCTGAATATTTCCTGAATATTTGTTGACATTTTCGGAATATTTCAGCTGAAAATGCAGAGAAGCATAAAAATGTCCGCCTGTGAAAAATATTGGATACTGATATTCCCTGAAAATTCGCACCACATTTTTTCGGAATTTCCGGAATTAAAATTCGACAAATGTTTTCGATTAAGGGCATGTGATGAAGCATGACGTCACTGGCATAGGCAAAAATTTTCCGTAACTTTTTTTTTAAATATTCAATATTTTGTTACGAAACTTAGTAGAATTACTTGGAATATCATATCGAAAATGAAAGATTTTCTAGAGACAGGCGGACGGACAGACAGACAGACACTTGCATAAAATCCATTTTTTCGGAATCACACTGTAAAAATTGCTGGGACAATATGTCTCAAAATGAGACACTTTGAGACGCATATGTCTCAGAGTGAGACACAATATGTGTCTTGTGTCCCCATATTTGAGACATTTGTTGACATTTGTTTTTGCAGTGCAGGAGATCTTAAAATGTCGAGAAATGTGGAAATTACGAAATATTCAAAACTGCACAAAAATACCTTTTCATTTGAAACGAGAATGTTAAAAGTTATTTTTTCGAAATTACTAAAAGTTCTACAAAATTTCAATAATTTCTGCCAAATTTCAATGCAATTTTATTAATGTCGATGATCTAAAGTAATTAATAAAAAAACCGGAAGTTTACTACTTTTTTTGAAAAGCAATTCTGTTTTTGTATACGATGTAATTTTTGTTCCATTTTTAACCGTATAACGTGTATTTTTTGGTTTTTCAATATTTAAAAAATTTTTTTTTTTACAGATAATATGTTAGTTTTTTGGTAGGAAATTTTTACGAGGCCTTATATCGAATTTAAACCTCATTTAAATGAATATTAATCACATGTTTTTATTTATTATCCGTTCATTACGTTCATTATGTAATTTTATATGTACAGAAATCTCCTCATGGAGGTAGGGAATTTGCATTGTCAACGTTTGAATTTTATAATTGTCAACGTTTTATATTTTTAAATTAATTTATCATTTATTCTATTGCAGATTTCTATTTATTTTATATTAGAACAATTCTTTTTATTGACCTGAAGAGGACATGATGAAAAAAAATGTCGAAACATGTAATCAAATAAATAAACTAATAACAACTTTATTTAAATGAGGTTTAAATTCGATATAAGGCCTCGTAAAAATTTCCTACCAAATTGAAAAAGCGAATTGTAAAAATTTAATATAAGATGTTAGTTTTTTGTTAAATTTTTTGAGATTTGTAATCTGGAACGTAGAATCTGGAATATAATATATTGTATACAATCTATATTGTAAAATCTTAACTGTCAATTTTTTAATGTTGAATCTGGGATGTGGAATATTCAGAAATTGTAAACTGGAATCTGAAATATGGACTGTAAGACATGTATTCTCCATATTAAAAAAAACTCGAATGTGAAATTCGGAAAATGAAATGTAAAATGTAAAATCAGAAATATGGTACCCAGTTTAAATTATGTATAATTCAATTACAACGCTGCTGAAATATAGCAAAAAAACATTAACAGCCATAATTTTTACATTATCAAATATTTTCTAAAACAATAAAGAAAAAGAGTTATTCTCATAATTACGGGATCAGCATTTTGTAAGCGTCAAGTTACATATATAGAAATGAAACATACATATTACCATTAAAATGCTGTGCATTAGAGTTGTACCGTTGAACAAGTGCAACCAGAATTTTACACAGTGTGAATTTTACGGTGTATAAATTTGACTAAACTCTGCAGGTATAAGTGTGTACATATGTGGCACGTGTTGGTATTGGGGGAGTTTGGGTAGAAACGAAGACAGAGAGAGGGTGAATGAATTAGTGCGACGTTTGCCGAAGCTCCAGCGAGCATGGGTATATTACGCGTAATTTTATCACGTAGTCGTGATAAAGGGGACGTGACGGTGAAATACGCTCACTTGGTGACATTCGCAAGCACTTCTACGTGCAAATACTCTCAAGTCAGGAGCACCTATGCACCTCTCTTTATTATCGATGTTTCACGTAATTAAAGAGAAATATGAGCTACTCTTTTTCAAAGAATTAATTGGAAACCAAGAGGAAACTAAACTCTTGAACAATTCTATTTACTTCCGATGATGAAATTTTTCATTATTTAACACATTCTCTCTAATATAAACTACCGGCCGAAATTGTGGTACCACTTACAAAAATGTGATTAAAAACATGACTGTCTTAAAATGTTGATAACTCTGTGAGATATTAGGGAATTGAAGTTTTTCATATACCATTAAAAAGCTTACAAAATTTGCCGTTAAATAGTCCTATTTTAAAGTTTTTCCGATCATTAGAAACGAAGATTCAATGTGATAAAGACAGGTGAATTTATCGGTTTTTGTGAATTTTCATTGTTCAAGTTTGGTGGGCTGCATTTTCTAGTAAAGTAATTAAAAACATTTTAAATTTAGATAACTTTAACCTTGAACTAATAGCTTTAAAATAAGCCAAAGAAAATTAAAATATCTTGACTGGATCAAAAGTTATAAGTAAATGTGTATAAAGAACAAAACGCAACGGTTCTACTCGCTATGGCAAATAGGCCGAGAGGGGGGGGGGAATCAACGGAATGTTGCGTTTTCTTCTTTATACACATTTTCTTATAACTTTTGAACCATTTTAGATATTTTAATTTTCGTTGGCTTATTTTAAAGCTAATAGTTCCAGGTTTCATTTAGCTTAATTTCAAAGTTTTTCAATTACTTTTCTAGAAAATGCAACTCACCAAACTTGAACAATAAAAATTCCCAAAAACCGAAAAATTCACTTGTTTTTATCACATTGAATCTTCGTTTCTAATAATCAAAAAAACTTTAAAATAGGACCATTTAACGGAAAATTTTATAAGCTTTCTAATGGTCTATAAAAAATTTCAATTCACTACTATCTCACAAAGTTATCATTACGAAAAAAAAACGAAAGTAATTAAAAAAAAATAATTGAAAATTTAATGAAATAATTGAAATCTCAGATAAATACCTAGTTTAAAATTTTGGAAATTATAAAAGAAATGAAAAAATTGAAAATTGAAGAATATAAATTTTTGAAAATAATTGAAAAATGATTTTACAATTTGAAACTTGAAGTAAATAATTGAAATATGATACAAACAGTGATAAGTTGTAAAAAATAAATCACATTTGAGTGGAATGATTTAAAAAATTACAGAATTTTGTTTTAAATATACAAAAAATAATTCAGATAACGATTAAAAAATGAAAATATAATTTAAATAATTTGTAAACAAAAATAATATTAAATCAATTTAATTATTTATTAATTATTATATATATTATAAATTTCTTTAATAATTTTTAAATTATTTTTACAAATTATAATTATTTTCTTTAAATTAAGAATTAGTTTTTAAGTATCTAATTAAAAAGGTAAATTTAATTGTCCATTTCAATATTTCTAATCATTTATTGTTTTCTAAAATACTTTTCCAAATAGTTTTCAATATTAAAAAAATTATTTATTGTTTAAATTTTTATTATATTTTTTTTTCTCAAAATATGAACTGTATTTTCCAATCATATTGATCATTTACTTCAATTTTCCATCATTTTATTTTATTTAAAAAATGTGTATTGTAATTTTCTAGTTTATTTTTCACAAATTTCAATTATACTATTCAAATTTTAATTATTTTTATCAATTCGCAAATATTTTCTTCAATATTCAATTAATTATCCCGAATTTTAATAATTGTCTTCAATTTTCAATTATTTTTCCCAAATTTTTATTTTCCCATATATTTTCAATGAATCTCTAAAATTTGCGAGTATTTTTATAAAATTTAATTTATTTTTGTCAATTTAAAATTATTTTTATATTTTTGTAATTACAAAAATTTTATTTTCTTCAATTCGCAAATTATTTTTATAACGTTTTTTTTAAATTCATCAATTTTTAATTTTTGAAATCCTTTTTCAATTATTTTCTTTTTTTCAAATATATTTTGTAATATTATCCATTTATTTTTCTCAATTTTTAACTTTTTACTTTAACTTTTAATTGTTTTAAAAAAATTTTTATTTACCCATATTTTTTCAATTAATTTCTAAGATTTTCGATTATTTTTCTCTAATTTCAATTATTATCGTCAATTTAAAATTATTTCATCAATTTAGAATTTTTGAAATCATTATTAATATATTATATTATATTATATATTTTGTATTATTTTCAATTCTTATTTTTCCCAATCTTTAATTTTTTTCAATCAATTTCTAAAAGTTTAAAGTATTTTTCCCAAATTTCAATTATTTTCGTCGATTTTAAATTATTTTAATCATTTTCCAATTATTTTCTTCAATTTTCAATTATTTTTATCACTTTGCATTGTTTTCACAAATTTCTATTATTTTCTTTAATCTTTTTTTATTCTAAAATGGTATAAATTTTGTTCTTTATAAAGCGAAAACTTGTTTTATTTATATTTAAATATTATATTTAAAATTTTTATAATTGTCAATTAAACAAGAATCAGAAGCTAATTGAGCGCTAGCTCGTGTTTTGTAATCTATTTATTAATAATTATTTTTATTTAGAACTTTTTCGTGAAACGTCAAAAATCTTAGAATGACTTAGAAGAATGTTCGAATATCTAAGTTTGGCTTTTAGCATATTGAACATTACTGGAAACTAATCCATTAGCAAAATGTAAGTGTAGTCCAGGTGCAAAGCAAAACTGTTAAAGTTAAGCGAAGGTTGTATTCAACTTACGAAGTAGAAAGTCTTAACGATAAGTTTTGAGCTTACTTAAAAGTTCCATCGAGCTTTGCCTTTTGCTTTACTCATTAAAGTCTTTTCGACCTTTTGAAATTACTTTAATAAGGAGAAAACTTTAAATAGAATTTTATAGATGCAGTTTAGGCGAATTGAGATATATTAAGTACAAAATTTCGGGCAATAGGGTAATAACAGAAAACCATAAGGTATCATTTTAATAGATTGTAATCGAATAAATTAATTAACCTAAAAAAAATTAATTTTAAAAAATGATTTAAATAAGACACCTAAATTCAACGAACATTTTACTTAAACAAGCAATGTAAATTTTTAAACAAGAACATAAATTACTATAAATCAAATTTTGAGGTTAGGAAATTTTTGTAAAATTAACAATAATGAATCAAATAATCAATATTACATTATTTTTATCAATTTTGAAATAAAGTTAGGTTAGGTCTAATCTCAATGACTGATGAAGAAAGAATAAAAAAATCGTGGAAATAATTAAAATTAAGTTCTAAATAATAAATTATAAATTTTGAACCAAGTCTTGGAATGTCGAACAATCATTGAGATCAAATTATTTTAAATATGATTAAAAATAGAATAATTCAATTTGGAATAGAATTTTCATTTGCAACAAATTTAATATTAAAATTTTAAATTAGAAATTCATTTATTCTGTCCAAACCTGAAGTTTGTCACTAGATGTTTTTTTGGTTTAAATGTTAAATCACCTTTTCACCTCTTTAAAATTGTGTCAATTTTTTAATTTATAGCAATTTTAATATCTTCAAACTTCAATTGATTTGAACTTCATTTGATTAAAAATTCATTGAATTCCACGCTTCAAAAATACTACATTTAAAGTGATTAAATTTCTTCAATTTTTAATAATTCTTCTCTGTTATCATTTTAATTACTTATTACAATTTTTTTTTCAACTTGTTTCAATTATTTTCTTCAATTTTTAATTATTTTTCAATTTTTTCAATAAACTTTAAATTTACTTTCCGCAAAGAACCATTTTCTTCAATTTAGCTTTATTTTTATCATAAAGATATTACTTTCTTTTCCCTCAAATATATTTTGTATCATTTTCAATTACTTTTTTGAATTTAATTTATTTTCCTAATTTACAATTATTTTCAGTATTTTTAAATTTCTAAGCTAAATTTTAAATCTACTTTCAGCAGATTTCCATTCTTTTCTTAATTTACCATTATTTTTATAATGCAATTATTTTCAATTACTTTAAATGTATTCTATAATTTTTTCAACTATTTTTTTCAAATTAAAATTATTTTCCTCAATTTTCAATTATTTATATAATTTTACATAGTACTTTTTTTCTCCAATTTTTAATTATTTTCTTTATACTTCAATTATTTTCCTAACCTTACATTTAATTTTCTTAAATTTCAATTATTTTTTTCAATTTTTAATTAATTATTTTAAACTTTTAAACGTTTTTTTAAATTTCTAACTATTTTTTTCCTTTTGGAAGTATTTTCTCCAGGGGCGTGAACAGAGATTTTCAAAATTTTTTTCAAATTTGAAATTTTTTTTTCAAATGTTTTCAAATTTTAATAACTTACCTCTATTTAAAATAGATTCTGTAATTGTAAAAATTAGTTCCTTTAAATTTAATTTATTTCTTCCAGTTAAACTTTGTTTTTATAATATTTCAATTATTTTCTTTTATTTTATATATGGTTTGTACTTTTTTCAATTATATTTCTCAAATTTCAATTATTTTCGTCGATTTTATATTATTTTAATGATTTTTGAATTATGTTTTTTAATTCCCAATTATTTATATGGTTTTGCAATTATTTTCTTCAATTTTTAATTATTTTCCACAATTTTCAATTATTTCCTGTTATTTCATACATATTTTGTACTTTTTATAATTATTTCTCTCAAATTTCAATTCTTTTTTTCAATTTATCATTGTTTTGGTGATTTTACGATTTTTTTCTTATTTTATATAAATTCTGTAATTTTTTCAAATACTTATCACAAATTTTTATTGTTTCCCTTTATTTTATATTATTTTTATCATTTTTCATTAACTTGCCACAATTTTTAATTAGGTATTCTTATTCATTTTCTTAATTTCCATAATTTAAAATTATTTCTATAATTTTTTATTTTTCTCTTCAATTAACAATTTTTTTAAAATAATTGTTCAATTATTTCCTTTTATTTCAAATATTTATTGTTATTTTTTTAATTATTTCTCCCAAAGTTTAAATTCTCTTCAATTTTCTAATATTTTTATCAGTTTACAATTGCTCTCCCCAATTTACAATTATTCTTTTCAAATTTTAATTACTTTCTTCAATATTCAATTACTTTTATCGAATTTTAATAATTTTCTTTAACTTTCAATTATCTTTATCATTTTGCAATTATTTCTCTAATTTTCAATTACTTTAATTATTTTTAAAGAAATTTTAAAAGTTTTCAAATATTTATCCTAAATTTCAATTATTTTATCCAATTTTCAATTATTTCTATAATATTTTAATTGTTGTCACTAATTTAAAAAATTTTAAATTATTTTAAATTATTTTTTTTTATTTCAAATACATTTTCTAATTTTTCCGATGATTTTTAATTTTTTTCAAAAAACTTCTAAGATATAGTATTTTTTTCAAACTTCAATTAATTTCGTCGTTTTTAAATTATGCTATTGATATTTAAATTATTTTCCTCCTATTTTTAATTATTTTCATTATATTTCAAATAACTTCCTAAAATTTCAATTAATTTTCTCAAATTTCAATAATTTTTTTCAATTTTTAATTAATTATTCCAACTCTAATGGTTTTTATAAAATTTTAATTATTATTTTTATCATTTTGCAATTATTTTCTTTAGGGGCGTATATAGGCAAAAATGGGGGAGTGGTTTGATGTTTTGGCGTGTTATTTAAATTTTTAGGAGAGGGGGGGGGGTGAAAAAAATTGTACTTTTTTGTAAATGACCTTTTTTTAACAAATTTTTTTAATTTCGGGGGTGGGGTGAGATCTAAAATTTTCAAATATTTTTAATTTTTACCTTAGCTTTTTTTTAATTTCCCTATACGCAGTTTTCGATAATTTAATAATTTCAAGAGTAAGAAATTGACAGTGAAAAATTGTATAATAGAGACTTTTTGACAAGATTAGTGTTCTGGATAATATGCTGTGAGAGAAAAAAACTTGAGTGTTTTTAAAGAAGGATAAAAATGCTTTGGCAAGCAATGTAAAAAATCCTTCAGAAGCGATAGCTTGAAGAAGAATGCTCGTTTTTTAATCCGAACGGAAATTGAGGGCAGAGGGACAGGAAATACCTTGGCCAAACTATCTTAAGATACCCTATCTTAAAATTTCGCCAAGAGCCAAACTGCAGTGCGGATGTCTACATGCACAGAAGAGAATAAACAGACCTTAATAATTTTCATCATGACAACATGTCGAGGATCTTCCACAAGAAATTTCATTTTCTTAATAAGATTTTCCACTCTGTAATGAAGTTAGCTACACTGCTTTAACTAATCCTGCAATAGTAAACATTTCACTACAAGATGTTACACATATGAGGATATTAATTTCTGAAAATAAGATACGATGGTATATATAAACAATTTGGCGCTAACTTTATTCATATAGCAGTCCACTTATATATATATAATAAATTTATTTACTTTGTAACCGTTAATATAATTTTATTAAAGTGTTAATACTTACTTTAATTATAAATTAAACAAATTAATTAAATATATTATTAATCTACAAAAAAAATAAAAGTGTAAGGAAGAAGTTAAGAGATAAAATGACAATTAAAAATAATTGGAAGCTGAACTTAAAATTAATTAAATTTAGATAACTAAAAACAATTAAAAGCTCAACTTAGGTTACAGCCGCAAAAGAGAATAGAAGCTCAAAGACCAAAACAAATGATCCAGAAAATCAAATTTTACTTAAGAAAAAAGTTATTTTAATCAAATTACCGAAATAAATCAAAATTCAAGATAATCTCCTGTATTGAAATTTTGCAAGACTAACTCAGACCCGTATCTGAAAAATGGTTGAGGGGGTGATTATCTATTTAATTGAAAAGATTGAACATCATTAATTGAATAAAGAAAACATCTTATTCAAAACAATGATATTTATTTAGATAAAAATCACCCATAATTAACATTTTCGAAAATTGCTATTTAGAAAAGTTATAGGTCTTCTTAAAACACATATTTTATGTTATATCTATTTTTTTTATATCTCTAATAGTTTTCAAGAAAATCGATAGTAAATCCTGCCTTCTCTTTGCCGCTCTAGCGTTGTAAGAGCAACTTCAAAATCGATTATCTCGAAACTATTATAGAGATATAAAAAAAATGTTTAAGACAAAAAATGTGTATTCTTAGAAGACCTACAACTTTTCTTAGTAGCAATTTTCGAAATTTTTAATATTTATTGAGAAAAATTAAAAAAAAATTAATTTTTATGGATTTTGTTTGATTTTTACCATGATAATCAAATTTGCGCCAATTTTCTCTAATATATTCGTAATAAGCGCATCGAAATACGGAAGTATGCCAAGTTTTATTAAAATCGAAAAGGGGGTCTGAAATAACAGTGGTCGCCCCAAAAAGGCGCTCCTGCTTTCTCTTCGCCGCTCGGCGCGTTGCACGATTAACTTTAAAATCGATTTTCTCGAAAAGTATTAGAGATATCAAAAAATTTATCACACAAAAAATGTGTATTCTAATAAGGCTAACAACTCTTGTATAAAACAATTTCCTAAATTTTCAAGATTCATTGAGATATTTGACAAAATTGAACTTTTATGTTTTTTTTTTTATGGTTTTTACCATGATAATCAAATTTGGGTCAATTTTCTCTGTTATATTCGTAATAAGCGTGTCAAAATACATCAGTATGCCAAGTTTCATTAAAATAGAAAAGGGGGTCTGAAATAACAGTGGTCGCCCCAAAAAGGCGCTCCTGCTTTCTCTTCGCCGCTCGGCGCGTTGCACGATTAACTTTAAAATCGATTTTCTCGAAAAGTATTAGAGATATCAAAAAATTTATCACACAAAAAATGTGTATTCTAATAAGGCTAACAACTCTTGTATAAAACAATTTCCTAAATTTTCAAGATTCATTGAGATATTTGACAAAATTGAACTTTTATGTTTTTTTTTTATGGTTTTTACCATGATAATCAAATTTGGGTCAATTTTCTCTGTTATATTCGTAATAAGCGTGTCAAAATACATCAGTATGCCAAGTTTCATTAAAATAGAAAAGGGGGTCTGAAATAACAGTGGTCGCCCCAAAAAGGCGCTCCTGCCTTCTCTTTGCCGCTCGGCGCGTTGCATGATCAACTTCGAATTCGATTTTCTCAAAAAGTATTAGAGATATCAAAAAATTCATCACACAAAAAATGTGTATTTTTAGAAGGCCTACAACTTGTGAAAAGCAATTTATAAAATTTTTCAAGATTTATTGAGATAATGTCAAAAAACTGAAATTTTATGTGTTTTTTATGGTTTTTACCATGATAATCAAATTTGGGTCAATTTTCTCTATTATATTCGTAATAAGCGTGTCAAAATACATCAGTATGCCAAGTTTCATTAAAATAAAAAAGGGGGTCTGAAATAACAGTGGTCGCCCCAAAAAGGTGCTCGTGCCTTCTCTTTGCCGCTCGGCGCGTTGCATGATCAACTTCGAATTCGATTTTCTCAAAAAGTATTAGAGATATCAAAAAATTCATCACACAAAAAATGTGTATTTTTAGAAGGCCTACAACTTTTGTAAAAAACAATTTCTAAAATTTTAAAAAATTATTAAGATAATTGCAAATAACCGTATTTTTATGAGTTTTTAAATGATTTTCAACATGAAAATGATCTAGTATCCAATTTTCACTACGAATTTCGTAATCAGTTCATCAAAATAAGTAGGTATACTAAGTTTCAAAAAAATCGGGGATACCCATTTTTTACATTCTTATTTTTTTTTTCTTAGCAACAGTTATACAAATCTAAAAGTTTGTCACTTGATTGTGTAGTATTTGAACACTTTTCACTGCAGTTCATTTAATATGAAATTAATCCGCATTATATAATGTTGCTCTCGACAGAATTCTTAATGACGAGATAAACAAAAAAAAACTATTTTCATTGAATACCTAATCTGCCGTATAATTTTGTTCCGGGACTTATTAGAGGGGTGGAGGTTAAGTAAAGGAAGAAATAGGTTTAATGTCTTTAGCAAGAAAAGAATAAAGTCTTCTTATTTACATTCTCTGCGATCTCGTACCTAAAGCTTAATAAAAATTTGCATAATCTGACGATACTGCACTAAACTACGACAAAGCTTTTAAAAAAGAAAAGTCTTCTTTCAAAGTGTTATTTTCGGTAATTTTCGTTACTTTCCAGGATTTGCTTTTCTCCAGCGTTCGATGTTCACACTGCCAGTCTCCAGAGGCGAAACTTTAAAACCAAGAAAATTCGTAATATACATTTCGACAAAGTTTCATAATTCCCTCGAGCTACAAGTTATATACGCGCAGAATTATATATCACTACATTCAAATTTACCACAAAAAAATTCTATAATTTAACTCATTACGTTCATAAAGACACATTTTTGAAAGTATTTTTTGTGACTTTGTTAGAAAAGTTAGCCTGTTTACACCGACGGTTTTAAAGAAGGATTTAAAACCGGCTGCTTCTTTAAACCTTTTTCTCAAGCCTTCGGTGTAAATATAGTCGATAATGGGGAAAATAATAATGAGTAAAAAAATACAATTAAAATAATATAATAATTCACACTGGTTTTATGAGCTTGTTTACACCGACAGTTTAAAAATTCAAGTTTAAAGAACAAGATTACTTTAAACCTGCCCTTTCAGTAAATACACTCTATGGCTTTTATCTTAAATGTTTAATTTCTAAAATATTTTCCAAAATTTTTGCTTCTTTACGTATTCCAACACCGTGCTTTTTATAATATTGCATCCTGGAGGCTCCATTTAGCTCCTTTAAACTAATCTTAAAAGTTCGGAGCGTGGTAACGTGACAGCTTATATTGCGAGTTTCAAACTTTGATCGAACCCGTAGGACGTGAGGGATAGCATTTCCGTCTCCTTCGGCCTTTTTACCGATAATGGATCTTAGCACTGACAGATTAAATTTTTTCTTGAAGATAATAAACTCAGTCCTATCCTTAATTACATTATTATTTACTTCCGTCCCTGATTAATTACAAATAAGTAATTAACTTTTTCGAAAACATATTAGAAAATTTGAAAGTTATTCATGATCTTGGTAACTCTTGTTTTTACTTAAGGGCATGTAACGAAGTATGACGTCACAGGTGTAAACAAACTTTGTCCGTAAACTTTTTCGAAAAGTAATGAATATTTTGTCACCAAATTCTGTAGAAATACTTAAAATATTATTAAAAAGGTCTGCCTGAGCCAGTTTTGTTTAAATTTTACCTAAAAAATATTTTTTAAAAAATTTGCTGATTTGCAAAAAAACAATTATTTTTTAGGCAAAATTTTAAAAAGTTTAGGTCAGAAGGACCTTTTTAATCATATTTCAGGTCAAGTGATTTTTCATATATAAGTTTCTATTAATTTTCTTCAATTTCAAAATATTCTTTCAATTCTAGTAATTCTTACTTATTTCTTAGTTCCTATTTTTATATTGCTTCCTCATAGAGAAATTATTATTTTACCACAAAATAAAAAAGGAAATTGTAACTTTAAAAAGAATTGTTAATTTAGAAATCCTTAATTTAAAAGTAAATAAATAATTATTTATTTATTTATTTACTTTTCGGAATTCTGCTTCAATTTTAAGTTATTTTTCCTCAGTTTCTATTAATTCTCTTAAATTTCTAGTTTTTCCCCCCACTATGCAATTAGTTTTATTTATAATTTCAATTATTTATTTACTTTTCAGATTTTTCTCTTTATTTTCAAGTTATTTCCCATAAGTTTCTATTCATTTTCTTCATTAAATTTTGAGTATTTCGAGAGTTCTTGAACCTCTTTAGATGAAAAATTTACAAAGTTACAAGCATTCAAAGTTAGAAGTATCAAAATCCTAGTTTTGAGAAGAACGAGTTTAAAGTTCAAGATTACCATTAGCGCTCATGCATTTTAAAAATAAAAATAAGATTGTCTTGTGTTTTTAATTACGATAAACTTATAGTAAACGCATTATTCGTCGTAGGAAATTACGTATTTTCTTTTTCAGAAAAAAAATTCGAAAATCTGAACCTCCTTTAAAAAAATGCGAATATTTCGTAAAATAAAATCGCAAAAGTTTATATATATAATGGTACCGCACAGTCTTAACCTATTATATTAATATACCTATTATTATTATTATTATTATTACATATAGTACGTTTATTATTGTAAATAAATAAAAAATTGATTTTTCTTAAATTTGTAGCTATTTATTTGTACATGAATGAAATAAAATTGTTTTTTAACAGTATACATATAAAATAAACTAATGATCCTACATTTATGCGCGTTTCACTTCTTTTTGCCTTTCCATAAAACAACAATAACCCCTCTTTTTACAGGTACCTCAATTCTTTGCCTTCAACGTAATATGAAGTACCGTCACTTGTTTCTAGCGAGAAACAGAAAGGTGAGTAAAATACGCTCTTCGCACTTGTCTCAAGAGGCAAAGGGTGAAATGGTGCATGGAGGGTGAAGAAGATGTGGAGAAGGGTTGAAAAGCGAAAGCCACTCTAGTTTCTCAAGTTAAAATGAGATCGAATAGGGAAGAAAATATATACGTATATATACAATATTGACAAAACGAATTTTAATTAACAATTAAATTGACTTAACGTCATTCGTCAAATGTCAGTGATTTCGTTTCATACATCGATATTCCGTTTACTGAGAGACTATAAAAGACATATTATGGTAAGTGAAGTCAAGTGGTGCAGGCTCCGACATGACGCGCATCTGTTCGATTTCAGTCACTTGAATATATGTCTTTCTGCGATTAACCTTCGCGCATATTCTCCGATATTAATTTCCTGCAGCCTCTGACATGTCCCATTTTCAAAATATTAGTCATTATAGTATTACATTGTCATTGCTGAAACTTATGTTTTTTATCATTGTTGTATGTTTATTGGCATTTCATTACATTTCATTACATTTCATTACATTTCATTACATTTCATTACATTTCATTACATTTCATTACATTTCATTACATTTCATTACATTTCATTACATTTCATTACATTTCATTACATTTCATTACATTTCATTACATTTCATTACATTTCATTACATTTCATTACATTTCATTACATTTCATTACATTTCATTACATTTCATTACATTTCATTACATTTCATTACATTTCATTACATTTCATTACATTTCATTACATTTCATTACATTTCATTACATTTCATTACATTTCATTACATTTCATTACATTTCATTACATTTCATTACATTTCATTACATTTCATTACATTTCATTACATTTCATTACATTTCATTACATTTCATTACATTTCATTACATTTCATTACATTTCATTACATTTCATTACATTTCATTACATTTCATTACATTTCATTACATTTCATTACATTTCATTACATTTCATTACATTTCATTACATTTCATTACATTTCATTACATTTCATTACATTTCATTACATTTCATTACATTTCATTACATTTCATTACATTTCATTACATTTCATTACATTTCATTACATTTCATTACATTTCATTACATTTCATTACATTTCATTACATTTCATTACATTTCATTACATTTCATTACATTTCATTACATTTCATTACATTTCATTACATTTCATTACATTTCATTACATTTCATTACATTTCATTACATTTCATTACATATGAGTTGAAAAAATAGAAAATAAAAACGGACTAAAAATTTTCATGCATGAAAAAAATATTTTGGATAATTTGAAATGTGGACTTTTTAGTCTTGAATGTGCAATTCGGGATTTGGGATGTGAAGTTTGAGAAGTGGAAGTTGCAATTTAAGATTTAGCATATAGAATTTTGAATCTCGATTCATGAATATGAAATCTAGAATTCGGTATGTGAAGTCTGAAAAGCGGAATTTAAAATCCTCGAATGTGGAACTCAAAATTTGGTATGTGAAGTCTGCGAAACGAATGTTAGAATTCGAAATTTGTGATGTTGAAATTAAAACGTGGAATCTGAAATGTGAAATCCGGAATTTGTGATAAAGAGTTTAAAAAGTGGAATGCGAAATTCAAAAACTGGAATGAGAAACTGAAAATTTGATATGTAAAGTTTGCGAAGCGAAAGTTTGAATTCGAAATTTGTGATGTTGCATATGAAATGTGGAATCGCGAATGTAAAATCCGAAAATTGGGACGTGAAATCTGAGAACCGGAATTCGGAATGTGCAATCTGAAATGTGCAATTCGGAATTTGGGATTTAAGGTCTAAGAAGCGGAAGTTGAAATTCGATATTTGGGATATGAAATTAGGAATTCTGGGATCTGTAATCTGGATTATGAAATCCTGAATTTGGTATGTGAAGTATAAAAAGCGAAATTCGGAATGAGGAATTTGGAATCTGGGATGTGAAAGTCTAAATTTGGCATCTGAAGTCAGCAAAGTGGAAGCTGGAAAGCAAAATTTAGAATCTGGAATGTGAATTTTACAATTCGAAATTTAAGATGTGGAATCTGGAATGCGAAATCCGGAATTTGGAATAAGGAATCTATAACGTGGAATTTGAAATTTGAGATGTGGAATCTAAAATATAGAATCCGGAACGTTAAGTTAGAAATCTGGCATTTGGAATATGAGATTTTCAATCTGGAATATGAGACTTGGTATGTGCAATTTGGAATTTGAAATTCGGAACGTGGAATCTGAGATGTGGAATCTGAAATTTCGAATGTGGTATGTGCAATTTTGAACGTTAAGTTTGAAATATCGAATCGGAAATATAGAATACGGAATCCGGAACTTGGAATGCGGAATGTGAAATTTTATATATACAACCTGGAATGTGGAATCTGAAATACATAACCAGTGTAACTTACAAAATCGACACTCAAGCAATTGTTTTTTTCTTATTCATGCTATCCAGAAGCAGAAAAATGTTGACGAAGGTTTGACCCAATTTAAGACCGAGAACGTCATGCTCCACAAAACCGTCCATTGTCCGAGCAGAAATTGTCCGGCAAGAGCCTATTTACTCTTCTTCAATGTCAGCGTCATCACGGATCAATTTGCTCTGGATTACTTTTCATCGAACCTGTTCCCACTACATTGATGGATTGTCGCCGTTTCCACGATCTTCGAATTTTCATTTATCTTTCCTGACAGCGATTTACCTCACTCTACAATCTTTACCTTCACTGCGTTTCATTTCGCCGACGTGCTTCGAACCTACGAAACTGTAGCTAAGAGATATATTTTTCAAAAGACAGACTTGCAATCAATACTCCAATATTATATCATGGCAAATATGTTCCCAGAGAGACCAACTTTTTGTGCCTGCGATACACACACACACACACACACATATACACTTTAACTGTAAGTTCGTTTTGTCTCCGCCAGAAACTTTAGTTATAGATTCCAATTCCAGGTTTCAATTGCAACTGTCAAAACAATTTTTCAAATAGATATAATAGCTATATCACGCTGAAAATATTTTTTTATTTACTGAAAATGGACACACGTAAATATCTCGACCGTTTTTTTATGACGTTTAATACTCGAATCGTTTCGGGTGTATAAATCTGGTCGAATAGCGTTCTGCAGAATATTTTCTGTACAGAGAATTTTTCCCATTTCTCTTTAGTGACTGAAGGCTCTTTTGATTTTTCTGAATTGAATAGATTAGCTTTGGAAATAGAACAAATTTTACCGAATTACCGTTAAGGAAATATGATGGATTGTGACGTTACTAATATAGGCAAAATTTGTCAATAACGTTTCTCTTAAAAGATTGAATATTTTGTCACGAAACTTGGGAGAATTATTTAAAATACCATTAAAAAGGTCTTTCTGATCCAAATTTGTTTGAATTTTTACTGAAAATTAATTTTTAAAAAATTTGCAATTTTTCGAAATTTTTTAAAAACTATTTTGGTCCTAAATTTAAACAAATTCGGGACATAAAGAACTTCCTTATGACGTTGTTGGTAATTGCACCAAGTTTCGTGAAAAAATATTCAATATTTTAAGAGAAAAGTTATGGACAATTTTTGCTTAGGGTAATATCCCCTTGAGAGTACCATTGTTTATAATCTTGAGTGGACCGTCAAAGCTAGATAATTTACTGAAAGAAATTAAAAACTTTGAATAATTTTTGCAATTTCTTGAGTGCTTATTGATTTTCCGACCTTTTCTTGCAATTTTTCACGAGTGGTCCACTCAATGTTACATTTTTACCATTTCTCAAAAATACGCATATTTTTTTAAGCCAATTTTATTTGTTCAAAATAACAAAATCAAAGCTCTCATGACATAAACTCTTATCTAGGGATCTAAACTAAAGCTTGTAATAGAGAAGTACAATTAATTTACATTCATAAAGAATTTATTCGAAAGAAAAGGCTTAAGCGGTCCACTCAAGTTAACATTACCCTATACCAGTGACATCGTAATCCATAACATATCCTTAAAATCAGAGCGAATCTGTGTATGAAAAGAAAAAAGCAAGTTAAAAAAGTGACGATAGAAGGAAGAAAGAGGCGAAATGGGTGGGTCGAGACATGTTGGTGTTGGGATATTTGTCACGCCAGTTCCCTCTTTCCAATATTGCCAAAGCTTCACGCACGAAGGCAGGACATGGAATCGCATAAATAACAGGGTGGCTAACCTCGTCGACGATCCATAACGCGATTCAGCACGGTGCAAGGGCTTTATTTAGCGGCAAGAAGAGAGGAGGGAGTAAAATAGTTAGCAACGTTTCACCGCCAGCTCAGTTGCTATCACTGTGTTCACTGTTCAGCAAGCATCGATGTGCCACACCATGCCACCAAGTATCGAATCGAGGTCAAATTCATCCAAAACGAAACAAACCAATGCTCTCTGACGCCCGTTTCATAATATCGGCAGAGTGTATCCGTTGACGTTTGGCTGTGATTTCCGGTTATCCTACCGTACAACCGTTTAGGAATTTTCTCTGTACCCTAGGCAGAAATATATGAGTTGAAAAGTGCGATCGAATTCTACTACTGATCTTCGGTAGAGAGTGTATTTTCTTATCCTATATAATATAAGAAATCAGCCAGCTATAGGCCTGTTACGCTTTTAGCTGTTACGCTGTTCGTCCGTTACGTTACACTGAGAAACTTTTGATTTTAATATCTGCTTTATTGCTTATCATTATGTACAATAAAGTTTAAGAGTTTAGGGATAATCGAGATGTGGTTATAAAAACTAATACACTGTTTAAGAAAAGACGTTTTAGATGCAACAGTTGTCTTTTTCATAAAAAGTAGTAAAAGTGTTATATACTTCACAAGACACAAAATTATATTACCTCTAAAGAATTTAAGAGAGATGAAAATAAAGAATTGCAAGAATTATAAAACGTGTGTTAGAAACTTAGAAGCATAGGGTGCGCGCGCAGTAAAAAGAAAGATGGCAGTATTTGTTTGACAAGTGAGAGATACAGATGCAAGTTCGTCTTTGATATTTGTATAGTTACAAGGATTTTGAATCTTTAGAGTGGTATTTAACGAAATCTGTGTAACGAAGAACCTATACTATGATATATACATTACGCACATTTTTAAGCCTAAACTACAAACATACATATAACATTTCGATGACGTCGAATGATCGCTCGCGTAGTTACCGATAGAATAGAGTGTTTTAACTTTCCTGATATACTAACGAGCAAAAGTTTCATGTGGTTTGAGAAGTGATTTTCTATTAAATTGAAGTGAAAATGGTAATAAGAATTAACGTCTGTGTTTAGTATTCCGGATGATACGAAATTTTTCTAGAGATCGATTTTTTTTAAATATATTTTTGAATAAATATTGTGAAGTGGTAGAATAGCTCACGAGACATATGGCTGCTCGAAAAACTGTCGTAGAAAAAGTCTAATAAAATTTTAGATATGCCATAATAAATATATCAAAATGTGTTAAAAATGAATATCGCTTTTTCACATTAACTTTTCTCTAACCTCAAATAATACTAATTCTAATTATATGTATTAATTTTTTGTCTCACGAAATTACAATAATAGAAAACAAGGTAACACAATCTCTTTTTTTTAAAAGAACTATTATGATCGTACCTCGATTATCCCTAAATTCTTACGTTTTATTACAAATATAGAAATTGAAAAAAGCAAAAACTATAATTAAAAGTCTCTCAGTGTATAGAGAGACAAAGATTGTAGGTAGCTTAAGATAGACAGATAAGAATAATGTGTAATTCCTGGTGAAAAAAAACCTGGGATTCAAAATCAAGGAATTCGCTTTTTGGAATCCAAGTCCTGGAATCCATTTTCCGAGTTCCGTACCCAGAATATCATATCGTAAATTCTATATGTTCTTGTTTTTAAATTTCACATTCCACATTACATGTCTTAGACTCCACATCTTAGACTCCACTAATTCCACATCCCGAATTCCATCTACCAGATTTTAATTCCTATCTTTACGTTCCCTTTTTCCTTTTCCCTTTCCCTATTTGAGATTACAAATTCCATATATACCAAATAGGAATTTCTCATCCTCGTATTCCTTCCAACAGTACGTAATAAACACGGAATAATAGAAAATAATTTCGTATAGCAGATTTCTAATTTCGGATTCCACATCGTGAATTCCGTATCGCAAACTCCAAATTCCGGATTCCAATTTCCAGTTTCCACATCGTAAATTCCATATTTCTGATTTCACTTTCTAGTTTCCACATCTAGGATTCTGCACCCCGAGGTTTAGATATTAAGTTTCTCGTCCCGTTTTCCGTCCGGGAATACGAAATAATTATGAATAATTCGGAATAATTACGAGGTAATGCGGAAAAATGTTACGTAACAGATTCGTAATTCCGGATTCTATATCTCGAATTCCGAATCGCAATTCCACTTTACGGATTCCAATTTGCAGTTTCCAAATATAGAATTCTGTACTACGAGGTTTAAATATTAAATTTCATATCGCGCACTCCTTCCGAGAATAAGAAATAATTACGGAATAATACGGTATAATAACGTAATGATACGAATTAATTTCAGATAGTGAAATAATTTCTCATTCCTCCCAGAGATAGAGACTAAATGCGGAATAATTTCATATACCATTAGATTTCTAATTCCGCATTCCACATTCCGGATTCCACTTTCCAGATTTGAAAACGCGGATTTTGAATCCTGAGGTTTAGCAATTGAATTTCTTATCCCACCTTAATTCTGTCCAGAAATACGTAATAATTACGGGATAATATGGTGCAATAAGGGAATAATACGGATTAATTTCAAATAGTGGAATAATTTCCCATTCTGTATTCTGTCTAGGGAGACGGAATAATTACGATATATGGGGAATAATTTTACAAACGGAACTACTTTTTATCATATAATCGGTCCGGGGCTACGAAATAATTACGGAATAATTTCACTGACTAAATACGGAACAGTTTCATACCATAGATTTCTAATTCCCGATTTAACATCCCGAAAATTCCACATTTTGGATACCATTATCCAGATTTGACAACACGAATATTGCATTCCAATATTGATTGAATTGAAATTCTTATTTTCCCTAAATTTCGTCCGGGAATAGAAAATAATTACGAGATAATACCGTACAATAATATGAAATAATACGGAATAATACCTTGCATCAGATTTTTAATTCCTTATTCTAAACCTTAAAGTTCGTAATTCCACATTACGAATTTTACTTTCCTATTTCCGCATCTGGGATTCTACACCCGGTGGTTTAAATACCAAATTTCTTATCGCGTACTCCGTCCGGGAATTAGATATAATTACAAAATAATTCGATGTAATAGCGGAATAATGCGGATTAATTTCATACCATAGAGTTTCTAATTGCGGATTCCACATCCAAATTCCGCATCGCAAATACCACATTTCGGATACCACTTTCCAGATTTGATAACGCGGATATTGCATCCTGAGGTTTAGTGATTGAATTTCTCATCCCGCTTAAATTCCATCCGGAAATAGGGAATAATTATGAGATAATACGGTACAATACCAGATTAATACGAAATAATTTCAAATATGACAATAATTTTTTATTCTATATTATTTTGTCCCGGGATACGGATTAATCCCGAAATTTTACGGAATAATTACGACGTAATAGCGAGAATAATTTCACGTAGCAAAATTTTAATTCCCTATTCCAAATCTTGAATTTCGTAACGCAATTTCCAGATTCCGAATTTTAATTTCCAATTTCCGCATCTGGGATTCTGCACCTGGAGGTTTAAATTTTAAATATCTTATCGGGTAATCCGTCCGGGAATTAGAAATAATTACGGAATAATTCGATATAATTAGGGAATAATAAGAATTAATTTTAAATAGTGGGATAATTTCTCATGCCGTATTCCGACCGAGGATACGGACTAATTACGGAATAATAAGGAATAATTAAGAAACAATACAATAGAATTTCACGTAGCAGATTGATAATTCGGTATTTCAAATCCTGAGTTTCGTATCGCAAATTCCACATTCTGAATTTCCTTTTCCTATTGCCGCATCTGGGGTTCTGCACCCGGAGGTTTAAAAATTAAATTTCTTATCGGCTAATCCGTCCGGGAATTAGAAATAATTTCGGAATAATACGATATAATGATGGAATAATATGAATTCATTTCAAATAGTGGAATAATTTCTTATTTTGTATTCCGACCGAGGATATGGACTAATTACGGAATAATACGAAATAATTTCATACGACAGAATTTCTAATTCCGGATACCACATTCCGAATTCCGCAACGCAAATTCCACATTCCGAATTCCATTTTTCAGATTTCTCAACGCAGATTTTGCATCCCGAGATTTAGGGATTGAGTTTCTCATCCCGCCTTAATTCCCTGCGGGAATACAGAATAATTACGATATAATACGGTACAATAACGGAATAATATGGAATAATTTCTCCTTCTGAATTCTGCCGGGGATATGAAATAATATCCGAATCCCTGATCCTGCTTCCCGAAGTTTACATATATAAGTTCTCATCCCGTATTAACGGAATAATTACGGACATACGTAATAGTTACGGAATAATACGGAATACTTTCACCTAGCGTAATAATTTCATATTCGGAATGATTTTTCATCCCGTATGACGTTCAGGAATTCTCAATAATTACGGAATAATAACGGGATAATACGGAATAATTCCAAATATAAGATTTTTAATTCCCGAGACCACATCTCGAATTTCACATCGTAAATTCGACATTCCGGATTCCACTTTCCAGTTCCCACATCTCGGATTCTGTATCCCAAATTTTACATACTAAATTCCTTATTCCGCATTCCCGGACTGAATATGGAATAATTTCACAAAGCAAAATAATTTCTCATCCCGTATTTTATCCGGATTCCGAAACCCAGATTTCACATCGTGGATCTACAGGGATTTTGAAAAATAAAGAAAAGTTTTTATACATCTTTTTTCATATAAAAATATCGTTTTTCACCAAAAGCTGAGTCACGTTTTGGAAACATTTTTTAAAATGTAATTTTCTTTACTAAACATTAAAAAATAATGGATTTAAAAAGTTTAGGAGTAATGGAAAATAAAAAGCAGTCAAGGTCGGACCATGTCGTCTAGGTTGGGTCACCGTTGAAAATTAATAAAGCATGGAGGAAAATCTTTCAAAATAACTTGCAGATGACTAAAAAATTGCCAATAAACTAGAAAACCAAAAAAAGAAACATCAATTTTGTTAATATTCAGATTTTTCCAATAAAAATAACATTTTCGTCAGCTTCTTATATTCAAAACCAATTTTTAATACTATGAATAAACATTTTTTCAAAGTAAAAATTAAACGTTTCATAATCAACAAACCTTCAATTTTTTATCTCATTTATTTCTGCAAATAAAGTTAAGTCAATTCTGCGGTTTATTTCCAGTAGCTAATGCAACAACTATAATGAAATGAGAAGCAGCAATTAAGCACAGAACATAATTCAATTAGGAGTAAAATAATAATAATAAACACAAGAGGAAATAGTTCTATTTAAGAGTCTTTAACAGAATAGACAAGCAGAAGGAAAGTGAAGAGGAGAAAAGTGAAAAAAAAACTCTTTGAAAAGAAAACGAACGGTTTCCGTGCAACACTTGAAAAGCTCAATATTGCTGGTAACCCAGTTTTTTTCTCGATTTATACAAGCTGTTTTATGCAACTGGAAATTCTTCTTCGCAAGAAAAATAAATTTTCTTTCAAATTATGTTTGAAAATAAACTAAGTAAGCAACGAGAAAGTTTCTTTTTCCTTCTTTCTTTCACTTTTTAACTCGAATCTAAGGAATTATTACTCTTCTCTTTTCATTGTAATGAGATGCTCTCTTTGAATATTAAGAATTATAAAAATTAAGCTTATAATAAGATAAGAAATCTTGAAATGAGAAAAGGATTAATAACAATGAATAGTAACAATAATAATGAAAGACTTTTAAAGTTAACAAATGAAAAACATATTTAATATTCATTGCATTAAAATATCTAAATAAAAGTGAGAATATTGAAAGAGGATTTTTAAATGTTAATTTTACATTTATTTTAAATGCTGAATATCCCATTTGAAGAGTAGCGTTGACTGTTGATAAAACGACCACGTTCGCTCACTCAAGTTGGTTGTGGTGACTTCTAAGGCCTTTTAAAAAATAGGCAAGCATCACACCCAGGTAGAGTGAGGCCACGGGGACGCCAGTTTTTTCTTCTCGTATATATCTTCATCTTCCTTGCTCTCCTTATCTTTATCTTCTCACCATTATCCTCTTCCAGTGGTTTTTTTATAATCCTTAAAATAATGCCTTCGAATTCACATTAAAACTTAATAATTTTTTTAATTCTACTTAAAACTATTTAGAACTATTTAAAATTGATTAGAGCTTGCTTAAAACTGTTTAGAACTAGGTTAAAATTGTTTAAAACTAGTTCAGAAAGTTTAAAACTAGTTTGGACCTATTTGGAACAAGTTTGGAACTCTTTGAAACAAGTTTGAAACTATTTGAAACTAGTCCACAACTGTTTCAAAAAAATTCAACACTATTTATAAATAATCCAAAACTGCTTCAAACTGTTTGAAACTAATCCAAACTAGTTGTAAACTATTTAAAACTAGTTTAAAACTAGTTTGGAACTATTCGAAATAAGTTCGGAACTGTTTGGAACTTGCTTAAAACTGTTTAAAACTAGTTTAAAACTGTTTAAAACTAGTTCGAAAAGTTTAAAACTAGTTTGGACCTATTTGGAACAAGTTTGGATTTATTTGAAACAAGTTTGGAACTATTTGAAACTAGTATACAACTGTTTCAAAAAAATTCAAAACTGTTTAGAAATAATCCAAAACTTCTTCAAACTGTTTGGAACTAATCCAAACTAGTTGTAAACTATTTAAAACTAGTTTAGAACTAGTTTGGAACTATTCGAAACAAGTTCGGAACTGTTTGGAACTTGCTTAAAACTGTTTAGAACTAGTTTAAGACTGTTTAAAACTAGTTCGGAAAGTTTAAAACTAATTTGGACCTATTTGGAACAAGTTTGGAACTATTTGAAACAAGTTAGGAACTATTTGAAACAAGTTTGGAACTATTTGGAACTAGTCCACGACTGTTTAAAAAAAATTCAACACTGTTTAGAAATAATCCAAAACTGCTTCAAACTGTTTGGAACTAATCCAAACTACTTGTAAACTATTTTAAACTAATTTAAAACTAGTTCGAAACTATTTGAAACATGTTTGGAACTATTTGAAACTAGTCCACAACTGTTTCAAAATAATTCAACACTGTTCTGAAATAATCCAAAAATGCGTCCAACTGTTTGGAACCAGTCCAAACATGTTTCAAAATATTTGAAACTGGTTGAACTTTTTAAAAATACTTTGCATTTATGTGAAACTATTCAATAATGTCTAAAACTTTTTTTGGTTTTCGAATTTATTTGAAACTCATTTAAAACTGCTTGAAACAGGTCCAAACTTGTTTCAAAATAGTCCAGACTTATTTAAAACTAGTTTAAAAATATTTAAAACTTTTTAGGGCAAGTCCATATTCAACATGTTTGAAACTAAACGTTAACTATTTGAAACTAGTTTAAAAGTGTTAGAAACTAGTTTGTATTTGTTCAAAACTAATTTGGATACACTTAAAACTTGAAACTAGTTACGAATTTTGGGAAACTAGTTTGAAATTATTTGAAACTATTTAAAAACTGCTTTAAACTAGTTCAAACATGTTTGGAATTAGTTCAAAACTTATTCCAAACTATTTGAAACAACTTTAGAATAGTTTAAAATTGGTTTAGATTTTTTTGAAAAATTAGTTCAAAACGGGTTAAAACAGTTTGGAGCAAGTCTAAAAGTGATTTAAACTAGTTCTGAATTATTTAAAACTAGTTCGAAATAGTTCAAAACTAGTTTTACTTTATTTGAAATCTTTTCAGGACTGTTTATTGAAACCAGTTCGGAACTGTTTGAATCTAGTTTGGATTTATTTTAAACTATCTTGGATAGATTTGAAATTAGTTAGAAGAACTTTTTGAAATTAGTTTTGAATTACTTGAAACTAGTTCAATACTCTTTCGAACTAATCCAAACGTGTTTGCAGCCGATTTGAAACCTATTCAATATTGTTCAAAACCAGTTCCAAACAGTATAATATTATTTTAGATTTATTTAAAACTGCTGTTTCGAACTAGTTCGAAACTTACTCAAAACTGTTTAAAACTCTTTCGGAATGGTTTATAGTTAATATGGATTTATTTTTCAATTACTTCAAAATTGTTTGCAACTAGTCCGGAACTGTTTGAAATCAGTTCAAAACTGTTATTGAAACTAGTTTGGATTTATTTAAAACTACAGTTTCGAACTTGTACGAAACTTATTCAAAACTGTTTAAAATTATTTCGAAATTGTTTATAATTAATATGGATTTATTTTTCAATTACCTCAAAATTGTTTGCATTTAGTCCTGAACTGTTTGAAATCAGTTTAAAACTGTTTTTGAAACTAGTTTAGATTTATTTGAAATAATGTAAACATTGTTTTGAACTAGTCAAAACATGTTTGGAATTTTTTGAAAACGTTTTGAAACTAGTTTGGTATTGCTTTAAACTATTAGTGCAGATTTATGTGAAACTAGTTCAAAACCGTTATAAAACTAATAAAAATTTATTTGAAAGTATAATAAAATACTAATTTAAATTACCTTTACTGGATTATTTAGCGAAAATTCAATAACTGTTCAAGTACTGTTTCAAACTAGTTTAACCATTTTCGCACTAACTAGAAACTGTTTGGAACTAGTTAAAAACTGTTTAGAACTAGTTTAAAATAGTTTAACAACAATTTAGCACTATTTAAAAAAACTAGGAAACCGAAAAAAAAGTTTTAAAAAATTTAAAACTAGTTTGAAACTGTTAGAAACTAGTCCAAATATGTTTGAAACGAGTTTAAAACTGTTTGAATATAATTTAATACTTCTTGCAACTACTTCGGAACTATTTTGAAACTATTCCGAAACTGCTTGAAGTTTGTTTTGATTTATTTGAAACTAGTCCAAAAATACTTGAAACTAGTTCGGAACTGTTTGGACTAGTTAAAAATAATTTCAAACCTGTTAGTTGTTTCAAAACTAGTTTGTAAATGTTTGAAACTTGTTTGAAACTATTTAGAACGGCGTTAGAACTGTAAATATATAGCTATTGGCACTGAACGACGGACGGACAAACAGACGAATGCTCAAAAATAAAAAGCTGACAATATCAAAAAATAGTGTTTCGAAAGATTGGAAAAAAGGCAATAAAATATTGTAAACGTATATATCTTTATTTGTACGTAACTTTATGCAAAAAAGAAAAATAATATTGTACATGTGTGTGCAATTATCTGAAAATTGTCAACTCGCATGAATATTTGATAAAATTATGCGTTCGCGGGTCCAAAAGGGAAAAAAATTTCTCATGGTGTCTAAAAGAGTGTTTGGATTATATCGACCAGGAAACTCGATAGCCTGTGAAGAACGAGTGCTCTCTCTTTGTGCATCAATGGGAGCCCTTAGAAATGCAACGTGGCTATAATACTTAGTCTCGTCTCAAGCCCTTGACAACCCCTTTCGTTCGCCTACCAACTGTGCCAAAAAAATGCAGGGCTCAACTGCAACTCAGAAACTGATGAATAAAAAATAAGATAAATCACAATTTGGAGACATAGTTTTTTTTTTACCATTTTTTATTATTTCTTTAAATCTGTGATTTGAAAATTGTAAGTCTGTATTATGCATTGGTGAGAATGTTAAATTTTTGGCACTTTTCATTCTAAGAACCTAGGAAAGTATAAATTTCATGTCTGTCTGTTTGTCTGTCTGTGGCAAAACTCTGTAGACCAACGACATTTAAACGGCTGATCCGATTTAAACAAAACTTACAGATGTGTTGGGTATTAAACAAAACTAGATTTTTAAACCTTTAGAGTTTAGTATTTTTAATTAGAACGAAGGAGATTATGCTTTTTATATTTAAAAATTTTTAAACCTATGTAACATTGTTTAGATTTAAAATTTTGTTATACTTTTTGTTTCGAGTATCTATAGAAATCGGAAATTGACGGTAGATCAATTTCATGTCTGTCTGCCTGTCTGTATGTTTGTGCCAAAACTTTGTGCATCAACGACATTCAAAAGGTTGATCCGATTTAAATGAAATTTGGAGATGTATTGGCTATTGAAGAAATTTATAGGTTTATAAACTTTCAGAGTTTTGTATTTTTAATTAAAACAAAGGAGGTTATGTTTTTTCAAATTTTGACATTTTTTAATCTATGTAATATCGCTGAGACTCTCAAATTCTTGACACTTTTCGTTTTGAGTATCTATAGGAATCCAAAATTGAGGTAGATCTATTTCATGTCTGTCTGTCTGTCTGTGACAAAACTTTGTACACTAACCACATTTAAACAGCTGATCCGATTAAAACGAAACTTGGAGACGTATTTCGTACTGAAGAAAGTCAGGCTTATAAACTTCAAGAGTTTTGCACTTTTAATTAGAACGAATGAGGTAACGTTTTTTACCATTTTTAAAATTTTAAATCGATGCAAGATTGCTCAGAATCTCAATTTTTTTACATTTTTCGTTTCAAGTATGGAATCCGAAATTGACGGTAGATAAATTTCATGTTTTTCTGTCTGTCTGTCTGTCTGTCTGTCTGTGACAAAACTTTGTACACCAACCACATTTAAACGGCTGATCCGATTAAAACGAAACTTGGAGACGTATTGGGTATTGAACAAAGTTAGGTTTATGAACTTTCAAATTTTTGTATTTTTAATTAGAACCAAGAAGATTATGCTTTTTCAAATTTTAACATTTTTAAACGTATGTAACATCGCTGAGCCTCTCAAATTCTTGACACTTTTCGTTTCGAGTATCTAGGAATCCGACATTGGTGATAAATAAATTTCATGTCTGTCTGTCTGTCTGTGACATAACTTTGTACACCAACTACATTTAAACGTCTGATCCAATTTAAACGAAACTTGGAGATGTGTTGGGTATTGAACAAAGTTAATTTTCTAAACTTTAAGAGTTGGGTATTTTTAATTAGAACGGGAGATATATTATGTTTTCTCGAATTTTCTCTGATCGTGTAATTAATGTAATATTATTTCTGAATTTGTAAAAGTAAGATTATTTGTGTGATTGAGTTTTTGGTGGCAATTTTAAGAGGATGAAAAATAGTCTGACTAGCAAGAGCTTCTGTTTGATCTAGGTCGGCTGCGTTCAGAATGTAAGGTCCAACTGATTGTTCTCATCATCGGTTATCCTGGAGCTTCATTCCTTATCCAACTGAAGTGGATTTCGGCTTGAAGACTTAAAGCTGATTTATTGGCTGGTCGAGTGTTGAAAGCTAGGGAGCTTGTAGGAACAAGCTCTCTCCATTCACCCGGTTAGAATTATTCCTTCTGACATATTTCTTTCGACTGCTTTAATAAAGCAATTTTCAAAAAGCTCTTTTAATGATTTGAATAACTGCTTATGTGACTATTATGCATATATGAATGCATATTATGATCATTTACTGGCATTAGTAGTATTAATAATAATAATAATAATAATAGTATTTTTTATAATAATAGTGATTATATACACTGCAAAAACAAATGTCAACAAATGTCTCAAATATGGGGACACAAGACACATATTGTGTCTCACTCTGAGACATATGCGTCTCAAAGTGTCTCATTTTGAGACATATTGTCCCAGCAATTTTTACAGTGTATACGGATAATAATCTTCAAGTTTCATACATTCTTTCATTTCTGTCCACACCTAAAGTTTGTCACTAAATATTTATTTTTAAATCATTTATTTATTAAATTAAGGATGTTCAAATCATTGTTTTAACGTCAAACTAAAAAAATGATTTTTCACATGAAATAAAAATATTATTAAAATTGATTTCATCCAATTTTGACAAATAATAGCTCATTTTAATTATTGAAACATTCTCTATAACAATAGGAAAACATTTTATTTTAAAATTAAAGACAAGAAAATTAATTATTTTTAAAAAACAGGTGTTCATTCAATTATGGACGGTAATATATTTTTCCAAATTTTCAACAATTATTTTCTCCAAATTTCAATGTCCTTTCGCACTTTTTACTTATTTTCATAAATTTTCAATTACTTTCTACCTTTCAATAAATTACAATAAGATACTTTATTTTTTTTTAAATTAATTTCATCAATATATAATTATTTTTAATAAATTATAATCAGTGTCGTCATTTTTCAATTTTTTTTCAATTCATTTTCTCAATTTCTGATTATAATTGCAAATTTCAATGATCTATTTTTACATTTTCAATTATTGGCATCAATATTCATTTTTTTCATTTTTTCATTTTAATATTGAATTTATTTTACAAATATTTATTAAATTTCTACTTATTTTCTTGAAAAAACAAATATATTTAAAAATTTTTTTCTATGATCATCAATTTTGAATGATTTTCTTTTACTTTAAATATCATCTTCAATTTTTTCAATTATTTTTCTTAAATTTCAATTATTTTCTTCAATTATCAATTATGTTCTTCAATCATTTTGTTTAGTTTTTAATTATTTTCACTAATTTTCATTAATCCTATTTTCAAATAGATCCTTTAAATTATTCTATATTTTTTTAATATTAAAATTTCAATAAATTTTTCATCTTTAATGTTCTATTTTTTTGTTGTTGTTATTATGCAATGTTTTCTTTAAAGTATCTATATAATTAAAATCTTTCAATTTTTTAATTACTTTTATAAACACTTACTTATTTTCAATAATTTGTCATGTGTCATAACTTTTCAATTTTTTTAAAAATTAATTTCTTTAATTTATAAATATTAATGCAAACTTCAATTATCCATTTCAATTTTTTCAATTGTTGTCATCTAGATTCATTTATTTAATTAGCAATATTAAAATTGAATTTTTTTCAAATATAAATTTTTATTTATTTTCTTGAAATGCCATTTGTATTTTTTAGAATCTTTTCAATAATGTTCTTCAATTTAAGAATGTTTACAGTAAGTGGAGAAAATAAATTAAAACATTTTTTAATGATCTTCTATATGAAATATAATGTTTAATGTTCTCAATTATTTTCATTAATTTTCAATTAATTTCGTCATTTTATGTAATTTCTTCCATTTATGAAAATTTCAATTATCCATATCAATTCAATTATTGTCATCTATATCCATTTCTTTCCATTTTTCAAAATTAAAATCTTTATTTATTTACTTATTTTTTTGTTTCAATTATTTTATTAATTTTTTTTTATCTTCTTAAAATGTGAATTATAATAAAAACTTTTTTTTTAATAATGTTCTTCCATTTCCAATGATTTTCTTTTAGTTCAAATATATTCTTTAATGTTTTTAATTATATTCTTGAAATGATTGTTTGAATTATTTTACTAAATTAAATATTAATATTAAATATTAAATAAATATTAAATTTTTTAAACAGTTGAATTATATTTTTCAACATTTTTAATGATTTTCTTCGATTTTCAATTATTACTTTCCTCGTTCTATTTAAAATACATTTTTTAATTTTCAACTGTTTATTATAATTGTTGTAATTATTTTCTGCTAATATCATTCCTTTATTTAAGTTGAATTTTCTTCATTTTAAGGTATTTTCTTTTAATTTGCATGTTGTTTTAGTTCTGACAATATTTGCAATTATTTTCTTAATTTTAAACTCTTTTTTTTTTTTAATTTCTTATTTTTTAATTCGAATGATATTTTAACCTTCACTATATTTGCAATTATGTTCACAATTTTAAACTGTTATTTATACATTTATAACGTAATATTTATTTTTTTAATTTAAATTTATTTGCTTTAAATTTCAATTATAACAAAAATTTCTTCAATTCAGGGAATAAGAATTAATCGTGACAAAAAGCGAATATTAGGGCTGCGCACGAGACCGAGAAATTTCACTTATTGTTAATTTTGCTGCTTGTCAGCTCCACATTTTAAACAACATCTTATTTTTAATCTTATTTAGCTGAGAATTTGTAAGCCACAGCGACACTATTAAATCAACAAGACCCAAGACGTTTTTAACAATAAACAACTGATTTGCAAAACTTATCTTTTTATAATAAATAAGTTAACAATTGTATTCTGCAATGACTATGTTTTATTTTTTTTTTATTTTTATAAGATCGAGACTAGACAAGACCACAATTATGAAGGCGATACCGAGACGATACCAAGCGTGACGAGACCGAGACGATACCGAGACGAGACCATCAATTTTCAATTTTTTCGAGACCGAGACGAGACTCTGTCAAATATCGTATCGTATCGTATCGTGTGCAGCCCTAGTACAAATAATTGTTAAACTTGTTTTATTAACATTTAAATATTATATTTAAAATACTTATAATTGTTGATAACTAAAGTCACAGAAACAACTCGCGCGTTATATATTTTAGTGTATAACAACATTTTAAAAAAATTACAGTAATAATTTAATTGTTGACATATACAGGGCAATATTAACAATTAAAACATTAAGTATACGATTAATTGTTTGCTCAGAAAGTTTGTGAGAATATATAATTAAGACGGTCTTTGTGACGTATTGTGGCATCTTCTCACTGTTTACGAGTCCGTTGTTCTCTCATCATTTAATTACCTTAGAGAACTGAGAGGATTTCGCCTGTTACACAACGCGTGGAGTAGTATAATTAATAGCTAATTAACCCTCAAATGGGAATGTAAATGCAACATTGTACAAGATCTACTTGTCCCAAAAATGTTAAATAATGTTTATTCAGATTTTAAAACTTAATTTTTACATTAAAAAATAGTGAAAATTAATACCAATTACACAATTCTTTTAAACAAAAATGATAATAAAATCGAGTATCAAAATTTCGAAAAATAAAAAATTTCGAGCTACAAAAAAAGTGTAGAAATGAAAAGCATTGTTTTTAATTGTGGAACTTGGATTAATTATTGGACTACAGAATTATTTACATGGATAGATTAAAAAGTGATTTTCTACAAATAAAGCCTTTTTCTAATGTAATAATTCTAGTGAATTGGGTTTCGCGTAAACTTAGAAGGAGAAAAAAGTTTTTTCAGGAAAAAAATGAGAAGAAAATATTGCCCGATTTCAGAAGCCGTGGAAAGCTTGGAAGCTTTGTTCTTTATTTGTGACCAGGCACTCGACACTAAGTTTGATTTCAACTGCCGGCGACAACTGCAGCATAAACTGGAGTAAAGTTGTTCGAAAATTGGAAAGTGTTTGTCGACTGACTTGAAACAATAGTGGCTACCTCGTAAGGTATAAAAATCTTGATTCTGAAACGAATTTTCGGTAGGATTAGTTTTTTTTATGGAACTTCAATCCACAAAAGCGCATTTCTGATCAAAGTCTTTTCATATTTTATTATGCTTTTTAATGCTGTAGTAATATTACCAAAGTTTATTCCATTCATGACAATTAAACGGAATGGTAAAAAATTCCATACTTTGCTTATCAACTTTTTTAATATTTTTTTTTCGGTTCCTGTAATTCGGAATTTACAATTCCATATTCCTGCTTCTAGGTCTCCGATTCCACATTTCCGATTCTACAGTCCAATTTTCACATCCCGAATTTCAGATATCTGATTCCAAATTTAGGATTTTACAATCTGGACTTTTAGATCTCGAATTCCACATCCCGGAATTCATATTCCGGATTCTACATCTGAAATTCCCCAATTCCGATCCCACATTCCACATTCTACAACTTTGGTTCCCCACCTGGATTGGTAGAGAACGGAATATGGAATCTGGAATTTAGAAGGTGGAATCCTAGATGTGGAATTCGGGATGTTCAACTTGAAATGAAGATTCCGAAATGTGAAATCCTGAATTTAGAATCCGGAATTCGAAATTTATGATACTGAATCCGAGATGTGAAATTCGGAAACTAAAACTCGAAATGTTAAATCTGAAATTTAGAAGTTAGGATTTAAAAGTTAGGTCTATGGAATTCAGGACGTAAAATCCGGGATGCTGAATTTGTGATCTAAAGCTTAAAATAAAGAATAAGAAATGGTGAATTCCGAAATAGGATTTTAGAATGTTGGATCTGAGATCTGAAATTCTGGATCTGGAATTTAAATGTAGAATTTAGAATGCGAAGTCAGGAATGGAAAATGTAAAATCCGAAATGTGAAACTCAAAAAGTAGAATCTGGAATGTGGAATTTGGAATTTAATATGTGGTATCCAAGTTGTTGAATTCGAAATGCGGAATAGGGAATATAGAATCCATGATTTCAAATGTGTTATCCGAGATCTGGAAATTTGAACGTGAAACTCGGAATATAGAATTCCAAACGTGGAATTCTGAATGTGGAATTAGGAATTTTGGACTTGGGATCCGGAAAGTGGAATTTTGAATATGGAATTCGGAATTAGGAATTTAGGGATTGAAATCCGGAATGTGGAATTCTGAACGTGAAATTTGGAATTAGGAATTTATGATTTGGAATCCGGGTAGTGGAATTCTGAAATTCCAGTGATGGTTCATTTACTTCTAATATTCAAACAGGTATAAAATGCTTCGCTAAATATTATATTATTATTATTGATCCTTAAACTAGCCTTACTCTGATAATTACTGTGAATGTTAATAGTATGACATAAATAACTCCTCCCCAGTTTTCATATCATACTATATCTACTTTATCTATATTAACTCCTTCATCTATCATTTTTGACAAATATTTACCTAAATTCGAATTTCACTAAAAATAGCTTCCAAAATAACACACTTACATTAATTAAATCCATTATCCGCAGATAATTATTTTTCACCATTAGTAATAAATTTTTTTTTCTTTAATCTTGATGTGAAAATCTATGCAAATTACAGAACACAAATCAAACAGTTTGACCATTTTTTCCATTCTGTGTTCGCATTAAAATCACAGCATCGATTTCGTAATGCATTAATAAATTAAAAATAGTCGCTGAATTATGACACGTGAAATTACGCTATTGTTGTACAATGCACAGAGATCGTCATTTATTGCCAGTTATAAAATTTATTACCCCTCTGGATGACAGTTTTTCGTTCTAATATATTATAAATATAGCTTATCTTTCAATATCTACATACCTATTGTTCACGTACATAAGTTTGAATTTTAGTTTGTCTCTAAAAGTAAAAAAATCAGTAGAAAAAGTAAACGCACAGCGCCTACAATCGAGGGTTGATTTCCATGGGTAATTTTAAAGAATCCCTAAGAATTTTTCAGGAATTTCCTAGCAATTTCCATAAATATCGTAGGATTTTATTTAAATTTTCAAGGAATTCCCTAGAGATTCCTAGGAATTTTCTAAGAATTCCCATAAATGTCCAAGGATTTTTCTTAAATTTTCAAAGAATTCCCAAAAATCTCCAGGAATTTCATTGAGGGTTCCCAGCAATCTCCCAGTAATTCTCAGGAATTTTTTTTAAGAATTTCTAGATAATTTCCAGGAATTCCCAAAGATGTCCATGGAATTTCTCAGGTATTTACCAAAATTTTTTTAACAAATCTCAAGAATTTCTACAGGATTCCCAGAAATTTTCCAAGAATGTCTAAGGATTTCCATAGAACTTCACAAGAGTTTCCAGGGACTTCATAGAAATTCCCAAAGATTTCATAGGAATATCCCAAGAGATCCCCAGAATTTCCCAAGCTTTTTCAGAAATCTGCAATTTGTTGTCTGGAATTTTCGAGGGGAAAATTTTCCAGAGAATTCCTCAGGAATAAATCAGAAATTTCTTATGGAATTCCAGGTATTTTCAGGAATTCGCAGAAATTTCCTATAAAATCCCAGGATTTTCCCAGAGATTCCCAGTGATTTCTCAAAAATATTCCAGAAATTTTGCAGGGACACTCAAAGATGTCCCAGGAATGATAAGAAATTACCTAGAAAATTTTTAGAAATTCCTCAACGATTTCCACGTATTTTCCAGAAATTGTAAAGAAGTTCCCTGGATTTTTCCGAAAATTGTAAGGAATTTCCCAGAAATTTCGCAGGGTTTCTGAAAAATGCTTAGGAATTCCCAGGAATGACCAGGGAAGAGGGACTTTTTCCCCAAAAATTATACAGAAATTTCTTAAGAATTTGCATGTATTTTTTAGGAATTTCAAGGAAGTCCCAAGCGTTTCTAGGAATTTTAAAGGAGATTTTTTGAATTTTCAAGCGGTTTCCAGGAATTTTTTTTAGGAAATCCTAGAAATTTCTAAAGCGCTTCCACAAAATTTAAATAAGTTCTCCTCAATTTTCAAGGGGTTCCAAGGCCTTTTTGAAAACTTCAAGACATGCACAGGTATTTCTTAAAGATACCCTAGAAATTTTCTAGGCACTTCCTTTGAGTTCCCAGAAATATCCTAAGAATTTACGAAGAGTTCCTAGAAATTTCTTACGAATTCCCTTTCCCAGGAATTCGTAATTTTTTAACTTTAAAGGAGTTTTCTGGGATTTCCCAGGGATATCCCAGGAATTTCCTAACAATTTTCCTGGAATTCCCAGGTATTTCCCAAAGATTTCGAAGGAATTTTCTAGAAGATCCCAGGCAATTTACAGGAATTCTCAGGAATTTCCCAAGCGTATCCAGAAATTTTAGAAGACTTCTTTATAATTTTCAAAGAATTCCCTGGAATTCTCCTGGTGTTTCCTAGGAATTGTCCTTGAATTCTTTAGAATTTTCCAAGAATTTCCAGGGATTTCCCGAGATTCTACAGGAATTTCTAAGAAGTTGCCTGTAATTTTATAGGGATTTCCAAGAATTACCAAGGAATTTCACAGGGATTCCCAGGAATTTTCCGAGGATACCCAGGAATTTCTCAGAGATTTTTTATAAATTTTCCAAGAGTTTCCAGAAATTTTCCGAAGATTTTCAAGGAATTCTCCAAAAGATCCCAGTCATTTTCCGAAAAATTCTCAGGAATTTTCTTTATATTCGCAGGAATTTCCCAAGCGTTTTTAGGAATTTTAAAAGAGATCTTTGGAATTTTAAGGAATTCCCAAGAATTTTCCATGGATTTCCCGAGAATTTTTAGGAATTTTCAAGAAGTTGTGTGTAATTTTCAAGGGATTTCCAAGATTTTCTAAGGAATTTCCCATGAATTCCCAGGGATTTTTTAAGTATTCCCAAGAGTTTCCCAGAAATTTTCTATAAATTTCTTAAGAGTTCCTAGTAATTTCCCAACCGTTTCCAGGAATTTTAAAGGAATGCTTTGGAATTTTCTAAATATTTTCCATGAATTTCCTAAGAATTTCCAAGTAATTTCCTTTGAGTTCCCAGGTACAGAGAACCATTCACATGAATTCCCCAGGAATTATTCAGAGATTTCCTAAATATTTTCAGGTATTTTCCAAAAATTCCCAGGAAATTCTCTCAAGTTCCAAGAATTTTTCCAAGTGTTTTTAGGAATTTTAAACAAGTTTTCTGGAATTTTTAAGGGTTTCTCCAGGAATTTCCCAAGGATTTCCAGGGATTTCCCAATATTTTCCAGGAATTTCGAAGGAGTTGCCTAGAATTTTCAATGGAGTCCAGGGATTTCCAAGGAATTTTCCAAGAGTTCCCAGGCTTTTTGCAGAGATTCTCAGGATTTCCTAGAAATTTCCTAGGCATTTCTAGGAATGTCCAGGGATTTTCCAGGTATTCCTAAAAATTATTCAGAAAATTCCTAAAGATTTTTAGGTATTTTCCAGGAATTCTCAGGAATTTCGTTTTAGATTCCAGGCATTTCCCAATCGTATCCAGGAATTTTTAAGGAGATCTTTGGAATTTTAAACGGGTTCCCAGGGATTCTCCTGAAGATTCCTAGGAATTGTCCTTGAGTTCTTTAGAATTTTCAAAGCATTTCCAGGAATTTCCCGAGATTTTTCAGGAATTTTCAAGAAGTTGCCGGTAATTTTCAAGGGATTTCCAAGAATTTCCAAGAAATTTCATAAGCGCTTATCGAAATTTTAAAGGAGTTCTCTGGAGCTCAATTTATTTTTCAAGCGTTTCTAGGAATTGTGAATGGAATTTTTAAGGGAATCTTCAGGAATTTCCTAAGAATTTTTCTGGAATCAACTAGGAATTTGCGAGTAATTTCTCTTGAGTTCCCAGGAATTTTCCAAGAGCTTATAAGAATTTTAAAGAAGTTCTTTGGAACTTAATTCATTTTCCAAGTGTTTCTAGGAATTTTGAAGGGGTTCTCTGGAATTTCTAAGGGAATCTCCAGGAATTTCTTAAGAATTTTTCTGGATTTCCCAAGAATTCTCTAAGAATTTTTTTGGGATACTCAGGGATTTCACATGAATTGACAAATGTTCCTAGGAAGTTGCCATTCATTTGTCATGAATTTTTTAGGGTCTTCTTAGGAATTATCCTTGGGGAATCCTGACACCGCAAAACACTGCTATTTTCTGTGAACATCGGACGGACGGACGGACGTACGCCAAAGTCTCATTTTAAGAATTTCGGACCAGGGCCGAAATCCTAAAAAGTATCAGGACAATAATTAAACTTTTGAATATTAAAATTCAAATAATTGTCAAATTTGTAAATATATTGAATCGAATTACTGAATAATTGTAAAAAAAACAAAAATTAATGCACCTCTATTGAATCAGTTGAATTACGAAGTTTATGTCTGACTAAAACTTATCGCTACTACTTGTCGGTATTTCAGTAGTCGAAACCTTTTTCGCTCAGACGTCTGTCTGTTCAAGAGACTCTTGCTTGTATCACGTGTCCCTTCTTCGCAAAGAATTTCACAAATACGTAACACTTAAAATAAATGTAATTTTAATATTTTCAGAGATAATGTAAACATTGTTATATTTAGTAAAAAGAATCATTTTTCATTTTTATTTGTTTTTTACGAGAAAAAAATCATATATAAATAGAAAAAGCATTTTCACAAGAATTCAAAATTTACTCCATTTGATTCAGTTCTAAACGGTTTTTTAGGTAAGAAACGCGAAAAAGCCAATTTAGACGTTTGAAAAGTTTCATTCTCCATGATTTCCCAGCGGAGAAATGCATCGTTTCTTTTTCTATAGCAATTCTACATTTGAGAAACTCTCTTGAACGGAAAGACCGCATTTTACAGTCGGTAGTCGACCGCAAACTGCTATACTGACGGGACAGCTCGTCACGTCGTGTTCCGGTCGTTACTTTCTTTCATAAGAGAAAAAGTCATTTTACCGACAAATCACAGTCACCTTTGCCCTTGGCTTGTAATTCCATGCCAGTTAAGCTGCAAACGTTTTTCTCTCCTTTTCCTTAATGCTCACTTAAACGATCTTTTTCTCGTTACGCTTTTAATTTTCTAGCAATTTTCAAAATTAACGTTAAAGTCGCTATATAAAGGTAAACATGGGTAAATTAGGGTAATAGGACAAAACTCACCCTATCTCAAAGTATAGCACTCTTTATTTTCAACTCACCTGAAACAGAAAAAAAGAAATTATATTTAGTACAAAAAAAATATTTTATGTATTATAATAAATTAATTTAAATCATTTTTAGGTTATGTTATATATGCAACTAAAAAATTAGTAGATTTCTATCCACTAAAAATTACAGTCGTTTTTTTAATAAATAATCAGTCAAACTTGACTATTGAATTAGTAGATTTTTTTACTAATAGTTAGTTATTTCTTAATAATTAGAATAGAGAAAAAATATTCTAACAATTAGTAAATTTCCACTAATTCAGATTTGGAGAGTACTTTATGAGAAAATAAATTACTAAAAATTAGTAGTTTATTACGCTCTAAATCTGAATTAGTTAAATGTAACTAATTACTATTAAAATCGAGGCTGAATTTTTGTTTTAGCAATTCGTTAATATTAACTAATTATTAGTGAAAAAAATAACTAAAAAATAATCAAAATTTGACTAATTGAATTAGTAAACAGAATTTTACTAAACTATTAGTTATTTTGACATAACCTAACAAATAATTTGACTAACATTTAGTTTTTTTACTAAGTGATTAGTAGAAATATAACCATTTGAATTAGTGACTGAGTTTTTGGTTGTAAATTATTTAATTTTAACTAATTCAGATTTAGAGAGTATAAAATATCGGAAAGAAACTGAGAGTAAATCATATTTTTGAAAATATAACCTATAATTAATGAACTTTTACTAATCAAATTCAGTAATTGTTATAATTTCTTTAAGCGAATTATTGTTGTTATGTTTATCAAATTTTGTTAAAATAAAAAAAAATCTGATTCTAGCTAAATTCCCAGAATTTTTTAGGTTCTACAATTAACTCAAGACAATTTTTGATTCTCTAATAAATTCAAGAACGTTTAAAATTCTAGAATATATTCCAGAGAAAATTGAATTCATCAATAAGTTCCAGAATATTTTACATTTCTTTCTTTTTAATGTTTTCCATTTTATTAAACATTCTAGAACAAATACTAGAAAAATTAAGATTCTACTATAAATTCTAGAGAATTTTAGATTAATTTTTTGATTTTTTAGATTAAAAATTTTTTTACCTTCCTCATCTCTTGTTATTAGTTTGTTAAAATCAGATAATAATTTTACGTTTCGCTCTGCAATGACATTAATTACTTTCAGATTGTTTACAATTTTTTAACAGCGTTATAATAATTATTCTAATATTCTTATAATATTCTTTAAGAAAAAAAGTTTGTATTTTAAAACGTAAAAAGAAGTTCGTTGAATTTTCGTTTATAAATTGATTGACACTTTTTGATCCTTCAAGCTTTATTCAATAAAAATTTAGAAATAAACATTATTAAATTGTTAAAACAATTGTTAAAATTTAGTTTCTAATTTTGTTGCTCATACTTGTCTTTATAGGCCTTCAAAAGATGCAAAATTTAAAAAAAAGTTGTATTTCTGTAGCTCTATTTAATAAAAAGTTCATAACCAATATAATAAATTACAATATAATATAATAAAAATATAATTATTTTGTTTAAACAATTGTAAAAATTATTATTTGTAGTTTGTAATTGGACCACTCTAATCTAAAATCTATGGAAAGCCACCCCTAAATATTGTCTGATTTAAAAACAGGGCTGATAAAAATCATGCTTTTTTTAAAAAAATCAAAAAAAAAAAAGATTTATTTCATTTAAATCGGACTTTTTTTTATTTAAATCAAGAATTGATTTTTTTTTAATATAATCACTATTTTAAATATCCAAATGTTTATTTCTAAGTAGTTTATTAAAGAAATGAAGAAAAAATTTTAAAAAACAACACAAGAAGGAAACAGTAACATAATTATATATAAAAAAATAGAAACTTTTTTCAAAAAATTAAACTATTTATGGACATTTTTTTACATTAAAATATTAAATAACAAGATAATTTTAAAAAAATGTTAAAATATATTACAAAAGAGAACAAAATTTTAAAATTAAAAAAAAATAAAGAAAGGAAATTCTATAAAATACAAGAACGATGCTCAAATGACAATATTTAGTACAAGATTAAATTCAAATAATATAAAATAAAGGAATAAAAGCTTTCAAAAAAAAAAGAAAATTTGGAAATTTTAAAAATGTCGATAAAAGCATCAAATAAATGTTTTCAAAAATTCCTATAATTATAAGATAAAAACTAAACAATTGAAAAGAAGGTGCTTCCTTCTTAAAAATGGAAAAAGGATGACAAAAATTAAAGAATTAATTACAATGCAAGGAAGAACTAAAAAAATAGTGAAACGTCAAGAAAATTAAATCAATAGGATAAAAATAGAGAAATAATTTTTTCCTTAAATCTAACAAAGTAAAAAAATGTAAAAAGTACAAAAAATAAAATTAAAAAATGTTTATATTAAGATAAATAAAATGAAAGTCCACAAAAGAAACTTAAAAATCATATAAAAATAAAAAAGTTTAAGCTAATTAACCAAACACATTTTTATAATATTACACTTAAAATAAGTCCAACAATAAATGTAGAAAATTAAAGAAAATCTAAAAACTTTATAGATTTTAGTTATGCTTTTACTAACAATTAGCCTTTTTTTTTACTAATAAAAAAATGGGAATATTTATTTTTAAAAATATGGAAATAATTATGAAAATTAACGAAATAAAAAGTTTAGTGAATGTTATAATAACGAAATTGTGTAAAATAATATTAAATAATTTGCACAAAAAGAGGAACATTAAAGAAAAACCAAAAATAAAAAGACAAATAAAAAAAAGAAAAAAATATCAAAAGTAAAAGTAGAAAAAAACTTTAAATTTTGTAAAAATAAAGATTTATATATATTTTCAAGAATACACACAATAAATAAATATATAAAAAAAATAAAAAAACGAGCGAGCGTTACCGAGCGAGTGTTGTTACGCTAGTAAGAAATTATAAGATAAACATTAAACAGTTTCCAAAAAAGTTTAAATCTCTTAGAAATTTTGTAAGAATATTAAAAAAATGAATATTGTGAATATGGAAAATAAATTAGGTTATTTCATTATTTTGTATTAATTAATATGCATTTAAATATGAATTAATTGAAATTTAAAAGTTGGAAAAAATTGGAGTATGACTTAATTGACGTTTAGAATTTATATAATTATAATGACTTGAAGATATAAAAATGTAGTACTATTTTTTGCTATCTTCGTACCAAACATTTGTAAATCGTAGGTATTTTGATTTTGATCTGTATTAGCACAATTTTTTGAATTTTTTAAAGATTAAAATATTAAAATTGAAATTTTTAAGATTTATCCACAAATTAGTGGGTTTTGTTTATGGTTTCTAAAGTTTTACATGCAGTATTAGACTTCCGGAGAATTGTAAAGTTTTTTTGATTTAAATCATGATTTTAATGCAAATTTTCCAATGATTTAAATCAATAACAGCCCTGTTTAAAAAAAAGAAGGGTATTTTTTTTTTTTTTCTTAAATATAGGAGCAGAGCATTTTGGACTTTCGTCTTCATGGACCTCCCTAATATATATATGTATTATTTTTAGGGTTACTACACAATGGGCACACAAGTCAAAAGGACGTATTTTGGACATGTGTGTCCACTGGGTATTTGGTCTACATATACATATATATATATATAATTTTATATAATTTTTTATATATATTTTTTTATAATAATAATGTGTATATATTATTTATACATTTATATTTTAAGGATAATACAAGATTTAGAGAGTAAATAATAATATAATAAAAAGAAATATATACCTATGAAAATAGAATGTGTAATTATAGTGTTTTATTATTAATGTCAGTTCTAATTATTATCATTAAACAAATATGTTGATAGTTTGAGGTCACGCTTAACTTGTGTAAACGAAGATATGTGCGAAACATGGTAAATGCCTGGAGCGAGGTCGAGCATTCGAGTGAAAAGCGTTGTAACTAATTGTTTTATTGAAGCAATTACCAACTGTTTAGAAGCAGAGAGTACTGCATAGCCTCCAGTTGTGTTGGTAATTCTCATGTCTATACATGTACCATTATTATTGTTTACTCTTCTAGGTTGACACGTGCCAAACCAACGTGACATTATTTTACCAATAAAAAGGTTCTGACCCACGATTGTTATTTGTTAACGACAAATGCAGAGCGCTAAAACCTCATAAAATACGTTTCTCAATGTAAATAGCGAATGAGTAATGATCTAAAATTGAAAGATAATAAAACGTCAATAATGCAATAACTCTAGCTGCCTTTCCTTATATAATCTATTTTTTATATTAATCTTTGCAAGTTTATTCTTTAGACTAAAAGATAACTTTAAAATTTTTAATTAATTGCAATTTGGAAAAAAAAATACCGTTGCGTAGATTATATATACACAATTTTCTGCGAGAAATAGTTTTTTAAAACTTGAAAAATGGCCAATAAATAATATACGTGGAATAAAAGCTTTTCTGTAAATAATGCATTTTCATGATTCTTTATGGATTCAATATGTTAACTTTAACCGAAATATGTCACTAAAGTGGTGTATCCTTTTATTGAAAACAAGGGTTTGCTCTAATGATGATGACTCCCTGCAGGTAGTCTATTGTTTGTTTTAAGAAATAAAATTTAAATTTCAAGGTAATTTGTATAATGAGCTGAGAGTTATTCCTTTTTCGTAAACTTTTAACAAATACCTTCTCTCCCTAACCAAGGAACCAGGTATAAATTATCCTTTTTCGTTAACTGTTAACGCTTTTCCGTTAACTTTTAACGCTGACCTTCAGTACTCGTTTCTTATATAGGATATTTTCAAATAAAATTTCACCTTTTGTAACAAATTTTTTATTTCTTTAGGATTATATGTTATTTAACACTTTTATTCGTATATTCGGTTCTATTTGAAATAAAGTTAGCTGATGCAATAATTAATTATTAACTATACCAACTTTTGGTATTATATAATATTTGAGTATTGGCAAATAATAAATTAAAATAGCTAATATTTGCAGTATCAGTTATTTAATCAGAAGCTAGAACAGCAAATAATTAACTAATTTTGCTAATAAAGTTTGAGTTTCATAAAAGACAACAGAAATTAAATTTACAAAAATTATTGGAAATAATTTTCTAGCACATCAACTGGTTTTCATTTAAAAAATAAATAATTAGTGAATAGGGAAAACAATTTTAGAAATATGTTTTCAAACACATTTATTTTGTACATTTTAATATCTCAAATAATACTTAAGAGCAAAAAAAAATTATGTTCCTGCATAAAGATAAAAAGAGGTTGTAAGAGGTTAACTCCGCTTTCTTTTATGTCTGAAACGTAAAAAATGTAGTTTTAAAAGTAAAGGTAACGACGACTTTATATTCAAATACTGAACGAAACATAGGAAAAATTGAAAATTAAAATTCTCCGCTATTTAATAAAGGGACTGGAACTATTAAATTAGTCTCTCTACATTTGAATTAGTTAAAAAAAAGTAATTGATCAATTGAGCAATAAACGGAAATAATAGGGGAAAAAATTCAATTTTGTTAAAAATAAAAAATGGTCATTAATTCTAAAAATTTCTGGAAAATATATACTTTAGGTAGTTTTTTTCTTAGTCTAGAATATTTTCTCCGAAAAAACTATGGTTAAAAAATAAAAATTAAAGAAGTTATGGAATGAAAAATATTCTAAAATGTTAAAAAAATAAAAAACCATGAATTATTATGCGAATTTTTTGTGAATTATATATTTTATGTGGGTCAATCGATTCGTATTGAGATAAAGAAAAAAAATTTTCTATTTATTAAGTTTTATTTTTAGCGTGAAAAATTTTTTGGCATAAAACGATATTTTTTTATAAAAAATAGTGTTTAAAAAAATTTGGTTGGGTATTTTAAAAATTCCTGAGTCGAAATTTAGATATTTATGAGCTTAATTAGCCATCAAAATTTTATTAAAATTCGTTAAGACGTTCTCGGGATATCCAAACGAAAAACAAGTTGCCACAAACATACATGAACACACACACACATGGAATTTTTCTTAAAACTGAAAATTTTGGCTTTTTAGATGAAAATATGTCGATTTAGACGGTATTTTTGGAAAATCGAAAATTTTAACGATCACAAAGCTTTCTGTATGAGAAAGCAAAAATAACTAATTACACTGTGTTACAAAAAATGACGAAGAAAAATTTCTTTGAATCGGACCTAGCCAAAGTTGTTCATCATGAAAAACTGAAAACAAATTGTGTTTTAATTTCCACCCCCCCATTCCCAAAGTTTTATTTTAGAAAAAGGGTGAAAAAGTTAGAAAATTGTCAATTTTTTTCAATTTTTTCAACTTTGGCAATGATTTCTTGACCAATTTTGTTTAGACTGTTTTTTTCTGTGGTGAATTATTTAAAGTGTATTTAATTCTGCGTCGAATGATCTTTTTTTGAATTAAATGGATGAAAAACTGTCTGAGTTATTGCATTTTTTGTCTTTATAATCATAGTATTTTTTGGAAAAATAAATGTTAAAAAATTTAGGTGACATTCTTAATTTTCAAAAGTTTACCAAAATTTACTAAAATATGTATTAAAAAAATGATAGAAGATAATAAGTACCACTTGCAACAATTAAAGAAAGCAAAAAAAATGAAAGTACTGTTTTTTGCTTAAATAAAATACTGCGAAAGTAAAGACAAAAAATGCAATAACTCAGTCACTTTATCATCAATTAAATTAAAAAAAAGCTCATTCAACGAAGAATTAAATACACTTTAAAAAATTTAGCACAGAAAAAAACATTCTAAATAAAATTGGTCAGTTAATCATTGACAAAGTTGAAAAAATTCCAAAAAAAATTGACAATTATAGGAGTCTAAACCCCCAAAATAGAGAATACAAAGAACATTTTTTTTTTTTTGAAAAAAAAAGTTTTACTTAAACCAAAAATTTTATTGTCTTAAATCGTCCCAAGCAACCCAAAACAAGACCAAAAAAAGTTGCAGCCTAAACTACCCTATGGAACCCTCTCATTTTGCCCCCTACTTAAAAAAAACATCTTTTCATTTTTTAAAAAATCGAATTTTAGTATCACCAAAAATTTTATTGGCTTAAATCATCCCAGGCAACCCCAAACAAGACGAAAAAAATTTGCAGCTCAAACTACCCTATGGTATCCTCTCATTTTGCCCCCTAGTGTTAAAAAGTATACTTTTAATTTTATAAAAAATCGTATTTTAGTTACATCAAAAATTTTATTCGATTAAATCATCGCAAGCAATCCCAAACGAGACCAAAAAAAGTTGCAGCTCAATCCACCCAATGAATCCCCCTCGTTTTGCCTCTTAATAATAAAAAATCAAATTTTAATTTTTTTAAAAAAATAATTGGTGTAACTAACATTCGAGTTTTAAAAATATTTTAAATTGCTTTTTTAACATTTGGCGGCAAAATGAAGGGGTTCCATAGGGGGGATTACGCTGCAACTTATTTTGGTCTCGTTTGGGGTTGCCTGGGATGATTTAAACCAATAAAATTTTTGGTGACACTAAAATTCAATTTTTTGAAAAATTAAAAGTTAATTTTTTAACATTAGGGGGCAAAATGAAAGGGTTCTATAGGGTGGATTGGTCTGCATCTGTTTTTGGTCTCGTTTGGGGTTGTCTGGGATGATTTAAACCAATACAATTTATGTTGTAACTAAAATTCGATTTTTTAAATAATTAAAAGTTGATTTTTTAAAATTAGGGGGTAAAATGAAGAGGGTCCATAGGGGGGATTACGCTGCAACTTTTGTTGATCTCGTTTGACGTTGCATGTGATCACTTAAGGAAATAAAAATTTAAGTGTAACGAAAATTCTATTTATTAATAATTTAAAGTTAATTTTTTATCATTAAGGGGCAAAATGAAGGGGTTCCATAGAGTAGATTGGGCTGCATATTTTCTTATTCTCGTTTGCGGTTGCCCGTGACCACATAAGGAAATAAAATTTTTGGTTTAACTAAAATTCGATTTTTTAAAAAATTAAAAGTTGATTTTTCAACATTAGGGGGCAAAATGAAAGAGTTCCATGGGGGGGGGGGGGATTACGCTGCTAATTATTGTGGTCTTGTTTGGGGTTGCCTGGGATGATTTAAGCCAATAAAATTGTTGGTTTAAATAAAATTCGATTTTTTAAAAAATTAAAAGTTGATTTTTTAACATTAGGGGGCAAAATGAGGAGGTTCTTCAAGATGGATTGGGCTGCAACTTTTTTTAATCTTGTGTGAGGTTGCTTGTGACTACTTAAGGCATTAAAATTTTTGTTGTAACTAAAATTCGAGTTTTTTAACAATTCAAAGTTGGTTTTTTACCATTAGGGGTCAAAGTAAGGGGGTTCCTTAGGGTAGCTTAGGCTGCAAATTTTTTTGTTCTCGTTTGGGGTTACTTGGGACGATTTAAGCCAATAAAATTGTTAGTATAATTAAAACTCATTTTTCACAAAAATGTTCTTTGTATTGTCTATTTTGGGTACCTGTAATGAGAAATGAAACATCTGAGATCTTGAATTTGGAATTAAAATTGTGGAATTTAGAAAATTGCGCCTAATCCTTTCCTTTCTCTCTAAATTTAAATAAGTGAAAATTCACTTATTAGATGTCAAAAGTCTTCCACTCTTTCAAAAAGTGTATATGCACTTATAATAAGTGAAAATTTACCTTATCATAAGTGCATATACACTTTTTGTAAGTGCATATGCACTTTTTGAAAGAGTGGAAGACTTTTGACATCTAATAAGTGAATTTTCACTTATTCAATTTTAGAGAGTTGTGTAACTAAATAACAATTTTCAAAAAGCTCGCCGAGACGAAAATAGGGTGTTATGGGGTGATGTGCAACACCTTCAATTTCTAATGTACATTTCTATATTGAACAGAACCGAATACTGTCATCTGTTTGTGTCCACAGTAACTTGTTTTTGAAATATAACACACAAGACAGCAAGTAGCCTGGTTTGCTGTACGTAAATTTTTGGAGTTCAAAGTGGTTTTCGCTTTTGACATTTATAGCACTTTCGTGAATTGTTTTAAATTGTCTTGTAAATAAATTTGTTAATATTGTTGTTTTTTTAAGTGTCTTTTAATATCAAAGAAGATTTTGTGATTTCCTTACATTATATTGCTGTCACACCAGTCTGCACAAAATATCGTATTTGGGGTGATGTGCAATACACATTTTTAGCTATTATATCGCTATTTTATGATTAAATATGTATATATATGAAGAGTTTTAATGCATTTTACAATGTTTTTAGTCAGTAAGCCACGAAAATAGAAGGATAATTCGAAAATCAAATACAAAAATTTGTTGAAATTTTCATTTTTCAGAGGTTGACTATATCGTAGTGCCAATTTTTTTTCTGGTGGATTTCGATTAATTTGCACTATAGAAGCCTACATTTAATATATAAAGCGATTCACATCGATATTTATAAATTTTCTCTGTGAACTATACCTGTGTTGCACATCACCCCAACTTTTTTACAAAATGCCAAAACTGGTGTTTTTGAAAAAAATACAATTTTTTAAGAAAGATTCAAAATTTTGAAAATTGAAAGATGCAGAAATGTAGTATTTTCCATCATCTACATTATTCAATCATGAAATATTCAAGAATTTTATTATAGCATATGTTTTACTATAGCAACGAAAAAAAAGTCTTGCACATCACACTGAAAGAAATAATTCCACGGTACTGACATAATTATGGATAAATCACCCATAATATATTGCTAATATAGATACTGCCATAATATATTTGTCTTTTAGCCATATGACTGGTGAAACTGCGATGTATATTTTTAGGTTAGAAGAACTGTCAGTGGCGAACCGATGCATTATGGGATATTCATTCATATAGTATTCGAAGTTCTACAAAAACTGTCAACAATAATCATATGGCTGATAAAGCTAGAGTATTTCTTTCAGTGCACCCCACAACACTCTACTATTAAAATACTATTAAAATCGATTTCAATTTCTGTTCTATTATATGACACCGACAACAAACATTTTCTGAGTTACGAGTTAAAACTTGATTTTGAATTAAAGCCATTTCAGGCATTAACTGATTTTCAGCTCAAATAATGGCCCGAGTCTGTAAACTCTCTTCGTTTCGTTTGCAATTCATCCGACGAACTTGTAAAGTTGATTTTCTAAGGGATTGGGAAAGAGAATCGCGAGGAGCCGTGCACATCTTGTGGGAGCGACCTAATTACTTGAAAGCGTGCGCTGCTTGGCGACGAGTCATCCTGACTTTGAATGCAATTTAGTCTGGGTATAGTCGCTGAAATTGCATCCTTTTGGCACCGCGAGAGGTTACACAGCCTGTGACACATGCTACAGGAAGCAAGGAAACGGGAAAGGGACGAGCAGAAAAGTTGGCTTCTATGAAGGCCGATTTAGAGACTAGCTCCAGTAACGCATCACTTGCTACGAGAAACCCAAGAGAGCTTTTAGAGCTCGTACGTCCATTAGAGGCGTCGCTTTCACGCGTCACTCACAAAATCAGCTGCGATTATTAGTTTAAATTTCGTTACTTTCCTCTCTTTGATCCCTTTGTTCAATTACACGCAATAGTTAATGTCAAATAATTCAATTCTTAAAAACTAATTCACCACTTTAACTTCATTTTCCATTATGCTTGAAGCTGATAAAAAAGCTGCTAAAATCCGGTTTCAATGGGCTAATTTTTGGTTAAAAGTGTAAACAACAAAGACCACTGTAAAAAACGCTAAGTGCAGTTCAGCCCGTGTAGAAAAGTTGGGTGGGCGCCAGTTGGGCCCCATATGGGTTTCCCAAATTTAAGGTGGGCCCCAGTTGGGTCTTCCCACTGGGAAATTAGTGGGCTTGTAATGCTCAACCCGGTTAGTGCCAATTCACTAAAAAAGATCGTAAAAATGTAAGATCGTTAAAAAATATTCATTACAACTTTTAACAATATTTTCCACCAAGATTTTCTTTAATGATATAAAAATTAGTTAATAACACTTGTTGCATGTATTTTTTAATTTATTTAAACAAATCAATATTGTTTATTTGAAACTTTTCATCTAATAGAGCTAGAAAGTTGTAACTTTTTTCTAATTTTGCAACTATATAAGTTAAGTAAAGCCTAATATTAGAAAAAAAACTAAAATATAAAATAATTAAAATTGTTTAAACAAATTAATATTGTTTATTTGCAACTTTTCATCTAATTAAGCTAGAGAGCTGAAACTTTCTCTTAATTTTGCAATTTTTCAAGCTTATGAAAGCTTAATATTAATAAAAAACAAAACTCCACAATTATAAAAATTGTTTAAACAAATTAATATTGTTTATTTGTAATTTTTCATCTAATTGAGCTAGAGAGTTGAAACTTTCTCTTAATTTTGCAACTTTTCAAACCTATAAAAGCTTAATAATAATAATAAACGAAAATCCACGATCACAAATATTGTTTAAACAAATTAATATTGTTTATTTGCAACTTTTTATCTTATTGAGCTTTAGATTTAAAATTTTCTTTTAATTTTGCAACTTTTTAAACCTATGAAAACTTAATATTAATAATAAACGAAAATTCACAATTTTAAAAATTGTTTAAACAAATTAATATTGTTTATTTGCAACTTATCATCTAATAGAGCTAGAGTGTTGTAACTTTTTCTTAACTTTGCAACTTTTCAAACCTATAAAAGCTCAATACTAATAATAAACGAAAATCCACAATCACAAATATTGTTTAAACAAATCAATATTGTTTATTTGCAACTTTTTATCTTATTGAGCTTTAGATTTAAAATTTTCTTTTAATTTTGCAACTTTTTAAAAATACCAAAGCAGAATATTAATAATAAACGAAAATCCACAATTATAAAAATTGGTTAAACAAACTAATGTTGTTTATTTGCAATCGTTCATCGAATTGAGCTAGAGAGTTGGACTTTTTCTTAATTTTGCAAATTTTAAGCCTATAAACACCCAAAACTTATAGTAAACGAAGATCCATAATTATGAAACTCTTTTAAATAAATTAATATTGTTTATTCGAAACTTAAATACAGTTTGGGTACTGTATTACAGTATTGATATTAACAATATTAATTTGTTTAAACAATTTTTATAATTGTTGATTTTACTTTACAATTAATATTGGGTTTTACTAAGATTGAAAAATTGCAAAATTAATAAACAGTTACAACCCTGTAACTCAATTAGATGAAAAATTGCAAATAAACAATATTAATTTGTTTAAACAATTTTTATATTTTTGTATTTTAGTTTTTTTTTAATATTAGGATTTACTTAACTTAAATAGATGCAATATTAGAAAAAAGTTACAACTCTCTAGCTCTATTAGAAGAAAATTTTCAGATAAACAATATTAATTTGTTTAAACAAATTAAAAAATACATGCACCAATTGTTAGTAACTAATTTTTATGTAATTAAAGGAAATTTTGGTGGAAAATGTTGTAAAAAGTCGGAATGAATATTTTTTAACGATCTTACACTTTTTTTTCGTTTATGAAGATTTTTTATGGCCCTTTAAAAAATAGTTAATAATACAAAATTTGTTAAATAAATTATTGGATCTTATTCTTTAAACTTTCCTGAGGAGAAAGAGCTTTATCCGATCGAAAAATGTTAATTTTCATGGATTTTATATCAATTCTATAAAAAAGTTTTTTTCCCCATGCATTTTGCATGGAAAACTTTGAGCGCTTTGACCGAATTGGCGCCCACGTACAAACTGGGAATTACTGGGAACTTTTCTACACGGGAGGGATGATAAAAATTGGAAAAGAAACCAGGGGAGTCAAAGTTTCTCAAAAAAATTAAAGTTGGTCTTGGGTCTTTCAATTTTTATATGAAATTTGGTGTAAATGTAGTATTATATGACAAAACTCGTGGCAAAAAATATTTTTTGAAAATTTTTAAAATTGTGGTTTTTACAGGGTAAACAAAATTTTAAGTACCGTTTTTTTCAAAAACGAATATCTTTGTGGCATTTTAATCAATTTTGTTCATATTTATGGTGTTTGTACACGGAAAGACTTTCGATTTTAATACTTAATATTATAGTATTTATTTTTACAAAATTTCGATAGGAAACCAGGATATATCGTTATATTTTCAGAATTTACTATTTCTATTTAATATTTACTATTTTCGATAGGAAATGTTAAAAGAAACTTGAATCGACATTTTGTTGGGAAAATTGCTATTGAGTTTTGGAATTAGTAAAATCGAGATTAATAAGTAATTCCTATAAAAAGGCAAATAAACCGATCTTCATGATTATTATATTATTATAGGTTACCTGTGGTAATTGACATTCCATATATTTTTAAAACTTTTATATACATATAAACACAATTAGCGTCACAAACGAAATCCTAACATAACCTAAACACTAACGATAATACGCACGTACATATATATGCTTAACGAATCGCACAATACATATAATGTTTGAAGGGAAAAGTTTTCTTATATATTAATCGACATAATACATTACTACTTTTGAGAAAAATCCACAAAAATCACAAGTTTCCATCTGTGAACAATATAGTTGAAGTTTGACATCCGACAAATTCTAACTTCACTTAAAAGTTTTTACATGATATAACCGGTGTGTATTGAATAAAACTATCACGTAGAAATTATTTATTGTGTTATTTTTCACCCACTTTACGACAACGTTAATAATTTAATCGTTTCTTTTAAGAGAGAAATTATATAATCCGAATAAGCAAATCAACAGTGATAAGACGCGCACAACGGTTAAACTGTCATGGCCGACAATTTTCCAATAGTTAATGGAATTTCAAAAAAGCATTATTTTGAAATATAATCTTTTTAATAGTAAGATGTTCAAGATGAACTTATTTTATTGTTGCTTCCTATTGAATATAGTAATATTTTTAACCTATTTTTGTAAATATTTTTATAAAAATTATTATTTAATAAAAATTAAATAATTTTAATTATTTTTTTTAGATTATACTTTTTCCTAGTTTCATTTTCCTTTTAAAAAAAGCAATCTTTCCAGTTTTAAATAGTAAATTTTAATTTCAAAATATATAAATATTAACTTTTAAAAAAGTATATTCTTCTAGTCCTGTAGTATAAAATACCATTTTACAGTTATATCCTGATTTACAATCGAAATTTTGTAAAAATACATATTATAATATTAACTATTAAAACCAAAAGTTCTTCCGTGTAGATAATATACCAACTCTTTAAACGTAATATAATTTAAGAAATTTTTTTTTTTTAAATTCAACAAGAAAAAAGTTTCTTTTGTCTGCTAAAAAAAAATGGTAGGCGATTCTGGAAAAAAACATCAAGTATTTTACGAATTTTTGATCAATTATAAAAGTTATGTAGGTTAATCGATTCTTTTCGAAATAAGGAATATGATTTTTGTATCCATTAACCCATTAACGCCCAAGAGGACACAAATTTTACAAAAATTTTAAGACTATTCATTTTTTACGTGAAATTTATCGCTCTTTCAGATTCTATTAACAAAATTTTGTTACAACATATATATAAAAAGTTATAAACAATTATTTGCAAAAAAACACAATTTTTTTCTCAAAAAAGATTTTTTAATAATTTTTTTCATGCAGAACAAGAAAAGAGATTGGGTTAAAGCCTCAAAATATCGTGTCTTTTAGTTCTCAGCTGTAAATATTCGCAAAAACATATACCAAAATCCAAGATGGCGGATCCAATATGGCGACTGTAGTGACTTTTTTTGCAAAATATTAGCTTAGTGTACCAAACCTTTAACTATTGTCTGAGTTTGATGAAACTTGGTGCCCCTAGGTTTTTGGGGTCCCTAAATACAAATCTGTAGTCAGTTTTTAAAAATACAAAATGGCGGATTTAATATGTCGGACAAAATTTTAAAAATTCAATTTAATTTCATGAAACTTGGTGTATGGGGGTTTTTGGGGTTTCTGATTACGAATCTGAAGTCATTTTTCCAAAATTTAAAATGGCGGATACACTATGGCGGACAAAATTAAAATTTTAATTTAATTTCATAAAACTTGGTGTATTGGGGTTTTTGGGGTCTCTGATTACGAATCTTAAGTCATTTTTCAAAATATTCTCTTTTCTTGTTCTGCATGAAAAAAAATTATTGAAAAATCTTATTTGAGAAAAAAATCGTGTTTTTTGGCAAATAATTGTTTATAACTTTTTATGTATATGTTGTAACAAAATTTTGTTAACAGAATCTGAAAGAGCGATAAATTTCACGTAAAAAATGATTCGTTTCAAATTTTTCAATTTTTTTTCATTGCTAATAAATAGTCTTAAAATTTTTGTAAAATTTGTGTCCTCTTGGGCGTTAATGGGTTAAGTTGTATTTTTAGCATGGAAAAATTTTTTTGGGAAAAAATGATTTTTTTCGATGAAAAAGATTCTCAAAAAAATTTGATTGGGTATTTTCAAAAATCCCTGTGTCCAAATTTAGATATTCAGGAGCTTAATAAGTCATCCAAATTTTATTGAAATCCGTTGAAGCGTTCTCGAGATATGCTGGCGACAAAAAACTGCTATACACACACACACACATACATGCACACATTTAGACTATTTTTGGAAAATCGATAATCTAAACGATCAGAAAGCTTTCTCTATAAATTTTAAATGTCAATAAGATTGAAAATCATAAATTATTATGCGAATGTTTGATCAATTATAAACTTTATATTGGTCATAATTAATTCGTTTGAGATAAGGAATATGATTTTTGTATTCATTAAGTTGTATTTTTAGCATGAAAAAATTTTTTTGGCAAAAAACGATTTTTTTCGACGAAAAAGGTGCTCAAAAAAATTTGATTGGGTATTTTCAAAAATCTGTGTGTCCAAATTTAGATATTCATGAGCTTAATAAGTCATCCAAATTTTAGTAAAGTCCGCTTAAGGGTTCTCAAGATATCCTGCTCACAAACAACGCTACACACACACACACACACTCACATACATCTGGACATTTGTTTAAAAATGATTTAGACTATTTTTGAAAAATAGAAAATCTTAACGATCACAAAGCTTTCTCTATGAGAAAGCAAAATTATCGCCTCGTCTCGTATCGCGGCAACATTAATTTTCGTTAAACTTCTAATATTTTCTTTTCAATAATAGTCTATGAATATTTAATTTTTACACCATCTTTCAATTTTTTAAGTATTTGTTTCAATTAGTTTCTTAACATTTCAATTATATCGTTAATTTTTCAAATTACATTTATTTTTGTCATGTTTTAACTGTTTTCAACATGTATTAAAATATAAATGTATTTTGTGTTTCCAACAATAGTCTAAATTGACTTATTTTCAACTAAAAAACTTAAATTTTCATTCTTAAGCAAATGTCTAGATGTATGCGTGCATGTGTGTGTACGTGTGTGTGTATAGCGTTTTTTGTCGCCAGGACATCTCGAAAACGCTTGAATGGATTTCAATAAACTTTCGATGACTTATTAAGTTCATGAATATCTAAATTTAGACACAGGGATTTTTGAAAATACCCTATCAACTTTTTTTAACACCTTTTTTCATCGAAAAAACCGTTTTTGCCAAAAATTCTTTCCATGCTAAAAATGCAACCTCATGTATACAAAAATTATATTCCTTATCTCAAAACGAATCGATTGACCTATTTAACTTTTATAAGAAATTATTTTTAAATTTTTAAATTTTTTTTAGAAGGGAAGGAGGGGGGACTTGTTTTTGGAGGTCATTTTCGGTTTCTGCGTCCCAAAAAACATAGGAATAGACACCCTACTCGACATTTTGTGAATTTAGAAATTCCAACCCCCTCCTAGGGGGTATTGGAGGGTGAACGAGGGGGAGAATTTGTTTCTCGTGGTCTTTTTCGGTTTCTGCGCCCCAAAAAACGTAGGAATAGACACCCTACTCGACTTTTCTAAAAAAATTAAAATATCAACCCCTGTGAGGAGGTGTAGGGGGGTAAGGGGGGTAAGAGGACCCCTGAAAATACTATTAATAATATTTATTTCAGTTGTAAATAAAAATTTTGGCATTAAATACTAGAAATAATAGTGTTAAATATTTTTTAACGATTTTTCCATATATTTGCAATTTATGGGGTTTTTTACGGCCCTAGAAAAAATAGTTAATAATAAAATTCATAAATAAATTATTGGATGTCATTGTTTAAACATTTTGCAATAGAAACAGAGTAATTCGGTTAAAAAATGTTGATTTTTCATGATTTTAATGCAAATCAAAGAAAAATTGTTTTTTCCCCCATGGAAAATATGGAAATTTCAGGGTCGATGCGGCACCATTAAATATTAAAATGAAAATAAAAAAATACGTATCTCTTCTTTTTTGATTAGTATCAAAATGAGGGGGTGAGAACTTTAAAATTCGCAAATTTTCATTTTAAGGATTATGATATTGTACTACTTTGTAATTGTTCCTTGAAGTGTTCATTAGCCCTAGGAACTTATGTTTTTGATAAATAAATAAATATATAAATTTTGTTTACCATTTTTTAATTATTTTCTTTAATTTTCAATTATGTTTCATTATGAAAATATTATTAAATATAATATAATATAATATTATAATATAATATTATAATATAATATTATAATATAATAATATAATATTATTTAAATATTATTTTTCATTATGTTTCAGTTAAGTTTCTTGAAACTTCTATTATTTTTTTTCATTTTATTAACTATCTAAAAAGTCTAAAAAGTCTAGTGTTTACACCAGTATTCAATTATTTTTGTCATTATTCAAATATTTTTGACAATTTGGAATTATTTTCTTTAAATGGCATTTTTTACAATCTTTCTCTTATTGACATTAATTTATTATCTTTTAAAACAGTTTTCAATTATTTTTATCATTATTAAATAAAGGGACTTTCAAAAAACACATAACGCTTTTATGCATATCTATTTCTTCAAATTTCAATTATATCGTTTATATTTCAATTATTTTATACAAATTTTCAATTAACGTATTTATTTTTTTACTCCATTTTTTAATTATTTCCTTGCCGGTGGGCCCCTAATTAACATCAGTAATATCAAACTCTTTAATCACTTTTTTTCACTTTGAAACTCACTATTTACTCAATTTTTTAAATTAAAAAGTCCCTTTCTTTACTATTTTCAATCTGCAAGTCCGCTGGCAGCCTTGAGAAACGAAAATTAAAAGTTTGAAATTACTGAAGGTTGACGTTGACTCACAACTGGATCAGAGAGAAAGGCAAATTTTTGCGGAGGGAAAAATTTCGCGCGAAATTAATTATGAGACCTAGGGTTAGATTGGACTGTTGGCGCCCTTTGGTTCACTAATATAACGATGACTAACTAACCGTGGTACCTATAACGAGCGTCACGTTAATCACGAACGTTTGGCAGCGACAACGCTTCTGATCATTAGAGGTCCATGTCGAGTGTGCAGTTGATCGCCTTCTTTAGAACATTACGGAAAAATATTATAATGCCGTTAATGATGCGCTTAAAGTCTTGAATATATAATCAAGGGAATACGTCTAGCAAAGAAAATTTTTTGTTAATCAAACGGTTCTTTTTGCAGAAATTATTTGAACAGAGATTTTGACAAAACATTAAAAATCATCAGGCACACCCTTATGAGAATGTATAAGATGAAAAAAATGACAGGCCTGTCATTAAATTTCTATCATGTTTTTCCTGTCGATTTTTTCCAACCACAGAAAATGACAGGAAATGCATTACAACACAGGTAATTGAATGTACAGCTTTCAACTTACTACAAAATAGGAACTTTTTTTTTTAGTGAACATACACTGGACGATTGTTTGAAGAAGAATTGAAATCTAGATTGAATACAACGAGTCTACATTTGCCTTCATTAACGCATCCCGATATTTTGAAAAAAACATTTTTGGCAGCGACGAAGTAACACTCACGACGGATGACACGAGACTAAACGGTTCACGAGAACAGTAGCAGTAGTCCGTTCGAGGAGGGGTTAGTAATTGCTGATTGGTCGGTGCGCGCTTGATGCACCGAAGTCGAACCAATTAGTTTCCTTGCTCACTGTGAAACATTCTGATTGGTTCGACTTCGGTGCATCAAGCGCGCACCGACCAATCAGCAATTAGTAACCCCTCCTCCAACGGACAACAGCTACATTTCCCGGCAATTGTTCAGTCTTGTGTTATCCGTCGTGGGTGTTACGTCGTTGCTGTCAAAAAGTTTTTCTAAATGTCGGGACGCGTTAATGAAGGCAAATCAACATTCGTAGTATTCAATCTAGACTTCAATTCTCCTCCAGACAATCGACCCTTTTCAGGGCCAATCAATTTCGATTAATCAGAGTACGACTCTGTATTACCGATAATACAAAATTAAATACGACAACATTTTTTATTCTTCAAAAACCGATTCTATCAAACTTGATTTCCGGTCATTTTTCCGAAAAGAAAATATTCCGAATATACAGTTTTCCGAAAGTAAAAATTCCGAATCCAATTTTCCGAATGCAAATTTTCCGAAGGTTAATAACTCCGAATTCCGAAATTTTTTTTTATTAAAAATTGGCATTACAAAGCAGTTTTGAATTCCGAAATTTTATGTTATTAAAGTTATGCATTACAAAACAGTGTGCAATTTTTTCCCGCAAATTATAATCTAGGAAGTCATTTTATAACTAAACTAATTATATACATTAACAACTTTCAAAATTTAAAAATGAAACTTTAAAGTTACAATTTCAAGAGACAAATGTGAATTGATGTCAGAAGTATGCGGAATAAAACAATTGCTATGTGTTGGTACACACAAGAGCTCGTCTAACCTAGGAAATGTAAACAAATAGACTAGTACAACATTTTCACAGGCAATACTTATTGGAAACTATTTTAATTATATAAAATTGTCTATTCGGAATAATTTAATTTCGGAAAATTGATATTCCGAAAAATGTATATTCGGAAAATTGCCTTCGGAAAAATGGTTTCGGAAAATTGGATTCGGAAAAGTGTATATTCGGAATATTTTCCTTTCGGAAAATTGGTTTCGGAAAAATGTCCGGGAAAGACCAAACTTACTTGAGTTAAAGTAACAAAAAATCAAAAACCGACCATTAGTAGATCTACTCTACAAACTCCAATTAAATTATTATTATTAATTATTATTAACTATAAATACTTACTTAAGGGATTTTAAGGTCGCTGAATCCAAATCTTTAGTTAAAATTTAAAAAATCAAAATTTTCTTTGGTCGAAATTTTTAATTTGTAATTTTTGACTACAAATTCGGATTCAGCGGCTCCAAAAACAAACAATACCGTTGTATTCTTGTTTTGGAGTGAGACCCTGGCAATTTAAGTTTTTGAAAATATCAATAGATATTTTAAAAAATTCAATTTCAATTGTTTTACTAAACAATACAAAACCTATAATACTAAACCCTACAGGTATTAGTTTCCTTAAACTGGATAAATTGATTCAATCTTTAACCAAATTCAGGCATCACAGACAGTCACCTTTTTTCACCTTTTTTTTCATAACTTGTCACCTTTTTACATCTTTTTTCACCTTTTTTTGAATCAAAAATATATAGTTTTTTGTAAATATTTCGAAGTATGTTCATAAAATTTAGATTTTATGTTTGAATTTAGTTTTATTGATGATTGTTACAACAACAAAAAATCCGATTTACTAATAAAAACCCCATAAATAAAAATAGAGTCAAATAAACAGTTAACTAATCTTTTCTATGTTCCTACTATTTATGTAAATAGAATTAACATTACCATAACATACCATTTTCATCATTTTGTAATTTTTCTTTCAAATCTCAATTATTTTACTTATATTTCAATTTAATTCTTAGATTTTCAATTTATTTTCTCCATTTTTAATTATTTTCTTCAATTTTTAATTATTTTATTCAATGTTCAATAATCCTCGTCTTTTTTCAATTATTTTTCTGAACTTTCAATATAATATTTTAATTGTTTTCTTCAATTTTCAATTGATTTCATAAATTTTCATTTATTTCCTAAAATTTTTACTACAATTTTCTTTAGTTTTTAATTGACAACTTAATATTCTTCTTCAATTTTGTACCTAATTATCTTTGCAATTTTTTTTTAATTGTTTTGTTCTGTTGTCGATTATTCTCGACAGCTTTCGAATTTTTTGTCAGTTGTCAATTATTTTCCTCATTTCTCAATTATTTTCTTTATTATTTAATTATTTTCGTTATTGTGTAATTTTTCTTTCAATTATCAATTATTTTCTTCACATTTCAATTTAATTATTTAATTTTTAAATAATTCTCGTCTTTTTTCAATTGTCAATTATTTTTTTAAACTTTCAATATAATTCTTTAATTATCTTATTCAATTTTCAATTGATTTCATAAATTTTCATTTATTTCCTAAAATTTTTACTATAATTTTCTTCAGTTTTTAATTGACAACTTAATATTCTTCTTGAATTTTGTACCTAATTATCCTTTAAATTTTTTTGTATTGTTTTTTGTTGTCGATTATTCTCGACAGCTTTCGAATTTTTTTACTTTTTTTTCAATTTTCAAGTATCTTTCTTACTATTTAATTAATTTAGTAATTTTTCTTTTAATTACCAATTATTTTCTTACAAATTTAATTTAATTCTTTAATCTTCAACTTATTTCTTCAATTTGTAATATTTTCTTCAATTATAATTCTCGTCATTTTTCAATTATTTATTTCAATTATTAATTATTTTCCACAATTTATAATTATTTCCTACAATTATTTCAATTATTCTCTTAAAATTTAATAATTATTCTTTTTTTTCAATTTTTTTGTTTTGCTATCTATTAATCTAGCCATTTTTCGAATTATGTTTCCAATTGTCTATTATTTTTGTCATATTTCATACATTTTCTTTAATTTTTTAATTATTCCCGTCATTTTTCAATTTTTTCTTTCAATTATTTTTCCGCAATTTTCAATTATATTTTTCAAATTTTTCAATTTACAATTATTCTTGAAGTTTATAATTATTCTTTAATATTTTGTTCTGCTGACAATTATTTTCGACAGTTTTCTAATTGTTTCTCAATGGTAAATTACTTTCTTAAAAATTTATTTTAATTCCTTAATCTTTAATTTATTTCTTCAATTCTTAATTATTTTCTTTTCTCAATTATTATTTTTAATTTGAAATTCCAGTCTGCAATTTTCCATTATATTATTTAATATTCAGTAATTCTTACCTTTCTTCAATTATCAATTATTTTTTTCAAATTTGAATTTAATTCTTAAATTTTCAATTTATTTCTTAGTTTTTTAAATTATTTTCTTCAAATTTTAATTTTTCAGTTTTCAATTATTTTCTTCTTTATTCTACAATTTTCAGCTTTTTTAATTACTTTTTTTTAGTTTTAATTATATTCTTTAAATTTCAATTCCATTTTTCAATTTTTTCGATTTTTAATCCATTTGTTCAATTTGTAATTATTTCCAACAATTATTCCTATAATTTTCTTAATTTTTCTATTTTCTTACTTTCTTAATTTAATATTTCTTGAATAATTTTTTAAATTATTTCTTTTAGTTGTATATTAATCTAATCATTTTTCGAATTTTGTTTTTAATTGTCAATTTTTTTGGTCGATTTTCAGATATTTTCTTCAATTTTTCAATTATTCTCGTCATTTTTCTATTATTTCTTACAACGATTAATTATTTTCTTCGATTTTCAATTGTTTTCAGAAATTTTTCAATTATTTCCTGCAATTTTTTCAATTTTCAGTTATTTTTTTAAAATTTTATAATTATTATTTTTTTTCACTCGTAAAAATTGTTTTAAATTTTCAGTTTAAATAATCTATTCTAGAACTATTCTCTTCAATTCTAAATTATTTTCTTCATATTTAAATTTCACTTTACAATTTTCAATTATTTTCTTTAATATTAAAAAATTATCGCCTTTTTTTATTATTTTTTTCGATTTTCATAAGGTTTCTTTAATTTGTAATTCTGTTCCTCAATTTTTATTTCCATTCTTCAGTTTCCAATTGTTTTCTTCTAAATATTCATTCATTCTCGTCATCTTTCAACTATTTCCTTCAATTATTAATTAGTATTCGCAATTTTCAATTATTTCATACAATATTTTCAATTATTATTTTAAAATTTTATAATTATTCTTTGATTTTTTAGATTATTTTGTTCAGTTTTGTATTAATCTAGCCATTTTTTGAATTTTGTTTTCAATATTCAATTATTTTTTCAAAGCTTAATTTAATTCTTAAATTTTCAATTTATTTCATGAATTTTTTATTATTTTATTCAATTACAATTTTTTTTTCGATTTTCAATCCAGTTGTTCAATTTGAAATTATTTCCTATAATTTTTCAACTATTTTGTTTAAATTTAATATTTATTGTTTAATTTTTTAAACTATTCTTTTTTAGTTGTGTAATTATGTAGCCATTTTTCAGATATATTCTTCAATTTCGTAATTTTCATTATTTGAATTTGCAAATATTTATAGTTTTAAATAACCAACATTTTTTAAAAAATGTATTTACATTCATTAATATTTTAATTTAAAAATATCAGTTGAAATAATTTTAATTTTATTATTAATAAATTCCTTAAATTTTGTAATTAATCTTTAATTTTTTTAATTATTTTGTTCTGTTGTTAATTATTCTCGTCAGTTTTAGATTTTTTTTCAATATTATCAACTATTTTCCTCATATATCAACTATTTTCCTAATTGTTCAATTATTCAAATTACAGTTGTTAAATTGAAAGAAAAAATATAAAATGTTAAGTAATTATTAATTTACAACAAATTTTCAACCTAAAAACAATGCAAAGTTTTTTGCGCCCTTGGGCGCGTGTTAATGTTGCTACTTATTTTATATTTGGTCATGGAATTTGATGAAAAATGTTATGGATAACCTGGAGGTCAATGAATATTGAAATTTTGAAAAAGTATCAACTCTGTTTTAAACACATTCCAGTTTGTTGTTTGTTACATTTTTTGTCACCTTTTTGTCACCTTTTCCAGGAAAAAAATCCACCTTTTCACCTTTTTTTGAAGATAAAAGGTACTGCGATGCCTGCAAATTTTATAAAAATTATACTTCTTGAATATCACGTGCAGCACTAATTTAATAGTTTAAGACTGTAAAGGGTTAAGCGAGAGATATTTAGGATAAATGATAAATGTGGAGCATGGATCAGTTACATCTTTGGTCACGTTTACCGAAGCAATTAAATATCTGAAACTGGAACATGTTGCTAATTAGCAATTAGAGGCACCTGTCGTACGACCCTTTATGGTCTACTGTGCTTGACTCCATTGGCAGACCTTTAACCAAGCTGGTGTGAATCAGAGGTTAGTTTCCCTTTTGCCTTCGATGCTCACTGTTAATTCAGCTCATGGATCGTGTCCTCAACTCTTCAATGTCTGCAAAGGGAGCCTAACCAACCACTCTTCGATCAATCGACCAGATACTCATGGAACTTGAAATTAATTTTCTCATCCACTTCCTCTTCCAACCATAACCATAGGGACCATTACCATTCCTGGCGCAAAATATGCGCCATATCGATTTCCAGTTAATAGAATTCCAGTAATTAGGCAAAATATTTCTTTTGACATTAGCTACATTTTAGGAAAAAAGGAAAAGGATTGGAAATTGTGAGGTTTTAAAATTTTATGTTACGGTAGCCTCTGTAAATGAAGATATGATTTTTGTGGTAATTTTCAACTCGGGTCGATTAGGCAATTCGTGTTGAATTCTACATTTCACTTTTTCTATTCTGGATTTGAAATTATAGATCCGATTCCAAATTCCATATCCGGATTCCAAGTTCTATATCGCATAGTGCAGATTTTGTGTCTAACTCTTTGTATTTTGGATTTTAGATTCCATGTTCTTCATTTTACAGTTCAACTTCCACATTTCGGATTTTACGTTTCAATCTATTGGTTCCATATTTATGATTCCGCGTTCCAGATTCGACATTCTTGATTAAACATATCAAATTCTACATTCTACATTTCAGATTCCCTATTTCAGAATCCATTTCCCGATTCCATATTTCGAAATTCTGATTACATACTCCAACTTTCATACTCCAGGTTCCAAATTCCTGATTCCATATCCCAAAATCCACATTCTTGATTTTACGTTTCAGATCCCAAATTCCCAATTCCAGAATCCAAGTTCCGATTCCACGTTCCGAAATGTGTGTTCTATATTCCAAATTTCTGACTACATACTCCAAATTACATATTCTAAATTCCTGGTTTCATCTCCTAAAATCCACTTTTTTGATTTTGAGTTCCAGATCTCAAATTCAAAATTCCAAAATCCACGTTCCGATTCCATATTCCGGGAGGTGTGTTCCATATTCCGAATTTGTGACTACATACTCTAACTTTCAAATTCCAGGTTCAAACTTCCTCAATCCATATCCCAAATTCCACGTTCAGGATTCTACGTTCTACATTCCAAATTCCTAATTCTAGAATCCACGTTCCGATTCCATATTTCGGAAGTGTGTTCATATCCCGAATTTTTAAATTACATAATCCAAATTTTAGTTTCCATATTCAAAATTTCTAATTCCTTATCCCAAATTCCACGTTCCGGATTCTACGTTCTACATACCAGATTCCCAATTCAAGAATCCACGTTCCAATTCCATATTCTGGGATGTGTGTTGCACATTCCAAATTTCTGACTACATTCTCTAAATTCCATATTCAAAGTTCAGAATTCCTGTTTCCATATCATCAGTTCCACGTTCCGTATTCCAAAATTTACATCCCTTATTTTCAATACTAGAGTCGGAAAAAATGAAAAATGTTAATATGGAGGTGGAATGTGGAATTATAAATGTTAATTTTAATTCTGGAATCCGAAATCTGGGATCCGGGGTTAGGAAAATATGTTGAATATGGAATGTCGAATCCGGAATGTGGGATATGGAATTTGGAACGTGGGAAATGGAATCTGGAGTATGGGGTGTGGAATCTGGAATATAGAATGTTGAATATGGGATTTGGAATTTAAAATTAAGATTCTGTAACTCGGAATGTGGAATATGGAATCAGGAATGAAGAATGTGGAAAATGGAATTTTAAATGTGGATTACGAAATGTGGAATGTCGGATCTGGAATTTAAAATTAAGATTTTGAAATTTGGAATGTGGAATATGGAATCGGGAATGTAAAAACTGGAATATGGAATTTTAAATGTGGAATATGGAATTTTAAATGTTTATTCTAGATTCCGGAATCGGAAATCTAAGATCCAGAAGTTGGAAAATAGTATCGGAAATATAGAATATTGAATATGATATGAGGAATGTGGAATCCGGAATGAAGGATATGGAATTTAGAACGTGGAATATGGAATTTAAAATGTATATTCTATATTCCGGAATCTGAAATCTGGGATCCAGAAGTTGAAAAATAATATCAGAAATGTAAAATATTAAATATGGTATGTGAAATGTGAAATCCGGAATATGGGATGTGGAATTCGAAACGTGGAAAATGGAATCTGGAGTATGGGAAAGGAATCTAATGTGGGAACTGAAACGTAGAATAGAGATTGTAAAATTTTCAATTTAGAAAGTGGAATATGGAATCTGGAATGTGGAATGAAAAATCCGGAACATGAAATCTGGAGTTTGTAATCCAATAAGTGGAATTTGGAATCTTAAATCTATAGTGTAGAATTTTGGATTATTGAATTAGAACTAAAATGTTGTTTATGGTATTTGAAATTCAGAATAAGGAAGGTGGAATATAGAATTTCCAACAAATGAAAAGTTTTGAAATACTGAAATGTCGTTAATTTTATTCTCTATTCTGAAGGATATTTCTCCTGTTTCTGGGAATTGATACTTGCACTGACAGATGATCAACGTTTCCCTTTTAGCTTTTCCCTTTTCAGTCAATTCCCATTTCTGACGTTGATACTTTCATTTGCAATGATGAAAAAACCTTACAGAACAGTAAGGAACTAAAAATTTTACTTTTTAGTTTTCTTCAGTTTTGACATGTTCATTAAAAAGGATTTCATATCAATCAAAATGTTACTGTAGAAAGCATATATAGATTCCATAGAATTTGTAAGTTTAAATTTTTAAGAATGGAATCTTCACATGGGTTGCAGATTTTCATGTTATAAAGAAAGTTGAATTTTCTGCCAAATAGTATTTCAGTTATGTAATAAATTAGACAAATTGTAAATCCGATAATTACAAATTCTGAAAAATTCATATTTAAAAATATTACGATTCAGATTGCAAACATTGATCATTTTTAAAATGATTCGGAATTTGGAATCAGGGAAGTGGAATTTGAGATTATAAACAAGCCTAGGATGTAGAGTACGGAATGTAGCATCTAGGATAAAGGATTCTGAAAAAGGAATCCACAATGATGAATTTAATTTTATGAATTTAGGATCGAAATTCCTGATGTACAAATCTGGAATGCAGAATCCGAGATAAAGCATCGAGAATTAAGAATCAAGATTGTAGAATCCAGAATGTAAAATCAGGGGTTTGGAATCGTGGATTAAGAAACTATTATGTTGAATCAGGAATGCTGAATCTGGAATGCCGAATGTAGAATTCAGGATACAGAATCTGCGATATGGAATTTGAAGTGAAGTATGCACGATGATGAATCTGATTTTTGGAATTCGGGATCCTCAATTCCTGATGCAAAATCTAGAATCCAGAATCCGAAATATTGCATCCAAAATGTGGAATTTATAATGGGGAATCCAGAATGTGAAATACAGGATGTTGAATCTGGAATGTGGAATCGGGAATTTTAATCCAGGATTTAGAATCGTGAATTATAAAGAAGGAACAAGATATCTGTAACGTGCGATGTGGAATCCAGAATAAAGAATCTGGGATGTGTAATTCGGAATTTAGAACCCGAGATATAGCATCCAGAATGTGAAATACAGAATATTGTATACAAAATGTGAAAGCCGAAATATAGAATTTGGGATTAACAAACAAGAATGTAGAATGAAGAATGTAGAATACGGAATGTAGAATTGGGGATGAGAAATTCCTAATGTTAAATGCGAAAAATGGAATCCGGAATGTGGAAGTTGGTATAAGGAATAGGAAATCTGTAACATGAGATGCGAAATGTAGAATGTGGAGTCGGGAACACGAAATCGAAATATTCAATCCGGGATGTGGAATCTAGAACGTAGAATTCAGGATATGGAAATCAGAATGTGGAATTTGACATTAAGAATTCGCCATGACTAATAGGATTTAATGAATTCGGAATCCTGAATTTTTTGATGTAAAATCAGGAATGCAGAATCTGAGATATAGTATCTGGAATGTAGAATTTTGAAATGTGGAATCTAGAATTTAAAATGTGAAATATGGAATATAAGATGAAAATGTCCAAATCGGGATACGGAATCCTAAATGTAGAATTCAGAATACAGAATCTGGGATATGGAATTTAAAGTGAAGAATACCTGATGATGAATCTGAATTTTGGAATTCGGCGTCCTTAATTCTTGGTGCAAAATCTGGAATCCAGAATCCGAGATATAGCATCAAAAATTTAGAATTCTGAATGTTGAATCCAGAATGTAGAATTTAGAATGTTGAATCCAGAATGTAAAATACAGGATGTTGAATCCTGAATGCGAAATACGAAATATCGAATCCGAGATTAGAAAACCGAGACACGAAATCAGAAACGTTAAATTCTGTATGTGAAACGTGAAATCGGATACTGAATTTCAAATTTAATTATTATTAAATTAAGTCTAACAGATATAATTTATCGAAGTTATGAGAACTAATTTTTATAAATTCATGTTTCATAATTATTTGCAAAAAATAGTAGTAAATGTATTTTTATTGAACGAACTGATTGAAATTACATTCATAGCCAAAGCACGATGTATGCACATATATTTTGATCCCTTATGTATTCCAGGGGCCTTGGATCGAGTTTTATATGTATGTAATATTATTATTCGGCGTGAATGTGTATTATGTAGTTGCTACGCCTCGAGTACACCTCATTTATATGTAGACGAATACACTCAAGGAAACACGTATCAAGCTAAGTAAACAACCCTATATTCAGATATAAATTGAGATTTACCAATGGAGCAAGAATGTCAACATGATTTTATGACATCTTATTTTCAATATATTAAAAATTATTATAAACATTATTATTATAAAAATAAACATTTTTGTTGGTTCCGTATATGAAAATTTTTAATTTGAAAACCACTTTTATGAACAATATATTTTATTTATAAAAATTTTAATCAATTAATTAAATTTAATTTATAAAATTTTTTATATTTTCTTAAGCAAAAAGAATTTAAAAATTTCTATAAAAATGTTATATCTGTCTGCCTGTCTGTCTGTCTGTCCGCCTGACACAAAACTTTGAACCCCAATCATTAGACGGCAAAACTCATTCTTTTTTCAATTACTTTCATAAATTGAGTTTTTTTAGTTCGTTCCATCACATTTGACTTTAAAATAAAAAAAATAACCGATCAATCTCTAGTTTAAATATCAGTTTTTGAATTAAAATTTGTGTACGGCTTATCCAAACTGAATAAAAATTGACGCTTTATAAGATATTGATCCAAGTTAGTTTTATAAATTTGAAGAGTCTAATAAGTTTTACCATAAAGCCGAAGATATTAAAAATTTCCAAATGATTAAAAAATAAACAATTTTTAGATTATTTATTCTTTGTTAAATTACTTTAAAACTATAGATTTTGGCACTGGGGGTAGTTAGATTTAATTTCGATTTAAAAATGTTTTAAATTACTTATACATCTGGAGTATCAGAGAAAAATAATTAAAATACATAATTTTCTTAAGTTAAAAAGGTTACTATAATAGAAGTAAAAATAACTTCTAATACGAAGTGGAAAAATATAGATGATTCATGCTCATTTGATTACGATACGATTATAAAAAAAAAATTAATGTAAATTAACAAAAATGAAAGTAAAAATGAAAATGAAAACGAAAATAAAAGTGAAAATGAAAGTAAAAGTGAAAATGCAAATGAAAGTTTAATTGCTATCAGAACTCGGTTTTGAATTTGCAAAAAAGATATATTCGTCTTTTATTTACCAACGAGTTTTTATATTTAGATCAACTTGCCCCTGATAGGTTTTTTATTTCCTGAACTGTCACCTCTAAAAGAAATGCAATTTTTTCACATTCATTGTTATTTTGTTTTAAAACATTTTTTGTCAAGTTAATATTTTCAAACGAGAGAAAAAAAACCAAACAAAAAAAACGAGGCAAATGAGAAAAAAATGAGGTCAATAACACACAAAACATAAAAATTAATTTTTACATAAACATGCAAATGTGAGAAATTTTGCATTTTTTTATTAAGATTAAGTAAACTGAGCCGTATATTAGCCGGAGTAAGAGAGCAATTTCCAGTGTAAACAGGTCGTATATTTTCAACCCCTTTCGACAATTACAGCCCATAATTTCCCTGCAAACAACTAACTCGAGTTAATTATATATGTTGTGGGATTTTTATATCACAAGTTTAGTTTACAAACAACTGACAAATTTACATATTTTGTTAGAATTTAATTTAGTAACAAATATAAATAATTCAGTTATTAATTTACAAATTAAAAATTGTATAAGTTTATTTTTAACTACAATTCTTTAGCTAAAACGATTTCTAATTATGTAAAATTTTGGATAAAGTTCCGAACCCCCCCCCCCTCCCCTCACCCTACCGACTTTAATGAAACTTCGTTTAATTGCGTATTTAGATGAGCTGATTATGAAAATAATAGTGAAAATTGGTGCAAATATTATTATAAAGGCAAACCATAAAAAGAACCCATAAAAATATGGTATTTTTCATTTATTGTCATAATTATTTAAAATTTTTAAAATTGTTTCTGATAAAACTTTTAGGTCTTTTAAAAATATATATATTATGTTCTAGGTTTTTGTTTGATAATATACCATTAGTTTTCGAGAAAATCGATAAAGTTAAAAAACTGAAAAAATTGTGTTTTTCTATTTTTGCATTTTTTGGTAAAAATAATCAATTTTTGTAAAAAAATGTATAAGACATAAAATATGTATTTTAATAAGATCTTGAACTTTTATATGGAACATTTTATTATATTTTGTATATTTACAAAGATAAATGCAAAAAAACCTAATTTTTATGGGTTTTTTATGATTTTTACTATGATAATCAAATTTGCGGAAATTTTTACTATTATTTTTGTAATTAGCGCATCAAAATACGTAAGTATACCAAGTTTTATTAAAATCGGTGAAGGGGAGGATATTCGGAACTACACCCTTAATTTCATTTTAATATCTTCAATATCACGTTTTATTTAAACTATTTTAAATTATTGGAAAAAAAATTATTTGTACTAATTTTAAATGAAATTAGTAATTTATAAATTTATTTAAAATATTTCTGAATATATTAATAAAATTTGATATTATATTTTGTATTAAATTCTAATTTTTAGATTTATTTGAAAATAAATTTTATGAAAATAATTTGAAATGCAATTTAAATATTATAGATATTTTAACTATTGTTTACAATAAATTTATTTCGATCAATTTAAAAATCCTGTTTTCATTCATAATAGAGTACAAAAAATTACGATTAATAAAATAATAATAATCTAATTCTATTTCTATAAAATAATAATAAGGTTATTTTAAAAAATGTTTTAAAAATTCATTTCGGTATTAAAAATTTGTATTTAATTAAATTACCCCCGTAATGCAAATACCGGTAAAAAATTAATGTTTGTATTAGACTTTGTATTTTTTTTTTTTTTTTCGTAAATTATTTTTTAAATAATTAAAAACAATTGTCACCTTCTGACATTTTTTATAAAATATTTTTTCTTAATCGTATTTTTAATATAATTAATTATATTTAATACACATTATTAAATTTGATTCACCCCCGAATTCAGTTTATTTACTAATTTACTTTTAATAAAAAAAATAAATTTTAAAAAATTTGATGATAAAAACTTGCCATTTTTTGATTTTGCAAATACTCCACAAGGAAATGATGTTGTTTTGATCGCATTGTGTGAGTCACGGTAAAATACGAGGCGAAACGACCCGAAACAAAAGCGAGGAGAAACCGCGAAACGTATTCACAAGGAGCGCTCTTGGCAATCTGATGTTGTCGCTGTGTCGCTCTGGATCTGTTCCGACAATTTTCACGCATGCGTTTTCTAAATTAAACGCTTGCGCAGCATTCCCGCGATAGCGTTTTGATAATTTATCGAATCAACTGATACGCCCCTAATAAAAAAAAAAAAATTATTTAAATTAAAAAAAAAAAGTTTTTTTTCGATTTTAAAAATATTTATATTTTGGCTTCTGACATTTGCATTTCGAATGGATGTAATTAAATTTAAAAAAAAAAATTTTTTTTTTTTGTTTATACAAGTTTTACAGAAAGAAAGTGTTTTTTTAAGCGCGCGCTTAAAAAACTTTATCTATGAGGAAGCAATAAAGATAAATTATTAAAAAATAATAAAAACGGATGAAAATGGAAAAAATATAATTGAAAATTAAGAAAAATAATTGAACATTTAGGAGATTAATTCTTAACTTGTTATGAACTTGATTAACTTTGTTATTAATAAATAAATAAATGTTAATGATCAATTAATTAATTATAATGAGTAACACACGCAATCGTAATTACAATTATTTTTTTAGAAATTGAAATTTATGCTTTTGAGATGTGGAACAGAATCTTCTTCTAAATGTTGTCGTAAGAAAAGAAGATGAAAATAAGGAAATACAAACGTGAGCGTGCCTTATTAAAATAAATTGAAGTTTCCTAACCCCAACTGAAAGTCCCTATAAACGAGAAAAGCCCAAAGAAGCTTACAACTCCCAACAAACCCCTTTATGTCATCTGTTTCCGGTACTTTTATATCGTCCATTTATTGATATTATTCTAGAAAAAAAATAATAATAATAATCAAAATCTGTATAATCTTTCTGATTTACCAACATAAAATTAAATTGTTACATATTATTATATTGAGTTGTTTTATTTATCAAGTTTAGGAAATGAAAAAATACATATTTACGACAAATATTATTATTATTGTTATTAATATTATTATTATTACACAGCCCTACAAAAAAAAGAAACATTTTTGTACGAGACATTAAACTAGTGTATTTCAACGTATTTTTGTTCGCTGAATTTGAATCCGAAGTCAAAATAACCTAATTTGCTCAAATTTTTTAGATAAACTCAAAAAATGCTCAAAACACCGAAAATAAAAATAATAAAATTTTTTTGCCCGGGATAATATGAATTTCTACTTATTTTTTCCACTGAATCCGAATCCGAAGTCAAAACGTTCAGATTCACGATGTTTTTTTAAATAATTTCAAAAAACTGCTCGAAACCCCGAAAAAAATCCAAAAACAACAATTTCTTGTCGGGGACAATATGCTAATCAATTCCTACGTATTTTGCTCTACAAAATTCGAATCCAAAGTCAAAATGATCAGAGAGGCTCAACAATTTTAGATAATCTCAAAAAATACTAAAAAAAAAATCCGAAAAATAAATTATAAAAATTTTTGTCCGGGACAAAATGCATTTCTACGTGTTTCATTCGCTAAATTCGAATCCAAAATCAAAATAACCAGTTTAAATAACATTTTTGAGATAATAATCTTAGAAAATTGCTCAAAACTCCGAAAAAATAGAAATAAACAACATTTTTTTCTCGGGGACAATATGCTAATCAATTCCTACGTATTTTTCTCTGCTAAATCCGAATGTAAAGTCAAAATGATCAGATTATATCAAATTTTTTAGATAATTTCAAAAAGAGCTTCAAAACCTTGAAAAAAAAATATTAAAAATATTTTGTCCGGTACAATATGCATTTTTACTTATTTTTTCCACTGAATCCGAATCTGAAGTCAAAACGTTCAGATTAGCGATTTTGTTTCAAATGATCTCAAGAAACTGCTCAAAACCCCGAAAAAATAAAAAAACAACAATTTTTTCGGGGACAATATGCTAATCAATTCGTACGTGTTTTTCTCTGCTAAATCTGAATCCAAAGTCAAAATAATAAGATTAGCTCAAATTTTTTAGATGATCGTAAAAAGAGCTCAAAACCTCGAAAAAAGTAAATAATAAAAAAATTTTGTCCGTTACAATATGCATTATTACGTATTTTTTCCACTGAATCCAAATCCGAAGTGAGGAAGTCAATGATCAGAATAGCTAAAATTTTTGAGATTATCTCAAAAAACTGCTCAAAACCCGAAAAAAAATTTATACGATTTTTTTTTAGTCTGGGACAATATGCTATTGTTTTTCTATGTACTTTATTCCGCTGAATCCGAAGCCAACGTCAAAATAAGATTTTGAGATAAGAATCTTAGAATACTGCTCAATAACACGAAAAATAAAAAGAATAAAAAATTTTTCCGGGACACTACATCTAGTGTATTTCTTACGTATTTTTCTTTGCTAAATCCGAATCTGTAGTCAAAAATATCAGATTAGCTAAAATCTTTTAGATAAACTCAAAAAACTACTCAAAAACAAGAAAAAATTGCTTTTTTGCGATTATCTAAAAAATTGTAGGTAATCTGATCATTTTAACTTTGAATTTGGATACAGTAGAGCAAAAAAAATACGTAGGCAAAATTTAAAAAAAAAAAATTTTTTTTTCGTGTTTTTGAGTATATTTTTGAGATTATCTCAAAAATTTTAGCCAATCTGGTTATTCTAAGCCTGATATGGATTCATCGGAAAAAATACTTAGTAATACACTAACGAAATGTATCGGAGAAAACATAACCTCATAATAAGGAAATTAAATTTTTTTTTAAATAAACCTAATTCTGAGTTTATTATTATTATTATTATTATTATTATTATATTCTTATTACTATAAACAAACTTATTTAACGTTGACAATAAAAAATACCAATAAAAAACTTATTTGTAGCTGAAATGAATTATTCCCAAGATGTGCTTTTGGCTCTAAATTAAAATTATCAGTCATATATGAAAAACGCCCATAAATTTACGCCCACAAAAATAAGTCCTTGAAATTTAATATTCTGATAATATATTTTATCTCATGGTTTAAAAGATATAGTTTAAATTAATTGTTATACTCAATTTTTAACTATTTTAAAAATTAAGGTGAAAAATTATTGGACGTAAAAAAATCTAGTTTAATTCTTTTAAAAAAGACAAATTATAGATATCTTTTGTGTTAATCCTTTAATTCTTAATCATTTAGTTTCAATAATAATTTTTCCCGAATTCCACGATCCAGATTCAAAAAATAATTTTTTTATGACTGATCACATATTTTATAATCAAAAGAACAAATTTTCGAATTCAAAATTCAAAATTTTTCAAATTTTAACCTCGAAATTAAAACTTATATCTGGGAGCCGATTACGTAATTTTTCTCGGATTCGATTTGTGGAACCTAAACTCTAAAGTTTGAAATTAAAAATCGGGAATGTGGAATCTAGGAAAAATTTCCACTCAATCCTGTTTTTTTTTACTATCGAACTAATTAAAAAAATTTCCTATTTATAAATTTATGACTTTTTAAATGAATGGCAAAATGACTTAATTAGTTAAAATGAAAAAGAGAAGCATACATAAGTTAACAACAGATAATATAGCATTAACATTTTTTCCAAACGATTAATTTTGACTGTTTTGTTGTCGTTTGTAATTAATTTGTATGTTAACATTATTAATTGCGAGAGAGAAAGATAAATAGGTATTTATAATTTTAATTACCCTATTTGTAACTGGTGGTTAAAATCTCATTTTGCGAAGAAACATAAATGCAGCTTTTTCTGAAAATCTAGCATCTCGCTGTATAATGCAGTCCAATTAATTACTCGTCCGGAAAAAGAGGAAAGAAAATCAAGTGGGGAAAACGGGGAAAATGTGGGCTTTTTAAGCGCAGTGTGGAAAAAATCAATGTTTACCTAGAGGATTTATCTTTTCTTTCAGCACGCGTGAGCAATTTTATTCCTTCTATTTACTCTGATAATAATCAGTAATATATATGTCATATAATAATAATATTTAACTTTTAAAAATGAAAAATATATCATTTCTGTTTTATTTACCAAATAAAAGAGAACGAATGAAATGTTTCTTAGCCTTTAAAAAAATTAAAATTTGGAGAAAATAATTGAAAATTTGGGGGAATAATTTAAAAATAGAAGATGAATATTTACGGTACAGATGTGAGTGATAATTGAAATTTGAGTTAAGTAATCAAATTTTTAGAGAACAATAAATAATCAAAATAATATAAAATTTGAGAAAATCATTGCAAAATGATAAAAATATTTAAAAATTGAAGAAAGTAATTGAAATTTGAGGCAAAATAACAAATTTTGGAAACTAGCCAAAAAATGATTAAATTAATTAAAAATTGAGAAAAATAATGGAAAAAATTGAAAAAAAGACAAGAATTTAAATTTGAGATAGTAATTGAAAATTCAGAAATTAATTGAAGAATAATTGAAATAATTGAAAAGTGGACAAAATAATTACAAATTATATTTGACATAAAAGAATGTAATGGAAAAAAATGAAAAAAAGACAAGAATTTAAATTTGAGATAATAATTGAAAATTTAGAAAATTAATTGAAAAATAATTGAATTAATTTAAAAAATGGACAAATTAATTACAAAATCAATTGCAGTATTTATTGTACGAAACTACTCTTCTATTTTGTTCTTATGACAGTTTTCATGTGAAAAAAATAAAATAAAATGATAACAATAATTCGAAAATTGAAAAAATAATATTGAAATTCGAGATAATTAATTCGAAATTGAAAAAAATAATTAAAATTTAAGAAAATAATCATAAATTCAGAAAATTAATTGAAATTTAAAATAAATAATTAAAAATTTAAAAAATTAATTAAAAAATAATTACAATAATTAAAAATGGGGAAAAGTAATAGTAAAATGATAAACATAATTGAAAATTGATGATAATAATAAAAATTTGTGACAAATAATTGGCAAAATTACAGAGTATATTTGAAATAAACGAGATTACTTAAAGGATTAAAAAAGTAATTGAAAATTTATGGAAGTTATTAAATTTGAGATAAACATTTGCAAAAAATATTTTAAAAAATTTTTTACATTGGTGACATTTTTAGGTCATTCTAAGAACATTTTTGGAACATTCTGAGAACTTTTTTGGGGCATCCTGGAGACTTTTTTTGGGTACACTACACTAGTGTACTCCTACGTATTTTTTCCGCTGAATCCGAATCCGAAGTCAGAATTGCTGGGTTAGCTCTATTATTTGAGATAATCTGAAAAAAAAATATTTTTACGTGTTTTTGAGTAGTTTTTTGCAATTATCTCAAAATTTTAGCCAAATTGATTATTCTGACTTCGGATTCGGATTCAGCGGAGAAAAATACGTAAAAAAACACTATCATAGTGTCCCGGACAAATTTTTTTTTTTTAAGGGTTTTAATTTGTGTTTTTCTTTTATCTTTTTTGAGATAATTTTTAAAATTTTAGCTAATCTGCTGATTCAAACTTCAGATTTATATTCGCCAAAGCAAAGTACATAAGAATATATAAAAATACATAAGAATGTGTAGTGTACTGGCTAAAAAAAATGTTTTTTGGTTTTTTTTTTACGTTTTTTGAGATTATCTCAAAAAATTTAGCCAATCTAGCAATTCTGACTTCGGATTCAGCGGAAAAAAATAAGTAAGAATACACTAGTGTAAAAGTCTCGGACAAAAAATTTTTTTTTTGTGTGTGGCTGTGTTATCAATGTCCCAGAATATCCGGGGACAAAAAGGACTTTGCTAAAATTGCGAAATTCGATTTTTAACCCCCCTAATTTTTCACTTTTTACAATATATCGAGAAAAATACGAGTGTTAGAAAAAAATGTTTTTAGTGAAAATAATGTGTAATTTCATTTTCTATAAATTTGTATTACTCATTATTTTCTGTAAATGCAATAGATCTTAAGATATTTTAAAAACAAAAATTCACCCCTTTTTTCAATATGGCGGACAATGTTATTACCTCTGGAGATCCTAATTTCGGATTATTGTGCATAAAATTCTCAATCTATGTCAAGAAAATAACGCAAAGACAAAAAGGTCAGGAAATTAGAATGAGGAAACACTTTTGCGAGTAAAATAATAAAAACATGCACACCCTGAAAAAAATGGGTTAATTAACGTCACGAAAAAAATTTAAAACGAGAATGATTGGTTTTATTTGTAAATTTACTATTACATATTACTGTTTTTAATACATACATTAAATAGAAGTAATTTAAACTTTTCTGTTTGAAAACAGTGAAAATCTTATGTAGAAACATTTATTAGTCCGATTGTTAACAGGATAAATAATAACACAGCCCCACAAAAAAAAAAAAGTGTCATGTACTTTTGACCGGAATACCCTAGCCCTATGTATTTTGACGCGCTGAACACGAATTCGAAGTCCATTTTGCTCCATCACGTCAGGATTTTTTCCTAACCTCAAAATCAATAAAATGACACTTTTTGTTCATTAGCATGTGAACCCGACTTAACATTAATACATGCCTAGGGCGAATAGAAAGCTTGGATTGTGACCTTTAAAACACTTTTTTAAAAATTGTTCTACGATGATTTTTAACGAAGTTATGATGTTTTATTTAAAATCATTTTTTTCCATTACACCATACCACATCAATAATTGAAGTGTTATTTACATTTGGAAAAAATTTATATTTTAAGTAAATCATCATAACTTCGGTAAAAATCATCGTACAACAATTTTTAAAAAAGCGTTTTAAAGGTCACAATCCAAGCTTTCTATTTGCCCTAGGCATGTATTAATGTTAAGTCGGGTTCACATGCTAATGAACAAAAAGTGTCATTTTATTGATTTTGAGGTTAGGAAAAAATCCTGACGTGATGGAGCAAAACTGACTTCGGATTCGTGTTCAGCGCGTCAAAATACATAGGGAATGACAAGTCTGGACTGCTGTACACGAAACTTTTTTTTTTTTGTGGGGCTGTGTAATTAAAGGTTATTCAGCGACTAAGTCTGATTTTTCTTTCTTTACCGCTCGAGCACTGTTTTCAAGCTTAAAAGTTTAAATTGCTTTTATTTAGTGTATGTACTAAAAACGGTTTTTATTATTTTACTCGCAAAAGTGTTTCCTCATTCTAATCTTCGTGACGTTCTTTCCGCTAAGTTATTTTCATGACCTTTTTTGTCTTGGCGTTATTTTCTTGACGTCGCGGAATAACATCAAGTATTCCTGACGTTATTTGCATAAGGGAAATGGTTTTTCATTTTATTATTACATTAAAATAATTTTTTAAATAAAATTTAAAAAAAAAAATTATCGTAAATGATATCGTATCCTATCCCAAATTCCTTTATCGTTTTCTGTATAGTTTATGACAAAGTTTACAATTCACTTTACGGTATAGTTTTTGATGACATTAACGATATAATTTCTGTGGCTGAAAGGCAGAATAACATAACTGCATTTTCATAGTTTTGAGAAAAACCTGTTTTTGTTTATTTTCTTGGTTTTGTAAAATCGAAAAATCAACCAATATTTTTGGTGTTTGGCATTGTATCCTATTTTCTAGTGTAGTTTTTACATCTGTTTATCAATTTTAATAAAATATAAACGCTTTAAAAAAGAATATCAATTCTTTTTTTCGATTTGAATGCAGTTATGCTGTTGTGTTATTAATTATTTTCTACGTAAATAAACATTTAAATCACTTTACTGTTATGAAACTTTAAAAAGCATTACTAAATTAACTCAAATCCGATGTTATCTCAAATTCGATAAAATGTTAGTTATGATGTTATGCCTTTCAGCCACAGATTTTCTCTGTAGTTTAGTATATATAATTCGATGTCTGAAATTCGACTGTCGGGATTTTCGTCTGGGTTGGGTAGATTTGTCCAGAAAAATTGGGTCAGTTGTGTCAGTAATACGAAATAGAATTTTTTTCTTTATATTTGCAACTTTGAATGCAGCCTAGAAGCATGATCAAAGTTTGCTCAGGGAATAGGTTATATGTGTGTGTGTGTGTACATGGTGTTGCAGAAATGAAAGCTGCAGCTTGCACCCTTTGGTCTTCTTAGAGCTTGAAGGACCCTCGACTCGAGTCGACCTCGAGGATGAAGTAGCAGTATAGCAGCAGCAGCAAACCCGAGGATCTCTCTGATGAGCATATAAAGATCCTAAAAGCAGGGGGACATTCTCGGCTGCAACGTGTCGAGAGTGACGAAGACACAAGACCAGCAAGGAAGGGGAAAAGACGAGGTAAGAGGGTCGGTGACGACGTTGATGACGTGGAGCGTCACTGCGGACGCATAATGACGAATATATCTACATTCTACAACAACCAAGAGCAAGGTCTGGTTTGAATCCTTGAGGAGGTCAGAGACTCTAACCCTGACGTGACAGGGACTGGAAACGCAAAGCCGGGGATTGAAGAGCGTCGTAAGAGTGTCTGGCAAGCTCCGAGCCAGACAAGAGTAAACCTAGATTAATTAAGGTGACGTTTAATCCGCTCGACGAACTCGAAACTACGAGGAAATCTTGCAGCTCTTATCTCTCGTGCCCGTAACCCTTAAAATAGCCGCGAAATTTTAAGAGCTCCTGCAAGACTTTTAGACTTCCGTGCCTATGGACTAGAGAGGAAAATTAAGACCGGGTTGAAATTAGTTTCTAAATTTAAATCGAAAGGACTCGTGGCGGAGGTCAATTAACCAGCGTCTGGAAGGGTAGTTATATCCTCAATTGGCAAAAATTGTCTTCTGATTGATGGTAGGTACAGTATAAACCCAATTGGGGAAAAAACCACCGGCGCATAAATGGGAGCCAATAGTAAAAAAAATTTCTTAATTTAATTTCAGTAATAAATTATTAAATATAAAAATGGTTTAAAAAGGATTATTTTTTTTCATGTTTAGTAAAAGCAGGAGGGGAGAAGCAGGAGGTACCCTTTTGAAAAAGTAAAAATATATATATATATCTAAAAAGTATATATAGGTTCGATTGTTTAAAGGCGAATTGAAATCCAGGTTTAATTCTGCGAGTCTCACTTTAACTTCATTAACGCGTCCCAAAAGTTTTAAAAACTTTTTTGACAGCGACGAGATTACTCTTACGACGGATGACACAATACTAAACGGTTCCCGAGAACAGTAGCTGTTGTCCGTTCAAGGAGGGGATAGTAATTGCTGATTGGCCGATGCGCTCTCGATGTACCGAAGTCGAGCCAATTAGTTTTTCTGCTCGCTGTGAAACATTCTAATTGGTTCGACTTCGGTACATCGAGTGCGCATCGGCCAATCAGCAATTACTAGCCCCTCTTCGAACGGACAACAGCTACTGTTCTCGGGAACCATTTAGTCTTGTGTCATCCGTCGTGAGTGTAGTCTCGTCGCTGTCGAAAAAGTTTTTAAAAATTGCGGGACGCGTTAATTAAGTTAAAGTGAGACTCGCAGAATTGAACCTGGATTTTAATTCTTCTTTATACAATCGGATCTTTTCAGGGCTAATAAATAAATAATAAATACAATATTTTTATTTTTTTTATTTTGTCTCTATCCTCTGACTTCTCGGTTTATTACCGTAACGTCAGAGATTTGGGAACGAAGATCGTTGACTTGCGTCAAACAATTATGTCAATTTTATTCGTCAATTTCTTCATCTGGTATTGATTTATATGAAACTTCATTGGAACATGTCTTTATAAAATTAAATATTAAGTCGCATATTTTTTTTTATTTTCTGATCGTTTTATATGCCGTCAAATTATAGCTCTCAGATTTTCCGAAACTAACAAGATTTTAAATTAAGATTTAAAAGATTTTTTAAGTTTTACGCAAATAATTGTTTGTCCTAATATTTTTGGTAAATTATTATTATTGTTATTATGCAGGTATAAACAATTTTACTAATGGTATCTCTGTCTGGGTTATGTTACGACAAATATTTGTTAGATGTGGAAAATCCTATTGTTCTATTGTTATCTTCTCGACATATTTATGATTTAATTATTATTTTGAGATATTTGCAATCACATTAATTATTATTATGAGTACTTAGCATACGAAAGGGCCTTTCTTTATATTTTGCCCATCTATGTATGTAAATAAATAAATAAATTTTTCACTGGAAAATTTTGGCATCTAAATCATAATTAATTAATTGAAAGTTATTATTTATAAACGATATAAGGAAATAATAAAATTAAATAGAGTAGGATATAGAGAGAAAAAAAAATTTATGTTTAATATTAAAAAATATAGGTACACTAATAAAAATATTCTTAGAACTTTTTTTAAATTTAAAGATTTTTCTTCACGAAATTCGGTTCAGAAAAAACTCTCAAAGCAAAAGTTTGCAAATAATGATACAAATAATGATACAAATAATGATTGAACTTGATTTAATTTCAGTTAATTTTCAATTATATTGATAATGATTTAGTTTAGGTCCAGTGAATTTCATTTAAAAAAAAAAAATTGAAATCAAAGGTAAATGTTGTTTTTTGTCTTTTTGAAAAGAGAAAATTTTTCAACTAAAAGTGCGACCATGTGGTGTGGGAAAGTGTCCTAATGAATCCAAAGGTAGCTGATGAGCTGAAATCCGGGCTGGGTTTTGCTCTGTCAAAAAAGTGACGGGTGCAGAAAAAAGTCTTGCAATCAGCAACGGCGAATGAGGGTAGAAATGTGCGACAGGAACATTCCTCTGAGTGAAGTGAGTTGTGCTAATTTCGTCCGACAAAACTATCTCTCACACGAATTTTTAGATGTGGATTTATAAGCATTGTCTGTTCAAAATAAAGAAAAATGAGCCCAACAGAACGATAAGTTTTAACTTCAAAACTTTCTCTTCTGTTTAAAAATAACACCTCATTGTATCTCAAGTACTCAACTTGAAAAAAAAATTCAAATTTGAGGAAAATATAGTTGAAACTCTTAAAAATTAATTAAAATAATTATTAAGAAATAAATTCAGAAATAATGAAAATAATTAAAAATTTAAGAAAATAATTGAAATTTGAGAAAAATACTTGTAACTCTTAGAAATTAATTTTAAAAAATAAGAATAATTTAAAATTGGAACAAATTGGAAAAAATTGAAAGTTGAAAAAAAATTAAAAACAGAAGAAAATAATTTTTAAATAAAATGACAAATTTTAAATTGAAGAAAGTAACTGAAATTAAAAAAAAAATAACCGAAAAAACTGCAGAATATATATATGAAATACAAAGAAATAATTTAAATATGACAAAAACAATGATAAATTAAAAAAATAAATGAAAATTAAGAGAATTATTTTTAAAAAAATTACAGAATAGTTTTTAAATAAAGGATAGTTATTGAATTTTAAGGAAAATGCTTTAAAAATGTTATAAATTAATTTTAAAAAATAAGAATAAATAAAAATTGGAAAATAATAAAAATAACTAAAAATTATATAAAAAAATTAGAAATTTAAGAGGAAGAAGTGCAGAAATTTCAGAATATATATAAATTAGAAAATATCATATGAATAATTGAAAATTGAATAAAATAATTGAAATTTCAGAGAAACAATTAAACAAAATTGAGAAGAATACTTTAATTCACTTTAATTTTTAGAATTTAATTGAAAAAAAGTAGAATAGTTCAGAAATGGGAAAAATAATTTTAAAAAATTTTAAGAATTTTAAAAATAATTGAAATTTGTGAAAAATAATTGAAATAGTTACAGAATTACAGTATACATGTATATAAAATAAATGAAAATAATTGAAATATGTGAAAACAATAAAAGGTTGAAGAAAATAAGTGAAATTTATTTATTTATGTATATGAAATTTGAAAGAAAAAATTTAAAAAAATTACAGAATTTATTTTATTAAAAAAAATTTTAAATTTGAAAAATTACATGAAATATGTATAATATGTATAATATGTATAATATGTACCCAACTAGCACGCAAGCTTGGCAAGCTTGACATGCAATCTTGCAGCAAGCTTGCTGCAAATAGTGAAATGTCCGCACAATGCAAGCTTACCTCGAAAGTTTGCTGCAAGCTTCCCATGCAAGTTTGCGGCAAGCTTCCCATGCAAGCTTGCTGCAAGTTTGCCGTGCAAGTTTCCGGCAAGCTTGGCCGGAAATTTATTACGTAAGAATTTAGTAAAAAAAAAGTGTAACAGATTAGAAATCTTAACTACAGCATTTTATATATATTTTTCCAAGGTTTTTGAGAAGTATTAGATATTCTGTAAAAAGCAATAATCCTTATTAATAATTCATAGACAATTTTGAGTAAAATTTTTTATTTGAATTTATTTTTACAAGCTTATTTCTTGCTTGCCGCAAACTTGCATGGAAAGCTTACTGCAAGCTTGCCGGAAACTTGCATGGCAAGCTTGCAGGAAGGTTGCAGTTAACTTGCACGGCAAACTTGCAGCAAACTTGCCGCAAGCTTGCATGGGAAGCTTGCCGCAAACTTTCGAGGTAAGCTTGCAGCAAGCTTGCCGTGCAAGCTTGCATTGTGCGGACATTTCACTACTTGCAGCAAGCTTGCACGGCAAACTTGCTGCAAGCTTGCGTGCTAATTGGGTATATATGAAATATGTATAAAAATAATTGAAATATTATAAAAACATTAAAAACAAAGGTCAATTGAAAGAAATAAATGAAATTTGAGGGAAAAAATTGAAAAAAATGCAGAATATATTTAAGTAAAAGATAATAATTGAAAAAATTTTGAATTTAAAGAAATAATAAAAAAAAATGTATTAATAATTTAAATTTTGAAGAAAATGAGTGGAATTTGAGAAAAATACTAAAAAATCTTAGAAAATAATTTTAAAAAATGAGAATTAATAAAAATTAATGAAAATAATTGTCAAATGATAAAAATACTATAAAATTGAAAAAATAATTGAAAATTGAGATGAATAATTGAAAAATCAGGAAATTAGTTTAAAAATAAAAAATAAAAATTTTTACTTTAGTTTTGTATCTTTATATTAGTTTATATTGCCAAAATGTTGATATTTTTTATCTCTTTTCTTCATTAATGTAAAAAGGTTTTACTAAGCCTGTAAAATGATGAAATAAATAAAAAATAGAGTAAACAACTAAAAATTGAAGAAAATAATTTCAAATTTTTAAAAATACTAGTAAATGTCAAAAGGTAATTTAAATTTGCGATTGATATTTGAAAATTTAGAAAATTAATTGAAAAGTATATGTAATTAATAAAAAATTGGGTTAAATAATTGAAAATTGAAGAACTTGATACAAATGATTGAAAAATTCAACTAACGTTTTAAGAAAATAAAAAAAAATTAATAAAGTTAAAGAAACAAATAATTAATATAATAATTAAGAAATTATGATCATGATGTTGAAAAAAATAATTAACATTGAAAAAGTAATTGAAAAATTGAAAAAAGTAATTAAAATTTGTGAAAAGTAAATTGAAGATTTAGGGAAAAAATTGAAAAATAATTAAAATAATTAAAAATGATAAAAATAATAATTTAATAGTAGTAAAAATAATTGAAAATTGTTGTAAGTAATTCAAAATATAATAGAATGGAATTATTAAAAATTGAAGAAATTTTTAAATCATTTTAATTTTAAGCGTGGATCAATTGAACTTTTAATTAATGCAAGATTAAATTGATTAAAGTTTGAAGAAATTAAAATTAAAAAATTGTAAAGATTAAAACATGTTTGATTTCAAAAAATGTTCTATTTTTGACATTTTTGGTCCAAAATGGCCACTTAACGAACTTAGCCTTCAGTTTTAGCAACTTAAAAAGTATTCCGAAGATGAAGTCGATAAGTATATTTTTACTCAAGTTATCGCGAACGAAAGATTTTCTACAGACAGACAGACAGACACTTGGGTAAAATCAATTTTTTCGGAAACAGGAGATCTCAAAACGTCGAGAAATGCAAGAATTAGCAAAAATTCAAAGATGCATAAATTTATATCACTGAAAAAATTTCTTAGTAGATTTAATTACTTTTCAACTAACAATAAGATTCTTAGTTCAATAAGTCCCTAATTATTTTTTTGTAATTACGTTAAATATGAAATCTTAGTTAATTGAACTAAGAATACCATTAACGGAACTATTCTTTGTCATTGTTTTGACTATACTTTCACTAATTAACTCTTGTATTGTAATGAATTCTACTACTTTTTACAATTGTATTAATGATATTTTCACAACTAAGAAAAAGTAGTTCATTTTAGTAAGTTAAAATGTCTCACCTTACTACAAAAGTAGTTCAATTAATTGGTTTTCATTCTACTAAGGGAAAGTAGTTGGATGTTTCACAAAAATTTTTTTCAGCGTATCTTCTAATTTGAGATGAGAATGTAAAAAAATATTAAATAAGTAAAAAATGATTTAAAATTTAAAACAAAGAACATCTAGTGAAAAACTTTAGGTGTGAACAGAATGAATGAAACCTGAAGATTATTATATTTATTTATATAATATAATAATATGTAATTCACCATTACTTTATTTGAATTTTTGGAAAGAAAACTCAACTATTGTTTGCCTTGTTCTATAGTGAGTACTTTGGTTTCTTTCTCGGTGGTGCATTACTTTTCGTTTTCCTCTGCTTGCACTACGAAACCATTCACAAGCATATAGTTTCACCAAAGCCTGGCTCAACGCCTCCTACTTTCTCCTTTAAGTTAAAGTTAAGTTGGACTTTGCGAGGAAACCGACGCATTTCTCTTCCAGTTCTGTTTACTTTAAAGTTTCAAGTCGAAGAACTTCCGGTTTCAGAAGAGTCAATTTTCTAGCTGTACCGCCCAGGGGTTCTTTTTGGTGAAACTAAATGAGTGTGCGGAGCAAGGTTTATCCCGCATAATCGCATGTGGCAACCAACGAAAAATTCTCTCGTGCAAACTTTTCTCCAAGGGAACGCTAAACGTTTATTAGAGACAAATGGAAGCTTTTATAGCGGAAAAACAAGACAACGTGTGTGGCTTTCCTTTACTTTTAAAAATAATGCAAGAAATCTAATTTCTAGTCCGTGTGCTGGTGCATCTTGCGAGAGAATTGATTATGGGACAAGAAATCTGATAAAGTGAAAATAAGAGACAAAAGGCGTTTAATTTCCTACTCAAGTGGAAAATTCTCGGTACATTTTCTGGAGTGGCAAAAAGTAAATTTCTCGGATAACTCCCTAGACTAGGTTTTTTATTCTAGAGAATTTCGTATTCCAGATTCCATCTTCCAGAAGTTAGGTTTTAATTCATTTTTTCAGATTCCGCGTCTTAGATTCCAGATTTTACATTCTTATTTCTACATTCCGAATTTCACATCTTGGATTACACATCCCAGATTACACAGTCCAGATTCCAGAGTCCGAATTTCAAATTCCCGATTTCACATTCTAAATTCCATTTTCTAGAATTTCACATTCCAAATTTCATTTTCTAGAATTTCACATTCCATATTCCAGAATCTAGGTTCCGAATTCCTCTTGTCAGATACTGCATCCCAAATTCCAGATTCTACATTCCAATTTTGAAGTTCTAGATACCACTTCCCAGATTCCACAGTCCAGAGTCCGAATTCCATATTTCAGATTCCCGATTCCACATTCAAGATTCGATCATCTAGAATTCGTTATTCCAGATTCCATCTTTTAGAATCTAGGTTTCAAATTCCTCATTCCAGAGGAACATTAATTATTTATTTCAACATCAATAAAACTAGGTGTGAATTCTGTCCATTTCATGGACACTTCGCTTCCAAGGAAGCAAGATAATTTGCTTCCTCATAGAGGAAGCAATAAATTTATTTATAATATAAAAAATAATAATTTAATTTTAAATTAATTATTATTGAAAAAAATTAAAAATCATGAATTATTACGTGGGTTTTTTGTCAATTATATACTTTATATAGATCAATCGATTCGTTTTGAGACAAGGAATATGATTTTGTAATTCGTTTGGTTGAATTCTTAGCATGAAAAAAATTTCCAAAAACGAGATTTTTTGATGAAAAAAACTGAAAAATCATTCATTATTACGTGAGTTTTTGGTCAATTTTATACTTTATATAGGTCAATCGATTCGTTTTGAAACAAGGAATATGATTTTTTCATTCATTTGTCTGAATTTTTAGCATGAAAAAATTTTTTGCCAAAAAACGATATTTTCGATGAAAAAAGTTGCTCAAAAAAATTTGATTGGGTATTTTTAAAAATCCCTGTGTCCAAATTTAGATATTTGTGAGCTTCATATGTCATCCAAATTTTATTAAAATCCGTTGAAGCGTTCTCGAGATATCCTGGCGACAAAAAATTTACCACATACACACACATACACACACACACACACACATCTGGACATTTTCTCAGGAATGAAAATTTGAACTTTTCAGATGAAACTGAGTCGATTTACACTATTTTTGGAAAATCGAAAATCTTAACGATCACAACGCTTCCTCTATGAGGAAGCAAAAAGTAAACAATTTTTTTTCAAAAAGCGTTCCTCACAATGTTTTTAAGAATTTATTAAGTTTTAATTAGAAAAAAAAATTAGAATTTGGAAATTATAAAAATCATAGAAATATTTTAAAAATAATCAAACTAATTTAAACTTGAGAAAAATACTTGAAAATGGGCCTTTTCACGTCAGAAATATCAGAGTTGTCAAAGGGTTCATCGATTTTCTTGAAACTTCGTGGTATTATACTGCTATATGAGAAACTTTTTCCCTCCAAATGATTTTTAAAAAAAATTTTAAATTTTAGAAGAGTCGCCATTTTGAATATCAACATTAATTCTACAAAACTGTTAATATCTCAAAATTATAAAGATATTTTGATGAAACTTACACATGTTTTAGTTAAAAATATGTACTTTTAAATGAAAATAAAGTCAATGAAAAAAAATTTTTTTCATGTAAAAAAATTAAAAAACAATTTTTAATTTAATTTTTTATTTACTGACTCCTCTCTGACAGAAATTTTATTAATATTTAATAAAATTAATATCTCGGGACCTAATAAAGTCTGTATCAATTTTTTTTTTAAATTAAAGGTAAATTCATAAGGAATTTAAAAATATTAATAAAATTTCTGTCAGACAGGAGTAAGTAAATAAAAAATTAAATTAAAAATTGTTTTTTAATTCTTTTACATGAAAAAGATTTTTTTTCGTTGACTTTATTTTCATTTAAAAGTACATATTTTTAACTAAAACATGTGTAAGTTTCATCAAAATATCTTTATAATTTTGAGATATTAACAGTTTTCTAGAATTAATGTTGATATTCAAAATGGCGTATCTTCTAAAATTTTGAATTTTTTTAAAAATCATTTGGAGGGAAAAAGTTTCTCATACAGCAGTATAATACCACGAAGTTTCAAGAAAATTGATGAACCCTTTGACAACTCTGATATTTCTGACGTGAAAAGGCCCAAATCTTAAAAATAAATTTAAAAAATTGAATAATGAAAAATTAGAAAAAATAATTGTAAATTGAAAAATAAATGATTGAAAATTAAAAAAAAATAATTGAAAATAATTGAAAAAATTACATAATGTATTTTAAATAAAGGAAAGTTAAAGAAAATTTTAGAAAAATACGTAAAACTTACAGAAGTTCCTTGAAAAAAATAGAAAATAATTAAAATTTAGGGAAAATAAATGAAAAAGATAAATGCAATTTAAAATTGAAGAGAACAATTTTTAATTAAAAATATCTAATTAAAAACTTTTTGAAAATATGAAAAAGAACGCAAGTAATTGAAAATTGAAGAAAATAATATAAAAAATAATATCATTGATTGAAAATTAAATGAAATAATTGACATTCCAGATAAATAGTATAAAATTTTTGAAATTAAAAAACAAATGAAAAAAATTGAAAATTAAAAGAGATAATTTTTGGAAAATAATTGAAAAATGATTTTAAAATTTGAAACTTGAAAAAAATAATTGAAATATGATAAAAACAATGATAAGTTGTAGAAAAATTAAAATGAAATTTGAGAAAAATAATTGAAAGAATTACGGAATTTTTTTTAAATAAAAAAATAATTTAAATTTGAGGAAATTACATGAAGATCTTAAAAATTAATTTAAAAAAATGAGAATAATTAAAAATTGGATAAAATAATTGACGAGAACTAAAAATAATTGAAATTTACAATAATTATTAAAAACAATTTGGAAATTAAGAAAACAAATAAAAATAATTAGAAATTGAAGAAAATAATTGAAAAATGACCAAATTAATTTCAAATTGATAAAAATAAGTGAAATATGAAGGAAATAATTTAAGATTCAGAAAAAAATTGAAATTTTATGAAAATAATTTAAATATGAAAAATTGAAAACAGTAAATAAAATTTGAGGAAAATATTTGAAAAAATCATAGAATTTATATTTAAGGAGGAATCGGACGAACAATCGGAACAAAAGTTAGTCCAAATGAATAATTTTGATTTTTGATATAGAAGACACATAAATTAATGAATTTTTTTCAGTGGAAGTGTGGACACTTGTATTTTTTACAAAATAAGCTGTTAAAAATTGCAATTTGATGAAAATTAAAAAAAATTGACTTTGGAAACGATTATTCAATTTGTGTTAATTTGAACCTCAATTTGAACTTATGTGTCTTCTATATCAAAAATCAAAATTATTCATTTGGACTAACTTTTGTTCTGATTGTTCGTCCGATGCCTCCTTAAGAAATGAAAGAAAATAATTACAAAATTTCTTAAAAAATGTTAATTAAAGAGAATTATTAAAAAATCGCCAAAATAATCGAAAATTGATGCAAATAATTGAAATTTTAAAAAAATACTTAAAAATTTTAGAAAATGATAAAAGGTAATAATTAACAATCGAGGAAACTAATTTAAAAATGATAAAATTAATTTAAAATTGAAAAAAATAAGCAAAATATGCAGAAAATAATTTAAGATCGAGAAAAAAAATTGAAAAATAATAAAAATAATTTAAATATGAAAAATTGAAAACAGTAAATAAAATTTGAGAGAGATAATTGAAAAAATTATAGAATATATGTTCAAGGAAACAAAATAATTACAATATTACTTAAAAATATTTAATTAAAGAGAATTATAAAAAAATCGCAAAAATAATCGAAAATGGATGAAAATAATTGAAATTTTACAAAATTGATAATAATAATTAATAATCGAGGAAAGTATTTGAAAAATGATAAAATTAATTCAAAATTGAAAAAAAATAGGTTAAATATGCTGAAAATATTTTAAAATTGAGAAAAGAAATTAAAATATGATAAAAATAATTTAAATATGTTAAATTTTAAACAGTAAATAAAATTTAAGAAAAACAATTGAAAAAATCATAGAATATATGTTTAAAAATAGAAAATAATTACAAAATGAATTAAAAATGTTTAATTACACTAGTTTACAGCCAAAATGTACATTTAATGCCACTATTTTTTTCTTATGTACTAAGCTTCTCGTAACTTAAAAATGACATCAAGAAATTTTTCTATGGATAGGTTTCCGAAATATGAATTTTTAAAATTTTTTTACGTTTTTTTCGGAGGTGACTTCACGTTTTAGGCCGTATCTCGAGTTACAGAAGTCCGATTGAGTTTTTCTAAGTGTCAAATTAAAGGTAATCAAATTCCAAACAATCGCTTTTAACATTATTTTTCAATCGGTTAAATATTTTAAGTGATATAGTCAAAAAAAAATTTTTAAATTTGAGTTTTTGGCCCAAAATCTGAAAAAAAAATTCATTCTACCGCCATGCAAAAATATAAAACGTCAAATTATGTCGAGTTTTAAATTTTTTACATATATGGCTCACTTTTAGGAAGAAAAAAATGCATGAATGAAAAAAATCTATGGGTAATTATTGAAGTTATAAGCCAGGGTACTGAAATTCTCGTTTTACGCCATTTCGGTATTTTACCTCCTTTTATAGTGATTATGTTGATTAATTTAATGAATACAATATCTAATTAGAAAATGGACTTTTTTCACAGATTTCAAATAATTTTCAGTGCTTTACTAATTCAAATTTGACTGAAAAATTTTTTGGAGTTTTTGACAAAAATTTCTGAAGAGGCATAAATTGATTAAAATCTGCTTTTTTGACAAGTTGAATCAGATGCGCAGAGGTTTAATTTTTGTTGAATTTTGTTCGTTAATAGATGAAAAAGTTTGAAATTAGATATCGAAATATGAAAAATAAATGATATTTGATTAAAATTTTTTTTGGAGTTTTTGACAAAAATTTCTGGAGTGTCATAAATTGATTAAAATCTGCTTTTTTGACAAGTTGAATCAGATGCGCAGAGGTTCAATTTTTTTTAATTTTGTTCGTTATTAGATGGAAAAGTTTGGAATTATATATAGAAATATAAAAAATAAATGATGTTTGACTGAAAAATTTTTTGGAGTTTCTGACAAAAATTTCTGAAGAGGCATAATTTGATTAAAATTTGCTTTTTGGACAAGTTGAATCAGATGCGCAAAGTTTTGAAAAGCATAAATTGTATTATATTAGACAAAGTAGTTAAGAATATTTTTCTTTAATGGGAAATCAAAGAAAATTGATTCTTTTTTAATTTATAATCAATTTATGCCACTCCAGAAATTTTTTTCAAAAACTCCAAAAAAATTTTTAATCAAATATCATTTATTTTTCATATTTCTATATCTAATTTCTAACTTTTTCATCTATTAACGAACAAAATTTAACAAAAATTGAACATCTGCGCATCTGATTCAACTTGTCAAAGAAGCAGATTTTAATCAATTTATGCCACTCCAGAAATTTTTGTCAAAAACTCCAAAAAAAATTTTAATCAAATATCATTTATTTTTCATATTTCGATATCTAATTTCAAACTTTTTCATCTATTAACGAACAAAATTAAAAAAAATTGAACCTCTGCGCATCTGATTCAACTTGTCAAAAAAGCAAATTTTAATCAACTTCTCTCCAGAAATTTTTGTCAAAAACTCCAAAAAAAATTTTAATCAAATATCATTTATTTTTCATATTTCGATATCTAATTTCAAACTTTTTCATCTATTAACGAACAAAATTAAAAAAAATTGAACCTCTGCGCATCTGATTCAACTTGTCAAAAAAGCAAATTTTAATCAACTTCTCTCCAGAAATTTTTGTCAAGAACTCCAAAAAATTTTTCAGTCAAATTTGAATTAGTAAAGCACTGAAAATTATTTGAAATCTGTGAAAAAAGTCCATTTTCTAATTAGATATTGTATTCATTAAATTAATCAACATAATCACTATAAAAGGAGGTAAAATACCGAAATGGCGTAAAACGAGAATTTCAGTACCCTGGCTTATAACTTCAATAATTACCCATAGATTTTTTTCATCCATGCATTTTTTTCTTCCTAAAAGTGAGCCATATATGTAAAAAATTTAAAACTCGACATAATTTGACGTTTTCTATTTTTGCATGGCGGTAGAATGAATTTGTTCTTCAGATTTTGGGCCAAAAACTCAAATTTAAAATTTTTTTTTGGACTATATCACTTAAAATATTTAACCGATTGAAAAATAATGTTAAAAGCGATTGTTTGGAATTTGATTACCTTTAATTTGACACTTAGAAAAACTCAATCGGACTTCTGTAACTCGAGATACGGCCTAAAACGTGAAGTCACCTCCGAAAAAAACGTAAAAAAATTTTAAAAATTCATATTTCGGAAACCTATCCATAGAAAAATTTCTTGATGTCATTTTTAAGTTACGAGAAGCTTAGTACATAAGAAAAAAATAGTGACATTGAATGTACATAAAAATTTTTTTTTTGTAAACTAGTGTTATTGAGAATAAATAAAAAGTCGCAGAAATAAAGGAAAAGTGATGAAAATAATTAAAATTTTTGAAAAATACTTAAAAAATTTAGAAAATAATTTTAGAAAACGTGAGTAATAATTAACAATTGAGAAAAATAATTAAAAATTGAAAAAAGTATTTAAAATATTCTGAAAATAATTTAAATATGAAAAATTGATAACAGTAAATGAAATTTGAGGGAAATAGGGACGTCCATATATTACGTAACGTTTTTTTAAAATTTTTGGACCCCCCCCCCCCATATTAAGCGTTACGTAATATATGGACGTAATGTTTGAAAAGTCATAAAATATATGTTTAAAGAAATAAAATAATTACAAAATTACTTAATATTTTTTTATCAATGAGAATTATTAAAAAATCACAAAAATAATGGAAAATTGATAAAATAATTGAAATTTTTGAAAATAATGCAAAAATAATTAAAAGAATTAGAAATTGAAGAAAATAATAGAAAAATTGCAAAATTTATTTTTAAGCACCAGAAACTATTTGAAAAATCTTTTAAAATATGGAAAATTGATGACAATAATCTAAATTTGTGATAATAACTGCAAATTTACGAAATTAATTGAAAAAAATGGAGAAAATCATTGAAAAATAATAAAAAGAAATGAAAGTTGAACAAAATAATTATTTTAAATATTTGAAAGTTCAGGAAATTAATTCTAAAATTATAAAAATTATAAAAAATTAAAGGTGATGAATGCAAAATGACAAAAATAATTGTAAATTAAAAAAATTAATTTAAATTTGCGATGAATAATATAAAATTTAGGAATAAACAATTATATTGATTTAATGTCAAGGAAAAAAAAATTAAAATTGAAAAAGTGTGATTGAAAAAACTAATCAAAATAATTAAAATTTGAGGAAGGTAAATTTAAGATTTTGGGAAACAATTTAAAGATAATTAAAAGAATTAAAAATTGTAGAAAATAATTAAAAAATGATAGAAATAGTTCAAAATTCAAATTTAGTATATTTGAAACGTGGATTAATTGAACTTTCAATCAATGCAAGTTCACATTTTAACTGATATTTGAAGAAATTAAAAATGGCATAATTTTAAAATTTGAGAACATTTTAAGAAGGTGAAATGGTTTAAAATTTAAAAAAAATCATATATAATTGGGATCCCATTTTCCTGTTTGCCCCAGGGCTCTTGTCCTCCCAGTTACGCCACTGGCGGTCGATAGATTTTGACATTTCAAAATCCTCCATATTGCCTCCGCCATTTTGAATTTTCAAAATTCGACATCGAATTCGTAATCAGCGATCCCAAAATCCCGTAGAACCCAAGCCCACAAAAAATTTTAATTACTTTTTTGATTCGACATGTTTTTTGAGGTTAGAAAAAATCCTGACGTTATGAAGCAAATCGGACTTTAGATTCGTGTTCAGCGCATCAAAATACATCGGAAAATCATATTTCGTTTTGACTTGGAAAAAGTTCGACTTTTTTATGGACCTGTGTTAGATTATATATAATTGTCAGTTACGAACTAATAATAATAAAGTACTGTTGTTGGGTACATGCCGGGCTAAACAATACAAGGCGATAAAGAAAGGAGATCTGTTGCTTTGAAGATTAGACGGTCACAAACAAACCGAAAGACAATAGGGTCCGATCAGAGTAGAAGGGTTTCGTTGCGGTCGTCCTTTGTTTTAAGCGAGAAATCAGGGGTTGACAATAGGTGCCAATCATGTCCGATCGAATCAGATCTCTATGCTTACGGTTATCGCCATGGTCCCCGTCACTTCCAACTTCACTGGTATATGGTATAGACTCGCCTGCGAATCACTCGACGCCACTCCGTCGCTTCGAGGCGCTTAATTCACCAAACAATGGAATTATTGTACTGGCAGCCAGGTTAGAAATAAAGAGCCACTCGTGTCGTTCCCCACATGATCCACATCAAATCCTCTTTTTCCTTTTACTCCTCACATCCAATAATATTATATTCCAAGCGTCATGACGCACGCGATTTTTTATTTTCACCAAATGACTTTTTTTAATACCAATTCTTCACTCGACAAAAAATTGTCAAATTGATTTCCAGGAAAAAATTTCCTTGAACTTATAACACTGACTGTGAAAGAAAACTTCTTATCGGACCTAATGGAAGATGTAGATAAAAATCTACAATAAAAGTCTCTCAGTATGGATTCAGATTTTTTCTGTGATATTATAAGAAACAAATTGCACTTCAAGACTTATACAATAATCTAATTCTCCAGAACATGCCCTTTTAAAAAAGGATAGGAACTTTAAAAAACCATCAATATTTCGAGAGTGATGTTATGTCTGTAACCAAAGGTGACCATTATAATATATTATTTGATTATAATTATGTTATTAGAACAGATTCAATAATCCTATTCTAAAAAGAACGGACGTTGCGGTTAACTTCAGACGTGTAACTCCATTTCCGAGTCTCCCATTGGTCAGTAGATATCAAACCTCACTATCGATAGTTTTCAGTTTCGATTTTTTGTTTTGCAGATGAATTAAAATCTTTTAATTAAATATTGTAACTTCAAGTTTATTTTATAAAATTTCTTATAATGTTAGCAATCTAAAATAACAAAAAATTTTATTAAAATAGTTAATACATAGAAATTAGCTTTGACACTTCCCTATACGAGAACCCTTTCGACCAACTTCAGACGTGTAACACGAGGCTTCTGATTGGTTAGCAGATTTTCGATATTTTTTGTCAACAATAACATCACAGTTTAGACGTTTATTTGTACTATTTTTCAATTTACTTAAAATCTTCGTTTATTGAATAATTGCATTTTATGAAATAATAACAAATTGAAAATAAATGAAATTGTAATAATTAAGGAGTGATAGTTTAAAAAGTGACAGTGATTTTAGTAAAGTTGTTAAGGCTATAGTGTTTTGAGTGAAATAATGTTTTGTTTACATTGGCATTCGTTTCTGGCAGGTGAGTAATGATAATAATATTAATAATCTTTTATTTATTTTTATTTTAGTTGTAACTTATTTATCTGTTTTTTATTTCTATTATTTAAATGTTAGTTTTTTTCTTAAAGTATCATAATTATCTATGTCATTTAAGGTTTTGATACTTCTTTTTATTGGAATGCACATGGTGATTGTCATCGGATTTCTTTTCGGTCAAGTGGAAATGGTGAAACTGGTAAGTAATAATAATTTTTAGTTCTTTATTTTGTTTTAGTGTATATTTGTAATTCTTAAACCTTTTAAGTTTCTGTAAAATAAAAATATTAAACTTTCATGTTTAAGGTTATGTTTTTGTTATTATTCTCCGGTTAGGTAGAACAGTAGGATAAAATGACAGAATTTGGTTCAAATTGATTTTTAAACAGCAATTTTAAACCAAATTAAAAAATTCTTCTTTCCTCTAACGCAGAACTAAATTCTTAAGTGATCTGTGCGAGTCGGGTTTTTAATTATTCTTTTATAAATTTTTAATGTTAATGCAAAAAGTATAAAAAAATGATTTTTTACAATTTTTTATTTCTTTTGCACAAAAATTTTTTTGCATACTTAATAATTTATGCATTTGATGTTTGGGGGTGTGTTAATAGTAAAAAAGAAGTTTTTGCGCTTACAAATTGTTATAAACTATTTATTTTCCCGTGTGGATAGCAAGATGCAGGAAACACCACCAAAGCTATCTATCAAACAGTAGAAAATCGAGCCTATTTAAACTGCAGACAGCAAATAAGCAAGCAGTGATAAAAATTCAGTCTATTCACTCACGCGGTCAAACTATAAGTTAGTGATTGAACCTGAAATCATAATACGAAGTGTTAAAAAAATTCAGTCTAATAGGCAAGTCACAGTTTTGATAGTGTTAATTATTAAGTCACTTGGCCATCAATAAAAATCATTTTATCGTGGAGTTATTATGTTAAGTTTAAGTTCTTTGTCTCGAATTGTAAAAAATTTAATTTGTACGGTGCAGTTCAACTCAAACAAATCTTGAAATAAAACAAGACCAGTCACCTGTTAAATCTTTCTTGGATACAACGAGCTATTGTGCGGCATGTGTAAATATCCTATCTGTGTAACCACTTCCGGATTGCAGGCCAGTGAGTCTCCAGCCTAATTCGTTACTCAGGATTTAAGTCCATATCTCTATTTACAATCTCCAAAGAGAATCTATTACCACCAGCTTCATACTGGATAATTATTAAATAATTTCTCTTTCAAAGTAAGGTTCAATTTTTACACGAAATCATTGTTCTTGTCAAATTCTCATTTTTATAGCCATAAATAAATTTTCTTACTAAAATTTAATATCTTATTGACTTATTCTCATCGCAAATCAAATTCTTCATTGAATTTGAGAAAACTACTTTGAGAAAATAGAGACAGAAAAATTTTAATAATTATACGTTGTAAGTTTAAAGACGTTTCTCAAACCTTAAAAAATGAATGGACTAACAAATTCCGAAGGTACTGTATTAATATGACAAACGACTAAATTCCCATTAAACTCAATGTAGAATGTTAAAAATGAAAATCCTTATAATTTTTTTATCAAGAACCTTGAGGTCTCAAAAATTTAACTGCATTATTATAATAGCATTATTTATCAGTGGATCAAATTTGATTAAAATGGTATTGTTACTTCTTTTTACGATAGAACTTCCATAAATTTCTTATCTTACTAAAATAATGTTTTTTCTCAATGGACATCAGAAGCTTAATAAATGCAGTTTTAAATGACCCCAGATTCAATAGAATTCTATTAACATTGTCAGAGTTATTTCACTTTTAATTTTGCAGTAACATCATTAAATTTTGACTGTATGAACAGTTTTTCATTATTTAATAAAATTAATATTAGGTAGGTACTATCAGGCAATTCTTAAACTTTAAAAAGTAATTCTTATCATTGCAAAAATATATAAAAATTAAAAAAAGTCAACAATATGAGTACGAGGATAAAAATAATAATGAAAAACTGTTCATACAGTCAAAATTTAATGATGTTACTAAAAAATTAAAATTGGAATAACCGTGATAATTTTAATAAAATTTTGTTCATTTTGGGGTTTTTTGAAACTGCATTTACTAAGCTTTTGATGTGCTTTGAGAAAAAATATAATTTTAGTAAGATAAGAGATTTAAATTAGTTTCAAATTTGAAAAATCAATGAAAAACTAAAAAATTTTGTTGATTTTTGTCCTTTATCTTCATGAATTGAAATGATAATAAATAAATTCTTGTACAGCTTGGAAGCGTGTATTTTAAGCTTTCAAACAAAAACAAAACTTTTTGATTCGCATAAAAAATAGCGAAGATTCAAGGTTCGGGATCTTTCGATTTTTTTGAAAATTGTCAAAACTTTAGTGTTAGGTAAGAGTTGTTTGTGGGCCGAAGGGTTTTCCAAAAATTTTCAAAATTGTTGAAGTTACAGGGCTTTAAATCTTGAGTCCGAGTTTATTCAAACCACGATATTTTTAGCAGTTTTTAATGAATTTAATTTATATTTATAGGCTTGATTAATGATTTATAACTGTTTAAAATGTAATTTAAATGTTTTAAATTTTCAAAAAATTTGACCACAAAAAAAAAGTCAAAAAAATTTTTTTAATTAGTTTTTCTTTCATTTGGCAGTGAGCAATGTTTATGAATAAATTATTTATGCTTTATTAAAAGTTTTAATATATTTTCATTATTATGTAGGTGATTAAAAACCACACCGAAAGAGATATTTTCGAACCTTCTACTATAAACGTGTTTTGAGTTATCAAGTTTTCAAGAGTTGAAAATTATTATAAAAATTAATTTTTTTATGTTTTTTTGCTTTTTTTATAAATTTTATAAAGAATAATTTTTGTTCGTATTGTAGATAATTCAAGAAAGCATGAATTGGCCTTTTTAATGTTTCTTTGCAAGCTAGTAATAAAAACTTAGTGATGTATGTAGTAATCTCTATAAGGAATAACAAGGTTTTTAAAAAATAAATACCAAAAATTACTCACACCAAATAAATACTTGAGGTACAACTTGGCAGCGGTTTTTAAATTATATCTCTGAAATTTCCATTATTTCTTTTTCTCATATGTCTATTATTATTTTCTTTTATTTCATACACTGAGAAAATAAGTTGACTAAATATAACCAATTTTTGATTAAATTTAGCAGAGAGAGGTTGTTGATATAGCACCTGCAAAGCACTTAATTAATTTTAGCAGAGCATATGCTCCGGTATCCTAGAAGTTTGATTGTCATCGCCGGTGTTTTGTTTGTTTTGTCCCGAGGAACCCTAACCTAGAAATAAAGCTGCTTGGCTAGAGGCTTATTTTCTCAGTGTATCTGCAATATTTAGAATTATTTTTTTCAATTTTCAATTTCTTTCAATAATTTTTTGACTATTTTCATCTATTTTAATTTTTTTCATTCGTTTTCATCTTTTCTTAAAAGGTTTATTGATTTTTCTACAATTGACATTATTTTATTTATTTTTCAATTATTTTTATGATTTTCTACAATTTTATACATATTCTGAAATTTTTGCAATTATTTCCCTGAAGTTTAAAATTATTTTCTTCAATTTTAAATTATTTATATATTTTTTTTAATCATTGTCTCCAACTTTGAAATAGTCTAATTTTTTCAAATTAAGTTCTAAGATTTTCTAGTCTTTTTCTAAAACAATAACTTTCCTTGATTTAAAGAATTAAATAATAATAATCTCCGTAAACTCCTGAAGTTAGTTAGTATGTATTTATATTTATTCATATTTTTTTGTCCACGTTTTAAAAACTGAAGTGAAGTTAGTCCCTGTTATTTTATTTTGTTATGTAAAAAAAAGTTATTTCCAGTATATTTTACTTATTATTTTCAATGTAATTGATTTTATCATTCTTCAATTATTTTCCTCAATTGTTAATTATTATTATCATTTTCTAAAATTTTTAATCATTTTTTTTAAATTTCAATTATTTGCATCAATTTTCGATTATTTTTGCAATTTTTTAATAATACTCTGTAATTAAAATTTTTTAAGATATTTGGTAATTATTTTCTTTCTTTAAACATATATTCTATGATTTTTTCAAATATTTCCCACAAATTTTATTTACTGTTATCAATTTTTCATATTCAAATTATTTTCATCATATTTCAATTTTTTTTCTGAATCTTAAATTATTTCCTGCATATTTCGCTTATTTTTTTCAATTTTAAATTAATTTGATCATTTTTGAATTATTTTCTTTAATTTTTAATTATTTTTATTTGTTTTCTTAATTTCGAATTTGTTTTTAATAATTATTGTAACTTTCTATTATTTTTAGTTCTCGTCAATTCTTTGATCAAATTTTTAATTATTCTCATTTTTTTCAATTAATTTTTAAGATCTTCATGTATTTTCCTCAAATTTTCCTCAAATTTCAATTTCTATTAAATGTTTTCAATTTTTCATATTTAAATTATTTTTATCATAATTTAATTTTCTTTCTCAATCTTTAATTATTTTTAGCATATTTCAATTATTTTTTTCAATTTTGAATTAATTTTACCATTTTTTAATTATTTTTCTCGATTGTTAATTATTATTTTCATTTTCTAAAATTGTTTTCTAAGGTTTTTAAGTATTTTTCTGAAAATTCAAATATTTTCTTTCATTTCTAATTATTTTCATTTGTTATCAGAATTTAAATTCTATTTATTATTTATCGTAAATTTTAATTATTTTTAGCTTTCTTCCAGACTTTTCCTCAATTATTAGTTTTTCTCATTTTATAAAATTAATTTCTAAAATTTTTGTAAGTATTTTTCTCAAATTTCTATTATTTTCTTTAATTTTTAATTATTTTTATTTGTTTTCATAATTCCCAAAAAAATTGATTAATTATCGTAAATTTCAATTATTTTTAGCATTCTTCCAATCTTCTCCAATTTTTAGTTATTCTCATATTCTAAAATTATTTTTTAAGATTTTTAAGAATTTTTCTAAAATTTCAATTGTTTTCTTCAATTTTTAATTAATTTTATTTGTTTTCGTAATTTCAAAATTTGTTTATTAATTATCGTAAATTTCAATTACTTTTAGTTTATTTCTTTAATTCTTTTCTCCAATTTTTAGTTATTTTCTTTTTTATTAATTGATTTCTAAGATCTTCATGTATTTTTTTCAAATTTTAATTATTTTTTCTTTATTTAAAAAAAATTCTATAGTTTTTTCAATTATCACACTTAAATGTCATTTTTTTTACAACTTATCATTGTTTGTATCATATTTCAATTATTTTCGTCAAGTTTTAAAATTTAAAAACATTTTTCAATTATTTTCTAAAATTTATTTCCTTCAATTTTCAATTCTTCACATTTGTTTCATATTTTCCAAAATTGTTAACTATTTATCTGACTTTTCAATTATTTGTATATTATTTTTTATATTATTTTTTATATTATTTTCTTCAATTTTCTACTACTTTCGTTCTTTTTCTCGTTCTTTTTCATAATTCCCAAAAAGTTTTTACTTATTTCTCTTTAATTAAAACTTGTTCTGTTCAATTTTAAATTATTTTTATCTTTTTTCATTTATTTTCTCTAATTTTTAATTTTTTTATTTTATTTCAATGAACTTCTGAAATTATTAAGTATTTTTGTTAGATTTTGTTTAACTTTCCTTTATTTAAAATATTTTATGTAATTTGTTTAATTATTTTCTCAAAGTTTAATTTATTTATCTCAATTTTTAACCATGTTTTTTTAATTTTCAATTATTTTCTCTACTTTTTCATTATTCAATTTTGTTTTAATTTACTTTTAAGATTCTCAAGTATTTTTCTCAAATTTCAATTATTTTATTTATTTTTCAAACATTTCTATCATTGTTTAAATTACTTTCCCCAATTTTTTATTGATTTCATTTTTTTTCAATTAATTTGCAAAATTTGCAATTATTTCGTTTAATTTGAATTATTTTTTGCAATTCTTTTTAATTCTAAAATATTACAATTTTTTTCCTAAATAAATATTTATTTTATTTATATATACATAGGGTAAATGCGGGGGTAGTCGGACACTTAAGGATTCGATCTTAAATAATGATATTTTTCTTAAAATTGAAAAGTATTTTAACATATTGCTTTGCATGAACCGTTAAATGAGTCATCCATGATTAATTATCATATAAATTTGCTACAAACATGTCAATATTTAATAAAATATAGCTATTTTAATAAAAAATCAGAATATCAGCAGTAGTCGGACACTTGCTTGTAAAGTCGGACACAACTGTATCAGTAGTCGGACATTTTTCTTCTTTAAAATAATAAAATATTTCTTGCTTTTATGTTATAAAATCTATCAAATTTAGTTACAGAAATAATCCTCAGGCTGCACGATTTTAATTTGTAAACCCATGTGGTGAATCTTAAATAAAAAAAGAAAGTTTTTTAGTTTTAAAATTTTATACCTCACTATGGCATTTTGAAGACAATCTGTCAAGTTCTGTTGTGATCCTTCAGTGAAAAGGAGGAATTCGTATAAAATCAAAATTTAGGTTATTTTTCTTTTGATGCAGAAAATGTTAGAAAGTTAACAAATTTATAGGTTATAAGTAGTTGTTTTTATGTTATTTACTTTTTTAGCATCTAAAATAATACGATATAAAATACGAGTAATATAGTGTCCGACTATACACAAACACTCTAAAATCTGACAGGTTAGGTCGGACACGTCAATTACGTCAATTATTTGTAAATTTAAAGTCATTTTAATATTATTTTCATTTTTAAACATAAAATTAGGGTTTTCATAATCACTTTGTAACATTTTTAAACATAATTACAACCTACAAAACGTTATTTCGTACTAATAAAAATCTCTACCTCCTTAACGGCTGGAATAAGAAATCAGACAAAATGTCAAAACAACGCGGTTGAGTAAATTATTGTTGCATTTTAACTAATTTACAAATCACCAGAGGGCGTTGCAGGTAATTTTTATATTCTATAATTCTGACAAATTTGATAAAATAACTTTGTGAGAAGATTCCGATAGTAAATAATTATTTATTTAACTTCAAAACTGAAAGTGTCCGACTATCGGTACTGTCCGAAATTACCCGCATTTACCCTATAATTATTTATTTCATAACTGTAATTTTTTAGAGTTATTTTTCTTAAATTTCAAATATTTTCTTAAATTTAAAATTATTTATATTACTTTTCCTTTCTTATGTAGGAAGCTTTGCATTTAAATTATGTCTTTCAGTTTTTATTAATTTTAATTATTTTTCAACTAATTTCCTAAATTTTCAATTATTTTGCTTTCACATTTTTTTTGAGCCCAAATCTTTCTTTATGAAATCTTAAAAAACTAGATTCATCGACTTAGGGGTTAATTTGTTTACCATAAAGTTATATTAAATTTCTGATAAGGGATTTACTTTTTCTACCAAATATCGTCTTCACATTTCTAAAATGTATCAAATATTTGGTTATTACGTAAAATGTAAATAAATTTGGGCCAGACATATTTTAGAAATTATATTTTAAGTATTTCTAAGAAGTTTGGTTGCAAAATATTCATTATTTTAAGAGAAAGTGTGCGGACAAATTTTCCTTGTATGAATGACGTCATTTTCCATCACATACCCTTAATACAGCTCAATAATAGACTGATTATTGTGAATACAATCTTGGGGAAAAAAACATCATCTTTTCTTCTTGAAGAATAATAAAATTATAAGATCGGTTAGGGAAGGAGGAATGATCGATTGATTCCAATTCCGTCAGCTTCCCGTGTGACATTAAAAAGGAAATAGAAGAATGTCGACGTCGACACGCGAATGCGTTTATTCGTTGCTTAAACGTTCGGAGAGAGACAAAACCGCAAGTTGGCGTTTATCCAACGCGGATGTCACAGCAGAAGAATAATTTCCGCGGCATATCCCTTCGTGAAACCGATTTCCGTTTCGAATATGCGAATGCAAAAGTGTCAGATTTGTCGTATTCATCGCATTTATTTATATTTCAAACGCTTTATTGACATTAAAAAGGACTTTTAAAAGAAACCTTCAACTGCTTTAAATCAAAAAGATTAAAATATTTTAAGCAACAATCCCTTATGAGAAAGTATGACAAGAAAAGAATGACAGACCTGTCATTAAATTCCTGTTATTTTTTCGGGAACGCAGAAAATGACAAAAATTAAAAACTTTAAATCTCAGAGATCCACTGAAAGAGTACATAGTCATGTAAGATATTATTTTCCTGAATATTCAACTTCGTGTTACCAATATTTGAAAGAAATTAAAAAATCCCCAATTGTTTGTTAATATTTATGATAAAATGCCTCTTTTAGCATTGTCCACAATTCTTAAAAATAATCGTAAAGATTTTGAGGTATATTGTGCAGCAGTGGGACATAAACCGATTAGGATGATTTCAGAGTCGCTCCTTTTCATTCAGAATGGCGAACAGCCAGACATACATCATTGTTGACTCCAGACTTAATATCTTCTCACATTACTCAGACCAAGCTATGTTTATGTGTCTTGCACACTCGTCTGCAAGAAATATCTTTACCTCAGAATATGTCAAAAAGTCATACTGCACCAAATGTAATTTACTTACGAACAGCAGGGATCACAGACTGCCCCCTATTCCCCTTTTTTCCCCTATTCTGAAGTTTTATCCCTATTTCCCCTATTTTAAAGATTTGTCCCCTATTTCCCCTATTTATAATTTTCAAATTTAAATATATAATTTATCAAAGTTATTTTTTACTTAATTCTGAATTTGTATCATTTAATAATCACGCTGAGCTATTTAAGAGAGAGGGAGATTGACCACAGTTTATTTTTTTTTGTTTGACATTTTTAAAAGACGGCGCGTAATTTAAAATCCTAATGAAAAAGGCAGAGCTAGTCGCTTTTAAAAAGAAAATTATAAACAATGGTTTAAGAATATATTTATTTTTAGATTTAGAATTATTAGCTTTGTTGATTTTAAACGCTTCTGTAATGCAGAGAACACAAAATTTTATTCAGATAATTTGACTGTGATATAATTGACTTTCTTGAAATTCGATAATAGCTACATATGTCGTCGAAATGCATTATGAAAAAAAACTATGTAACACATAGTGTAGGGGGGGAGTTAGCGTAAAACTACTTTGCTTTTTCAGATATTTGTTAAATTTTCATTTATTTTTCACAATTTTTAATTAATTTAAACAATTTTTTCAATTTCCACTTATTCTCTCAAAATTTTATAACTATTTTTTAAAATTTTAATTGATTCGTAATTCTCTTGATAATTATTCTCGACAGTTTCCAAAATTTTTTTCATTTGTCAATTATTTTCTTTAATATTTAATAATTTTATCATTTTGTAATTTTTCTTTCAATTATTCTATCTGTCTTCTTAAAAATGTAATTTAATTCTTTAATTTTGAATTATTTTTCAAAACTTTAAATAATGTTTTCAGTTTAAAATTATTTTTAAAAATTTTCTTTAATTCTCGACTTTTTTCAATAATTTTTTTCAATTATAAAAACTGTTTTAAATTTAAATTCAGTTGTTCAATTCTACAACTATTTTCTTCAATTCTCAAATGTTTTTTTGAATTTTAAATATTTCATTTTAATTTATTTATTTATTTATTTATTAACACAATACTTCCATTTTTCATTTCCATTTTTTAAATATATTTAATGATTCTCGTCTTTTTTAAAATACTTTCTTCAATTTTTAATGATATTCTTTAAATTTTAATTTAATTTTTAACTTTTCAGTTTAATTCAATTATCCATTTTTTTTTCAGTCACAAAAATTGTTTTAAAAATTGAATTCAAATGTTTAATTCTACAACTATTTTCTTTAAATTTCAAATTCTATTTTTCAATTTTAAATTAATGTCTTTAATATTAAAAGATTCTCGCTTTTTTCAATTATTTTCTTCTATATTCAATAATTATCGTTTTTTCAATTACTTTTTTCAATTTCTAAGTTTATTTTTTAAATTTCAATTCCTTCTTGCAATTTTGAATTATTTTCTTAATTTTTAAATTTTTTGCCTGTTTTTTTAATTATTTTTTTTAATTGTAATTATTTTTTTCAATTTGCAATCTAGTTGTTCAATTATTTCCAACAATTAGGTATTCCTATAATTTCCATAGTTTTTGAATTATTTTGTTTAAATTTAATATTGTTTGATTTTTTAAATTATTTTTTCTAATTGTAAATTAATCTAATTTTCAACTAATTCTTTCAATTATTATTCATTTTCCTCAATTTTCAATTGCTTGCAACAATTTTTTAATTTATTCTCTTAAAATGTTATAATTGTTCTTTAATTTTTTCAATAATTATTTTGTTCGATTTTGGATTAACCCGGCCATTGTTAGAGTTTTGCTTTCAATTTTAATTTATTTTTTCAAATTTCAATTCAATTCTTAAATTTTCAATTTATTTCTTCAAGTTTTTATTATTTTCTTGAATTTAAATTATTTTTGTCGATTTTCAATTCAGTTTTTCAATTCGCAATCATTTTCGACAGTTATTTCTATAATTTTAGTAATTTTCCAATTTTCTAGTTTAAAGTTAATGTTTATTGTGTAATTTTATTAATTGTTCTTCAATTGTGTAATTATCTAAATATTTTTCGAGTTTTATTTTCAATTGTCAATTGTTTTCGTTGTTTTTCAGTTACTTTAAAAAAATTTAATTCTCCTAATTTTCATTATTTAAATTTCCAAAAATTTATAGTTTTGAATGACAAATAACAATGCAAAGTTTCTCGCGCGCCATAACGCACTTTAATGTTTCTAGTATATATAATATTTTAATGTTTATATGAATAACGCTATTTGTTTAAAAAATATTAATTTGACATTTTAGTAAACATTAAATTTCCTTCTATTTAAAAAGTACAAACTATTAAGACCATATTTAACATCTTCAATTTTTCAATGGAAGTCGACATCATAGACTTTAAAGCGAAATTTGTGTCCCCTTTTTGTCCCCTATTTTGAAAAAAAATTGACCCTATTCACCTTTTTTACCAGCAATAGGGGCTGTGATCCCTGGAACAGACAAAAACTTGTCAAAAAAATCTACAAACCTATTCACTTTTTCATATGTAAAATGGGACTTAATTTACTTTTATAAATATTTTACTATAGGGGAGAGTGGCCATCAATGTACCAGTTTTTTCAATGAACCATCTCAATTTTCTCAGAAACAATTAAATAAAAATTCTCCTAATTTTAAATATAAATGAAGTTTGCGTAAACACACTACGTCCATAAATTTGAGACGTGTGGATTTATTCTTTACACAGAAAACTGGAAAAAACTGTTTTTGATGTACTGAAGAAAAAATTTACCTAAAATACAAACACGTTTTTTAATTAAAATAAGGCCATTTAAAAATAAATGTACTTACGATTTATTTTGTTTTGGGCCTTAACTACAATATTCTAATGAGATAAAGATTTTGAAATATTGGATTAAGTTATAAAAAACCATTTTTGTTGCAAATGTCATGTTGATTCAATGTACCGGGGAACAATGAACCACCTGGAATTTCAGTGTATTTTCGATTTCCAGAGTGGTATGATTGATTATAAAACTAGGCACACTGAAAAAAATGTTTAGTCATATCAACAAAAATTTGGTTGAGCCAACCAAAGTTTTGTTGCTATGACTAAAAATTTTGTTGGCTCAACAAAATTTTTGTTGATATGACTAAACATTTTTTTCAGTGCATGCATACAGCATGTTACAGCGATTGTTATCAGTACTTTTCTCAACATAGCAAAACTAAAATGCCATTTTAGCTAGTTAACTTAAATTTGAGGTATATTTATGTTATACATTATCAATTAAAAAGTGTTAAGTAACAATTTTTTATAGTATTTGATAGAAAACAAGTTTTTTTACAAAGTGAAAATTGCAATATTATTATTGTTGAACATTTTTAGTATTTTTATAGAGGTGGTTCATTGTGTACCCAGTTTGTTGAAAATGAAAATAGCTTGTTACTTTAGAAAAATCCTAAATTTTATTATTTAATCAAAATAAATCGTGTAAAATATGTGTGCATTACCTAGACAAGTGTTGTAGTTTTATATTGATGCAAAGAAGTGCTTGAAATTGGTGAAATTCAATAAGTACTATGACCTTGAAAAAAACCCGGTACATTGATAGCCATTCTCCCCTATGCTTTATTAAAAATTCATAATTTGAAAAAATAAAAAGTTTAACTATTAAAGTTGTGCACAAAATAACCCCACAATAAATTCAATATTTATTATTGTCAGTATTTTAGTACTGTTTTTTTAAAAAAGTTTTATTTAAAGAAATAGGGTGTTGGCGCACGAAGCCCCTCTATATTATAGATAATAATAATTAATAATTAATTTGATATTAGGTGTAGTAGAATGTAATTGAATGTTGAAAACAGACTGCCTCACACTTTTTCTGTGAATGCTGATTAATGTCATTGTCTCGAGTTTCTCGGGAATATGAAATTAGAAGGGAGAAAAAAAGCAATCGATGAATTGAAAGTTGAAACTGTCTGTGTGCTTCCAATTACCAGAGTCTAATCGATTTTCTCCGCTTAACGAAATAATACATTGCACGTGGCTAACCTTCGACCTATTCTGCATAGATTGTCTCGAATTTTCGTGAAACCAGGCCAATGGACTTTTTCTTAATTTCTTTTACTATCGACTATCATGCGCTCTCTGATCTCCCTCTGGTTCATAATTAAGTCTCTAATATCCTTTCACTTTGTAGTCTACTGCAGTAATCCAAATGAAATTTAAAGGTCAACTTAAGAATTCTAGTCACAATCCGAGAAAATGATCATTCTCTAAAAGGAAACGGAAATTTAGGCGCACTTTCAACTTTGATCGACTCCAATTTTGATAACACAAAATAATTTTTATACTTATTTTTAGACAATTATTTAAGAGTCACGTAGTAAAAAGTATCGTGAAGATTGAATATTTTTGGAAATACGAAAACTGTTTTATTTAAATTAATTTAAACGCAAATTAAATCCATTAATTTATTTATTTTTATTTATTTATTTCTTACATAAACAGGCAAAGTAAAATTATATAATTAATTTCGAAATTTGTAACAAAATTAATGAAATTCGGTTCTCGGATTTTTTGCGATCGTTCATCACGAAGTAATAAATGATTTTTTAAAACTCAAAATGTTGAATAAATCTTCAGGATTTTCAACAATTTTAATGAAGTTTTTGGGTTTTTTTATCCCAGATTACAAATTTGTTAATGATTCTTCAAAATTTAAAATGACTGACCAAAATATGTCGAACAAAAAATCAAAAGTTTAAACAGAATTAATGAAACTTGGTTTTTGGATTTTTTTGATCGCTTATTACAGACCCGTTAATAATTTTTCAAAATTCAAAATGGCGGATTCAATGTGGCTGTTAAATAAAAATAAGATTTTTTAAAAAATTAATTAAACACTCGGTTTTTGGATTTTTTTTTAATCGTTCATTATGAAATCCGTTAATGATTATTCAAAATTCAAAATCTCAGATAAATATTCACCGTTTAAAAAAAAATCTATTCTAAATTTTAGGCTTATTGTGGCTCCCTGATTAAATATGCGTTAATTATTTTTCTAAATTTCAAATGACCAATCCAATATGTCCGACAAAAAATCAAAATTTTTAACAAAATGAGCGTAACTCGATTTTTGGATTTTTTTGGGGTCGTTTATTACAAATTTGTTAAAGTTTTTCCAAAATTTAAAATGTCAACAAAAAAATTTTTTTTAAACAAAATTAAAAAAACATAGTGTAATCAGGTTTTTCTTGTTCGTTGGTTACGAAATTGTTAATGGGTATTTAAAATTTCTTAGTCGTAAAAGTTGTTTTTTTTTAATTTTTTTAGTTTAGTTTCTTAAAAATAAAAATTTATTGAAAAATATATCAAATCTTTTTTTTAATATTTAAAAATAAAATTACAAAATAACTTATTTTTAAAAAAATTTATTTTACCGCCATCTTGAATCCGCTATTTTGAATTTTGAATCCTTCACAGATTCGTCATCAGCAATCTAAAATATCCCAAATACTGATTTTAATTAAATTTGTGAAGGATTCTGAATTCTTATTCGAAACATTAAATCCGCCATTTTGAATTTTTGTAAAATCATTAACGGTTTTATAATAAATTTCATTAACTTTGTTAAATATTTCCTGATTTTGTCCGCCATCTTGGATTCACCATTTTGAATTTTAAAAAATTTTTAACCGATTTTTAATCATGGACAAAAAAACCGCAATTACTAGATTTTATTAATTTTGTTAAAAATCCCGAATTTTTGTCCGCCATATTAATTTTTGAAAAATCATCACCAGATTGGCAAAATAACTAATATTTTTGTAAAAAATTCTGTTTACTAATTCGATGCGTTAAATTTTAACTATTTTTTAGTAATTTTTTTTACTAATTATTAATCATGTTTTACTTATAATTATTTTTGAATAACTATATAAATTAGTTAAATAATTCATCAAAAATATAAAGTTCGGTCCAACAAAGATTAAATTTTCAACAAATAAAAAATTCTAATAAATTTATTTCATAATAGTACCGAACTTGAGAATTTCTCAGCTTTTTGAATACCTACGAATTTAAAATATTTTTTCTAAATTCAAAACATTACATCTTGACTATTTTCCTATAGATATTTGTTATAAATTCACTGGATTGGTTTTTAAAACTAAACTATCTTGCAGGTAGAGTTGCAAAATTCTTGGTAATTTTAAGTCCGGTTTCATTTTCGAGAATATAACCGAGAATATTCTCATTCTACAGAATTTACGAGAATTTTCTATGTTTGAATGAGCTCCTCTGCCATAAAACATAAACAATTTATTTTTTAAAAAATAGATAAATAACAAAATAATTATCATTACAGACTAACTATAAGTAAATGAAGTGTAAAAATTATTATTAAATATAACAATTATGAACAATTTTAATTTTAAAATGAAAGAAAATACTTATAATTTAAAAAAAATACTTGAAAATCTCAGAAATAAATTGAAAAAGATTAGAATAATGAAAAATTGGAGAAAATAATTGAAAAAATTGCATAATGTATTTTAAATAAAGGAAATTTAAAGAAAATTTCCGAAAAATACTTAAAACTTTCAGAAGTTCATTGCAAAAAAAAAAAGAAAATAATTAAAAATTAGAGAAAATAGATGAAAAACGATAAATAAAATTTAAAATTGAGAATAAGAACAATTTTTAGTTTAAGAGAAATAATTGCAAAAAATACAGAATATGGGAAAATACAAGAAAATCGTAGATATAATAGAAAATCGAATAGAAAAATGAAAATTTCAGATGAATAATTAAAAACTTTTTGTAAATTAGTAATTGAAAATAATAAACAAATAATAGAAATAATTGAAAATTGAATTAAATAATTAAAAATTATTACAAATGAAAGAAAATAATTTAAAAAAAAATAAGAATAGTTAAATTTGTGGAAAATAATTGTAAAATGATTTTAAAATTTGAAACTTGAAGACAATAATTAAAATATGATGAAAACAATGATAAGTTGAAAAAAAATTTGTAATTTTTCTTTCAATTATCAACTATTTTTTTAAAATTCCAATATTAATTTTTAATCTTCAATTTAATTCTTTAATCTTCCATTTATTTATTTAATTTTCATTTAATTTTTGCAATTGATTCCATTATTTTCATCAGTTTTCAATTGACAATTTATTTTTCTCCATCAATTTTATGATTATTCATCAATTTAAATTTTTTTTTGTTCAAATGCCGATTATTCTCACCATTTCTTGAATTTGTTTTTCAATTGTCAATTATTTTTTTAATAGTTAATTATTTTCATCAATATGTAATTATTTTCGTCATATTGTAATTTTTCTTTTAGTTATCAATTAATTTCTTGAAATTTCCATTCAAAGTTCTTTCATTCCTTCATTAATTTTTTGTCTGTTCACACCTGAAGTTTAATACATAGATATTTTAGTTTTAAATTTTATAAATATTCTTAAATCTTTTTAAATTATTTTTTTGTCGATTATTTTTGCCAGTTTTCAAATTTTTCTTCGTATTGTCAATTACTTTCCTCATTTCTCAATTATTTTCGACAATATTTAATTATTTTAGTCATATTGTAATTTATCTTTTAATTATGAATTATTTTCTTGAAATTCTCATTTAATTCTTTAATTTCCAATTTATTTCTTTAAATTTTAATTATTTTCTTCAATTTTCAATTATTTTTATCGATTTTCAATAATTTCTTTAATATAAATTAATTCTCGCATTTTCTCAATTATCAGTTATTTTCTTTCAATACAATTCTTGAATTTCCAATTGATTTCTTAAATTTTCATTTATTACCTACAATTTTCGCTATATTTTCATCAGTTTTCAATTGACAATTTATTATTCTCCTTCAATTTTATAAATATATTCATTAATTACAAATTTTTTTATACGAATGCCGATTATTCTCACCATTAGTCGAATTTTTATTAAATTGTTAATTATTTTTTTTAATTTTTTCGTCATATTGTAATTTTTCTTTTGATTATCAATTATTTTCTTGAAATTTCTGTTTAATTCTTTAATTTCCAATTTATTTCTTCAATTTTTAATTATTTTCTTCAATTCTCAAATTTGGTTTATTTTACAATTTTTGTATCGTTGTTTAATTAATTTCCTCAATATTCAATAATTCTCGAATTTTTTCAATTATTTTTTTTACTCATAAAAATTGTTTTAAAATTTCGATTCAATTATTCAATTCTAGAACTATTTTCTTCAATTGTCAGTTATTTTCTCCAAATTTAAATTCCACTTTTCAATTTTCAATTATCTATATTCCATAAATTTCAATGCAATTCTTCAATTTTTTATTGCTTTCTTCAATTTTCAATTATTTTTTTCAGATTTAGTTATTTTTTTTTATTTTCAATCCAGCTGAAATAATTACAAATGCAATTATTTCCAATAATTATTCCTATAATTTTCTTAATTTTTCAATTTGTAATTATTTTAATGTTTACAATTATTTTTTGAAGTTGTCTATTAATCTAGTCATTTGTTGAATTTTGTTTTTCAATTGACAATAATATTCGTAATTTTTCACATATTTTCTTCAATTTTTCAACTATTTCCTTCAATTATTAATTATTTTCCGCAATTTTCAATTATTTTCTACAATTTTGTAAATTTTTAATTGTTATCTTAAAATATTATAAATATTCTTTGCTTTTTTAAATTATTTTGTTCAGTTGTGTATTAATCTAGCCATTTTTTGAATGTTTTTTCACCTGTCAATTTTTTTTTTCATTATTCAGAAATATTCTTTTATTTCGTTATTTTCATTATTATTCATTATTTTGACATTAAAATTAAAATTATTACTAATAAGAATGGCGCTAGAGATTTTCGTATACATTGATTGAGAAAATTGGACTTAATTTGATTAAATAAATAAAAACCTTAAATTCTTATAAATTCTCGATTAGAATTTTGGTCGGTTATATTACCGGTTATATTCTCGTTCTCATTACCGTTCTCCAGGTAATATTACTTCTTTGCAACTCTACTTGCAGGCTCCAATTGACTTTTATATTGATTAAAATGCCACAGAGGGCGCCACTGCACAGACCAATAAAAAATCTACATTACCGGCTTGAAAAATCTCGTCGATAAAAGCGAAATCTGTCAGAATTCCTTGTTATCGACGATCTTAGAATCTGGAGAAAAATCTAAATTTCTGCAACAATGTATAAATATCATTTTTATGGCAATTTTCACATTTTTTCCTCACTGAAATCGCGCTCAGAGAGATAAAATCCGTTAGAAAAAAAAAAATAAGTTTTTTTTTTTTGCTCATCGATGTTTTATCAAATTCTGCTTCTTTGCAAGTTGGGGATTTAAATTAAAGAGAGAGACTTGATCGAAAAAATTGGCAACAGTGAGTGCTGGCCACCTGAGTCTTTCTCCGTGCATTTTTCTGGAGATTCACTGCCAAAAAGGCGAGTTCGACCGCCCACTAGGAATTCTCTGGTGGGCGTACATCCTGCGCAGCATATTTCTCTCGACTGGTTCATGACTACGTGACGAGATTTAAGGGCAAAATGTTCAAGTTACCACGATTGCCAAGTGCCAACCACTTCCATCCAATTTAGAAGATCCTCTCTCTTCAAAGCCTCCACCACCCTTTCAACTCCTTTATATTGAGACCCAAAAACGAGAAATTACGCTACTGCAGAGGCTCCAACTTCCTCACCAGCACTTCCGGATGTATATAATGCAGTAATACTAAAGTAAACTATTTTAATTTTTGAATTTTAATCAAATAATTATTATTCAAATTACATTAGATAGAATGTCCGATTTTAATGAAACTTGGTTTACGTATGTATTGTGATGTGCTGATTACGAAAATGATAATGAAAATTGGCTAAAATTTTATTTTCATGGTAAAGAAACAAAAAACCAATTAAAAATCAGTTTTTGCCTTTATCTTAAGAAATATTAAAAATATAAAAAAATGTTTTATAGAAAAGTTGTAGGCATCATCATGGTACATGTTTTATGTAGAATACATTTTTTCATAAAAAACAATATTTTTCGAGAAAAAAGCAAAAAAGTACCGGGAGTTCTTTTAGATTTTAAAGCGTAAATATATCATTAATATTAATAATATATAATAATATATTTATTATTAGTATTTTATAATATTTTTATATACATATACGCATATAAGACGTCAGTAATACTAAAATAAACTATTTTAACTTTTGAATTTTAATCTAATAATAGAAGATATATTCCTTATTCATTGTATTGTAATAAATCTACTAAACACATTTTTCAAGTTGGGGAAACATTGCGGCAACATTGTTGCAATATTGAAATGTTGCAGAAACATTGCATGAAATGTTGCTGAAAGATTGTACGAAATGTTACAGAAAAATTGTATGGAAACATTTGAGTAATGTTATCTAAAAATTTCAAGGAAATGTTGCAGAAATATTGCAGCAGAATTGCAGTTATATTGCAAAAAAATTGAAAAATAAATTTTGAACCAACGCAAATGTATATAGATTTAAAAAAAAATTATTGTAGACAAATCTATTTTTTAATGTCAATAATCCGAAAAATGCCTCAACAGCATAGCAATTGCAAAAAAATGTTTCACTGAGACGAAGCTAGCAATGTTGCAGTAACATTATTTAAAATTTTTGCAGTAACATTGCAAGAAAATGTTGCAGCCAGGAAAACCAATGTTTCATAAATCAGAAATATTGCAACAGAATCATATTTTAGTAAAATTGCAGAAACATTGCAGCAAGGAAAACATTACGATGTTGCAGAATCATTGTGCAATGTTGCTAGAAATTTTGCCTTAAGGCGAAACTAGCAATATTGCACAAACCTTGCATTACGATTGTATTGAAACATTGAAGAAACATTGAATTAAAACATTACATTTTAAACATTACAGTAACATTGATGAAACATTGCAGTAACATTGCAATATCATTGCTGAAAAATTGCTAGGAATATTGCACAAATATTGCAGCAAGATTTAAAGAACACTGCAAAAACATTGCAAGGAAATGTTAGACAAACGTGAACATAGCAATGTTACAAAAACATTGTATGGAGACAAGGCAGCAACTTGAAGAAATATTGCATTGACGTAAAATTGTGGAATGTTGCAAGAAATGTTACATCAAGGTGAAATTAGCAATATTGCAAAAAAATTCATTAATATTACATTAAAACATTTAGGAAACATTGCATGAAAAACATTACAGCAACATTGTCGCAACATTGCACGGTAATATTGCTGCAACAATGCAGTTACAATGCTGAAACATTGCAGCAACATTGCTGTTGAAATTTTTCAAGGAAATATTGCAGAAATATTGCAGTAACATTGCAGAAACATTGTATGTAAAACAATGCAGAAACATTTTCTTAAAATTGAAGCCAATGTTGCAGAAATATTGCTAAATATTGTTGCAAAGTTGAAATGAAATGCTGCAGAAATATTGTCACAGAATTGCGTTAAGATTTTTATTTATTGTCCCCACAATATTGAATTCCGCTTGAAAATATGTATTATTAAATAATTGTCAATTTTAAACAAATATTGAAATATTTTTCGAAAATTATTTTTTACATTCAATGACGAAAGAAAGTAGTAGAAAATAAAAATTTTCCTATGAACTGACAACATTTTAATAAACAGTTGAATAATTAAGATTTTACCTCCAAGTTAAATTGGGCGAAGGCCACTTTTGTCCATGAACAGTAAACCTTTTATGCCGCCTCATGTGCACATATCTGGGATCTGGTTTGTCAGGTAAGCCGCATCTTTTCGCCGCCATCTTCTTTTTCGTTTTTTCGTCAATCACCCCAGTGACAGGAATGCCAGCAAAACTCTAAAAGAAGAATGAAAATTAACTCTTATTTTCTCAATGACGTTTAGAAATTTTCTATTGATACACAATAAACCACACGTGAATTCTTTTCTATTTAAATTTCTTGGTAGAAGCTACATAATAATATCGGATCAAATTATATACAGCACAGACTGCTTCCCAACTGATGAGCTCGATTTTCATGTAAATTTAATCATGAAGAACGTCGCATCTAAGATTCTAATACAATTTCATTTAACCTTTATATAGACATGTATAATACAGTTCCTCCATAGTATACAGAATGAGTAATAATAATTCATGTCAAGAAAGTAAGAATTTAAATAACTGACTGCCTTTTGTAAATTTAAAATTAAAAAAATAATGTATCAGAAGAAAAATTATGAATATAATAAAAAATGTTTATTTTTATTTTATTGAACAAAATTTTTTACCTTTAATTGGCACAATTTTTGCTTTTCCGAATAGCTATTTATCATAAATTTTATTTGTTCGAATTGACATTTGTCTTAGATTAGTTTCAAATCATCGAGCCTAAATTACGCTATTTGAATTTTTTATATCTATCCTTTCTAAATAATAAATTATAATACCTGGAAATCCTTAATGGCATCTCTGAGTTGCTCGTCGGTTCTCAAATTTCCAGTTTCTAGATCACTTTGAGGCAAATAACCGAATTTCATCAGGTAGTTTTGCTGTAACATAAAGAAAAAATTTAATTTAATAAATTGTATAAAAGTACGTTGATCACAGGTATTTTTCATGATAAATAATAAAAGTTCCACTGTCCTCATTATTAAGTACAGTTCTGTATTAATAAATAAATGTCTCCTCTTTAAATAAAAATGAAAAATTTTTATGAAGATAAACAGTTATTCGTGAACAATTATTGTTCCTTGTGTCAAGAGCAGTTTTTCACTTTGAAAATAAATCAAGCCCATGGCGTTATTCATAAAAAGTGCACCTGTTCTGTCCATTTCACAAAGCTTTCAAATTTTAAAATGTTTTCGAAATTGTAAATAATCGTAATGATTGAATAATATGCCACTCATTTTTAATATATTTTCCATTAATGATGGATTTTCAATTTACTGTAAATAAGTAACGATAAAAAATTCACTTTAAATCAATATACTTGATAGAATTTAAAGTTCAAAAATATGATTAGTCCTCGAATTTTGAAGAAAAAATTTATATTTGTGTATTTTTATACGCTACTTAAAAATATTATAAGGAAATTAGACGACAAATCGATGTTTAAGATAAAAAGTTTTAAAAAACTTCATAAATATTAAATTTTTACATTGCGATATTTTTTTATGTGTAGTATTAAAAAAATAGAGCTTGAGTTTATTGTAAACATAAACAATGCGAAGATTTTTATTTAACAGAACACAAATGCGCATGTATTATTTGTGCGGCCAACTTCTGCGCAGGTATTTGTTGTACAAATAAATATTGCGCATGTTTTTGTTGCATAAAAAACTACGGCACATGTATTTGTTGCATAAACAACTACTGCGCATGTATTTTCTGCAAAAATATAACCACTACGCATGTTTCTGTTACACAAACAACTACTGCGCATATATTCGCTGCATAAAACATTACTGCGCATATTTTTGTCACGTAAGATACTATTGCGCATGTATACGTTGCATTGTACACTACTGCGCATGCGTTTGTTGCATAAATAAACTCTGCGCATGTACTTTTTGCATATATATAACTACTGCGCATGTATTTCTGCATAAACATAATCACTGCGCATGTTTCTGTTATACATACAACTACTGCGCATGCATTTGTTACGCACAATACTATTGCGCATGTAGACGTTGCATTGTACACTATTGCGCATGCGTTTGTTACTTAAATAACCTCTGCACATGTATTTTCTGCATAAATATAATCACTGCGCATGTTTCTGTTACACATACAACTACTGCGCATGCATTTTCTGCATAAATATAACCGCTGCGCATGTTTCTGTTACACAAACAACTACTGGGCATATATTTGTTGGATACAATATTACTGCGCATGTTTTTGTTACTTACAATACTATTACGCATGTATATGTTGCATTGTACACTACTGCGCATGCGTTTGTTGCATAAATAACCTCTGCGCATGTATTTTCTGCAAAAATATAACCACTACGCATGTTTCTGTTACACAAACAACTACTGCGCATATATTCGCTGCATAAAACATTACTGCGCATATTTTTGTCACGTAAGATACTATTGCGCATGTATACGTTGCATTGTACACTACTGCGCATGCGTTTGTTGCATAAATAAACTCTGCGCATGTACTTTTTGCATATATATAACTACTGCGCATGTATTTCTGCATAAATATAATCACTGCGCATGTTTCTGTTATACATACAACTACTGCGCATGCAGTTGTTACGCACAATACTATTGCGCATGTAGACGTTGCATTGTACACTATTGCGCATGCGTTTGTTACTTAAATAACCTATGCACATGTATTTTCTGCATAAATATAATCACTGCGCATGTTTCTGTTACACATACAACTACTGCGCATGCATTTTCTGCATAAATATAACCACTGCGCATCTTTCTGTTACATAAACAACTACTGCGCATATATTTGTTGCATAAAACATTACTGCGCATGTTTTTGTTACGTGCAATACTATTGCGCATGTATACATTGCATTGTACACTACTGCGCAAGTGTTTATTACATAACAGATTACTGCGCATGCTTTTGTTGCATAAATAACATGCGTAGTAAATTTTTATGATATGCGCAGTATTTATTTATTCAACAAAGACATGCGCAACAGACTTATACGCAATGAATATATATGCGCTGTTGTTATTTTGAGAACAAAAACATGCGCAGTAGATATTTGTGCAACAAATACATGCGCAGTAGTTATTTACGTAACGAAAATTAACATGCTTAGTAAATCTTTATGAATTTAAGACATGCGCAGTAGTTACTTGTGCAACAAATGCATGCGCAATGGCAATATGCGCAAAGAATAAATATGCGCAGTAGTTATTTTTAGAACGAAAACATGCGCAGTAGTTACTTAGGTATCAAATAGATGCGCAGTAAATATTTGTGCAAAAAATAGTTGCGCAATAGATATTTGTTCAACAAATAGATGCGCAATAGTTCACTATGCAACATATACATGCCCGGTAGTAATTTGTGCAACAAATACATGCGCAAAAGCCTTATACACAAGGAATATACGCGCAGTAGTTATTTGCGTACCGAAAACATGCGCAGAAGACAATTAACATGCGTAGTACATTTTTATGAATTTAAGACATGCGCAGTAGTTACTTGTGCAATAAATGCATGCGCAATGACAATATACGCAAGGAATATATGCGCAGTAGATATTTATGTAACAAAAACATGCGCAGTATTTATTTTCAGAACGAAAACATGCGCAGTAGTTAATTAAGTAACAAAAACATGTACAGTAGTTATCTATTTAACATATACACGCGCAGTAGTTATTTATGCAACAAATACATGCGCAGTAGATACTTATGCATCGAAAATATGCGCAGAATTTATTTTTAGAACGAAAACATGCGCAGCAGGTACTTAAGTTACAAATACATGCGCAGTAGTCTTATACGCAACTAATATATGCGCAGTAGTTATTTATACATCAAATACCTGCGCAGTATTTATCCACGCATCTAATATATGCGCATTAATGCTCTAGGTGACAAAAACATGCGCAGTAAATATTTCTGTTATAAGGACTAGCGTATCAATCTTTTACTCAAGTGTTAAATGCACAGTAGTCTTTTATGCAATAACTACATGCCCAGTCTTGTTTTGAATAACAAATTCTTTTCGCGGTAGTGCTTTAGGCAATAAAAGCATACACTGTATTGTAGTACGTGCTAAACGAACATATAATATTTTTTTAATTCCTCCGTACATAATATTTAACTGAATAAATTTTTCAAGTAAAGTTAATTATATGGAAATAATTAGGACCTAACTCTTATTAAATTACTTTTTTCTCTCTTCTTTCACCCTAATTAATATTTTATGCTTTAAGAGCTGGCAGTGCAAATTAAGATTACATTTCTCAGCAGCGTTTTCTGGGAAAGATCGATACGATTTCACAGTAAAACGTATTTTCGTTTTCGGACAAAGTCACGCACAAGCCACTCAGATTCAATTCTATGCCCCTTATATACTTAAAATCTCTCTAATTATACATGTAGAGCTTTATTCTACAATTTATTCTTAAAGCGCTTTATTTTAAAAACAAATGCAAACAAACGACAAGAGGAAATTTAAATTAAATGAGGATGAAAAAAAAGGTCGCAATTGGTTCATGTTTTGTAAATTGAAGAAAATCTTTTCAAGGAGCGATTTAGTGAAAGAGAAGACGTGGAAAATTTGTTCGCAAAGTTTCTTTAGCATTGGCAGAGGTTCTGAAGGGCGAAAAGAGTTGTATGTGTATATGTGTGTGTGTTGAGAAGAGTGCTCCAACAAATGGAAAGGTTAACACAGTTGCAAATTGGAACGCAACCCGAGGGTTTCTATAGAGAATGTGCTGGACTTGTGTTTCTCTTCACTTCTAAATCAACCTGCTTCCTTCCGCACGAGAAATACATGGGTCATGCGACCAAAAGGAAACTAGGCCAAGAGGGTCAAGTGACTCGATTATATTGAATTGCTCTTCGTTAAGGTCGAACGAAAGAAGTGAGAATAGACATTTCATATTTTGCAACTATCTCATTAAATAAACACAATTTACACAAATTTACATTCTATTTAAAATTAAGAAAAATACATAAACAATTAAAGTCAATTTTCAGCAATTGTTTTATTTTATCACGTAAATTAATTTCACGATCAAAATGCAACTTTTTCTTATCACATTTGTAATCTCAAGATATAGAAATAATTTTTTTTTCCTCTTCATCAAATTACTATTCCTAATTTCTATAATTAATCATGTAAGAACAGAATTATTATAATAGATAAATAGGATTTTTCAGTTTTTATCGAGATTTGACAAGTTTTTATTCTGTTTTTAACAAAAGAGCAACGAGTAATTGACTAAATTACTCTAGCTATTCGAAAAACGTTTATCTTGGAAAGTAAAGCTTATTGAATCGATAAATATTGCGCAGAGATTATTTCTCAATGCAGTGAAAGGTGTCCAATAAGGGAGCAAAATTAAATCCAAACGAATAGATAAAAGGAGATGAATGAATTTTGAGGTCGATTTTTTTTATTGTACATTCTGGGACATTTGCCAAGTAAAACTACAGGGAAACTGTAACAATTGATATAAAAGTTGCTCAACTGTCCTAGAATTCTGCCAATAAAAACTTTAAAGATATAAAAGCGACGATTTTATTGAAATTTTATTTTTAGTTTGTTTAAAAATGAAAAATCCAAATCTGTAGTCAAAATTAAAAAATTCAAAATGGCGGTTTTAAAATAGCGACCAAAAGTCAGATTAGTTAACTTTAAAAGTTAGGTCGGTTAATTAGAATTAAAATAATTATTCTGTATATTATTTAAACAATTTAAAAATTAATTTTTTAATTCAATTAATCATCTTCTATCATCAGGTTTTCATTTGAGTACTTGGGTAGTGTTATGAGATGAATGTTAATTTTATTAAAATTTAGTTGGAATTCAGTTTGAATTAAATTTGAATTTAGTTCGAATTTCCTTGCAATTTTGTTGAAATCCATTCCGAATTCCGTGAAATTTCAATCAAAACATTGATAATTAGAAGAATTCTACGAAAATACTTTTGGAAATTAAATATTTATTGGAATTCCTAGTATTTTTTACCGTTTATTATTCAAACGGAATTCTTATTTCGTTTAGATCGGTTTTCTGACGGAACTTCGATAATTTTAGAAATACCTGCAATTGACAAATAATTATAAGAACAAAAACTAATTAATTAGTTGTTAAGTTAAGTTAAATCAGTTTAATTATTTCAAATTAAATTAGTTAATTAGCAAAAATCGTAATTACAGTAGAATTCCGATGAAATTAATTCAAGAGTCTTAATTAGTTTAAATGCCGACATTAGAATTTTGTCGAAATTAATTAAGAATTTCGTCAGGAATTAGTATTAATAATTCCGAGAAAAAATCGTGGAAATTTCATTTGAATTTCGTAACAATTCGTAATTTATTGAGAATTTTATCAAATTTTTACTGGAACATCAATAATAATTTGTAATTCCAAGCGAATTTCGTTGAACTATTAATAATCACTAAAACTTAATTTTAATTGCAATCGAATTTTGTTATTCCTTTAAATTTTTGTCAAAACATTGATAATTACTGGAATTCAATAAGAATTCTTTTAGAAATAAAATAATTGCCGGATTCCATCAGAACGTTATTAGGAATTTGAAAATAATTCCATGTGAATGTTACATGAAATTAGTTTGAATTTAATTAGTGAATTTTTTTAGTAATTAACCAAACTCCATTATAAGATCATAATTTATAAGAACATAAATCCATTAATTAAATGGAATTTAAAGTTAAATTTAATTAGCTTGAATTTAATTGATGAATTTAATTAATTTTAAAGAATCATAATTATGATGGAATTCCGCCGAAATTAATTCAAGATTCTTACAAAAATTAATTTGGATTAATGCAGATTTCTGTTAAACTTCATTAAAAATTTCGTTGAAATTTAGATGGGATTCCAAAAAAAAATTAGTAAGATATTGGCAAGAATTTAGTTCTAATTTCGTAATAATTCCGTTTCAATTTAGTCAAAATTGCATCGAATTATAATATCTTGAATTCCAATGGCATTTGTGGAACTATTAATAATTACAAAATTTCCTTTTCAATTTTAATGTACTTTGTTATTCCTTCAAATTTCTGTCAAAACATTGATAATTACTGGAATTCCACAAAATTTCATTTAGAAATTAAATAATAGCCGAATTCCATTAGATATCTTTAATAGGAAGTCGGAATTAATTCCAACAGAAAATCTGCAGGAATTAAAAGTTACATTAAATTAGTTTTCATTTCATTAGTAAATTCAATTAATTCAAATTAAATAAAATAATTCAATAGAATTATAACTATGATAGAATTACGTTGAAATTAACTCAAGATTGTGTCGGAAATTAGTTTGAATGAATACAGATTTCCGTTGAAATTAAAAAAGAATCTCGTTGAAATTTAGATAGAATTCCGAAAAAATAAGTAAGATGATGGCCATAATTTAGTTCGAAGTTCGTAATAATTCCGTTTTAATTTAGTCAGAATTGCATCGAATTATAATATAATATCTTGAATTCTAAGGAAATTTCGTTAAACTATTAATAATCAACAAATTTTTATTTAATGTTTATTCGAATTTTTTTATTCCTTCAAATCTATGTTAAAATATTAAAAATTACTGTAATTCCACAGTAAGTCTTTTAGAAATTAAATAATATCCGAATTCCATTAGATCTTTAATAGGAATTCGGAATTAATTCCAACAGAAAATCTGCAGGAATTAAATGTTACATTAAATTAGTTTTAATTTCATTAGTAAATTTAATTAATTCAATAGAATTCCGCTGAAATTAACTCAAGATTGTGTCGGAAATTAGTTTTAATTAATGCAGATTTCCGTTGAAATTAATTAAGAATCTCGTTGAAATTTAGATAGTATTTCGAAAAAATAAGTAAGATATTGACAAGAATTTAGTTCGAAATTCGTAATAATTTAGTTTTAATTTAGTCAGAATTGCATCGAATTATAATATCTTGAATTCCAAGGAAATTTTGTTAAACTATTGTCATCACCAAATTTTTATTAGAATTTTAATCGAATTCTGTTATTCCCTTAAATCTCTGTCAAAACATTGCCAATTACTGGAATTCCACAAAAATTATTATGGAAATTAAATAATAGCCGAATTTCATTAGAACTTTCATAGGAATTAGTAATTAATTTCCATTGGTAGGAATTTGATTAATTACCGTTACCTTATTATAATTCTGTAAAAATGTTGTCAAGAATTCTTTATACAAAATGGGTATTTAGTCTCATATATTTTCCGAAGGAATTTCAAATAATTTAATTAATTGAAATTTAATTATTACTTATATTATACTATTTTATTCAATTACATCATAATTGTGATAGAGTTCCGCTGAAATTCATTCAAGATTTTGTCGGAAATTATAGTTTAAATTAATGCAGATTTCTGTTGAAATTAATTAAGAATTTTGTTGGAATTAAGAGAGAATTGCAATAACAACAATTTTAAGATGATAGCGAGAATTTAGTTCGAATTTCGTAATAATTTCGTTATAATACAGTCAGAATTGTATCGAATTATAATATTTTTAATTCCAAGAGAATTTTGCCAAACTACTAATAATTATCAAAATTTCATTTGAATATCTATCGAATTTTGTTATTCCTTCAAATTTCTGTCAAAACATTGATAATTACTGGAATTTCACAAAAATTCTTTTAGAAATTAAATAATATCCGAATTCCATTATAGTACTTTAATATAGGAATTCAAAATTAATGTCAATAGAGAATCCTTATCAATTTTAGTAATTACCCGAATCCCGTTAGAATTCGGTAAAAATGTTGTCAAGAATTATTTATACAAAATGTCTGTTTAGTTTCAATATGTTTTCCTATGAAATTTCGATAATTTTAGAAATAGTTAAAATTGTCAAATAATTATAAGATAAGAAATCGATTAATTAATTTTAATTACATGTTAAATTTAATTAGTTTGAGTTTAATTAATGAATTTAATTAATTCATTAGAATCATAATTATATGATAAAATCCCGCTGCAGTTGATTCAAGATTCTTTTAAAAATTTATTTGCATTAATGCAGATTTCTGTTAAAATTAATTAAGAATTTCATTAAAGTTTAGATGGGACTAAAAAGAGAATTAGTAAGATGATCGCGATAATTATTTCGAATTTCGTATTAATTCCATTGTAAATTAGTCTGAATTGAATCGAATTATAATATCTTGAATTCCAAGAGAATTTTGTTAAACTATTAATAATTACTAAAATTACTATTAAATTGCAAACGAATTACGGCTAAATGCCAAATAAATTTCCGTTGAAATTTGAATATGCAGGTAGAATTCTGGAGAAGTTAATTAATAATTTCAGATAAATTTAGTTGTAATTCCAATAGAAAAATTATTAAAATGACCTTGGGAATTTAGATCGTACTTCGTAACAATCCCGCTAGAATTAATTCCGAATGTTATCGAATTTTGACCTAAATATCAATAATAACTGAAATTTGCAAATAATTTTGCCGAATTATCAATAACTACGAAAATTCCACGTGAATATTAACAGAATTCCGAGAGAATTTTAAACGTAATTTTTGTTCTAATAACAATAATTTTTGGAATTACATAAGAATTTCACATAGATTTCTTTCGGAATTTTTATGATTAAGAAAATTTTTACAATAATTGGATTTTTAATTAGAATTCCGTTAGAGTTCAGTTGAAATTCTATTTCGAAGTTTGATTTAATCAAAACTTTATGGGAATTTGCTTGGAATTTCCAAAGGGATTTTTGTTAAAATGTTATTAATTACCAAAATCCATTAGAATTCCGTGAAAATTTGATCAAAATAATTAAAACGGAATCTTCAATTAGTTTCGATTTAATTTCCTCCGAAATTTCGATAATTTTAGAAATACATTGTTCACATAACTTTGAAAGTTAGTCAAGATTCTGATTGGATAAAGTTAATATTAAGGCAGAATTTAGTTGAAATTAATTTAATCGAAATTCCGAAAAAGTTAAGTCAGATAACTGTGCGGGAATTTAGCTGAAATTTTTTAATAATTCAGTTGAAATTCAATAAGAGTACATAGAAACCGTATTTAAGACTAGCCTCATGATACAAATTTTATAAATTTTTAATTAAGACTCCAAAGCATTGTGAAGACCCAAAAATCAGAGACATTGATTAAAGATGACTGGAATTTGTTTAACATTTATAAAAACTATGTTTACAAGCTCGTAAACTTTCGTGCATAAGATTTACTGCGAGAAAGAATTTCTCTTTGTGGTTAATCATGTTATCAACTTGGTAACGATAACAAGCGAGAATTGTAGGAAACGACGATGCGGCATTAAGAGATAACATTTCCGGAAGCAGGAGAACCAGGTCGCCCGTTCGTTTTCAACTTGACATTATCGTTCGATGTCATCGTCATTAAAATTGATAACTACTAAAACAGCTTCTCGGAGTCATCAAATAGTCATTACACTATCGACTTACAAACATCAAACAACAATCAAAATCATTAGCAAACCTTTTTTTATAGTGAATGAAATCTATTAGGATGTAAAATCTAGAATATGGAACCTGGAATATATAGAATTTGGAAACTAGTATGTGGAATCTGGAATCTTTAATTTGGATTGTAATATCCGGGGTAAGTTGACTACCTCCTGGTGACTTAATAGATCATAAAGACGATGTCTAAGATCCATTATACATATCCAGATGTTACCCGCGTAACTTTGTCGAAGATTTTTTGTTCTTGGTAATTTAAGAAGCTTTTAGACGTTATCAACTGTTGCCCCTATGTCTATAGGTATATAATTCGCTTAACGTTTTAAGAAGTTCTTATCCCAGACAACTTAATAGTTCATTACGATGATATTAAGTCGTCTAAGGACGGTCGTTGAAGCAATTTAAAAAATACTCTTTTTACGGGATAAACAAATCTCGAATTAAATGAATTATTAAATCCGGGATCGTCACGAAATTAACTTCGTTTTTGCAGTTTTTTCAAAATATCTCGCAAAAGTTATTAGATTTTGCTTAAAGATTGAAAACAATTCAAGAAACGATTCTTTTCAATGAAAAAAGGTGCTCAAAAAAATTTGATTTGATATTTTAAAAAATCCATGTGTCCAAATTTAGATATTTATGAGCTTAATAAGCTATCCAAATTTTATTGAAATCCGTTGAAGCGTTCTCGAGATATCTAACCGACAAAAAAAGCTATACACACATTCACACATACATACACTTACATACATACGTCTAAACCTTTGTTTAAAAATGAAAATTTAAGCTACTTACATGAAAATGAGTAGGTTTAGACAATTTTTGGAAAATCGAAAATCTTAACAATCACAAAGATCTCTCTACGAGGAAGCAATAATAAAAATTTGGGGGAAAAATGGCAAGTTGAAAAAATAATTTAAAATTGAAGCAAATAGTTAAAAAAAATTAGAATATATTTAAAATAAAAGACTAATAATTAGAAAAAAAATTTTAAAATTGATGAAAATAATGAAAACATTATAGAAATAATTGATAATTGAATGACATAATTGAAACTTTAGATAAATAATTAAAAAATTATTTTAAAACTTGAAATTTTAAAGCAATAACTAAGATTTGAGGTAATCAGTAAAAATTAGGAAATTAATTGAAAAATTAAGGAAAGAATTAAAATTTGAAAAAAATAATTGAAATTTAACAGAAATAATTGAAAATGTCAAAAAATAATTCAAATTTCATATGAATAATTGAAAATTAAATTAAATAATAATTAAAGAGTAATTAAAAGAATTAAACGCTGGAGAAACTAAATGTAAAATGGTAAGAATAATTCATGATTGTAGAAAATATTTGAAAAATGGTAATAATAGTTAAAAATTGAAGAAAATAATTTTGGTTTTTGAAAAATAGTTAAAAAAATTACATCATTTATTTGAATTAAAAAATAATAATTACAAAATGTTAGAAATAATGGCAAATTGAAAAAAATAATCTGAACTGAAAATAAATAATTGAAAATTTAGGAAATAAATTGAAAAATAATAAAAATGATTAAAAATATGAAACAAATATTAAAAGAACAATAAAAAATGAAATGTTTTAAAAATAAAAAATCATAATTTATTGTATAAATTAGTGTAAAATTTTTAATTGATATAGACTAATTATTGATACAGATAAGATGATTTTTCAATCTATAACATTTTTTAAAAATAACCTATGTTTATAAAATAAAAATAATTTGAGAATAGGTTATAGAAAAGAAAAAAAATTTAATGTCAAAAAGATGAAAAATCATGAATCATTTTAGCGTAAAATACAATAAAAGACCGTATAGAATCTTCATAGAAGAAATGAAGAAATAAAATTAGGAATTTTTAAAATTCTTAAAACAAGAAATATTTTCTTAAATTATATATTAATTTATGGGAAATTATATACTATATAAATATGAATTAATTTGTTTCTCATTGTGAACATTTTTTATAGAGGAATAATTACTTAAAAATGAAGATTGGAGAAATTACATTAAAGAACTATCTCTCTAAATTTGAATTAGTTAAAAATAACTAATAATTAGTAAAAAAAAAGTCTAATTATTAGTAAAAGCATAACTTAAAATTTGACTAATTGAATTAGTAAACAGAATTTTACTAAAATATTAGTTATTTTGACTTAACCTAAAAATGAATTTGACTAATAATTAGTTATTTTTTAATAAATGATAAGTAGAAAAATAACAATTGGAATTAGTGACTGAGTTTTTGTTTTCAAATTAGTTATTTTTAACTAATTTAGATTTAGAGAGATAAAAATAAAATTTCCTTAACAATTAAGAATCTCCATTATTTCTTTAAATTTAGAATAAAATGTATACTTTATGCAATCAAATTGATTCATTTTTACATACAGAATATTTCGTCCAAAGGACCTATGATCATAAAATAAAAATTTGAGAAGTTATAAAAAGAAAAGAATTTGAAATGTTAAAAAATAAAAAATCTTGAAATATTTTGCGAAGTGTTGGTCAATTATAGACTTTTTATAGATCAGTCAATTCGTTTTGAGACAAGGAATATGATTATTTTATTTGTTAAGTTGTATTTTTAGTGTAAAAAAATTTCTCGTCAAAAAGACATTTTTTCGTGAAAAATAGTGCTAAAAAAATTTATTTGCATATTTTCCAAAATCCCTTTGTCCTTATTTAAATACTTATGAGATTAATTCGCAATCCAAATTTTATTAAAATCCGTTAAGGCGTTCTCGAAATATTCAATCGCGAAAAAATTACCACACACACACATCCGGACTTTTTCTTAAAAGTGAAAATTTAGGCTTTTTAGGTGAAAATAAGTCGATTTAGACTATTTTGGAAAATCGGAAACGTTACATTTACATTAATTCGACATTAAAATTATGGTATCGTCCTGTATCGATGATCAAAAACACTGTTAAAAAACGAGACTCGGCGAGAGTATTATCGAGACTGGCTTTTATCATAGTATCGACTCGGTATCGTATCGATCTCGTTCTGCTTGGCATCATCTAGGTCTCGGCATAAAAACGATTGTTTCACTTAATGTCGTCTCGGTCTCGACATTAAAATTATGGTATCGTCCAGTATCGATGAATAAAAACAATGTTAAGAACAAAACTGGATTTTATTATAGTATAGTCTCGGTATCATCTCGGTATCGTATGGATCTCGTTCTGCCTAATATCGTCTCGGTCTCGGCATAATCGGTATCAATGATAGAAAAAACTTAAAAATCGAGACTCGGCGAGACTATTGTCGAGACTGGCTTTTATCATAGCATAGTGTTGGTATGGTCTCGGACATTTTTTGTGGTATCGTCTCAGTATCGTTTGGAAAAACGAGGCGATACCGAAAAAATGACAAATTGATGGTATCGTCTCGGTCTCGTTATGCTTAGTATCGTCTCGGTCTCTACATTAAAATTATGGTATCGTCCAGTATCGATGAATAAAAACAATGTTAAAAACAAGACTGGATTTTATTTTAGTATAGTCTCGGTATCGTCTCGGACATTTTTTGTGGTATAGTCTAGGTATCGTATAGGTCTCGTTACGCTTAGTATCGTTTCATGCTCGGCATAAAAATGATGGTTTCGTTTAGTATCGATGATAGAAAATACTTGATAGAAAACGAGACTTGACAAGAGTATCGTCGACACTAGCTTTTATTATAGTATCGTCTCGGTATCGTATCGATCTCGCTCTGCTTGGCATCTTCTAGGTCTCGGCATTAAAATAATTGTTTCGTTTAGTTTCAATGATAGAAAACACTTAAATAACGAGACTCGGCGAGAGTATCGTGGAGACTGTCTTTTATCATTGTATCGTCTCGGTATCGTATCAAAAAACGAGACGATATCTATACATGAAAAATTGATGGTTTTGTCTAGTATCCATGGTTGCAACACTGTTAAAAAACGAGACTTGGCGAGAGTATCGTCGAGACTAGCTTTTATCATAATATCGTCTCGGTATCGTATCCATCTCGTTCTGCTAAGTATCGTCTCGGTCTCGGCATAAAAACAATTGTTTTGTTTAGTATCAATGATAGAAAACATTAAAAAAAGGAGACTCGGCGATAGTATCGTCGAGACCGTCTTTTATCATAGTATCGTCTCGGTATCGTCTCGGACATTTTTTGTGGTTTCTTTACGGTATCGTATCAAAATACGAAACGATAACGAAAAAAATGAAAAAGTGATGGTATCTTCTGGGTATCGTATCGGTCTTGACATTAAAATTATGATATCGTCCAGTATCGATGATTGAAAACACTGTTAAAAACTGGACTTAACGAGAGTATCGTCGAGACTGGCTTTTATCATAGTATCGTCTCGTATATTTTTTGTGGTTTTTTCTCGTTATCGTATCGAAAATCGAGATGATACCAAGACGATATCGGCACTGGTATCATTCTCGTGTGCAGCCCTACATTAATTTCATTAGCTTCACAAAATATTTCGTTAATCGAAAAGAAATACGGAAATGGTATATCAAAATTTCTCTGACCATTGTACTCGTAGAACTGCACTTCTACACCTGCGAGCATCATATCAAAATCCTTGATCACAATACTGACAGTCTTTCAATTAATCTAGCAATTAGAAAAGAGCAATTGCACAAATCAAATAGTAAATCAGAACTGAAGGTCTGTATTCCCTGGACATGTGTCAGCGTTACTTTTTATCAATTCTGAAATGGACCCAAGTTCCTTGGCAGATAAGACCTCGAAAGCTGTGTATCGACCCGTAAATGGCTTTGTAAGAGATAAAATTACGTGGCAGTCGCACGTGCAAACACAGGTGACCAATGCAGATCCGGTAACTGTTGACCAAACAGGGCTTCAAAAAGACGAGTGAGACCTGTAGTCGTGTTTTCCAGAGCTTTGAGCTGAGCCCGCCTTCAGGCTACCAGCCATAAAGGAGACTTTGTAATAAAACTGCACCAGGTGCATAATCTATTTTCCTTTGCGGCGAACGACGCGACGCTTCTTTTCACCATTCCTGCTATTAAGAGTTTATGCCGCATAACAAAAGATGCTGTTACTCTTTTAAGATGAATCGATCAAAGACTGCTGATTATTATGAGAGAAAATATTTGCTCTTGATGTTAGACGGGTAATTATCAATCCTTTCTGCTTCACAAACTTTCATCGAGACACAAAGGAGGACGGATTATATTAAATATCGTTAAATTATGGAAAACTGGATGCAAAGTGAATTAAGTGAAAAAGATAAAGTTAGGGTTTAAAAAATATTTTCTTTAAGACTTTATTAACACGATGGAAATTTAATTTTATCCTGAGGGCATATTGTGTTATCTTTGTAGAGTAAAATTTTAAGCTTATAATGAAATTATCTCTTTTTTTATTTTTTATGTTTATTATTAGAAATAATGAGTTGTAACGTTCCGAATTTTCTATTCCGGATTGCAAATTTTGTATTCCATGTTCCAGATTCCGAATTTCACAATTTCAAATTCGTATTCCGGATTTCATATTCAGCATTCCAGATTCCGCGTTCCTCATTCCTACATTCTGAAGTTCACATTCTGGATTGCCAATTTTGTATTCCATGTTCCATGTTCCGAATTCCGAATCTCACAATTCAAAATTCGTATTCCGGATTTCATACTCAGCATTCCACTTTCAGGATTCCACATTTCCGATTCCGTAATTCAAATTCCGAATGTCGCGTTCCCTACTCCATATTCCATGTTTTCCAATTTCATATTTTAAATAAAACATTCTGGATTTCACATTTTGTATTCCATGTCTCAGATTCTAGGTTCCGAATTTCACATTTTGTATTCCATGTTCCATGTTCCGGATTCCGAATCTCACAATTCAAAATCCATATTCCGGATTTCATATTCAGCATTCCACATTCCAGATTCCGTAATTCAAATTCCGGATTCCCCGTTTCTTATTCCATATTCCAGGTTTTTCAATTTCATATTTTAGATAAGACATCCTATATTTCACATTCTGCATTCCATGTCTCAGATCCTAGATTCCGAATTTCATTATTCGGATTCTAAATTCAATATTCCAAAGTTTACATTCCGGATTTCAAACTTTGTATTCCATGTTCCATGTTCCGGATTCCGAATCTCACAATTCAAAATCTATATTCAAGATTTTCAATATTCATCTCATATTCAGTATTCCAAATTCAGGATTTTAGATTCGGTAATTCAAATTCCAAATTTTGCGTTTCTCATTCCAGATTCCAGGTTTTCAAATTTTGTATTTCAGATAAAACATACTGGATTTCAGATTCTGTATTTCATATCCCAGATCTTAGATTCCAAATTTCACAATTCCGATTCTGGAGTTCAAATTCCGGATTCCGCAATCCAAATATAGATTTCATATTCTAAATTCCGTATTCCGGATTGAAAATCCCGGATTGCATAATTCGCATTCCTTATCCCAGAATCGTAACTCTAAATTACACAATTCGGATTCTATATTCTACATTCCACATTCCGAATTCCATATTTCACGTTTTCGATTCCACATTCAAAAGTATATATAATATCCAAGATTCTATGTTCTAACTACCAGATTCCTCTTTCCATATTTGGAATCTCACAATTCAGATTCTGCGGTCCAAATTCCATGTTCCAGATTTTATATCTTAGTTTGCAAAATTCGTGTCCCGGTTTGAACAATAACTGAACATCCTGGATTTCATTTTCGGCATTCCATATTCCACATTCCGAATTCCGAATCTCACAATTCAAAATCCATATTCCGAAATCAACATCTAACATTTTATAATTTCGTCAAGATAGTTGAATCGGAGATATTTGAATGTGAATTGGCGGAATTCGGAATTTGGAACAGTAAAACCCCGTTTGTCGGATTGCGGAATCCGGAATGTGGAATACAGAAAGTTGGATCCAGAATATGAAATCTGAAAAATGAAAACGGGAACGTAAGATTCGGAATGTGAAATCTGAAATCCGGAATTTGGAAACTGGAATGTGAATGGAATCTAGGATTTTAAAATCTGAAATTACGAAATCTCGGATTTCGGATTCCGGAAAGTTAAACCTAGAGAATAACGTTTTCCGTAATATTGAAATAATCGGTCGTCAAATCTGAGATGTTTAAATGCTAATTGTCGGAATTCGGAACATGGACCAGTAAAACCCCGTATCGGACAGCGGAACATCGGAATCCAGAACGTGGAATATTACAAAAGGTTAGATCCAAAAAATAAAATATAGGATATGAAAACGAGAATATGAAATCCGGAATATGGAATCCGAATTGTGGAATCTGGAATGTGGAATCCGGAATATAAAATCCAGAATATGGAAACTGGAATGTGAAAACGAAATTATAAAAGCCGGAATGGGGAATTCAAAACATGGAATCTGGAATGTATATAATCCGTAATTTGGAATCCGGAAAAAAATGTAAAAAAAAATGTTTTCAACAATTTTATGTAATACATTTTATTATATCATTTATCATAATTTTATACATAAATTAAATCCGCTGTAAAAGAAATGAGTATTAAAAGTCATTTAATAAATAGCATCTAAATTTATAATTTGGAACGATTACCACATGACCAGGGGTTTTTAAAAGCCGAGAAAAATTATGTGTTTTCACTCTTGAATTAGTCGGTCAAAGATTTTCCCTTCACAATCTCCACGAGTTTTTCTTCAGGCTTGCAATTTCAAATGTTCTATAAATAACAGGATTTAGTCGAGCGTCTACGATTTTTAATTGGCTGATTCCATCGCTGAGAAATTGATTATTCGAATCAATTATGATATTATCTGCACTATTAATTTTCTTACAGAAAAAAAAATAAATAGAAAATTAAAAATTAAGTATTATTTACATTTAATTAATCGGTAAATCTGTCAAGAAAAAATGTCAGTAGTTTGGAAAATAAATATATCCAAAGATACATACAAATTTTTGAATATATTAAAAAAATAAAATTAACCTCAATGGGAATAAATAGTTAATGTTACAAAAAATTTTCCCTTAAAAAGTCACTCGATTTTTCCAGAAAAATTTATATCAATATTTAAAAAAAAAATTTTTATTATCAAAACGAAAAATATTGTCTTGAAGAATTGGAACTTTTTGAAATAGAATTAAAGAATAATATAAAATAATTAAGTTAAAAAAACCAATTTTAAAATTGATTTTAGCATCGTGATTATTTTTATACGTTGGATGGAGACTTTTAAATGTTGATCTAAGTGTGATTGAACAGCAAAGAGAGAAAACGCAAAGCAATAAAGCGACTCGCAAAAGAAACTTTGTGAATTTATAAAACCATGTCGGGCTTTTTAAATGAAGGCGAAGTAAAATTCTACTTCAAAGAAAAATCGTCGTTTGATGAATGTTTTTCGAACAATTTGAGAGTGAAATTTCTCTTTAGTTGTACGGGACTTAAATTTCTTGCAGTCGAATTATTTTACATCTTGGTATTGACAAGTTTGTCCATTAAATTTTTTACACGCAGGATATTCTATCCTGACAGAATTATTTTAAAAAACTATTCTTACTTATAATCCTTCTTCTAATTCAGATTAATGTTCTGACATTGTAAAATTCGATTAAACAATTTTACATCACAGAATTTAATTTATTTCAGAATATTTATTTCCAGTTACTAATTTTTAATTTTCAGGTTAACACTCAAAGAAAAAATCTATTAACTCATAGCCATCTAACTTCTTTATTTGAATCAAATAAATTTATATTTGTGTCAAAAAAATTTTTATTTGATATGAATAACTTTTTTATTTGAAACAAATAAAAAAGTTAGTTGGATGTGAATTAATATATTTTTTCGTTAAATTGAAAATTAAAAATAAGTAATTGAAATTAAATATTCTGAAGTAAATTAAATTGTGAGATTACCCTTATTTTATATAATCCTGCTTCGAGTCAACCGATAATTGAAAAAGATTTGAAAATTTGAAATATTTTTGAAGATGAAAACTGAAGATTTAAAATTATTGTCCAGGTAAAAATTAGAATTTACCGCCAATTTAATTTCAAGAAAACTATTTATTAATTGCTCCTGAACTTTAAATTTATCTTCTGATATATTATGAAAATTTGTGGATTTTTGAAAAAAATTATTTGGTGTCAAGAATTAATTTTGAATTTTACGTTCCTAGCCAATTTGAATTTCCCGCCTATTCCAAAAAGCTAAAAGTCGGAATTTATCGATTTCGATTTATTAACTTGGATTTATTGATGTGGATTTCTTCATTTGATTCCAAATTTAGTTATTTATTAAGTTTGTTGGGTTTTTATTTCAATGAGTTTCGGAAGTACTTTAATTTTCTATGGGTAACCATAAAAAAATAATAATTAATAAACAACGCCATCTTATCTTTTTCAGTCTTCTTGTGATTTATTTCTCTAATTTGGAATTTTATAATTACAATTTTTGACATATTTTGGATTGTTTGAAGGAGGAATTATTGAACTGCTTTTGGATTCTTGGGAAAATTAATTTCGTTTAAAAACCAAAAGAAAAAAATTCAGATTTATTTTCGATCGGTAAGATATCTTGTTTTGTTTCTTGAGAGGATTAAATTTGATTTTATTGATTTTATTAACTGATTTTCAGGATTTGATTAATTTAATGAGTTTTATTAAATTTTATTAATTTAATTTTGAGATTAACTCAAAACTACAAACTTTGCAATTCCTTTTCCTTCGTTTCGAAACTCGTATTCCGTTCCTTTTTTCGAGTTATAAAATTAATATTTCATCTAATTTTTGCTGGGTTTTAGATTTATTTTCCAAAGATATTATAATAATTTTTCGAACCAGTTTTAAAATTGTGTAAATTTTTATTAATTTATTGAATTTAGTTGTAGTTTAATTTAGATTTCAATTTTCGATAAATTTAATTTAACCTATCTTAGAATATGAAAAAAATATAAGAGACTTCTATTTTAACTTAATTTCTCTAAATTATATAAATTGTTTTGATTTCTAACCTCAAAATTTTGATATCTCTAATATAACTAATAGAAAAAATAAATTTAATTAATTTTTTATATTGATGTAACCATCTTTTAGAAACTAACCTCAAAATTTGCATTGTTTTACGTTCTCGTTGCATTAATTTAGAGTCCAGTTTTGAATAAAAATGTTATTGCTGTGAATTAAGGTATCTGATTCAATTAATTTAGTTTAATTTAATCTTGTCAAAAAACACCGAATCTTGATTTAACTTAATTTCTCTAAATTTAAATTGTCTTTTCTGAATTATTTTTTAAGTTGAATTTTCAATCGCTTTTGGTTGTCAATCTAACTTTTTTCAAATTGAGCTTCCAATTATTTTTGTTTATCAATTTGTTTCTTAATTAAATCTTTCACCTTTTTAAATTTGTTTTTTTAGAGTGATCCAAGAAAGATCTGGCGCTCAGAAAATTAAATAATAACTTATTATCTTCCGGTTTGTAATCTTAAATTAATTATTTCTTTTATTTTGATTCAAAATTTAATTTACTCAATTCAAGTAAAATAAAAATTAATTTTTATTATGTTAAAATTTGTCGTTTCTGTCTATCCAACTGTCAATTAATTAATTAATTGTTTTATTCATTATTTATTCTCTCTCGCTTATTATTCGCATATATATTTTTTTTAAGGTTACAGCGTGTTTCTATAATTTTAAATTATTTTCCAAAACTAGGTGTTTATTCCGAGTAGGTCCCTTGTTTAAAATATGTCGAGTGTCTAAAACCCGCTGACGTGTGTCGAGTCATATCCCTTCTCAAGTCTTGAAGCCCTCTGTCCTGAAATAACAAATCTAATCTGAACAGTTAAGCTCGGAGAGATTCGTCTCAGCTGCTAACAATTTCCTATCTAGAACAAGACAACCGCTTTTATCGAGAAATGTTCAAATATTGTTTTCTGAATCATCTGGCGAAAGTTGACACATAGTCAGGTGCTTGTTTATAGAATTACTTCATTTAAGATCAATTAGAGTCATCTTACGACAATATGTCGATAACATAATCAAGTATCTTTCATTTACTGAACAAATTCAAATTTTAATTATTAATTTCAATTTAAATCGATCCACGCATCAGTTGCTCTAAATTTTAGGAAGATATTTAAATTTTTTACATTTAAAATTTTAAAATTCGAATTCTGTTCCAAATTCCGTATTCTGAAATCTGTTATTCTCCAGGACGAAATTTTCGAAATTCTGCTGTTTCGGATTTTTGAAACTTTGAAATTAACATTCCGAATTTTAAAATTCCTAATTCCACATTAATAATTGCAAATTTCGAATTACACTTTTCTGATTTCACGTCCCCGATTCCAAATTGAGGGTTTTTAATCTCGAATTTAACTTTCGTAATTTTTTATTCTAGATTTCTTATTTTGGATTCCAGCTTTTAAATTCCATGTTCCGGATTCAGGATTCCGAATTCCGCTTCCAGGGAACGTGGCAAAAATGGAATCTGAAATGTGGACATTGGAAAGTATTCAAATATGGTATTTAAAATAGGGAATCTGGAACGTGGAATTCGAATTTTCTAAATTTGAATGTAAAACACGGAATATGGGAAATAGAACGTGAAATTTGAAGTTTCAAGTGTGGAGTTCTAAATTTAAAATCCATATGATGGAATTTAAAAGTCGGAGTTCAAATAGTGGAATCCGGAATTTGGAAATCGGAATCCGGAATCTGGAACGTCGAATTCGAAATTTTTAATCCTAAATGTGAAATGCGGAAATTAAAATACGTATTCCAAAAAATAAAATTCGAGATGTGGAATCCGGAACGTGGAATTTGGAACATAGAATTAAAAAGCTAGACGTCGAAATGTATATTTTATTTTACATTTACAGCACCAACGAAAAATTTATTTATATAAAGCTTTTATTAACTGGTACGATTCTATTATATTATAAAATTGTTTAATATCGTACAGGGAAATGAAGGGAAAGTTTTCTGAAAATATTCCACAATTTATAGAATCTGCATACTAACAATGGAGATAGCATCATTGATATTCAAGATGGGTGATTGTGACTTGTGATTCTACTTCCTTCACCGGAAACTTCTAAATTTGGTAAACCACGTCTCCGAAAATATATGAAACAGACAAATCCTACTGCAAATAGTGTCAGAAAATCCACGAATAACAAGATTTTTTAAAGTAGTGCATTTTTAGAAAATGGACCTAACTCGTTTATTTTTATAGGAAAATAACTTATCGAATTTTTGTTAAATTTTTTCGATTTTAGTAGAAATTTAAATTTAGTAAAAACAGTTAAATACAACTTGAAAATGAATTAGTAAAGTATATTCAAAATAACAGAATTATTCCTAGTTTATTATTTAACTGCTTATTAAATCACCAAATTGATTCTTAATTTATTTCCGTAATTATTTAATAGTTAAGAATTAACTAATAAAAAAATAGTTAATTTTAAAACATTTTCAAGCTTGAGTTTAGTACAACAATATAAACAAATTAAATTTATTTTTAGCTTCTTGTATTTATTATTAACGCATATAGCCTCAAAGTGGTATCAGCTTTAAGTGAACCGGAACTTACGTCTTGAATTCCTTGGGACATAACCTCTACGTGATCTGCATATTTCTCATGTCTTCTCGATTCCTCCGCTTTTCTGTTTACCGTTGTTTGATAAAAATCCATTAAACATGACATATTCTGCATTCATGTAATATTAGATTTTACGTTTTCCATACATTTTCAATTTTTAAATAAAATAACATTTTTTATAAAAATATTTCACATTTTCAATGTATGTCTGTGATTGACAGAAATATACCTTAATAAGTTCTTTTGTACTGAATTTCTCTATATTCCTTTAACAATAAATTAGTACAAATAACACTAGTTTACAAAAAAAAAAAATTTTTATGTACATTCAATGTCACTATTTTTTTCTTATGTACTAAGCTTCTCGTTACTTAAAAATGACATTAAGAAATTTTTCTATGGATAGGTTTCCGAAATATGAATTTTTAAAATTTTTTTACGTTTTTTTCGAAGGTGACTTCACGTTTTAGGCCGTATCTCGAGTTACAGAAGTCCGATTGAGTTTTTCTAAGTGTCAAATTAAAGGTAATCAAATTCCAAACAATCGCTTTTAACATTATTTTTCAATCTGTTAAATATTTTAAGTGATATAGTCTAAAAAAAAAAATTTAAATTTGAGTTTTTGGCCCAAAATCTGAAAAACAAATTCATTCTACCGCCATGCAAAAATAGAAAACGTCAAATTATGTCCAGTTTTAAATTTTTTACATATATGGCTCACTTTTAGGAAGAAAAAAATGTATGGATGAAAAAAATCTATGGGTAATTATTGAAGTTATAAGCCAGGGTACTGAAATTCTCGTTTTACGCCATTTCGGTATTTTACCTCCTTTTATAGTGATTATGTTGATTAATTTAATGAATACAATATCTAATTAGAAAATGGACTTTTTTCACAGATTTCAAATAATTTTCAGTGCTTTACTAATTCAAATTTGACTGAAAAATTTTTTGGAGTTTTTGACAAAAATTTCTGAAGAGGCATAAATTGATTAAAATCTGCTTTTTTGACAAGTTGAATCAGATGCGCAGATGTTCAATTTTTGTTGAATTTTGTTCGTTAAGAGATGAAAAAGTTTGAAATTAGATATCGAAATATGAAAAATAAATGATATTTGACTGAAAAATTTTTTGGAGTTTTTGACAAAAATTTCCGGAGAGGCATAAGTTGATTAAAATTTGCTTTTTTGACAAGTTGAATCAGATGCGCAGAGGTTTAATTTTTGTTGAATTTTGTTCGTTAATAGATGAAAAAGTTTGAAATTAGATATCGAAATATGAAAAATAAATAATATTTGATTAAAAATTTTTTTGGAGTTTTTTAAAAAATTTCTGGAGTGGCATAAATTGATTATAAATTAAAAAAGAATCAATTTTCTTTGATTTCCCATTAAAGAAAAATATTCTTAACTACTTTGTCTAATATAATACAATTTATGCTTTTCAAAACTTTGCGCATCTGATTCAACTTGTCCAAAAAGCAAATTTTAATCAATTTATGCCTCTTCAGAAATTTTTGTCAGAAACTCCAAAAAATTTTTCAGTCAAACATCATTTATTTTTCATATTTCTATATATAATTCCAAACTTTTCCATCTAATAACGAACAAAATTAAAAAAAATTGAACCTCTGCGCATCTGATTCAACTTGTCAAAAAAGCAGATTTTAATCAATTTATGCCACTCCAGAAATTTTTGTCAAAAACTCCAAAAAAATTTTTAATCAAATATCATTTATTTTTCATATTTCGATATATAATTCCAAACTTTTTCATCTATTAACGAACAAAATTCAACAAATCTGTTTTAACTTGTCAAAAAAGCAGATTTTAATCAATTTATGCCTCTTCAGAAATTTTTGTCAAAAACTCCAAAAAATTTTTCAGTCAAATTTGAATTAGTAAAGCACTGAAAATTATTTGAAATCTGTGAAAAAAGTCCAATTTCTAATTAGATATTGTATTCATTAAATTAATCAACATAATCACTATAAAAGGAGGTAAAATACCGAAATGGAGTAAAACGAGAATTTCAGTACCCTGGCTTATAACTTTAATAATTACCCATAGATTTTTTTCATCCATACATTTTTTTCTTCCTAAAAGTGAGCCATATATGTAAAAAATTTTAAACTGGACATAATTTGACGTTTTCTATTTTTGCATGGCGGTAGAATGAATTTGTTTTTCAGATTTTGGGCCAAAAACTCAAATTAAAAATTTTTTTTTGGACTATATCACTTAAAATATTTAACAGATTGAAAAATAATGTTAAAAGCGATTGTTTGGAATTTGATCACCTTTAATTTGACACTTAGAAAAACTCAATCGGACTTCTGTAACTCGAGATAAGGCCTAAAACGTGAAGTCACCTCCGAAAAAAACGTAAAAAAATTTTAAAAATTCATATTTCGGAAACCTATCCATAGAAAAATTTCTTAATGTCATTTTTAAGTTTAGAGAACCATAGTACATAAAAAAAAATAGTGGCATTAAATGTACATTTTGGCTGTAAACTAGTGTAATTATTTGTACAAAAAATTATCTTGATATGGAAATTACAATTAAATCAGTTATTTCCTTTTTTTTCTATGAACAAAGGAATTCCATAGTTTTCAGTGGATAAAGTGGACGAGACTCAGGGACTCAAAGCAGTCAGATGCTATCGAGATAGCAAATGTAAATTGCATTCCATCCGTTCACATATCAAAAAGCAAGTATAATCTGGAGATTAAAAAACTTTTTTCAATTGCTTCTAAGTTTCCACACATTGTTACGAATACTCCTAAGAAATTTACGGCATTTTAAAATTATCTCTTTTGAGTGAATTTTAAATAAAAGTTCTCTCATTAACACTTATTAACGTTTATGCAAAAAGTCTAATGGAAAATTAATTACCGAATGTAATTAGTTTTGTGTTAGGAATAAATAAATATTCATAATAATTAATAGTGGTTGAATTCTCGTACTATTTCACATCTCGAATTTCACACACCAAAATACGCATTCTAAAATTTCATACCTAAGTTTCAATATCCTGGTGTCCACAACTCGAATTTAACGTTTCGGACTCGTGTTCCGCATTCCGTATTCCAGAATTTATATCTCAGATAGCAAATCCTGGATTTCATGTTCCGGATTAAAATTTCCTGAATCTACATACTGAATTTTCATTCCGGAATTAACAATCTATAGATTCCATACAATATGGAACCGGGAATACGGAATTCGGAATATGGAACTAGGAACCGGGAATATGGAATCGGAAATCAGGAATATGGAACAGGAAACCAAGAAAATGGAACCGGGAGTACAGAATCGGGAATTCGGAATGTGGAATCAGGAACATGGAACAGCGAACTGTAAATATGGAACCGGGAATATGAACCAAGAACCGGGAATTTGGAACTGAAAACTAGGAACAAGAACCGGGAATACAGAAACGGGAATACGAAATTCGGAATATGGAAGAAAGAACAGAGAATGTGGAACTAGGAACTAGGAATATAAAACCGGAAATCAGGAATATGAAACCGGAAACCAAGAACTGAGAACTGGGAGTACAGAATCGGGAATACGGAATTTGGAGTATTGAAGCAGGAATATGGAACAGGGAACCAAGAATATGAAACCAGGAACCGGCAATATAGAACTAGGAACGGGTAAACAATAACATGGAACCAGGAATATGGTTTTCGGAATATGGAATCAGGAATATTAAACTGGGAACCAGGAATATGAAACCAGGAACCAGAAATAGGAAACTAGAAGCCTTGAAATTAGAACCGGGAATTTGGGACCGCAAACCAGGAATATGAATAGAGAACCAAGAACATGAAACCGGGAATGTAGAACAGGAAACCAGGAATATGGAACTGGAAACCAAGAACATGGAACTGGGAGTAATGAATCGAGAATACGGAATTCAGATTGTGGAAGCAGGTAAATGCAACAGGGAACCGGGAATATGAAACCAGGAACGGGCAATCTGGAACTACGAACGGAAAACTAATAACATGGAACCGGAAATATGGTTTTCGGAATATGGAATCTGGAATATGTAACTGGGAGCCGGGAATATGATACCGGAAACGAGGAATTTGGAACTGTGTACTAAGAACATGGAACCGGAAATACGGAATTCGGAGTATAGAATTAGGATTATGGAACAGGGAACCAAGAATATGAAACTAGGAACTGAAAATATTAAACTCGGAACCGGGAATTTAGAAAAGGAAACTAGAATCATTATCTGGAATCAAAAACATAAAACCGGAAATATGGAACCGTTAACCAGGATCATGAACCCGGAACCAAAAAACATGGAGCCGGGAATACAGAATCAGAAGTACGGATTACAGATTGTGGAATCAGAAATATTGAACCGGGAATACTAAATCGGGAATAAAGGATCAAGAATATGTAAGTGGGAACCGGGAATATGGAACCAGGAACCAGAAAGATGGAACCAAGAACTAAGAACATAAAAGTAAGAATACGGTTTTCAGAATATGGAATGAGGAATATGTTAATATGTTAATTTGGAACCGGAAACCAGAATAATAAACAGAGAACCGGGAATATGATATCGGAAACCAGGAAAATGGAACTAAGAACCAAGAACATGTAACAGGGAATACGGATTTCGGAGTGTGGAATCAGAAATATGAAACAGGAAACCAAGAACATGAAATCAGGAACCGGAAACTGGGAACATCAACAGGGAAATTAGAACATGAAATCGGGAATATAGAACAGGAAACCAGGAATATGGAAGCGGAAACCAAGAATATGGAACTGGGAGTCAAGAATCGGGACTACGGAATTCAGAGTATGGAAGCAGGAATATGAAACAGGGAACCAAGATTATAAAACCAGGAACCGGAGAAATGTAACTAAGAATCAAGAACTGAGAAACGAGAGTATAGAATTGGGAATACGGAATTCGGTGTATGAAAGCGGAAATATGGAACAGGAAACCGAAAATATGAAACTAGGAAACGGAAATATGCAACTGGGAAAAGGTAACTAATAATATAAAACCGGGAATATAGATCAGGAAACCAGGAATGGGAAACCAAAAACCAGAAAATTTGGAACCGAAATCCAGGAACATGAACCGGGAACCAAGAACATGGAACTGGGAATATAGAACAGGAAACCAGGAATATGGAACCGGAAACCAAGAACATGGAACCGGGAATTTAGAAAGCGGAGTATGGAACCGGAAACCAGGAACATGAACCCGGAACAAAAAAACATGGAATCGAGAATACAGAATCAGAAATATGGATTATAGAATATGGAATCAAGAAGATAAAACCGGGAATTCAGAATCGGAAAAAAAGAATCAGGAATATGTAAGTGAGAACCCGGAATATAGAACCAAGAACCAGAAAGATGGAACAGAGAACCAAGAACATAGACCTGGAAATATGGTTTTTAGAATATGGAAACAGGAATATGTAAATAAGAACCAGGAATATGAATCATGAACCAAAAAACATGGAATCGAAAATACAGAATCAGAAATACGGTTTCAGAATATGGAATCAGGAATATGGAACCGGGAATTCTGAATCGGGAATAAATAATCAGGAATATATATGTGGAAACCGGGAATATGATACCGGAAACCAGAAAAATGGAACCGAGTACCAAGAACATGGAACTGGGAATTCAGAAATCGGAGTATGGAATCAGGAATATGGAACAGGAAACCAAGAATATGAAAACCGGGAACCGGAAATATAGTTCTAGGTACCGAGAACATGGAACAGGAAACTAGAATCATGAACCGGAACCAAGAACATGGAACCCGGAACCAAAAAACTTGGAGTCAGGAATACAGAATCAGAAATATGGAACCGGGAATACTGAATGGGGAATACGGTTTTTGGAATTAGGAATATGGAACTGGAAATTAAAAACATGGAACCGGAAATACGGAATTTGGAATATGGAACAGGGAATTTAGAATTCAGAATAAGGAATCAGGAAAATGGAATGAGGAATTCGGAATGCCCATCTCTGGACCATTTGTCAATTTCAACCCGAGTTTTCTGCTTGGATATCGGGGACTGAATAATTGAGCCTCTGAAATGTGAGATTTTACTGCTGGTTAACTGGAGCATCGTGTATTTCAGTTGCAGCGAATACACGAGATAATCTGATAAAAAAACGAAAAAAAGTTATCAATGGGTTAAAAAAAACGCATCCCAGTGCTGCACACTTTCACGAAATTAAAAACATTGCCAGCCTTTGGTGACGCCTGCAAATTTGTGTCAAAGGGATTCGCTCTCTTCTCTCCATTCTTTTCGAAAGTATAAAGTAAAATAATTTTTTTAACTTAAATATAGAGTTGCCGTGGTTTTAAAAAACCGTATTAAAAGTACGATTTTAAATTAAATGTCGAAAAAAAAATTGAAAACAGCGTGTTTCGTTAATTACAGAATTCCCTTTCAATCGTTTTCATTCTCCTCTCTTTCATTTCCAAATGCATGTATGGTATTTACGAATTCATCTTATTTTCGTATTCATCTCTCTAAGTCAATACTAAACAGTTGCTTGCATATTTTCTGGAAGTACTAAACAAAAATCACATTAATTTACTAATTTCTCAGGGAATTTTTTAAAGATACCAATTTTTAGAAAAATATTACAGAAAAATAATTTTCATGTAAGTATTTTTTAATACATATACTGCTTAGAAAATATATTTTTGAAACATGAAGATTTTTCCGAAAAAAAATTTCTTAAATGGGGAAAAATTCTTTTTGAATTAAAGTTACTGAAAATAACGAAATAAATGTGAAATAGCTTAAAATCCTCTATTCGAGGATATTTTCATTTCTATATATAGAAATAGGATTAGTACAGTAGCAGATCACAGAACATGACTGGTGTATTGTATCAAACAACTGAGATTATGTGTTATGTATGTATACCGTACAACATACGTTTATGCAATCCGTATGCTTTACGTTAGGCGAAACTTGTCACACATCGTTAACAGCTTCTGTTGACGTCTGGAACTCGTTTATTTTGTTCGTCTAATTCCCGCAGACGACAACGTGGAGATTTCATTTAAATCCAATTCTAAGAGAACGCGCGCATATGTGGAGCTTTTTCAGTTTTCTAGGAGAAATAAAAAATTATGGTAATTTAACTCGCAGATTAAAATGCTCATTTGTCTCACGAAGATGATTACGTAACTTTTTCAGAATTCAAAATCTCGAATTTCAAGGGATAAATTCCGTATTCCACGTTCTAGATTCCAGATTCTACAACCAAATTTTTCTATTCCAGATTTTACATCCTATTGTTAGATTCGAAATTCTGCGATACACATTTTCGACTTTCCATATCTTGAATTACAAATTTTACATCCCTGATTCAAGATTCAACATTCCAAATTCTGCATCCCAGATTCCACATTTTAGATTCTACATCTGACATTCCGGATTCCACGACCCAAGTTTAAATTTGGTTTATGGAATCTGGAATGCGGAATGTGGAATTTAAAATGTTATTTTCGGAATCTGGGATGAAAAATTTGGAGTGTGGAATTAGGAATCTTGAATCTAGAATCTAAAATGTGGAATTTGAGATCTGGACTGGGAAATATGAAATCTGGAATGTGGAATCTGGAAACGGAAATGTGGTAAAACTGGAATCTGGAATGTGGAATCCGAAATGTTGTTTTTGGAATGTTGAATCCGGATTCTAAAATATTAAATTTGATTCATGGAATGTAGAATGCGAAATGTGGAATTTAAAATGTGATTTCCGGAATTTGGGATGACGAAATTGGAGTGTGGAATTAGGAATCTTGAATCTAAAATCTGAAATGTGGAATCTGAGATCTGGACTGGGAAATATGAAATGCGGAAAATATCTGGATTGTGAAATTTGGGATAGGAAATATTGGTGGTAACTGGAATCGGGAATCCGGAATGTTGATTTTAGAATGTAGAATCCGGAATCTGAAATATTAAATTTAGTTTATGGAATCTGGAATGTGGAATTTAAAATGTGATTTTCGGAATCTGGGATGAAACATTTGGAGTGTGGAATTAGGAATCTTGAATCTAGAATCTAAAATGTGGAATTTGAGATCTGGACTGGGAAATATGAAATCTGGAATGTAGAATCTGGAAACGGAAATGTGGTAAAACTGGAATCTGGAATGTGGAATCCGAAATGTTGTTTTTGGAATGTTGAATCCGGATTCTAAAATATTAAATTTGATTCATGGAATGTGGAATGCGAAATGTGGAATTTAAAATGTGATTTCCGGAATTTGGGATGACGAAATTGGAGTGTGGAATTAGGAATCTTGAATCTAAAATCTGAAATGTGGAATCTGAGATCTGGACTGGGAAATATGAAATGCGGAAAATATCTGGATTGTGAAATTTGGAATAGGAAATATTGGTGGTAACTGGAATCGGGAATCCGGAATGTTGATTTTAGAATGTAGAATCCGGAATCTGAAATATTAAATTTAGTTTATGGAATCTGGAATGTGGAATTTAAAATGTGATTTTCGGAATCTGGGATGAAAAATTTGGAGTGTGGAATTAGGAATCTTGAATCTAGAATCTAAAATGTGGAATTTGAGATCTGGACTGGGAAATATGAAATCTGGAATGTGGAATCTGGAAACGGAAATGTGGTAAAACTGGAATCTGGAATGTTGTTTTTGGAATGTTGAATCCGGATTCTAAAATATTAAATTTGATTCATGGAATGTGGAATGCGAAATGTGGAATTTAAAATGTGATTTCCGGAATTTGGGATGACGAAATTGGAGTGTGGAATTAGGAATCTTGAATCTAAAATCTGAAATGTGGAATCTGAGATCTGGACTGGGAAATATGAAATGCGGAAAATATCTGGAAACGGAAACGTGGTAACTGGAATCTGGGAATGTGGAATCCGGAATGTTGTAAATTTAGAATGTGAAATACGGATTAAAATATTAAATTTGATTTATGGAATCTGGAATGCGGAATGTGGAATTTAAAATCTGATTTTCGGAATCTAGGATGAAGAATTTGGAGCGTGGAATTAAGTATCTTGAATCTAGAATCTGAATTGTGGAATCTGAGATCTGGACTGGGAAATATAAAATCTGGAAACGGAAATGTAGTAAAACTGGAATCTGGAATGCGGAATATGGAATGTTGAATCCGGATTCTAAAATATTAAATTTGATTTATGGTATCTGGAATGCGGAATGTGGAATTTGAAATATGATTTTCGAAATATGGGATGAAGAATTTGGAATGTCCAATTAAAAATCTTGAATCTAAAATCTGAAATGTGGAATTTGAGATCTGGACTAGGAAATATGAAATGCGGAAAATATCTGGAATGTGAAATTTGGAATAGGAATTATTGATGGTAACTGGAATCTGGAATATGGAATCCGGAATTTTGTTTTTAGAATGTAGAATCCGGAATCTGAAATATTAAATTTAGTTTATGGAATCTGGAATGTGGAATTTAAAATGTGATTTTCGGAATCTGGGATATAGAATTTGATGTGTGGAATTCGGATTCTGGAATCTAGAATCTAAAATGTAGAATCTGAAATCTAGACTCGAGAATGTGGTATCTGGAACTTGGAACGTGGAATCTGGAATTTTATATTTGGAACGCGGAATCGAAAATCCGTGCAAATTACATAATCTCCCAGGAAATTGTTTTAAAACTGATTTCATCTATCTTATTAATACTTGTTACTTATATTTATTATATTATCTTTTTCCGACTCCTTCAAAAAAAATGAGAATAATTTTGCAAAATAGTACCCGACAATGGGTCTCAAGCCAAGTAATTTATAGGAAGAAGTATCTGCTGTAAATAATGACGATTATTTTGAACACTTTAACATCTCATACCGTTGAAAAATAAAGTGCCTTTTATACAGAAAAGTGCCTGGTGTTTCACCTCGTTCTCACAACAGAGCACTGTGCTCGGATAAAATGGACTTTTCTCTCTATTGCAGTTTCCTTGTCGTTACGTTCTTTCATATTCATATTACATTCCTCCATCCTATCATGTCTTATTTCTTTCTTTTACTTTTCGTATTATCATTTTGAAACTTTTTCTCATTTTTTCACATCTCGCAGCCATCTTACCGAGGATGCAATTTCTCCTTTTTAGTATCCATTTCCATAAGAAGAATATTATTGATAATTTTCATAAAATTCAGAAAAATATTTATAGTTTATTACGAATTTTAATATAAATTTTAAACTGATAGTTTATAGGAAAGTTGATATATTTAACAAAAATTCTAATTCCTTGAATGTGAATTTCAAATTAAAAAAAAACAATTTCACTCATAATATTAAGGGCATGTGATGGAGTATGACGTCATAGGTATAGTCAAAATTTGACCATAACTTTTCTCTTAAAAAATTGAATATTTTGTCACGAAATTTGGCAGATTTACTTAAAATATCATTAGGAAGGTCTCTCTGGTCCGGATTAGTTTACATTTTTAAAGCTCAAAATTAATTTTTTAAAAATTTTCGAAATTTTTTATAATAACTTTTCATTAAAAATATTGAATATTTTGTCCCGAAACTTTCTAGAACTACTTAGAATAGCATTAGAAACATCTCTCTACCCCGAATTTGTTTGAAATTTGATTACAAAATAATTTTTAAAAAATTTCCAAATATTATGATATTTTTGTAATAACTTTTCTCTTAAAATATTGCTTATATCTTCATTAAACTTGGTAGAATTACTTAAAATATCATTAGGAAGGTCTCTCTGGTCCGAGTTTGTTTAAATTATGACTCAACATTAATTTTTCAAAATTTTCAAAATTTTTTGAAATTTTTCCAATAACTTTTCTCTTAAAATAATGCATATTTTTTCATGAAATTTAGTCGGATTACTTAAAATATCATTAGAAAGGTCTCTCTGGACCAAGTTTTTTAAATTAAAGCTCAAAATAAATTTCTAAAAAGTTTTCAAATTTTTCGAAATTTTTTATAACAACTTTTCTTTTAAAATATTAAATATTTCATCCCAAAAATTTTTAGAATTACTTAGAATAGCATTAAAAACATCTCTCTGCCCCGAATTTGTTTAAAGTTTAGCTGAAATTTATTTTTTTAAATTTTTTTTTAAATTTATGGTATTTCTGGAATAACTTTTCTTTTAAAATGTAGCCTATTTCTTTATAAAACTTGGTAAAATTACTTAAAATATAAATTGAAATGTCTCTCTGGTCCAAGTTTGTTCAAATTATGATTCAAAATTAATTTTTAAAAAATTTATAAATTTTTTGAAGTTTTTTCAATAAGTTTTCTCTTAAAATAATACATATTTTTGTATAAAAATTGGTAGAATTACTTAAAATATCATTAGAAAGGTCTCTTTGGTCCAAGTTTGTTTGAAATATGGCTCAAATTAATTTTTAAAAAATTTCCAAAATTATCGAAATTTTTTTATAATAACTTTTCTTTAAAAATATTGAATGTTTTGTCCCGAAACTAACTAGAATTACTAAAAATAGCATTAAAAACATCTCTCTACCCCGAATTAGTTTGAAGTTTGGCTGAAAATTACTTTTTAAAATTTTTTTTAAATTTATGGTATTTTTAAAATACCTTTTATCTTAAAATAATGCATATTTCTTCATGAAACTTGGCAGAATTACTTGAAATGTCATTAGAAAGGTCTCTCTGGTCCAAGTTTTTTTAAATTATAGATCAAAATTTTTTTTTAAAAAATTTCCAAATTATTCGAAATTTTTATAACAACTTTTCTTTTAAAATATTGAATATTTTATTCCAAAAATTTCTAGAATTACTTAGAATAGCATTAAAAACTTATCTCTACCCCAAATTTGTTTAAAGTTCAGCTGAAATTTAATTTTTAAAAAATTTTTTTAAATTATTGTATTTTTGGAATAACTTTTCTCTTAGAGTATTGCTTATTTTTCCATGTTAGAGTTACTTAAAATATCATTAGAAAGGTCTCTCTGGTCCATGTTTTTTTAAATTATAGATCAAAATTTTTTTTTAAAAAATTTCCAAATTATTCGACATTTTTATAACAACTTTTCTTTTAAAATATTGAATATTTTATTCCAAAAATTTCTAGAATTACTTAGAATAGCATTAAAAACTTATCTCTACCCCAAATTTGTTTGAAGTTTAGCTGAAATTTAATTTTTAAACAATTTTTTAAAATTATTGTATTTTTGGAATAACTTTTCTCTTAGAATATTGCTTATTTATTCATGAAACTTGGCAAAATTTTTTAAAATGTCATTAGGAAGCTCTCTCTGGTTAGAGTTTGTTTAAATTATAACTCAAAATAAATTTTTTGAAATTTTTTAAATAACTTTGCTCTTAAAATAGTGCATATTTTTCCATGTAACTTGTTAGAATTACTTAAAATATCATTAAAAAGGTCTCTCTGGTCCGAGTTTGTTTAAATTATGACTTAAAATTAATTTTTAAAAAATTTCCAAATTTTTCGAAATTTTTTATATCAACTTTTCTTTTAAAATATTGAATATTTTATCCTGAAACTTTCTAGAATGTTTTAGAAAAGCACTAAAAACGTCTCTCTGCCCCGAAATTGTTTAAAGTTTTGCTAAAATTTAATTTTTAAAAAATTTTCTAAAATTATTGTACTTTTCGAATAACTTTTCTCTTAAAATATTGCTTATTTATTCATAAAACTTGGCAGAATTACTTAAAATGTCATTAGGAAGGTCTCTCTGGTCCAAGTTTGTTTAAATTATAATTCAAAATTAATTTTTGAAAAATTTCCAAATTTTTTGAATTTTTTGTAATAACTTTTCTCTTAAAATATTGCCTATTTTTTCATAAAACTTGGTAGAATTACTGAAAATATCATTAAAAAAGTCTTTCTGTCCCGAGTTTGTTCAAATTTTAGCTCAAAATTATTTTTTAAAAAATTTTCAATTTTTTGAAATTTTTTCAATATTAGTTTTAGGCCAAAATTCAAATAAATATGGGTCAGAGGGTCCTTCATAATTATATTTCAGGGAATTGTACCGATTTCCGTGACAAATATTTAAGACGAAAGTTACGGGAAAAAAAGTTAGCAATGACGTCATAATCGATTAACATGCCCTTAAAATATTTTAAATATTTTAGATCATTAGTTGTACACTGTTAAAAAAATGGTATATGCGCTTACAACTTTACACCGGTGTTAAGAAATCGGTGCGATTTTGGCCGTGCACTACACCGGCCGAGTGTAAACTTAAAACAAAATTGGCATTTACAACCAAGCGGTGTAAACGGACTATCAAATCGCACCAAAAAGTGCGATTGTCAGTTTCTTTGTCTAACTGTCCCTCTCTTCGCCCCCTTTGTCAACATCTGAGAATAGCCATTTTTACGTTTTCTTCTAATTTTCGTTTTCATTGAATCCACTAGCAGACAACTATATATATGACATGACTAGAAGTTTCCGATGCGCGAACGCGCGACATGTTTTTCCCACGTTCAAAATTGAAACAGCCCATTACTAGTAAACTAAATGAGTACTAAATATTTAAATATGATAAATCCAGTTTATCAAAAACATAATATACCTAATGTAACTTAATATATAAAGTGAAAAACAATAAAACACAGAAGTAAATAAAAACAAAAAAAGATTACTCGACGACATAACCTAAACAAAGTATTGAAACTAATGTCATATCAATTTATTCAATTCTCTAGTCTATTCTATGTGGCATATATATTTCCCGAATATTATTTCAGCTTCTTTAAGATATTTTAAATTCAGAATTGTATTTAAAAACAATTAGAATTTATTTTTATAATTTAGAAAAACAGGAACAGGTTTTATAATCGAGAAAAATATCAATTGTTGTAGAATCGAATGTTTTTTACAAAATGTATTCTATGTGGCAAATAAATATCCAAAATATTGTTTTAGTTTTTTTAAGATATTCCAAACTCAAAACTGTATTTAAAAAAAATTGGATGATATTTCTATAATTTATTAAAACAAAAACAGGTTTTAGAATAGAGACAAAATATCAATTTTTGTAAAACAGAATATTTTTTCCAAATTTTAATCTATGTGTCATAAATTTCCCAATTATTTTTTTAGATTCTTGAAGATATTTTAAATTTAAAATTGTATTTAAAAAAATTAAATGATATTTTTATAATTTATATAATACATTTCTGAATTTAAAATATCTTAAAGAATCTAAAATAATATTTAGGAAATTTATGTGCTACATAGAATAGAATTCGAAAAAAATATTCGGTTTGACCAAAATTAATATTTTGTCTCTATTCTAAAACCTGTTTTTTATTCCATAAAATAATAGAAATATCATATAATTTTTTTTAAATACAGTATTAAAAATTAAATATCTTAAAAAATAACAATTAAAATTTGGGAAATTTATATGACACATAAAATAGAAATTAGAAAAGATATTCAGTCATACAAAAATTGATATTTGGCCTCTAGTATACAACCTGATTTTGTTCCCATAAATTATAAAAATATCATATATATTTTTTTTAAATACAATTCTGAATTCCGATTTTCCTAAAGATTCTAAAATAATATTTGGTAAATTTATTAGCCATAGAATCGGTAAAAAATATTCGATTCTACAAAAATTGACATTTGCTCTCCAGTCTAAAACCTGATTTTCTTCTCATAAATAATAAAAATATCAACTATTTTTTTTTCTAAATTCAGATTTTCTTAAAGATTCTAAAATTATATTTAGGAAATTTATTTGCCATAAAATGTGTAAAAAATATTCGATTCAACAAAAATTGATATTTGGTCTCTGGTCCAAAACCTTATTTTGTTCTCATAAACTATAAAAATGTCATCTATTTTTTATAAATTCAATTCTGAATTTAGATTTTCTTAAAGATTATAAAAAAATATTTGGGAAATTTTTTTTCCATAGAATGTGTAAAAAATATTCGATTCTACAAAAATTGACATTTGGTCTATGGTCTAAAACCTGATTTTCTTCTCATAAATCATAAAAATATCAGCTATTTTTTTTTAAATTCAATGCTGAATTTGGATTTTCTTTAAGATTCTAAAATAATATTTGGGAAATTTATTTTCCATAGAATGTGTACAAAATATTCGATTCTACAAAAATTGACATTTGGTCTCTAGTCTAAAACCTGTTTTTCTTCTCATAAATAATAAAAATATCAGCTATTTTTTTCTAAATTCAATTTTGAATTTTAATTTTTTTAAAGATTATAAAATAATATTTGGGAAATTTATTTGCCATCGAATGTGTAAAAAATATTCGATTCTACAAAAATTGACATTTGGTCTCTGCTCTAAAACCTGATTTTCTTCTCATAAATAATAAAAATATCAGCTATTTTTTTTAATTCAATTCTGAATTTGGATTTTCTTAAAGATTACAAAATAATATTTGGGAAATTTATTTGCCATCGAATTTGTAAAAAATATTCGATTCTACAAACATTGACATTTGGTCTCTGGTCTAAAACCTGATTTTCTTCTCATAAATCATAAAAATATCAGCTATTTTTCTTTAAATTCAATGCTGATTTTGAATTTTCTTAAAGATTCTAAAATAATATTTGAGAAATTTATTTGCCATAGAAAGTGTAAAAAATATTCGATTCTACAAAAAATTAACATTTGGTCTCTGGTCTAAAACCTGATTTTCTTCTTATAAATAATAAAAATATCAGCTATTTTTTTTTAAATATTGTTCTGAATTTGGATTTTCTTAAAGATTCTAAAATAATATTTGGGAAACTTATTTGCCATAGAATGTGTACAAAATATTCGATTCTACAAAAATTGACATTTGGTCTCTGCTCTAAAACCTGATTTTCTTCTCATAAATAATAAAAATATCAGCCATTTTTTTTTAATTCAATTCTGAATTTGGATTTTCTTAAAGATTACAAAATAACATTTGGGAAATTTATTTGCCATCGAATGTGTACAAAATATTCGATTCTACAAAAATTGACATTTGGTCTCTAGTCTAAAACCTGTTTTTCTTCTCATAAATAATAAAAATATCAGCTATTTTTTTTAAAATTCAATTCTGAATTGGATTTTCTTAAAGATTCTAAAATAATATTTGGGAAATTTATTTTCCATAGAATGTGTACAAAATATTCGATTCTACAAAAAATGACATTTCGTCTCTGGTCTAAAACCTGTTTTTCTTCTCATAAATAATAAAAATATCAGCTATTTTTTTTAAAATTCAATTCTGAATTGGATTTTCTTAAAGATTCTAAAATAATATTTGGGAAATTTATTTTCCATAGAATGTGTACAAAATATTCGATTCTACAAAAAATGACATTTCGTCTCTGGTCTAAAACCTGATTTTCTTCTCATAAATAATAAAAATATCAGCTATTTTTTTTAAAATTCAATTCTGAATTGGATTTTCTTAAAGATTCTAAAATAATATTTTGGAAATTTATTTGCCATAGAATGTGTACAAAATATTCGATTCTACAAAAATTGACATTTGGTCTCTGGTCTAAAACCTGTTTTTCTTCTCATAAATCATAAAAATATCAGCTATTTTTTTTTAAATTCAATGCTGAATTTGGATTTTCTTAAAGATTCTAAAATAATATTTGGGAAATTTATTTGCCATAGAAAGTGTACAAAATATTCGATTCTACAAAAATTGACATTTGGTCTCTGCTCTAAAACCTGATTTTCTTCTCATAAATAATAAAAATATCAGCTATTTTTTTTAAAATTAAATTCTGAATTGGATTTTCTTAAAGATTCTAAAATAATATTTTGGAAATTTATTTGCCATAGAATGTGTAAAAAATATTCGATTCTACAAAAATTGACATTTGGTCTCTGGTCTAAAACCTGATTTTCTTCTCATAAATCATAAAAATATCAGCTATTTTTTTTTAAATTCAATGCTGAATTTGGATTTTCTTAAAGATTCTAAAATAATATTTTGGAAATTTATTTGCCATAGAATGTGTACAAAATATTCGATTCTACAAAAATTGACATTTGGTCTCTGCTCTAAAACCTGATTTTCTTCTCATAAATAATAAAAATATCAGCTATTTTTTTTAAAATTAAATTCTGAATTGGATTTTCTTAAAGATTCTAAAATAATATTTTGGAAATTTATTTGCCATAGAATGTGTAAAAAATATTCGATTCTACAAAAATTGACATTTGGTCTCTGGTCTAAAACCTGATTTTCTTCTCATAAATCATAAAAATATCAGCTATTTTTTTTTAAATTCAATGCTGAATTTGGATTTTCTTAAAGATTCTAAAATAATATTTGGGAAATTTATTTGCCATAGAATGTGTACAAAATATTCGATTCTACAAAAATTGACATTTGGTCTCTGGTCTAAAACCTGTTTTTCTTCTCATAAATAATAAAAATATCAGCTATTTTTTTTTAAATTCAATTTTGAATTTGGGTTTTCTTAAAGATTATAAAATAATATTTGGGAAATTTATTTGCCATCGAATGTCTACAAAATATTCGATTCTACAAAAATTGACATTTGGTCTCTGGTCTAAAACCTGATTTTCTTCTCATAAATAATAAAAATATCAGCTATTTTTTTTTAAATTCAATTCTGAATTTGGTTTTTCTTAAAGATTCTAAAATAATATTTGGGAAATTTATTTGCCATAAAATGTGTACAAAATATTCGATTCTACAAAAATTGACTTTTGGTCTCTGGTCTAAAACCTGATTTTCTTCTCATAAATAATAAAAATATGACCTTTTTTTTTTAAATTCAATTCTAAATTTGGATTTTCTTAAAGATTCTAAAATAATATTTTGGAAATTTATTTGCCATAGAATGTGTAAAAAATATTCGATTCAACAAAAATTGACATTTGGTCTCTGGTCTAAAACCTGATTTTGTTCTCATAAATTATAAATATATCATCTATTTTTTTTAAATACAATTCTAAATTTGGATTTTCTTAAAGATTCTAAAATAATATTTGGAAAACTTATTTGCCATAGAATGTTTAAAAAATATTCAATTCTACAAAAATTTTTATTTGTTCTGTATTCTAAAACCTGATTGTGTTCCCATAATTTATAAGAATATCATTAAATAGAGTTTTGAATTTAGAAAATTAGAATATCTTAAAGAATGTTTAAAAAATTTTTAGCAACTTTATGTGCCATGCTAAATAGAATTTCAAGTAAATATTGTGCTTTACAAAAATTGATATGTTCCCTCTAGTCTTAAAACCGTTTTTGTTTCCATAAATTATGAATATATTTTTGTTAATTTCTTTTTAAATTTTGTTTTTATTTGAACATATGTTCAAGAATTTAAAAAATATTTAGGATCTTTAAGTGCCACATAGAATAGAACTTGAAAAATATGTTCTCTTTTACAAAAAATTGGTATGTCACATGGTCATATGTTATGTTTGCGTTGTCAATTCTGTTGAGCATAACCATTAAAACGTTTGTGGCTTTGTTGTTTAGCTGTGTGTAATATCATTTGTGCTCTTGACAATTTTAAATATTAACTTGAGTGTATGACTTTTGAGTAAAAATGTGTATTGATAGTTTAGAATTTGTGTTTTTATGGATGTGATTGTAGGTTATGTGTAATCGCGAGTGGCACTCGCACCAATCAGTGTTGATGTCTCATGTGTCATAACAACTTCGCACCGTAACACTGGCGTTGCAATTTAAAAGTGTAACTTACAAAAAATCAACACTTTTAAGGATGCATTGCATTTTCTTCGCACTTTTTGGTGTAAAGTGCGTTTCTTTTTTTTAACAGATATAAATTACGGAATAGTGTTTGCATTGTTTCTATCTGACAATTATGTTATTATTTATAAAACACTTTTCACTCCAATAGACGTTTCCGATGATTAATCGTTGAGAATCATTGATCAAGTAGTATTTGGATGAGCGGAACGAAATGTAGAATCGAGTGGTTGAATCACGTGTGTAACGAGCCTTTACGTAAAGGCGCTATTATGGCGGCCTGATTAGGTTCATTAATTAAAATTATGAATGTAATAGTAGTATGAATTTATCACTATGTACGTATAGCGAGAAGAAAACTTTAAGTCAATGTAGAAATTTACAGAGAAATATTGTTAATTTATCATTTTTTATTTTTTTAACTTATTATTAAAACGAAACGAATAAAAAATCGATTGGTATCTATACTGATATATATTGATATATAATTTCCAATCCTTTCATTTTTTTGTTACTTTTTAAATTTCCTGGTAATTTTTCCCATTTTTTTTTTTTGTAATTTTTCTTATTTGAAAAATATTTTTAAAATTAATTTATTGTTATCATTTGCTTAAGTTTTGAATTTTCTAGTACTTTTGTTTTTTAATTTTTTAAAGTTTTTTTCTTCTTAAATGTTGATCTATTTGGTTTTTTTTTTTTTTAACTATTTCAGATTTTTGGAGCTCATCTGATTTTATTTATTTTTTTTTGTATATTGAATCTTCTATTCAAGATAATTGTTTTCTGTTTTCTTATAGACATTATTTGTTTTGTTCACTGAATTTAAAGAAATTAAAAATTTCTCGTGGAATAAAGAGGAAGTGTGATGTAAGAATAAAATCCGTCTATTCAACACAATTAATGAGTTTTTACGCCTGAGAGTTGCAACGCTCGTTTGCTCGCGAGAAAAAGATAAAAGGAAACTTATAAAGAGGTCAATGAGTGAGTAAAAAGGGGCTGAAAAATAAGAAAGAAAAATGTGGGCGCGAGATAAATCAATTTTTTATTAATACGATTCTAAATTCACGCTAGATCCATTCATTTGATAAAAATACTTTTCTGGATTTAAATAATTCAAGTCTGTTGGTCAATATTGTTGATCATATTTATATATATAATGATAAGCAGCAAGTTCTGTTAAAGTCTTTTACACTGTTTGTCTAAATTGCTCATTTTTCTGACTCACTTTGTAAATTAAGTTTTTTCCCCTGAATCAGCCAATATTATTTTCTATTTTCTGATTAGTAGTTTCTTCTTTCCTAGAAAATCAACGATCGGGATTTTAGTTTATTAAATAAATTTGCGATTTTAGTATCTAAAATAAATGGAATAAATAAAAAAAGAAAATTAAATTAAATGGTTCCTGTGTTTCTGAAAATTTTTGAATTTGCCGCCAAAAGGATTTTAAAAAAATATTTTTGGAAAATTATAATGATTTTTCCGTTAAATTTTTGATTTACAAAAAATTGATGTCAAGACTTATTTTTGGATTTCACGTTCCTGGCTAATTTTGAATTTCCCGCATTATCTAGAATTTGGATCTAGAGAATTTATTAATTTAATCTTATAATGTGGATTTCTTCTGGTCGTACAATTTAAAAAAAAATGAATTTTGAAATGCCGACTTTATCCTTATTGCCGTATTGCTTTGTTTTAAAATGTCGACTTCACGAATTTCAGTTGCCAACTATTCAAGATTCATTCTATTAGAAGAGAAGCATGATGATTTACCATTTTTTGAACCAAGTTAATTCATTATTTTGACTTAGAATTAACTCAGGAGAATTTTATTTGATATATTCATTGAAGATTAATTTAAGAAGATTTGAATTTTCCCGCCAAATTCAAGTTCAGCCAATAGAAAAAAAGAACGTTGGTAACCATGACCATGAGAATAAAATAACAACGACGCCATTTTATCGCATCTTTTTCGGTCTAGTCCTGGAGAACAGATTTTTTTTCTAAAACCTACAAAAAGGGAATACATTTAAAATTTATAAAAGTATTTGAAAAAAATAATAATTGAAGGCTAGGATTTGGAATTTTATAATTAATTTGACATTTGCATAGAAAATTTTCTGAATTTATACGTATTTATCTTGGTAAGATTTCATCGTTATTTCTAGAAAAAATAAAATATTTTGTTTTTTTGTTTTATGAAAATAATATTTAGAAATATTATAAATTTAGATTCCTACCAAAAATTTCTGTGTAATCTTACAAAAAAACAATTTATTATTATAATCAAATTATTGATCAAAGATAGATAGGTTGATTTGTTCAACCTAACCTAAACTCATTTGACTATAATCATGTAATTCTCGTATTAATTTAATTAACCAAGTTCTGTTCTTTTCAATTTAAGAATATTTAATAACTATAACAATATTAACGCGCGACAAACTTTCCATTGTTGTTGGTCATTTAAAACTATAAATTTTTGCAAGTAATGCAAGTAATGGAAATTATAAAATTAAAGAATATATCTGAAAAATGACAAAAATAATTGACAGCTGAAAAAAAAATCGAAAAATGACTACATAATTACACAATTGAAATGAATAATTTAAAAAATTAGAAAATGAATATTAAATTTAAACAACATCGTTGAAAAATTATAGGAATAACTGTTCGAAATAATTGCGAATTGAACAACTGGATTGGAAATCGAAAAACAAAATTGAAATTGAAAAAAAATAATAAAATGTCGAGGAAACAAAAATTGAAAATTTAAGAATTAAATTGAAATTTGAAAAAAATACTTGGTAACTGGAACAAAAATTACAAAATGACGAAAATATTCAACAATTGAAAACAAAATTAAAAAAATGCCTAGATTAATACAGAACCGAACAAAATAATTTAAATAATCAAAGAATAATTACAAAATTTTCAGATAATAATTAAGCAATGAAAAAATTATAGAAAAGAATTGAAAATTGCGGAAAATAATTAATAATTGAAAGAAATAGTTGAAAGATGCCGAGAATATTTAAAAAATTCATGAAAATATGTGAAAAATAACGAAAATAACTGTCATTGGAAAACAAAATTCGAAAAATGACTAGATTAATAGACAACTGAAAAAAATAATTGAAAAAATTATACAAGAAATATTAATTAAATACTTTTGTTCTTTTTCATAATTTCCAAAAAGTTTTTAATTATTTCTGTTTAGTAAAAATTATTCTCTTTATTATTTATTTTCTCTAATTTTTAATTAGTTCCTTTTTTACAATCAACTTCTGAAAGTTTTAAGTAATTTTCTGAAATTTTCTTTAAATTTCCTTTATTTAAAATACATTATGTAATTTTTTAAATTATTTTCTCAAATTTTAATAAGTTTTTCAATTTTATATTATTTATCTGAATTTTTCATTATTTTTTTCAATATTTTATTATTTTCCCTTATTTTTTATTATTCAATTTTTTTCAATTTATTTTTAAGATTTTCAAGTAATTTTCTCAAATTTAATTTATTTTCTTGTTTTTAAAACATTTCTATGATTTTTTCAATTAGTTTTCCCAATTTTTAATTGATTTCATTTTTTTTTTCAATTAATTTGCAAAATTTGCAATTATTTTGTTTAATTTCGATTATTTTTTGCAATTTTTTTTTATTATATATTTTGTAAATGTTGTCCTAAAACAAAAAGGTTTATTAGGGTTGACTTAGGGCCCCTTGAGCACTGCCCCACTTTGCCCTTTAATAGTTACGCCACTGTAGATATTGTAAATTTATCTTCCTTAACCTCAAAATCTTAATTTCGATCTCTGACACGTAATTTATTTGTTTGAAAATAGATTATCGATAAGATCCAAACATTGTTATAATTTTGAATTTCAATTTATTTTAATAATTTAATTAAATTTAAATTTGATTTTCCGGATCCTCTTTTTTGGTCTTTGAGCTTTTCATCCTTTCTTTTATTCTCTTTTGCGTCTAAGTTGAGCTTCTAATTATTTTTATTTGTCAATTTCCTTAATTTTAAGTTCAGCTTTCAATTCTTTTTTTGTTTGTCAATTTGTCACCTAACTTCTTCCTTTGACTCTTATTTTATATTATTTTTATAAATTGACCCAAAAAAGTTCTGGTGCCCTTAAATTTAATTTTAAATCTACCGTTTTGTAACCAATTTTCTGACTTGGTAAGAGATTCAAATTGATTATTTACTTAATTAATTTATTTAATTATTATTTATTAATATAAAGTAAGTACTAATTCCTTGATAAAAAAAATCCGATTTTTATGTTTTGGTATAAAAGCCCGTTTTGTTTGTTTAGTGGGGAATTATAAAAAGTTGAGTCCCACGGGAGGAAAAGTTGTGATTAGTCATCTTGTAAATTCTGAGCCATCTGTTTGTTTCTAGGATTTGACCTTCAAAAATAGCAGCACAACTTTACTATTTGAATCGTCTGAGTCTGTAACTGTAGACATAGACCGAGACTTGGAAGTGGGGGAATAAGTTCTCAAGTCCAGGAGGCTCGACCCTGCTTCAGACCCCGTATGCTATATATAAAACCTCTCTTATATTTAGTCGAATCTTAAACATTCTCAGCAAAACGTGCACCGGGTCACCGGACGAAGTCTTCACGCTTCAATATGTACACAGGCTAGTTATAGATTCTATTCCAAGTTCAACTTCCGGACTTCATTTCGTCATGGGAAATTAAACGGGACTTATTTTTTTTTAAAGAAAAACTTTCTACTGCAAAAACTGATTTTTAACTATTGCACAGCTCCACAAAAAAATAAAAGTATCGGGGTTGAGTTATGAGACCTATTTAGGGTAAATGTACAAATTACTGCGGTGTGAAAAATATTTAGAATATTTATTTCATAGAATTTTATTAGGAAGAATCTTCTTTTAGTCAAAATTTCACATTTTCGAATATGTTTTCAGTCGAACATAAAATAATCCGAATTTTGACCTAACAGAATTTTTAGGTGACCGAATTTATATTTAAGAGAATTTTGATTTTACAGAAATCATTTTAACCAACTTAAAAGAATTCCAATTTAAACGAATTTTAATTTAGAAGAATTTTTCTTTTACAGAATTTTAGGTTAATCGAAATTTTAAATACCAGAATATTCATTTGACAGAATCTTCCTTTGTCCGAAATTGTACGAATTGAAATTTGATAGAAAATTTAAAAAGCAAAATCTTCATTTGTTAGAAATTGCAAATGGACGAAAAAGTATCCGACAGACATATTTTGGCGCGAATTTTAAAATTGACCAATCAAAAATTATGAAGAAGATTGCAATTGGTTAATTTCAAAATTCGCGCGAAAATATTTCTGTCGGATACTTTTTCGTCCATTTGCAATTTCTAACAAATGTAGATTTTGCTTTTTAAATTTTCTATCAAATTACAATTCGTACTAATACAATTTTGGACAGAGGAAGATTCTGTCAAATGAATATTCTGGTATTTAAAAAGTCGATTAACCTAAAATTTTTCTAAATTAAAATTCGTTTAAATTGGAATTCTTTTAAATGAAAAGTTGCTTAAAAGGATTTCTGTAAAATGAAAATTTTGTTAGGTCAAAATTCGGATAAATAATTTTTGTTTTAAATCAGATACTTTTTAAAAAGTGTATTTAAATTTATTAAAATTAAAATTTATAAATATCAGTTGAAATAATTTTAATTTCATAAATAAATAAATCTATAATTTTTTCTATAATTTTCAACAGTTTTCAATATACTATATATTTCAATATATTTCAATATATTATTCTCTTTAAATTTCAATTTAATTCTTCAATCTTCAATTTATTTATTTAATTTTAATTATTTTCTTCAATTCTCAGTTATTTTCTTGAAATTTCCATTTAATTCTTTAATTTACAATTTATTCTTCAATTTTTAATTATTTTCTTTAATTCTCAAATATTTTCTTTAATTTTCAATTATTTTTTTCGATTTTCAATTAATTACTTAATATTCAATAATTCTCTAATTTTTTCAATTATTTTTTTCACTGATAAAAATTGCTTTCAAATTTCAATTCATAGAACTATATTCCTTCAATTTATTCTTATTAGTTATTTTCTTCCGATTTAAATTCCACTTTTCTATTTTCACTTATTTTCTTTAATATTAAAAAATTATCATCTTGTTGATATTATTTTTTTCGACTATCATTAAGTTTCATTAATATTAAATATAATTGTTCAATTCTTTTCTTTAATTTTTAATTCAATTCTTCAGTTTTCAATTGTTTTCTTCTATTTTCATTAATTCTCCGCTTTTTCAATTACTTTTTTTTCAATATTTAAGTATATATTATTTAAATTTCAATTCCATTGTTCCATTTTTAATTGCTTTCTTAAATCAGCAATTATTTTTTTCAATTTTAATTATTTTTTTTCGATTTTTAATCCAGATGTTAAATGTGCAATTATTTCCTACAATTAGTCCTATAATTTTCCTAATTTTTTAATTTGCAATTATTATCTTAAAATTTTATAATTATTCTTTGATTTTTTAAAATTATTTTATTAGTCTGTGTATTAATCTAGCCATTTTTAAATTTTGTTTTCATTTGGCAATTATTTTCGTTATTTTGTAATTTTTTTTCAATTATCAATTATTTTTTAATTTTAAACTAATTCTGAATTTTTAATTTATTTCCATAGTTTTTTATTATTTTCTTCGACTTTAATTATTTTTTTCTATTTTTAATCCATTTGTTCAATTTGCAATGATTTCCAACAGTTATTGTTATATAATTCTTCAACAATTTGTGTAAATTTAATATTAATTATTTAATTTTTAAAACTATTCTATTCAATTGTGTAATTTTGTAGCCATTTTTCGAATTTTATTTTCAATTGTTCAATTCCTGTTGAATTTTGAATTTATCTGTTAAATATATTATGAAAAATTTGGATTTACGAGAATTTATTTGATGCCGAGACTTAATTTTGAAGTTTACTTTCCTGAACAATTTGAATTTCCCGCCTGATTTTATAACCTAAATGCTGGAATTTATTAATTTGATTTATGGATATATATTATCGATTTGTTATATTTATAAATATAATTTAAAAGTCAAATTATTGGAGAAGCAGTATGTTGATCTACCATCTCATGGACCGAATTAATTAATTTAATTATTTTTATTATTGCTTGTTTCAAATTAATTCAGAAGATTTCAATATTTACCTATTTCTTAAAGATTTCCATATATCTTGATGTCAGCCAATGGGAAAGAAGCATTTAGATTGTATTTAATTTTATTGGGAGTCTTGATTGGTTGGTAACCATGAAAAAATAATAAACTAAAAAAATATTAAAAATAATAAAAATAATAAAATAATAAAAATCTTATTATTTTGGCTGCCTTCCTAGAGATCTGACGTTTTGTGAAATTCATTTATTCAATGTTCAATAATCCTCTTTTTTTTCAATTGTCAATTATTTTTTTGAACTTTCAATATAATTCTTTAATTATCTTTTTTAATTTTCAATTAACTTCATAAATTTTCATTTATTTCCTAAATTTTTTACTATAATTTTGTTCAGTTTTCGATTGACAACTTAATATTCTTCTTCAATTTTGTACCTAATTATCCTTTAATTTTTTTTTAATTATTTTGTTCTGTTGTCGTTTATTTCCGACAGCTTTCAATTTTTTTTTACTTTTTTTTCAATTTTCAAGTATTTTTCTTAATATTTAATTAATTTAGTAATTGAGAAATTTTTCTTTTAATTATCAATTATTTTCTTACAAATTTAATTTAATTCTTTAATCTTCAATTTATTTCTTCAATTTTGAATATTTTCTCCAATTATAATTCTCGTCATTTTTCAATTATTTCTTTCAATTATTAATTATTTTCTACAATTTTTTCAATTATTCTCTTAAAATTTTATAATTATTCTTTCTTTTCAAATTTTTTGTTTAGCTGTCTATTATTCTAGTCATTTTTCGAATTTTGTTTCCAATTGTCTATTATTTTCGTCATATTTCAGATATTATCTTCAATTTTTCAATTATTCTTGTTATTTCTCAATTATTTCTTTCAATTATTAATTTTTTCCTCAATTTTAAATTATTTTCTACAATTTTCAATCATTTTCTACAATTTTCAATTATTTTTTACAATTTTCAATAATTTTCTACAATTTTCAATTATTTTCTACAATTTTCAATAATTTTCTACAATTTTCAATTATTTTCTACAATTTTCAATTATTTTCTACAAATTTTTCAATTTACAATTATTTTTAAAGTTTATAATTATTCTTTAATATTTTGTTCTGTTGACAATAAATTATTCTCGACAGTTTTCTAATTTTTTCTCAATTACTTTTTTTTTTGTCAATTACTTTCTTAAAATTTTAATTTAATTCCTTAATCATTAATTTATTTTTTCAATTCTTAATTATTTTCTTTTCTCAATTATTATTTTTAATTTGAAATCCCAGTCTTCAATTTTCAATTATTTTATTCAATATTCAGTAATTTTTACCTTTCTTTAATTATCAATTTTACTTTTTTCAAATTTGAATTGATTCCTTAAATTTTCAATTTATTTCTTAATTTTTTTAAAATATATTCTTCAAAATTTAATTTTTCAGTTTTCAATTATTTTCTTCTATATTCTACAATTTTCAGCTTTTTTAATTACTTTTTTCTATTTTAAATTATATTCTTTAAAATTCAATTCCATTTTTCAATTTTCATTTTTTTTCGATTTTCAGTCCATACTTTTCATCAGTTTTCAATTGACGATTTATTATTCATCTTTAATTTTATCATTATTCATTAATTTAAATTTTTTTGTTATTCTCACAATTTTTTTCAAACTTTTTTTTCAATTATTAATTGTTTTTTTATTAATTAACTATTTTCGTCAATATTTAATTATTATTTTCGTCATATTGTAATTTTTCTTTTACTTATCAGTTATTTTCTTGAAATTTCTTTTTAATTCTTTAATTTCCAATTTATTTCTTCCAGTTTTAATTATTTTCTTCAATTCTCAAATACTTTCTTCAATTTTTAATTATTTTTATCGATTTTCAATTATTTCTTTAATATTCAGTAATTCTCGGCTTTTTCAATAATTTTTTTTCAATTTTTAAGAATATTCTTTACATTTCAATTCCATTCTTCAATTTTTAATTGGTTTCTTCAATTTTTAATTATTTTTTTCAATTTTAATAATTTTTTTATTTTTAATACAGTGGTTAAATGTGCAATTATTTCCAACAATTATTCCTTCAATTTTCTTAATTTTTCAATTTGCAATTATTTTCTTTAAATTTAATATTTCTTGTTTAATTGTTTCAATTATTTTTTTCAGTTATTAATCTAGTCATTTTTCGAATTTTGTTTTCAATTTCAATTGTCAATTGTTTTGAGCTGTTTTTAGATATTTTCTTCAATTTTTCAATTATTCTCGATATTTTTTTATTATTTCTTACAATTCTCAATTATTTTCTTCGATTTTCAATTGTTTTCCAAAATTTTTCAATTATTTCCTGCAATTTTTTCAATTTTCATTTATTTTCTTAAAATTTTATAATTATTCTTGGATTTTTTCAATTTTTTTGTTCGGCTGTATATTAGTCTAGCCATTTTTTGAATTTTGTTTTCAATTGTTCATTATTTTCGTCATTTTTCAGATATTTTCTTTAATTTTGTAATTATTCTCGTAATTTTCATTATTTAGTGCATTTGCAAAAATTTATAGTTTTAATTATTAAAAACAATGCAAAGTTTTTCGCGTGTTAATAATTTCAATATTTAATAAAAGTCATTAAATATTGAAATTTTGAAAACGTAGCAACCCTGTTTTAAACACATTCCAGTTTATTGTTTATCATATTTTTTATCACCTTTCTGTTACCTTTTCCAGGGAAAAAATTTGCCTTTTCACCTTTTTTGAAGATAAAAAGTACTGTGATGCCGGCAATTTTGAAAACTAACCTCAGAATTTATACTTATTTATTTTAGATTTATTTATTTCAAATAACGCCGAATCACTCCTTCTGTGATTATCCAGATTCGGGACTATAAGCTAGTCAAGATAAAATATTTTTACCGAAGATTATTTTGAATTTTGATTTATTTCGGGATTTTTTAAACTTTATTTTTCTTAATTCAAATTTTGATTCTGAATTAAGCTCATTTGGTCTTTGAGCTTTTCTTCCTCTTTCTTTAATTCTCTTTTGCGTATTTAACCTAAATTGAGCTTCACATTGTTTTTTAGTTTTCAATTTGGTGAAATTTAATTTTAGCTTCCAATTGTTTTTGGTTGTTTATAAATTTTCTTGATTGAGCTTTTTGGTTGTCAATCGACTTCTATTATAAATTGAGCTTCCAATTATTTTTTGTTGTCAATTTGTCTCTTAACTTCTTCCTTTGACTTTTTTTTTTTTTAGATTAATCCAAGAAAGATTTAGTGCCCAGCATATTAATTTGATTAATTTCTTATCTTCCGGTTTCTGACCTTAAATTAATTTCGCATTTAATTCTGATTCTGAATTTAGTTTTCCTAACCTAAAACCTACAATTTAATTTATGCTTGATTTTTATAAGGTTACAATTTGGCGCTTCTCTCTAATCCGATTCAGTTCATTTTCAATTAATTAAATATTATTATTATTATTATTTGCGCATATTTATATTTTTTAAGGTTACAAAATATACAATAACATTGTTATTTCTCTAAACGTGAATACCGTTTAGAAATGTCTATTTTCGAAAAAATTGATTCGGAAAACAAAAAACGAGTAGTAGAGGCGAAGATTGATAGTAAATTGATTGTTGATAACGGGCGAGAAAGGAAGAAAAATATTGTTTACTAGAGTTTCAATTTCCAGGTGCTTTTAAATTTATCGCATGTGAAGACGAGGAAAAAAAAGTGGGAATTGCTAAAATCCGAGCTATGAGTAGGATTCAACTAATGGCTTTCGTTGAATACTAAAAGTGGTGCAGCCTACCACAGCTTTGATCGATGAATCAGTCGACAATAGTCGACGAGACTTGTCGCAATCGATCACAGTTTCTATCGCCTCAGGTCTTCTTTTATCTTTGTTTTTGTCTCAAGCTTTTTTGCACTGTATCTTTTTTTACTCCTCATGCTTTTGACTTTAAAGAAAAACTGAATTAAAAATATTAACTTATTATATTTTTTCTTTTTTCAATCAATTACTCTCCAAGTTTTAATTAGTTATAAATAACTAATTTGAAAGCAAAAAATTCAGTCATTAATTCAAATACTTATATTTCTAGTAATCGTTTAGTAAAAATTAACTATAATTCATTTTTAGGTTATGTCAAAAAGAACTAATGTTTTAGTACAATTCTGTTTACTAATTCAATTAGTATTAATTAGTATTAATTATTTTCTTTTTATTTTCATATTTTAAATTATTTACGTTATTGTTTAATTATTTATTTGTTGAAATTAAAAATTATTTTCTTGAAAAAGTTCTTCATTTCTTAGAATGATTAAAGTTAAAAAAAACTAATTTAATTAATAATTTGCGCTTGATAAATTTCCGGAAAGTCGAGAAACATGAAGAGTTCGTGTGGGATGAATTTTAAGAACTTTTACTCGCTTAAACGAGTTCTCGGCGACACAAGGAGAGTCGCTGTTCATTAAAAAAAATGTTCCTCGTTCTTGAGACGATTTATTGGAAAAAGTATGACGAGGATTTTTTTTTTTCAAGTCACGGGACGATTACTGGAGAAGACAAATTTAACGATTCGACTTAAATTTCACTAAAGTTCTTAAACCAGTGAGAAGAAAGCCTGCAGTGATTCGTATTAAATGAATTTTTTTGACGTCACATTAACCGGATGTATATATAATACCTGTAGATTTCAAGCAAAAGAGGTGAATCATCAAATAATACCTCAGCCTCTTCCGTAATAATAAATTCCAATTTTCTTGTATTTTTTACCTTTTATGTAATTCTTTTTCTTTATTTTTAATCACTATTGCTTCTTTATTACTTCTTTTGTTCCAATAAAGTTTATTTTTTATTTTTTAAAAAAACGACTTTTACGACTATTGTTATCAATATAATTATATAAATATTGTAAATATAATATTTAAATATAAATGAGAATTGAAAAAAAAATAATTGAACAATAACAAAAATTGAAGACAATTTAATTGAAAATATTGAAATCGAAATTTCAAATTTGCTTTAATAAAATTGGAAAAGTAAAAAAGCAATTGATGAAGAAAAAAATAGTTGAAAAATTATATTAAAATTTGATTATTGATTAAATTAATTTAAAAATTTTAAATTATTTATTTATTTATTTATTTAAGAACATAATAATATAATATTGTAATTGGATTATGTAAACGAAAAATTACAAAAAAATCGGATATTAAAGACAATAATTAACAAATGGAAAAGAAGTTAGAATTGAAAAAAATAATTGTAAAATTTCAAAGATATAATTGAAAATTCAAGGACAAAAATTACAAAACTGAGAAAAATAATTGAAAATTGGAGAAAATAATTAAAATATGTGGTTAATACTTGAAAAAAGACAAGAAAATATTTAAAATAGAAGAAAGTCATTTTTAAATTTTAAAAATACTTTGTACATTTCAAGAAAATAAAGAAAAAATTGAATAAAGTAATTGAAGAAAATACAAGTATAAAATTGAAAAATACATTTTACATTTTAAGAACATATTAAAATTTAAAAAACTATTTAAAAAAAATACAATTTTAAAATAGATTTTTTTATAGATGACAATAATTAAAAATATTGAAATTAATAATAGTTCTTTAATTTCAAAAATAACTGATTTAGAAAAAAAAAACATTTAGTGATTATTTTATAAATCATTATTTATAAAACAAAAAAACTTAATTTATAAAATAACTATTTTCTAAATTAGATTTTTTTTGTTTTTATATTTAGAAAAAAGAAACATCTAGTGACAAGTTTCGGGTGCTTTTAAAAATTACTGAAGCCATTTTAAAATATTTTTTTGTAACATTGCAACAATATTAAGTACTTCCTATATGAGGAAGCAATAATAATAATAATAATAATAATAATAATAATAATAATAATATTAATAATAATTGACTAATAATACTAAATGATTGTTGGAATATATTTTTTTTATTATAAATATATAGAGATAAAAAAAAAAGGTTTAATTATATTTTTTTCATTTAATTCAACATTTTGTTACCTCACGTAAAAGTTAAAGGAAAAAATTTTGTCCTTTGAATTATTTAAATCATGAAACTTATTCATGGCACATATAAAATGCATGGTTTTATAGTTAGGTGCCGGTAGAATAAATCTTGTAGAGTTCCTGACCAGAAGCCACATCCTTTTTTAAATTAATTTCTCCGCCAGATAGAGATTTTTAACAGAGATGAATACTAGACATTTTTTCTCGAAAGATTTAATCGAATTCTTTTAATTTTTAAAATGAATATATTAATTTTAATATTAAATCAAAGATTAAACATTTTTTTGTAGCTTAATTAGTTTTCGTATAAATATATTTGTTTAACATAATAAAAAATTTTTAAAAATTCAAGCGTAAATTATAATAAAATAATGTTTTATTAAAAATAATCTATCGAAATTGTATCATGAGTTTGTTCTTTGTATTGACCAACAAAAGTATCACTTTTAGACATAATTTTTTGACAGTAATTTTTAAGGTTTCGTGATCCGGGGCCGAAAACCTTATATACTTTAGCGTCCGTCTGTCTGTCCGTCCGTCTTTCACAGCCAATAGCTGTGTAATGGAAGTGAAGTGAAACTGAGGTGGAAATGCAGTGGAAGTGAACTAGAAGAGAAGTGGAAATGAAGTGGAAATTAAATGGAAATGAAGTGAAAATGAAGTTGAATTGAAATGTAATTGAAATGAATTGAATTTGAAATAGACTTGAAATGGAAAGGAAAAATAAGTGAAGGGTAAATGAAGGGGAGGTAAAATGGGAATGAAGTGGATATGAAGTAGAAGTGAAGTGGAATTGAAATGGAATTGAGATGAATTGGACTTGAAATATACTTGAAGTAGAAGGGAAGGAAAAGTGCAGTGGAAACGAAGTGGAGATGAAATGGTAATGAAGTGGAAGTGAAGTAAAGTGAGGTGGAAATAAAGTGAAAGTGAAGTGGAAGTGAAATGAAAGTTAGGTGTAATTGAAATGTGATTGAAGTGGAAGTGAAGTGGAAATGAAGTGAAAGTGAAGTGAAAGTGATGTGTAAGTAGAATGGAAGTGAAATGAAAGTAAACTGGAAGTGAAAAGAAATTATATTATATAACTATATTATATTAATTAATAATTAATTTACATTCCTAATAATAATAAATCACATTAAATTACATCAATATTTAAATTAATTTTAATTTATTTTGAAATAGTCGATTTTTTTATCCAAATTTAGAAAAAAAAAAGTGTCTCATTTTTATGAAAAAAAAAAAACAATATTCTCGTTAGTGTTCCGTTAGCCTCTGTTTGAAAGTGGGTAAAGTCGATACAAGCCAGACAGAGGAAACGAGACAGGATAACAATTGGCTGGGCTCCTGTGTCCGAAATTACCGAAGGAAGCAATTAGGGTTTAAAGTGTGAGTGGCGCCATTGAAGACGACAGAGTGATGACGTCATCCACTTGGAAACAACCGCAATAAAAAAAATTTAAGAAAAAAAAAAAAAGAAACATTACTCGTCTAAGAAGTCGTCTTTCATTAAAACGTCTGAGAATTCAGAAAAAAATGCTAATCGTAAAATGCATGAATGAATAAGCCCACAGTGGTTTCTAGTGCATTCAAGGGAACATTGAAATACTTATTAAATTCACGTCCCGTTTCGACAATTTGAGAAATTTGTCTCTCTTTAATGAAAAACGTTATAAATTTTTTAAGTCACACGACTAATTTCAGTCACGTGACTAACTTAAATCAAGTGACAATTTTAAGAAACGTGACCACTTATCTGAAGTCATATTTCAAAAATTCAAAATGGCGGATCCAATATGGAGGCCATGAAAATTTAAAAATTAATCAATTTCTAAGAAACTTTGTATCAGGGATTTTTTGGGGGTTACTGATTACAAATTTGAAGTTAGATTTCAAAAATTCAATATGGCGGATCTAATATGGCGAACATAAAAATTCAAAAATTAATTAATTTTTATGCAACTTGATATCAAGGGATTTTTAAGGTCCATGATTACGAATCTGAAGTCAGATTTAAAAAATTCAAAATGCCGAATCCAATATAGCGGGCCTTCCATAACCTAAAAACGAACTTAATTAATTATTAGTTCATTCTAACTAACCGATTTATTAGAAATATTACTATTTGAATCAGTGATCGACTTTTTGTTATCAAAATAGCTATTTCTAACTAATTTAAATTTCGATAGAAATTTCACAAAAATTTTGTGGAATAAGATATTAAATAATTAATTTTGATAAAGAATTATTATTTTTTAAATATTATGCCCGACATATTGGATCTGTCACTTTGAATTTTTCAAATCTGACACCAGATTTGTAATTATGGAACCCAAAATTCTCTTGATACTAAGTTTTATAAGAATTAATTAATTTTTAAATATTTATGTAAGCCATATTGGATCTGCCGTTTTGAATTTTTGAAATCTGACTTCAAATTTGTAATCAGGGAGCCCCAAAATCCCCCTAGAAATTCCTTCCTAGAAATTAATTAGTTTTTAAATTTCCATGGCCGCCATATTAGATCCGCCATTTTGGATTTTTAGAATATGACTTCAGATTTGTAAACAGCGACCTCAAAAACAATAGAAACCATAATTTGACCGGGAAAACCGGGGAAAATTGTCAATTATTTTCTTAAAATTTCAAATTAATTCTTTAAATTTCAATTTATTTTTTTAATTACTTTCTTCACTTTTCAATTACATTCTTTCTTTTTGCAATTTTTTTATTCAACTTTCAATAATTCTTGCATTTTTTCAATTAACAATTCTCCAATTTCCAATTGATCTTTTCAATTTTCATTTATTTTCTACAATATGTTCCATAATTTGCACCAGTTTTTAATTGACAATTTATTATTCTTCAATTTAATGATTATTAATTAATTTTAAAAATTTGTTTCAATGACGATTATTGTCTATTTCGATTTTTTTTTCAATTGTTAATTATTGTTTTTACAGTTAAATATCTACGCCAATATTTAATTATTTTCGTCATATATAGTAATTTTTCTTTTAATTATCAATTATTTTCTAAAAATTTTCATTTAATTCTTTAATTTCCAATTTATTTGTTCAATTTTAAATTATTTTCTTTAATATTCAATTATTTTTACCAATTTTTAATTAGTTCCTCAATATCCAATCATTCTCGGATTTTTTCAATTATTTTTATCAGTCATAAAAATTATTTTAAAATTTCAATTCTACTATTCAATTCTAGAACTATTCTCTTCAATTCTTAAATTTCCTTCATATTTAAATTCCACTTTTCAATTTTTTAATTATATTCTTTAATATTAAAAAATTATGGACTTTTTTCTAGTATTTTTTTCGATTATGATTAAGTTTCTTTAATTTTAAATGCAATTGTTCAATTTTTTTTAATTTTTCATTACTTTCTTATTTATTCTTCTATCTATATCCAGTATTTCTTGACTTTTTTCAATTTTTAAATATATTATTTAAATTTTAATTCCATTCTTAAATTTTTAATTTCTTTCTTCAATTTTCAATTATTTTTTTCAATTGTTAATAATTTTTTTTAATAGTTAATTATCTAAGCCAATAGTTAAGTATTTCCGTTATATCGTAATTTTTCTTTTAATTTTATCACTTATTTTTTTGTAATTTCCAATTTATTTTTTCAATTTTTAATAAATTTCTTTAATTCTCAAATACCTTTTTAATTTTCAATTATGTTTGCCGATTTTCAATTAATTTCCCAATATTTAATAATTCTTGGATTTTTTCAATTATTTTTCCCACTCATAAAAATTGTTTTAAAATTTAAATTCAATTATTCAATTCTAGAACTATTCTCTTCAATTCTCAGTTATATTCTTAACATTTAAATTCCACTTTTCAATTTTCAATTATTCTCTTAAAATTGTGTAATTATTCTTTGATTTTTTAAATTATTTCATTCGGTTGTGTATTAATCTAGCTAGAGTTGCGAAGAAGTAATATTATCTGGAGAACCGACCAAAATTCTAATCGAGAATTTATAAGAATTTAAGTTTTTTATTTATTTATCAAATTAAGTCAAATTTTCTCAATCAATGTAAGAAAACAGAATTTCTAGTGTCATTCTTATTAGTAATGATTTGAATTTTAATGTTAATTCTAAGAATTATATATAATAACTATAGCAACATCAAAGACAAACTTTGCATTGTTATTAGTCAATTAAAACTATAAATTTTTGCAAATTCAAATAATGAAAATTACGAAATTGAAGAACATATATCTGGAAAATGACGAAAATAATTGACTATTGAATACGAAATTCGAAAAATGGCTACATAGTTACACAATTGAAAAGAATAGTTTAAAAAATTAAAAAATATTAAATTTAAACAAAATTATTGAAAAATTATAGGAATAACTGTTGGAAATAATTGCAAATTGAAAAACTGGATTGAAAATCGAAAAAAATAATTGAAATTGAAAAAAGTAATAAAAAATTGAGGAAATAAAATTAAAAATTTAAGAATTAAATTAAAATTTGAAAAAATAATTGATAATTAAAAAAAAATTACAAAATGACGAAAATAATTGACAATTGAAAACAAAATTCGAAAAATGGCTAGATTAACACACAACCGAACAAAATAATTCAAAAAATCAAAGAATAATTATAAAACTTTAAGATAATAACTAACAATTGAAAAAATTGCAGGAATTAATTGAAAATTGCGAAAAATAATTAATAATTTAAGGAAATAGTTGAAAAATTAAAAAAAATATATAAAAAATTACTAAAATTATTGTCAATTAAAAACAAAATTCAAAAAATGACTAGATTAATAGACAACAGAAACAAATAATTGTAAAAATTAAACATGAAATATTAAGTTTAAAGAAAATAAATGCACATTTAACAACTGGATTGAAAATCGAAAAAAAATAACTAAAATTGAAAAAAATAATTAAAAATTGTAGAAAGCAATAAAAAATTAAAGAATTGAATAAAAATTTATGGAATATACTTAAAAATTGAAAAAAATAATTTAAAAAAGCCGAGAATTAATGAAAATATAAGAAAAAAATTAAACAATTGTATTTAAAATTAAAGAAACTTAATGATAATCGAAAAAAATTATAGAAAAAAGGCGATAATTTTTTAATATTTAAGAAAATAATTGAAAATTTAAAAGTGAAATTTAAATTTGAAGAAAATAACTGAGAATTGAAGAGAATATTTCTAGAATTGATTAATTGAATTGAAATTTTAAAACAATTTTTATCAGTGAAAAAAATAATTGAAAAAAAATAAAAGAATTATTCAATATTGAGGAATTAATTGAAAATCGATAAAAAAAATTCAAGACTTGAGAAAATATTTTAAAATTGAAGAAAATAATTAAAAATTGGAGAAATGACTTGAAAATTAAAGAATTAATAGGAAATTTCAAGAAAATAATTGATAATCAAAAGAAAAATTACAAGATGACGAAAATAATTAAATATTAAAAAGTTTATTAATATTGAAAGAAAATAATTAACAATTGAAAAAAAGTTCGACAAATGGTGGGAATAATCGTCATTTGTACAAAAAAAATTTGTAATTAATATTCATAAAATTAAAGAAGAAGTATAAGTTGCCAATTGAAAACTGATGAAAATTTTGGGAAAAAATTGTAGAAAATAAATGAAAATTAAAGAAATTAATTGGAAATTCCAGAATTGTATTGAAAGAAAAAATGATAATTGAGAAAATGCGGGAATTAATTAATATTTAGGAATTAATTAAAAAAAAATAACTGATAATTAAAAGAAAAATTACAATATAATTAAAAAAAATTAAAAATTAAAAAAAAAATTAAAAAAATAGTGAGAAAAAAATTGATGAATAATCATAAAATTGAAGGAGAAAAATAAATTGTCAATTGAAAACTGATGAAAATAATGGAAACAATTGTAAAAAATAAATGAAAATTAAAGAAATCATTTTAAAGTTGAAGAATTGTATTGAGATTTCAAGAAAATATTTGATAATTGAGAAAATGTGCAGGAATTATTGAATTTTGAATAAAATAAATGAAAAACGTAGAATGCAATTGAAAATTGAAGAAAATAATTAAAAATTAAATAAATAAATGGAAGATTAAAGAATTAAATTGAAATTTTAAAAAAATAGTTGATAATTAAAAGAAAAATAACAAAATTTTTTTCAACTTATTGAACTTATATTCTGTATGTTTTGCAATTATTTCTCTTAAATTAAATAATGTTTTTCTCAATATTAAATTAATTCTTTCTTTTTTCATTTCTTTTCTCAAAAGTTAAATTATTTTCTTTTTTTTTGCAATTAACTTTTAAAAGTTTCAAGTATTTTTCTGAAATTTTCTTTAAATTTTCTTTATTTAAAATGTATTATGCAATTTTTTCAATTATTTTCTTCAATTTTAATTTTATTTCTTCATAATTTTCTAAAAGTTTAATTATTTATCTCAATTTTAATCATTTTTTTCAATTTTCAATTTTTTTTTCATTTTATTTCTAAGATTTGAAGTATTTTTCTCATATTTAAATTATTTTCTTTCATTTTAAAATTGTTCATAATTGTTATATTTAATAATAATTTTACACTTCATTGACTTAAATTAAGTCCATAAATTACGTAAGACATTTTTTCGGTCATTTAAACCCCCCCCCCCATCCCCCATGTAAAAATTTTCACATACATTAGAGCCATTTTTTCTATTGGTCGTAAGATTTGCTGGACCCCCCCTCCCCCCTAAAAGTCTTACGTAATTTATGGATGGCCCCTTATAGTTAATTTATGATGATAATAATTATTTTTTTATTTATTCGCTTTTTTTTTAATAAATTGTTTGTGTTTCCAAATAGTGAGGTTCATTGAAACATAGAAAATTCTCTTAAATTCTCCGGAAGGTGAATATTCTCGAGAATGTAACCGGGTTTTAAATTACCGAGAATTTTGCAATTCTAAATCTATCTTTTTTTTTTTAATTTTGTGTTTAATTTTCAATTGTTTTCGTCATTTTCCCGATATATTCTTAAATTTCGTAATTTCCGTTATTTGAATTTGCAAAAATTTATAGTTTTAAATGATCAACAACAATGCAAAGTTTGTCGTTAATGTTGCTATTAGAATTATAATACGTAATTCTTTTTAAATGTTTAATATAAATTATTGTTCAAAATATTACTAGATATTTTTCCCGGTCTCTTCAAATCCGATATATGTTCACTGAAAAAAATGTTTAGTCATACCAACAAAAATTTGGTTGAGCCAACCAAATTTTTGTTGGTATGACTAAACATTTTTTTCAGTGTGGGTTAATTTGTGACAACATGAGGGTCCGAAATGGACAAAATTCCAAAATGTCATTTTTAACTGCCACCCTATTGTATATTAATTAATCAATTAATTAATTGTTTATTGTAGAATTTTTTTGTATTTTAACGACTTAAATTTGGAAAATTCTTATTTGTTTTGATTCGTACTTCTGGATGAAAACGTGTGGAATTCGAATGGAGATCAGAATTTCAGGCTCGTTTGGCATCTTGTGTAATTGCAGCTAAATAATGATTGCGACAACTATGACAGTGAATACACGTCCAGCATGACATTTGACCTCGTGCGCATATATCTCATCTGTTGGAATCGTGGGTGACATGCCTTTTGTCGAGGAAGCAAAAGAGAAAAACGAGATTAGTCACTAAGTACTAATCGTACCTAACCTGACTAAAGGGTCTCGGTTCTCATCGATCACTCCGACTTTCTTAATTAATTACTCTTGTTTGTCGTTCCTCTAAACGACTAGTTTTACAAAATATACACCCTGTTTCTTCATTTTCCATAATTGTGCAAAAAAGAAACCTCTATATTCAAAAATGTGTTGGGCTGATTCCAGAAAAAAATCAAAATTCATTTCCTTAATGATCTCTGTAAATCAGGATTGTCGATTATGAAAAGTTATATTTTTTAATAATATTACTATACTAGATGTACGAATTTATGAAACAAATTTATTTCTTATATGATAAACACACAAGATATGTCCAAAAGAGTAACCTGAAAATCATTCCTTATTCACTATGTCCTAACTGCTGAATTCGAAGAGAATCATTAACTAAAAATATAAATTTCCTTACTAATTTTTTGTTATTTTATTTTTTATTTATATAAGATAGTATTGACTAGAACTGCACGAGTTTGTAATTTAAAAAAAGGGAATGGAAATATTTTTAAATGTACTTCAAAATTTGTCCTTGAAAAACTTATCATTCCCTCACCGCTTTGGAACAGTGATTGAAGCAAAATTTGAATGTCTACCAAATCCCGCCTTAAATTTTTTGAAGGTTGGCAACATTGTTATTGACAAACTATACTGCAGCGAACGTTTGTAGAAAGGATATTTTGTTAAAACTAATTTATCAATGAGATTTTTAAAAACTACATTTCTTTACGTCATTTCCTCATTTTGATTTATAAATGTGGAAGAATTTTTTTATTTACTAATCATAGTGTATTTGCTTATGTTTCCAGTATTTATATCGCATTGTTCACAGTCCATAGGGAAGTAAGGTTATGTTTCTGAGGTTATGGTCATTTTGTTTCGATTCGTCATTCCCTCACTAAATTTTACCTTTATATTCCATTCAAAAATTCAAACTTAAAAAAGTTGGGGACCATTAAAATATTTTAATCAAATAAGACAAACTACGGCTTGAGATAAAGAAAATTCATTATTAAGTAAAAAAAAAAATTGATTAACTCGGTAAAGCCATTTTTGACTTTTTTCTAGAATCAGCCGTTAACAGTTCATTACAAATTTTATTTATTGCTTCCTCATGGAGAAAGTATTTTGTTTTACCCCCAAAATTACCGATTGCGATTTTTTGACACATCTCGATATATTTTAACCTAAAAATCTTTTACATTTATATTATTTTTATCATTTAGCAATTATTTTCTACAATATTTCATTTAATTTCGTAAACTTTCAATTATTTTTTTTTCAAATTTCAATCATTTTCTTTCATTTCCAATTATTTATTTCAAATTTAAGTTGTTTTTTCAGTTTATCATTTTTTAATCGATTTTCTATTATTTTCTACAATTTTAAATTATTTTCATTAATTTTTTATAAATTCTCTAAACTTTAAACTATTTTTGTGAAATTTAAATTATTTTCTTCAATTCCCAATTATTTATTTCAAATTCAGATTATTTTGCTTCTGCATAGAAGAAGCTTTTGGATTTTTAAGATTTTCGATTTTCCAAAAATAGTCTAAATCTACTTATTTTCATCTAAAAAGCGGAAACTTTCATTTTTAAGCAGATGTCCGGATGACATTAAGCTCATAAATATCTAAATTTGGACACAGGGGTTTTTTAAAATACCCAATCAATTTTTATTAGCACCCTCTTTCATCGAAAAGAAGAAATTGTTTTGTGTAAAATTTTCACAAAACGAATCGATTGACCTATAGAAGTTTATAATTCATCAAAAAATCGTAAAATCATTCATGATTGATCATTTTTTTTTGCACTTAACAATATTTTTTTTCTATACCATTTTTTTTATTTCTTTCTAGTTTTCTTTCTTATTATCTGGTTATTTGCCTTATTTTCTTGTTTAATTTTACTTTCTGCTACTTTTCTCCACATTTCAATTTTCACTTCTTTAATTTCTCATTTCTTTTCTACTTTCTAGTAATTTTTCTTATTTTCTGGAAATTATTAAACAATTTATGTATTATTTTACATCCTAGTAATTTTTTTACATTATCTAGTTATTTTTTAATTTTTTACAGAAATTTTTTTCAATTTTCTTTTGATTTTTGATCTTTTGATTGTGGGCTGCATATTATGGCAAATAAAAATATATATATAGTTATTTTCTAACACTCTAGAACATTTATTCATTTTCTAATTATTTCCCTTCGATTTGTAAAATTATTCTTTCTTTTTATAGTAATTCCCCTTTTTTTAAGCTGATTTTAGTCAACTTCTGGTAATTCTAGTTTCTTTTTCTTTCTTGCTATTTTCCTCTATTTTCTTGTAATCTTTCTTTTTGTTCTTTTTTTAGTTGTTATCTATCATTTTGGTTATTTTTTTCATTTCTAGTAATTTATTTTTAATTTATTAATTCTTTAATATTTCTAGTGATTTTTTTTAGTTACTTTTCACAAACTTTGGTAATTTTCATCAACTAATAGTTTTTTGTTACATTTTTCTTATTTCTTCCCAGTTTTCTTTCTGATTTTTTAAAGCATTTTTTTATTTCTTATTTTCTAGTTATTTCGTAAATTTCTAGTAACTTCTTTCACTTTGTGTAACTTTTCTCCATATTTGATTAATTTGATATTTGATTTTAGAATTTTTACTTTCTCAGTTTCTCATTTCTCTTCCGCTTTCTAGTAATATTTCTAGTAACTTTTAAACGTTTTATAGTTATTATGATACTTTCTAGTAATTTTTTTACATTATCTAGTTATTTTTTATACTATCCAGAAATGCTCTTCTTTATATAGTTATTTTCTAACATTCTAGAATTTTCATTTGATTTCTAATTATTTTCCTTTGATTCGTAATTCTTCTTTCTCTATACAATAATTATTTCTTTCTAGCTGGTTTAGTCAACTTCTGGTTATTGCAGTTGTTTCCCTCTATTTTCTTGTATTTTTTTTCGTTATTTGTCCTTCGGCTTTTTTGTATTATTAAAACCACAATTTATTATTATTATTTATTTAGTTTATTTTTAAATAATTGATTTTTTAATATTTCTAGTGATTTTTCAGCATTATCTAGTTATTTTAATACACTTTAAAATTCTTGATCAATAAATTTATCATAATTTGTTATCTCTCTAAATAAGAATGAATTGTTTTTTGTTTACTAATGAATTAGCGAAAAATCTGTCACTATTAGATAAAAAAAAATGTTACTAAATTTGAGTAGAAAACTACTAATTTGAAAGTGAAATATCCATTAATTAAAATAGTCAATGTTTACTTTTTAAATTAGTAGATTCTTCACTTTCAAATTAATAATTTTCAACTAATAATAAGTAGTTTACTACTTAACTAAAAAAAATTTAACTAATAAAGTAGTTATTTTTTACTAAATTAAATGACTTGTAGAAATATAACAATTTGACTTAGTGACTGAGTTTTTGCTTTCAAATTAGTTATTTTTAACTAATTCAGATTTACAGATTATTATCAATTTTACGTCTAAATATTTTTCGCTTCTATTTACTTTTCTTATATTGATTTTTTTAAATTTATCTATTCTTATAATTTTTATCTAGTAATTTGTTCCACTTTTAATTAATTAGTCTTCATTTCCCTTAACTTTTTGCTTCAATTGTTTAATTTTGCATTTTATTTTGAGTGCGCGAAAAAAGCAAAACATAATAATGACATAATTTTTATCCAGTTTAATTCTTAACTCTCGAGTCACATTTTACGTGAAATCCTACAGAAATGTTAATATGACAGCTTTTAAAATACTTTGTTCCAATTCCACGAAAGTTATGAAATCAAGCAACATTTATTCCTCCTATTCGAGTAGAAAATAACCCCGAGATTGGTATCAAATTTGAAAATAAAAAAAAGTGAGATAATTAAAATATATTCGTGCTTTTGTACAGTGTCTAAATAAAGTTTCGCAGGATGTGAGAATACAGACAAGCGAGCAGGTTGTCACAAATTCACAGAAGGGTTTTTTATCTCATTCACTCGGACTCGTTTTTTTTCTTTTTTTCTCTCTTTTGACCTATTTTGAGTCGACGCGTGGGTGAAAATGACAACGATATCCAACGAGCTACTAACTAGAAAGAGAGATATAGAAAAGTAACTTGCGAATTATTTCACTCGACTGGTGACAAAATTTGTATGGAAATTGAGCCCCGATTCCCCGAAGTGAATATTCTTTATACGCGGTTGCAAATCCGTTTACGTCCACGTATACATTGCATCTGCATGTTCCAATTTTCGATTACGTCCGTAAATCGAGGCCCTTTTGGAAAAATAAATATTTCCGATTTCACTGGCCGTGAGTGTAACATAACTCGCCGGATTGGCCCGATAATAGGAATGGAATTGAAAGTTTACGAAGTCAGATGAAAAATTCGAAATGTTTTAGTCGAAATCCAATATCTGATGCTCGATAACAACATGAAAGGACACACAAATTTAATCAAAAGTTCACCATTCACCGAACAGTAATAAAAGACATGATTGTAATCATTCTTTACTGGGATCAAAAATCTAAAGGCTAACAACTACGTTCAAACATGTTCAAACAAGTTTAAACAAGTTCTAAAGAGAATCAACTACGTTCAAACATGTTTTAAGAATTTTTATAGGGTCTTAAGTAACCGAAAAGAAGTTCTAAAAAGTTTTACCCCAGTTCCAAACAGTCCTAAATAGTTTTCAACTAGTTGTAAATAGTTTTAAACTAGTTGTAAATAGTTGTTAACTAGTTATAAATAGTTTTAAGAAGTGTTACACTAGTTCAAAATAATTAAAAATAGTTCTAAATAACCTTAATACCTTAAAACAAGTTTTGAAAAGTATTAACAATATTCAAACATGTTCTAAGAAGTTTTATGGAATCTTTAATAATTTAAAAGAAGTTTAAAGTAGTTCTAAACAGTTTTGAACTAATTCTAAATAGTATTAAACTGGTTCAAAATATTTTAAATTAATAGTTGTAAATAACCGCAACAGATTAAATCAAGCTTTGTATTCAAACATGTTCAAACAAGTTCTAAAAGGTATAAACTACGTTCAAACATGTTTTAAGAACTTTTTTAGGGTCTTAAGTAACCGAAAAGAAGTTCTAAGCATTTCAAAAAAGTTTTAGCCCAGTTCTAAACAGTCCTAAATAATTTTGAACTAGTTGTAAACAGGTGTTAACTAGTTATAAATAGTTCTAAGAAGTGTTAAACTAGTTCTAAACAGTTAAAAATAGTTCGAAATAACCTCAATAGTTTGAAACAAGGTTTGAAAAGTATTAGCATTTTTCAAACATGTTCTAAGAAGTTTTATGGAATCTTTAATAATTTAAAAGAAGTTTAAAGCAGTTCTTAATAATTTTGAACTAATTCTGAATAGTATTGAACTGGTTCTAAATAGTTTAAATTGGTTCTAAATAATCGCCACACATTAAAACAAGTTTTGTATTCAAACAAGTTCTAAAGGGTACCAACTACGTTCAAACATGTTCTAAGAAGTTTTATAGGGTCTTGAATAACTTAAAAGGAGTTTTAATCCAGTTCTAAACAGTCCTAAATAGTTTTTAAATGGTTCTAAATAGTTTTAAGAAGTGTTTAACTAGTTATAAACATTTAAAAATAGTTTGAAACGAGTTTCTATAAGTATTAGGAATATTCAAACATGTTCTAAGAAGTTTGATATAATCTTGAACACGTTAAAAGGAGTTCAAAGCAGATCTAGAAAGTTTTGAACCAGTTATAACAGTCGTAAATAGTGTTGAATTTGTTCTAAACAGTCGTAAATAGTTGTGAATTATTTCTAAACAGTCTTAAACCAGTTCTAAACAGTCCTAAATAGTTTTGAACTAGTTCTAAGAAGTGTTAAATTAGTTCTAAACAGTTAAAAATAGTTCGAAATAACCTCAATAGTTTGAAACAAGTTTTGAAAAGTATTAGCAGTATTCAAACATGTTCTAAGAAGTTTTATGGAATTTTAAATAATTTAAAAGGAGTTTAAAGTAGTTCTAAACAGTTCTGCACTAATTCTAAACACACGTAAATATTTTTGAACTAATTCTAAATAGTTATTAACTAGTTCTAAACAGTTTAAAATAGTTCTAAACAACCGCAACAGATTAAAACAATTTTTGTATTCAAACATGTTCAAACAAGTTCTTAAGGGTTTCAAATACGTTCAAATTTGTTCTAAAAAATTTTATACGGTCTTGAGTAACTTAAAAGGAGTTCTAAGCAGTTCTAAACAGTTTTAACCCAGTTCTTAAGAGTCCTAAATCGTTTTGAACTAGTTGTAAACAGTTTTTAAATGGTTCTAAATAGTTTTAAGAAGTGTTCAACTAATTTCAAACAGTTAAAAATAGTTCTAAATAACCTCAATAGTTTAAAACAAGTTTTAAAAAGTATTGGCAATATTCAAACATGTTCTTAGAAGTTTTGTGGAATCTTGAATAATTTTAAAGAAGTTTGAAGCAGTTATAAACAGTTTTGAACTAGTTCTAAACAGTCGTAAATAGTTTTCAACTAATTCTCAATAGTGTTGAACTGGTTCTTATCAATTTAAAATAGTTCTAAATAACCGCAACAGATTAAAACAAGTTTTGTATTCAAACATGTTCAAACAAGTTCTAAAAGGTTTTAACTACGTTCAAACATGTTCTAAGGGTTTTTATAGGGTCTTAAGTAGCTTAAAAGGAGTTCTTAAAAAATCTAAACATTTTCAATCCAGTTCTAAACAGTCCTAAATAGTTTTGAACTAGTTCTAAAAAGTTCTAAGAAGTGTTAAATTAGTTCTAAACAGTTAAAAATAGTTCGAAATAACCTCAATAGTTTGAAACAAGTTTTGAAAAGTATTAGCAGTATTCAAACATGTTCTAAGAAGTTTTATGGAATTTTAAATAATTTAAAAGGAGTTTAAAGTAGTTCTAAACAGTTCTGCACTAATTCTAAACACACGTAAATATTTTTGAACTAATTCTAAATAGTTATTAACTAGTTCTAAACAGTTTAAAATAGTTCTAAACAACCGCAACAGATTAAAACAATTTTTGTATTCAAACATGTTCAAACAAGTTCTTAAGGGTTTCAAATACGTTCAAATTTGTTCTAAAAAATTTTATACGGTCTTGAGTAACTTAAAAGGAGTTCTAAGCAGTTCTAAACAGTTTTAACCCAGTTCTTAACAGTCCTAAATCGTTTTGAACTAGTTGTAAACAGTTTTTAAATGGTTCTAAATAGTTTTAAGAAGTGTTTAACTAATTTCAAACAGTTAAAAATAGTTCTAAATAACCTATTGGCAATATTCAAACATGTTCTTAGAAGTTTTATGCAATCTTGAATAATTTAAAAGAATTTTGAAGCAGTTATAAACAGTTGTGAACTAGTTCTAAACAGTCGTAAATAGTTTTCAACTAATTCTCAATAGTGTTGAACTGGTTCTTATCAATTTAAAATAGTTCTAAATAACCGCAACAGATTAAAACAAGTTTTGTATTCAAACATGTAAACAAGTTCTAAAAGGTTTTAACTACGTTCAAACATGTTCTAAGGGTTTTTATAGGGTCTTAAGTAGCTTAAAAGGAGTTCTTAAAAAATCTAAACATTTTCAATCCAGTTCTAAACAGTCCTAAATAGTTTTAAACTAGTTGTAAATAGTTTTTAAATGATTCTTAATAGTTTTAAGAAGTGTTCGACATGTTCTAAACACTTAAAAATAGTTCTAAATAACCTCAATAGTTTGAAACGAGTTCCAAAAAAGTATTAGGAATTTCAAAAATGTTCTAAGAAATTTGATATAATCTTGAACAATTTAAAAGGAGTTCAAAGCAGTTCTAGACAGTTTTGAACCAGTTATAATAGTCGTAAATAGTGTTAAACTAGTTCTAAATAGTTTTAAACCAGTTCTAAATAGTTTTAAACAAGTTTTAAACAGTTTAAAATAGTTATGAATAAACGCAGCAGTTTGAAACTAGTTCTGAAAAGTATAATCAATATTTAAACATACTCTAAAAAAGTTTTATAGAATCTTTAATAATTTCAGATGAGTTTAAAGCGATTCTAAATAGTCCTAAATATTTTTTAACTGGTTCTGAATAGTTTTGAACTGGATCTAAACATTTTAAAATAGTTGTATATAACCGCAACAGATTGAAACGAGTTCTGAATAGTATTATCAATATTCAAACATATTCTAAGAAGTTTTACAAATTCTTGAACAATTTTAAAGGAATTTGAAGCAGTTCTACTCAGTTTTGAACTAGTTCTAAACAGTCCTAAATAGTTTTGAACTAGTTCTAAAAAGTTCTAAGAAGTGTTAAACTAGTTCTAAAGAGTTTAAAGCAGTTTTAAATGTCTGCAAAAGTTTAAAACATGTTCTGAAAAGTATTAACAATGTTCAAACAAGTTCTATAAAGTCTTTAAACAATTTTAGAAAGCCTTAAAAAATTCTAAACAGATTTAAACAAGTGCTAAATAGTTTAAATTAAGTTCTTAATTTTTTTTAAAAATTGTAAATATTTTTTGCGGGGTTCTGAATAGTTTTGAACCAGTTCTATAAGAGCTAAGCAGTTTTTAATCAACTGTAAGAGTTCTAAACAGTTTTGAACCCGTTTTGATTCTATCTGAATACTGTTAAACTAATCCTCAACAGTTTTTAATAGTTATTAACAGCCGTAAATAGTTTAAAGCCAAATCTGTAGAGCTTTAGTCACGTTCAAACATGTTTTAAAAATTTTTAAATAGTCGTGAACAATTAAAAAAAATATAAACTGTTCTGAACCTATTTTAAGCGGTCCTAAACAGTTTCGAACCAATTTCCAAAGTGTCTTGAACACTGCTGAACTAGTTTTAAGCAGTTTTCAAAAGTCGTAAATAACACCAAACTGATTTTCCAGTGCTGAAAGGTTTAAAGCATGTTCTACAAAATTTTTGAAAATATTGAATATTAATTCAAGGGTTTTAAACTGTTTTAACCCAATCTAAATATTTTTAAACACTTTTGAACCGGTTCTAAAAATCATAAACAGTCCTAAACAGGATTTTTTAAAACTTGAACAGTGTCGAACTAGTCCTAAACAGTTTTGAACCTGTTATAATTAAACTTGAACATTTTTAAACTAGTCCTAAACAGTTTTAAACAGTTCCAACTAGCCGCAAACAGTTTGAAACCAGCTCTAAAGAGTTTTAACCACGTTTAATCAGGTTCTAATAAGTTTTAAAAAGTCTTGAGCAACTCGACAGGTGTTCTAGACAGTTTTAAACTATTTTTAAGCAGTCATAAACAATTTTGAACCAGTTCTAAGAGACATAAACAGTTTTGAACCAGTTCTTAGAATCTTTAACAGTTTTGAACCCGTTCTAAGAGTCTTTAACAGTTTTGAAACAGTTCCTAATTGTCTTGATCATTGTCGAACAGGTTTTAAACAGCTTTAAGAAGTCGTAAATAACTCGAAATTAATTTAAAGCAGTGCTAAAAAATTTAAATCAAGTTCTAAAAAGTTTTTAAAAATCTTCAATAATTTTTGACAGGTTTTAAACAGTTTCAAACCTCTTCTATAATGTTTAAACATTTTTGTACCAGTTCTAAAAGTCATAAGCAGTTTTGAACCGATTATAATTAAACCTGAACAGTGTTTAACTACTCCTGAACAGTTTTTAATAATTCTAAATAGCCGCAAATAGTTTGAGGCCAGTTATGAAGAGTTTTAATCAGGTTTAAAAATGTTCTAAAAAGTTTTAAAAAGTCTTGAGCAATTTGACAGAAGTTCTAAACAGTTTTGTCCTAGTTATATTGTTAAACGAGTCCTGAACAGTTTTAAATAGTTCCGAATAGCTGCAAATAGTTTTAAACCAGTTTTAAATAGTTTTAACCACATTCAAACAGGTTCTAACAAGTTTTAAAGAATTTAAACAATTTTTAAATAGTTCTAAACAGTCTTGAACCTATTTTCAAAACTCTTAATCACTTTTAAATCAGTTTTAGTCAACCCTAAAAAGTTATAAATAGTTTTGAACCTGTTCTAAAAGTCATAAACAGTTTTAGATAGTTCTAGCTGTTATTAAACAGTTTTGAACTGATTCTTAATAGTCCTGAACAGTGCTGAACTAGTTTTAAAACAGAATTAAAATGTTTTTAATATCTTTAAAGTGCTTGAAAATAGTTCTTAAGAGTTTCAAACACGTTCAAACTTGTTATAAAACAGTTTAAAAATCATAAATAATTTTGGAGATGTTCTAAACAGTTCTAAATAGTTTCAAACCAGTTCTAAAAGTCATAAAGAGTTTTGAACCAATTCTTAATAGCCCTGAACAACGTTGAACTAATTCTGAACAACTTTAATAAGTTTTTAAAAGACTTATACAGTTCTAAACTAGTTCTAAACGGGTTTAAATAGTTCTTAATAGTCTAAAACAGTTTCGAGTCTGATCTAATGAGTTTTAAGAAAATTCTAAACATTCAAAAATAGATTATATTACTTTTAAATAGGTTTGAACCAGTTCTTAATTGTTCTAAACAGTTTTGAAGCAGTTTTAAACAGTCTCAAATAATAAACAATGAATTTTTTACAGTTCTAAATACTTTTAAATATTCATAAATATTTCTAAACCAGTTTTACGGTTTTTAGAATGTTTAATATTATTTTACATAAGTCTAAGTCACCCTAAACTATCTTAAACCAGTTCTAAGCAGTCCAAAACAGTTTTTAACCAATTCTAAACAGTCGTAAAAAATTGTAATCAAGATCTTAATCGTTTTAAAAAGTTTTAAATTGTCTGAAACAGTTCTGAAGTAATTCTTAAGTATTTTGAACTGGTTTCAGACGGTTTGAAACAGTTCGAAATAGTTCTAAACAGTTTGGAATGAGTTCTAATGAGTTTTAAACAAATTCTAAGCTTCTTAAATTAGTTCTAAATAGTTTGGAATGCTCGAAATTGATACATAAATTAAAATAAATTTCCAAAATTAAATTTCTAAGTTTTATGCTTGATGAATTATCATAAATTGCGTTACTGAACAAGTTTTAGTAAATTTCTGAAAATGCAATTTATTGCTAAAGTTTATCTATTGAACAGAATTTTTTCCGAGATAAAAACTCAATATAAATGTCATCAAAAAATTTATCCTTGACTTTTAATTTGTTTTAGTCCAGCCTGAGATCTTATCAGAAGAACAAGAGAATGTTGAGATGGGAAAAGATGAAATAGGGCAGATAAAAAAGTAAGTATTAAGATAAAGGAAATGGCAAAAGTCACAATTTAATGAGAACTAGAAGCTGTATTTTCTAAAATTGAAACATTGAAAACAAAGAAGCAAAATATACAAAAAAAAAAATATCAATTTTTTTTCAAATCGGCTGAATTTTTTTTTAAATTTTCAACATTTTTACAGATTTATAATTAATTTTCTTCCAATTAAATTTAAACATTGTTTCATTAAATTTTCAAGTAAATTTCGATCCAAGTTCTTTAATTTAATTTTTTAACTTCTCTTAAATCAAATCTTGATTAAATTTTAATTCACAATTATTTTATTCAGCTTAAATTATTTATTATTTTCATTTTGCTTTTAGATTAATTTAACCATTTAAACTTTTAATAAAAATTCATTTCAACTTCTGACAAAGTGTCTGCTTTTTTTAAATAACTTTTAGATTAATGTTCTATATTAAAGTTTCATCTGAATGTGATTTTAATTAACTTCTGCTTTCAGATGGACTTTCAGACTGATTTTCTCAACTTTCGATCAATTTTTAAAATAAAAAAAAAACTCACTTCCATTTGTTTCATCCGAGCTCACTTTTAACTAAACAATTAACTGATAAATGTTAAAAATCTTAATTAAGAAATTTCAGGTTCATTAAAAAGAAGAAAAATTGAAGATTAATTTTCCTTGATATTTTTAATTAAAATTATTTAATTAAAGACATTATTAAATCATAATAATATAATGCAATTAACTTTTTAATTAAAGATAAAATGCAGATAGCATCAGACAGTCTGGTTTGCAGTTTTAGCTAATTAGATATCTCGAACTGTCGTCTATATTTTATGATACAAGATTGCAAGTAAAAGTTGTAATGATTTGCTTTCATCTTTGGACAACAATGAACAGGAGGTCGTCCAGTTGCAAAATCTCGTTTGCGATACTCACTGTTCAATTTATAAAGAAAAATATGGATCTGATAATTTCATACTTTAGAACTTTTAAAAACTCCCTAGAAAAAGAAAAACAGCAAAAAAGTAAAAAAAAAGGTAACTAAAACACAAAAAAAATTACGAGAAATTAAAATTATTTTTTTTCAATTAAATAGAAAAATTAGAAAAAATGAAAAATTTTAAAAATACATCTAAAAGTTAAAAAATTACTATGAAACAGTAAAACGATAATTAAGAAAAAAAATAACACGACCATGAAAAAAAGTACTAGAAAGTTAAAAAATAACTAGAAAATGAAAGGAGGAATAAAAATTTTAAAATTACAAGGAAATAACTTCAAGGAAACAAAATAACTAGAATATAAAAAGTGAAAATACAATTTTAAATAAAAAAAGATTTTTTTTTATTACTAGTATATCGAAAATAGAAAAAAAATGTAATCAAAGTAGTAATATAAAAATAAAAATAATTAATAGAAAGTTTAAAAACCTAGAAGGGAACAAATAGAGAAATTTACTTGAAAATAAACAAAGTTTTGAAATTCGAGAAAAGTACCCAGAAATAGAAAAAAAATTGCTATAAAATAAATAAAAATTTAAAGAAGAAACTTAAAATTGAAAATAATTAATAGAAATTTTAAAAAATTAAAAATTAAGGAAAGAAGGAAAGAAAGGAAAGAGCTAAAAAATAAGGAAAGTTACTGGAAGGTGAATAAATACTTTAAAATTTAAGAGATATAATAAAAACAATTTTAAATTAATATTTAGTCGAAAAGTGACTATAAATTGAAAATTATAACTAAAAAATGAGATACTTAATGTATAATTACAAAATAACAAGAAAGTGAAAAAAATAACATTAAATTGATATTATTAAAAAAAACACTTTGAAATGGATTTCTAAAAAAGATAAATTTTAAATAAGTAAAAACTCTAAAGAGTAAAAAAATTACAAGAAAGTAAAAAGAAAAAACTTGAAAAATACATAGAAAGGCAAAATTACTAAGCAAAAAAAAGAAAATTTACAAAGAAGTAGGATAAGAAATTGAAGAAATTTTATAAACATGATTTTGAATTAAATAATAATTTTGTTTTAAAATACATAAGTACAAAAATATGAAAAAATTGAAGTATTTTTACTATATTTTAAACACTTAAAAAATTAAACAAAACTTTTAAAAAATTGAATAAGTTAAAAATTTAGAATCATAAATGAAATTAAAAGTGAATTATAAAACAAGAATTCTATTTAATTTATTTTTCTTTGGCTAATTCTCTTCTTCCTTGTCATTATCATGATAATTTTTACTCAGAGTTCTTTTTTTTAGAATGGGTTAAGGACTCATGGCTCACTGAGCTTGTTACGCTCAATCTCATTAAAGGGTACACGAATCAAGCAAGAATAGGATAGAAATAGAAGAAAAAAAACGAAGAAATAGTGGATTATAATACTCGTTAAAACCTTCCACTTTATACGCCAGAACCTTTTTTTTTTTAATTTGCATTTCATTTTCATTAATTTTTTCGGGATTTTACGTTGTCAGCTTAGTTGAACGTGTAATTTAAACTTCAGAATTCTATACTGTAATTAACAACGAATAATTTATTTTAACGAAAAATGCCATTATTAAACAATAAATGCGAAAAATTAATTGATTTTAATTTTATTAACTTGTCGTTGAATAATTCAACACGGACAAAATGTATTCTTCTTTTAAGAATATTTCTGGTCTTCTATTTAAGAATAAAATATTTTTTATATTATTCTTTGCTTTTAAGAATATAATCTTATTAAAATAAAAAGAAAATTCTTCAACTAAGAATATTTTCATTTATGTTTAAGAATAAATTTTTTTTTTCATATTTTATGACTATTTTATTCTTAATATTCGAAAAAGAAGAATACATTTTCAGGGCTTTTCGCGTCGTTCACATTTAATAGCTATACATTTGAGGTTGAAGTGAAATTTAAGTGAACTCAAAACTGAATTAAAGTGTAGTGAACTTGAAGTGAACTTAAAATGGAAGTGAGATGGACTTGAAGTGGAAGTGAAGTTGAAATGGATGTGAAATGGAAGTGAAGTGGACTTAAAGTGGAAGTGAAGTGTATGTGAAATGGCTGTGAAGTGGACTTGATGTGGGAGTGAAGTGGATATGAAATGGAATTGAAGTGGAAGTAAAGTGGACTTAAAATGGAATTAAAGTAGAAGGAAATTGAAAGTGAAGTGGACTTGAATAGGAAGCGAAGTGAAAGTGAAGTGGAAATGAAATGGAAGTGAAGTGAACTTGAAATAGATATGAAGTGGAAACGAAGTAACTGTGAAATGGACTTAAAATGGAAGGGAAGTGGAAGGGAAGTGAAATGGAAGTGAAGGGAAAATGAAGTGAGAGTGAAATGGAATGAAATCGGAAGTGAAAGTGAAGTGGACTTGAAATGGAAGTGAAGTGGAAGTTGATTGGAAGTGAAATAAACTTGAAATAGATATGGAGTGGATGGGAAGTGAAATGGAAGTGAAGTGGATTTGAAGTGGGAGTGAAAGTGAAGTGGACTTGAAATGGAAGTGAAGTTGACTTTGAAGTAGAAGTGAAGTGAAAATGAAATGCAAGTGAAGTAGAAGTGAAGTTGAAATGAAATGGAAGTGAAAGTGAAGTGGAATGTTTTTAAACTCACTGAAACAATAATGCTGAATGTTAATCAAATTTGACTCATTCAAATTTTTATATTCATAATATGTGCTAAATTTAAGTAAGATACTTCATTTATAACCTCTTGGCAGAAATTACATTTAATTTAACGCACCAATGGAATAAAAAGTAGCATCTTTCCATGACCTTTTTACAAAAAAAATTTCTCGTGAAAAAACGGATATCCTTCGAATTATTTTCTTCTCGGAGGATATATTTTGTGACAAAAGGATTTTTGCGATTGCCGATTGGTAGCAGGTATTCTGACTTACTTCGAAACCATTAAATTGGACATTTATATGCGATCGAGGTCGTTAACTGCAGGAAGCACCATTGCATGTATACGTGTGCAGAGACGCAAGTCGTCTTCTCTTGACACACACTGAGCCCGCCCAAATACCCATACTCAAACACAAGTTTTAAAAAAATTTAATTTTTATGCTAATTTTACAGTCTCCTGAAAATATTGTTTTTATTTTAACTAAAAATCGAAAACAATAACGCAATTGGATAAATTGAAAATAGGTAAATGACAATATAATATATTAGGCGTTTTTTCGATACTTTTATTACATTTGTTCTGGTGACCTCCATTAGTTTTTTAAAGAAATGTTCATCATCTCTGTCAAGAAACAAACATTTTTAAAACTAAAGTTATGTTTTTCTTTTTAAAAGAGATAAAGTGAACTAAGAAAAAAAATAAGAAATTGTTTTCTAATTTGTTTCTAAATAACACATATACATTTTTTAAATTGTACAGAAAAAAACCGGATAAATTGCCGAATGAAAACACAAGAGGCAATTTACCCGACTCTCTTCTAACAATTAAAATATGACTCCATTTTTCTAACTACATATTAAAATTTATAATTTACAATTAAATATTTATAATTAAAATTCAGTGAAATTAAAATGGTTCTAAAATGCATGAGGTCAATTCGAGAACGATTAAGACTTGAGGAGATTCATAATATTAGTTGACGAGGTTTGAAAGCAAAGGAATTTCGTGCCACGTTTCAATTAGTACACTCTGTGTTAAACTTACAAATTAAGTTGGCGAATTAATAAAAGAGGGTATGAATGTGGAGTAAAGTTTCCTCACAACTGCGGTAATTTTGTTATCAAATTGAATTCACTGTCTCATTCTATAGTAATTTAATTTGCATTTGTTTTTGTTTGGTTGTTCTGACCCAACGGTTTTAAAAGTGTATCTGACGAATTACTTCAAAATGTGTATCTAATCTTAAATATTATACCTAATGCAGATAAAATTGAGGCAAAATCGAAAAAAACACTAAAACTTATGCATCGCAATATTGTTGCAACATTTACATGTAATGTTGCTGCATTGTTGATACAAAGATATCACGAATGTTTTTGCAATGTTTCTTCATTGTTGCCACAATATTTAAATATAATGTTGCTGCAATGTTGCCGTGTAATAATACATCAGTCATAATGTCCGGTGCAATGTTACTGCTATTCTATTAAGAACTGTTGCCTCAAAATTTTATGCTGCAATGTTGACGCAATATTTACTTGCCATTTTGCTTCGACGTTGCCGCGTAATGTTACTAAAATATTGTTGTCATCATGCAAAAATGCATCAATAATGTTTATAATGATGCTGCAATATTGTTGCATTATTGTTTCAATGTTTAAACAACGTTTTATCAATGTTGCAATGCTGATACAATGTTGCTGCAATACTGACGCAACTTTATTATAATGTTTGTAATGATGCTACAATGTTGCTGCTACTTCATTACAATGTTGTTAAAATGGTGTTTCAATAACATTCCCACGTAATGTTACACTAACTTTACCAGATAATATATATAAGTGCAATGTTGCTGCAACAATTGATGTCATGTTGCTGTAATGTTGTTGTAATCTTGACGCAATGTTGCTGTAATGGTGGTAAAAGTTTGCTACAATATTGTAACATTATTATTACAACGTTGTTGAAATGGTGACGTATTTTTGTTGAAATATTGCTATTATGTTGCATTAAGGTTGTTGTAATGTTGTTGCAGTGTTGTTCAACTGTGGGTACATTATTGGTGCAATTATACTGGGATATTGGTACATTAAAATTTCAATAATGTTAAGATGTTGTGTCATTGTTGTTGCAATGTTGCTTAAATGTTTTTGAAATGTTGCTGAAAAGTTGTTAACATGTTTCTATAAATTGTTTCAATTTTACTACAATATTGTTGCATTATTGTTATAATTCTCTTAAAATATTGCTAAATAGTTGTTGAAATGTTGCTGTAATGTTGTTGTAATATTGTTGTAGTGATGTTAAAATTGTGCTACAGTATTGTTGCCATCTTACTGCAATATTGACTCATGATTGTTACAATAGTGTTAAAATGGTGTTGCAATGTTGCTGTAATGTTGTGGCAATGTTGCTGCAATTTTGCTGTAATGTTTTTGTAATGTTTCTGCAATGTTATTAAACTTTTGCTACAATATTGTTGCATTATTGTTACAATGTTGTTGAAATATTGCTGTATTATTGGAGCAATGTTTTTGTAATGTTTTTGAACTGTTGTTAAAATGTCGCTACAGTATTGTTTCCATCTTACTGAAATATTGACTCATGATTGTTACATTAATGTTAAGATGTTGTGTCATTGTTGTTGCAATGTTGCTTAAATGTTTTTGAAATGTTGCTAAAAAGTTGTTAACATGTTTCTATAAATTGTTGCCATTTTACTGCAATATTGTTGCATTATTGTTATAATTCTCTTAAAATATTGCTAAATAGTCGTTGAATTATTGCTGTAATGTTGTTGTAATGTTGTTGCAGTGATGTTAAAATTTTGGTACACTATTGTTGCAATCTAACTGCAATATTGATCATGATTGTTACAATAATGTTAAAATAGTGTTGCATTGTTGTTAAAATTTTGCTACAATATTGTTGCTTTATTGTTACAATGTTGTTGAAATATTGTTGTGTTATTGTAGCAATGTTGTTGTAATGTTTTTGAAGTGTTGTTAAAATAATGCTACAATGATATTGCAATCTTACTATACAAATTGATTCATGATTATTACAATAATGTTAAAATGTTGTAACGTTGATGCAATATTGCTGTAATGTTTTTGTAATGTTGCTGCAATATTACGTGTTCTTTGAAACACATTTTTTCAAATCTTTAACACAAATCAATTTCAAATCGTTTCTAAAATATTGCTATCTGGAATATTTTTTGAAATGAAAATAACATTGAATATTATTTATACCGACAAACCGTTTAAAAATGCACGTTACTAAATATACCTATGTCTGTTGTTTTGCATAAAAAAAACACTTTAGCTTTCCGGATTTCGTTTGAGAAAATAAAAAGAAACAAGATATTGTTTTCTTTTTATGAAGCTTCTGCGGAAGTATTTTCACTTCTCTTAAATTAAATATTTTCATTTCTTAATAGAATCACTGTTCTTTATTTTATCCTGGCAAATAATAAAACAGGAAAAGGGGATGAAAGTGATGGAAAGAAGGACGCAGGCGCCTTGCCGAAAACATGCGAGTCAATAGCTGACGCACGCACATAAAACATTGTCGAGTAAATATAACTGATACACACACAATATCACATATAAGTGTTTATGAGATTGTCCAAGAAACCACTTTTTATACCCTCATTCTGCTTAGTTTTTTTAAAAAAAACTTTCATTATTTTATCAATTTTCTGGTAAATCTGAAATAACAAAATTACATTCATTGAAAACTAATAATTCGATTTTAAATAAATTGAGAATAATTTACCAATAAACAGAAGTATAAATAAAATGAACAAAAGAAAGTAAATATTGAAAAAAAATTAAACTATAAAATAAAACTCAAACATGTACTAATCGAGAAGAAATTGTTAAATTAAAAGAAAGAATAACGTTTTCTCATTTTTATTTTAAACTAACGAGCGTAAGTAATGGAAATGATTAAGAAATTTTTAATATATAATTTGCGCATTTAATTAATCTTTCTTTTTTTGTCACGTCTCTGTATTAAGAGAGCAGAGTACATTGTATAGAGAAAGACGAGTTGTTAGTCATTCAGAGTTCGTGCTTTAACGCTCTCATGTGCGTGAATTTGAAGCACGTTCACACAACGGTGCGTGGTGAGCGTTAAGAACTCGTGCGAGGTCCTAGAAAATGAGAATATGCCTCCCCTCAATGAGCCTCACACAGTTTCACTTGAAAACAGGATTAAAGCTTTAAAACTTTACTTTCTTTTACATATTTAAATAACTTTTACATTTCTTTACTTATTTTAATTAATTTCTACATTTAAAATTTTTTATGTATAATAATTAGAGATTAAACTAAATTTTAATTCATTTTTTTATATTTTACATTCAATTGTCTTTTTTTTTTATAGAATATTATAATAAGTAATTTGAAATAAATTTTAATTAATAAAATTAATAAGAAATTTTTAATTTGTAAAATTTTGTAATTGTAGATAAATTAAGTGTCATCATTTGCGATTAAAATTAAATAATAAAAAATTAATTTTTTTAATATTAATATATTAAAAAAAATTATTAAATTAAGTATCTGAAAATGTAAATAAATTCAGAAAAATTCAAATTAATTGATAAAATAATAAATGTTAAATAAAATAATTTAATTTTAATAATAATGAATAAAATTATTTATTCAAAAAAAGCTAATAGTAAATTAGGATTGGATACCCTATTATTTAAATTTAAACTTATATTAATAACATTAATTTAAATAAGTAAATTAATAAATTTGACTGTATTTAAGATTATTCAGGGAGATTTGTTAAGAAATTGATATTCCACAATAAAAAAAACCTACACTGAGAAAATAAGTTGACTAAATATAACCAATTTTTGATTAAATTTAGCAGAGAGAGGTTGTTGATATAGCACCTGCAAAGCTCTTTGTTTATTATTAGCAAATTAAATGCTACTGTTACACTGAAAAAAATGTTTAGTCATAGCAACAAAAATTTGGCTGGCTCAACTAAATTTTTGTTGTTATGACTAAACATTTTTTTCAGTGTAACCTTGAAGTTTGGTTGTGATCGCCGGTATCTTGTGTGTTTTGTTCAGAGTCCCTTAACCTAAAAATTGGGTAGAAGCTTATTTTCTCAGTGTAATTTATAAAATATAATTTATACATTTTTGTTTAAAAATTATTTAAAAATTATTCAAATCAATATGATTTTAATATTTTTAAAAAATAGGATTTGAAAGTAAGTTTTGGTGATTTCACTTCCTTTTTTAGCGATTTTTATTTACTTTTAAATATTATTGAACTTTTTAATAATTTTTATTTATTTTCTAATTACATACTGTTTTTTTTCTGAATATGTTTTCATTTGTATAATATATTTTTTCAAGTACTTTTTTTTATTTCTTGTATTTTTTACTTTTTAGAGGTTTTCTGTGTTTAAAATTCATCTTTTAAAGTTACTTGTTACTTTTCAAAAATTAAGCTTTATTTTCTCGTTAGTCTTAAAACATTTTAGTATTTCTTTTTTAATATTTCAGTTCAGCCATAGTTTTTTAAATTATTTTACCACTTTATAGAAATTTGTCTTTATTTTTAACATATTTTTACTTATTTCCTAGATTTTTCTTTAAAAACCTTCCTAGACATCTTATCCTCATGTTCTAGTTACTTTTTCATTTTCTAGATATTTTGAAAATGTCTAGTAATTTATTATATTTTAATTTAAAGTAATTATTCTCCACTTTAAAGTGTTTACTCTTTTAATTTCTCTATTTTCGTTTACTGCTTAGTAATTTTTATTTTATTTTTAGTTACTTTTTATCAACTTTTAGCATATCTTTTCATGGTTAGTAACTTTTCTTCATTTTCTAGTTATTTTTTAATACTTTCTGGTTAATTTCATCAACATGTAGTTAGTTAATACATTTTTAGTGCTGGCTTTTAAAATCTGATGCTTTTTTTAGTTTGCAATTATTTTACTTTAATTTCTAGTTACTTTTTACTTTGTACTTTATAGTAATTTTTCCCCTATCCTAACTACTTTTACTCTCTAAATTTGAATTAGTTAAAAATAACTAATTATTAGTAAAATCGTGCCTGAGTTTTTGTTTCTGCAATTAGTTAAAAATAACTAACTATTAGTAAAATATGACTAATTATTAATAAAAATATAACTAAAAAATAGTTAAAATTTGACTAATTGAATTAGTAAACAGAATTTAACTAACATTTCAGTAATTTTGACACAACCTAAAAATGAATTTGACTAATAATTATAGTTATTTTTTACTAAATGGTTGGTAGAAATATAACTATTTCAATTAGTGACTGAGTTTTTGCTTTCAAAATAGTTATTTTTAACTAATTCAGATTTAGAGAGTAGTATCAACTAAAAGTTATTCTAACTATTATTTCACTTTCTAGTAGTTTTTTCCTTTTTCATAGATATCGAATTTATAGTTATCCTAGTTATTATATTTTTTATATCCATTTATTTTTTCGTATTTCTAGTTTTATTATTTGAACTTAATTAATCTTACAATTTCTAGTGATTTTTTAAAATTTTCTAGTTATTTATTTATATTTTTGGATTTTTAATTTTTTTAAAAATTTGAAATAAATAATAAATAAATAATAGTAAATAAAATTTTGAAGAGATTCTCCAATTACTAATTCACTTTACAAAAATGTTTTTTTTTCTGGTAAATTCCCTATATTTTCTATTAATTTTGTTAATGACAGATTATTTTTTCGCTTCTAATTGATTTTTTATTAGTATTCCTTTAATTTTGTTATTTCAGGAACTTATCTTTCTTTCGTGGTTACTTTTATTCTGCACCTTCTCGTTTTTTTGAAAATTCGAAAAATTTCAAATTATTTACCAACAAATAATTTGTTAATTTTTTGCTTCTCAGTTTTTTCTTTTCTAGTGATTTCTCTTCCTTTTCTAGTTACTTTTAAGCAACTTGCAATTACCATTTTTCTTTTTAGTAATTTTTTACATTATCAAGTTTATTTAATGCTTTCCAGCAATATTCGTCAATATATACTTTCTTTTTAACAATCTAGTACCATATCTTTATTCTACAGTTATTTTTGGTCAATTTATTTCAGTTTTTTTCTAGTAATTTCTCTGTATCTTGTTATTAAATTATTTTTTCATTTCTTGAATGTATTATTTTTTATCTTTCTTTTTATTTCTAGCAGTTGTGTATCATTTATTCATTTCTTAAACATTTTAGTAATATTTTTATTATTTTCTGGTTATTTCAATGGACTTTAGTAACTTTTGTCAATCTATAGTTATTTTTGTTATATTTTTCTTGGCCCTTTCATATTTATTTCCCTTTTTGCTTATTTATTATAAATATCCAATTATATCCTTCATTTTCTAGTTTCTCAATTTTATTACTTTTTCATATTTTTGGTTATACTTTTTTTTAAATTAGTTAAAATTTTAATTTCATATTTTTTTTTATTTTCCCTCTCAAACATTTCTTGCAATTTATAGTTATTTCTCAACCATTTCTAGTTACTTTTTTCATTGTCTAGTTATTTTTCAATCGATTTTAGATAATTTATCTTTGATTTTCCATGAATTTACAGTCATTTTTTAACATTCTAGAACTTTATTTTAATATTTATTGTTTCTTGATATTTTTCTTCCATATTTTTTTTTAATTAATTAATCAATTTTTAATTATTTTTATTTGTTTTCATAATTTTAAAATTTCTTTATTAATTATCGTAAATTTCAATTACTTTTAGCTTATTTCTTCAATTCTTTTCTCCAATTTTTAGTTATTTTCTTTTTTTTAATTGATTTCTAAGATCTTCATGCATTTTTTTCAAATTTCAATTATTTTTTCTTTATTAAAAAAAAATTCTGTAGTTTTTTCAATTATCACACTTAAATGTCATTTATTTTTTAAAACTTATCATTGTTTGTATCATATTTTAATTATTTTCTTCAAATTTTAAAATTTAAAACATTTTTCAATTATTTTCCAAAATTTATTTTCTTCAATTTTCAATTCTTTACATTTGTTTCATAATTTCAAAATTTTTTTAACTATTTATCTGACTTTTCAATTATTTCATTATTTATATTATTTTTTATATTATTTTCTTCAATTTTCAATTACTTTCGTTCTTTTTCTCGTTCTTTTTCATAATTGCCAAAAAATTTTTACTTATTTCTCTTTAATTTATTTAAAATGTTTCATGTAATTTGTTTAATTATTTTTTTTAATTTTAATTTATTTATCTCAATTTTTAACCATGTTTTTTCAGTTTTTAATTATTTTCTCTAATTTTTCATTATTCAATTTTGTTTTAATTTACTTTTAAGATTCTCAAGTATTTTTCTCGAATTTAAATTACTTTCCCATATTTTTAATTGATTTGATTTTTTTTTTCAATTAATTTGCAAAATTTGCAATTATTTTGTTTAATTTAAATTATTTTTTCCAATTCTTTTTAATTCTAAAATATTATAAATTTGGTCCTAAATAAATATTTATTTTATTTATATTAATTGATTTTTAAATATTATATTTAAAATATTTATTTCTTCTCATTAGATAAATAATATTTATTATTGTATTTTATAATTTCTAAAATGTATGAAAAACTAATCGCGCGCAGGTACGCGTTTTATTTTGCTAGTTATTGTAATAATTATTACTAGTATGATGATGATGATGATTATTATTATTATTATTATTATAGATTGTTAATTTTCAATTGATCGTGAAATTTTGGAATTATATCCCTTTTTCAAGTTTCAATAAACTGCTACCTTACAAACGGACGAGAACAAAGCTATTGTACGTAACAATGCCAATTTCGTACTCGACTGATTCATTACGAATGTTCGATTATACGTTGTCAGTGACTTTCTCGATTGTACCAACACATATATAACGGAAGAATGAACGAGCGAACTATACTACATAGGAGACCGACTGTAATTAGAAACACATGCTGCTGTGACTCTCGACCCCACATCGATCTGATTTCAAGAGTCTAGGATAAGGAACTCTCTTCATAATTCAAAAAGCTTTTACACTTTCCTTGTAGAAAAAAAAAACTATTAATTTTCTAAAACTGTCATACCGAGCATGAGAAAATTTTACTTTTTTGATAAACTCAAATCCCACGGAGTTTAAAACTTGTGATGTTGTAAAAAAATTTAAAATAATTTTGCATCTCACAATTTAATTTATTTAATCTCAATTACTAATTTTTAATTTTCAATTATATAAACTCTATTTCCTTATATTTATTAAAAGATATTAAAAGAATTAATTAACTAAAAAAAAACAAATTTAATTAACTCTTCTAATCTCAAAGGTTGCGCTTAGTTCCAAAACTGTGTTTTCGAAATTTATAATTTACTGTTACTTTAAGACTTATTTGTATTTATTTCCCGTGCCGAGACGTGAAAATTTGAAAGAATATTTGAATTTTGAAAAGAAAATTGAACATTTTAAATTATTGTTCCCGTGAAAATTTGAATTTAATTATAATTTTGCTAATTTTTGACAGAGTTATGAACATTTAAAGACGTTTATCTTTTTGCACGTGGTCCCACAATTTTTTTCTTAAAACCGCCAAATTTCAATAATTTGTAACTTCTGCAATTTTCATCAAATCACGAAATACAAAAAATACGTATGTATTATTTTTCAAAAAAAAAAAAATTGTTCCAGGATAATCTAATTTTTTGAATGTAAATAATCCAAAGAATGACCCATATGTGTACAGCTTTGAAAATATTTATCTTCAGTGCCTGACTTGTTTGAATGGCCTCAACATATATTTTTAAGTTGGCCTATTTGAATGGTAAAACGAAGCATAACATGACAAAACATCGGCAGTTAGACGAGCACGAAAAAAGGTCAAAATAGTCATATCGAAAGGTGAATTGTGCATTTTCTGGGCTGATGCTTGGGTCGGACGTTCGTTCATATGTTATGGGATTTTACGACGAGCTTCGGGCTGGATATTATGTCCGTCTTTTATATATATATATATACATCGTAAATGTGCATGCATACATGTGTATAACTATATATACTGTACAGAGCATTGAGCGCATTTTCAACTTTATATAAAATTCGCCGACACTGATGTTCTTGATTCCGTGCTTTGGCGGGAAATTAAAAAAGTTTTATCGCTTAAATAACTCGTGCCCGGAGACAAAATTTGCGCAAATTGCAATTTTCCACTTAATTTGTCCATTTTATTACTGGACAATTTTCAGAATTAATTTTTAATAAATTACAACTGAAAAATAACGGTATTCTTTATTTAAGAATTATTCTTGGCGTCTATTTGAGAATAAAATATTTCTGTTTTAAGAAAACGTGATGGAGAATGACGTCAGTGGTCACATAACCGATAGACAAGATTTTCATCGATTTTTCTCTCAAAGTATTAAATATTTTTAGATTAAACTTTGTAGAATTATTTAAAATATCATTTTGAAGGGCTCTCTGACCCTAGTTTGTTTTTATTTTGTCTAAAAAATTAATTTTGTAAAATTGTCAAAAATCAAAGAAATTATTTTGGGTCAAAATTCAAATAAATTGAAGCCAGACAGACCTTGCTGACAATATTTTAGGTAATTCTACAAAGTTTCATTTAAAAATATTTAGTAGGTTAAAAGGCAAACCGCTGAAAATTTTGCCTTTGGGTCATGTGACCACTATGACGTCATTTACAATCACATGCTCTTAAGGATATAATATTTTTGAACGAACAAACATATTCTTAAATTAAGAATATTTTCTTATGTCGTTAAGAATATGTTTCTTATTTTAAGAATGTTATATCCTTACTATAAGAATACTTTATTCTTGAATGGGCGTCAGGAATAATTCTTCAAAAAAAAACTCTAAAACAAATTTTTTAATTAACTGTTTTATAATTGAACTTTACAAAACTCTGATATTGATAATGAAATATGATCTCCTTCCAGATGTAATGAAATAGGACAATTAGAAAGAAATTATTTTATCGGAAAGGGAAAAGAATAACTACCAATTGTTTCTGATAATAATTGAAACTGAGGAAAAGTGAAGCGCTGTCGTGCAAGTTTAACAGAAGAGAAAAAAAAGATTTTTTTGAATAAAAAAGACGATTAATGATATAGGGAAGTGCTATCGTGCAATAGTAAGCAATAAAAAATATTCCAAAAAGATAGAAAATAAATTGTAATGCAGATCTTGAAAATTCTTTCGGGAATTTCATACCGTTAACATCTTTGCAGAATGTTTCTGATTTAAAAAATTTTAAAACTAATTGTCAAGATTCAGTCAAGTATGATGTTTTCTCTATTATGAATTTTAATGAAGCAAAAACCCAAGAAATGTAAGATTTAAAAAAGGATAAAATAAAGGAAAAAGTAAGTTTAAGTTTAAGTAGAATTAAATTTTGATAAATTAAATTTTGCATCGTTTGAAATTTAAAACGACAAAAATTTGGATAAATTTGAATAAGGATAATTTGGTATCATTTTTATTAATATAGATTATGATTTTAATAATTTCAACTTGTTTTAGATTACATTTGGGACTAGTTAAAAACACTATAACTTGAAATTTAAGCTATTGAAAATTTGAATAATATAAATTAGAATTGGTAAAATTCTTTTTTTAATGTTGTTGTGACCAATAATAGTTAGAACTTATTGAAAGTTCGGTTGTATTAATCTTATCAATATATATTGTTAGTAAATTTTAATTAGTGTCATTTTTCCATTATTATTTTCTTTTTTCAATTAATTTTTTAAAATTTCAATTATTAAACTAAAAATTGTATATTTTTGTTTCAATTATTTTATTAAATTTTTATTCATTCTTTTGAAATGTCAAATATATTTTTTAATGTTTTTCAATCGTCTTCTTCAATTGTCAATGATTGTATTCTATTTTAAATATATTCCTATATTTTTTCAATTGTTTTCCTGAAATTAAAATTTCTTCAAATTTTATAATATCTTCTTCAATTCCTTCCATTTATTTTTCTGAGTTTTTAATTATTCTCCTTAATTTTCAATAATATTAATTACTTATTGTAATTACTTTTTTCTTTAATTTTCAATTATTTTTGTCAATAATCTATTGCGTTCTTCAATTTTAAATTAATTTTTTAAATTACAATAATATTTATTATTTATTTCCTTCAATTTTCAATTATATTCTTCAAATTTTTAAATAATTTTGTTCAATATTAAGTTTTTTCAATTAATCAGTAATGATACATGAAACAAAAAATTCAGTATTGAAAAAAATTGTAAATTTAGTTAGGTAATTTTCTATTTCTTGTTTGTTGTCAAATAATATTAATATTAATTTAACATTTTATGTTTTTTCTTTAAATCTAGTTAAAATCTATAATTTTCATCCAATTTTAACTAATAATAGCTTATTTTTCTCGTTAAAATATTCTCTAGAATTTTATTTGTTGCGGGTTTTATTGAATAATATTTTGTTTAAAAGTTATTAAAAAAATAAAATTTGTTTTTAACGTATTTTTAAAACCGAATGTTATTTAAAAAATTCCACAAAATCAAATTGTAGAGAATGTTTTAACGAGAAAAATGAGCTATTATTAGTCAAAATTAAATAAAAATTAAAGATTTTAACTATTTAAAAAAAAATGTTAAAAAATTATTATTTTACAAGAAACTTTACCTTAACTTAATTGTTTCTAAAAAATGTACAACTGGATCTATCAAAATTTGTTAAAATTAATTTGAACAATACTTTTTTCTGGGGTGAAAAACGACTTTCTAGTTTGAGGTTATGTAAATGAAGAAAACCTCCTTAAATTAAGAATATTATATTTATTTATTATTTTATTTACTTCCGAACCTTTAAAAATTATTATATTTTAAGAATATTTTATTCTGAAACAGAGTCTAAGAATTAATTCTAGAAAAAGAATAGCATTTTTTCAGTGAACTAAGGAAGTTCTCTCAATTGACATAACCTCAAACTAAAAAATATCTGTTCCCACCAAATAAAACTATTAATAAACTTAATTTCACCAAATTTTGTAAGATCCAGTAGTATATTTTCCAGCAAAAATTAGGTTTAGCTAAAATTTGTTATTAATAATAATTATTTAACATTTTATGTTTTTTCTTTAAATTTAATAAACATCTGCAATTTTCATCCAATTCTAACAAATAAAAGCTCATTTTTCTCGTTGAAATATTTTCTATAAATTCATTTTATAGATTTTCTTAAATAATAATATTCTCTTTCAAAAATACGTAAAGAACAAATTTTATTTGTTTAATAACTTTTAAAGAAAATATAACCCAACAAATAAAATTGTAGAGAATATCTCAACCAGAAAAAGTGAGTTAATATTAGTTAAAATTGGATGCAAATTACAGATTTTAACTAATTTAAAGAAAAAACAGAAAATGTTAATTAATTATTATTTGACAGCAAATTTTAGCTCAACCTAATTTTTTTTTAAATGTACAACTGGTTCTTTCAAAATTTGGTAAAGTTAATTAATTATGATTTAAATTATTTGCTACAATTTTTAACTATTTTTATCATTTTTAAAAAATTTTATTCAATTTCTAATTATTTTCATTACTCTTCCCCTAAATTTTAAATTCAATTTCCGCAAGTTTCAATTACTTCCTTTAATTTCTTCAAATAAAACTTTTTCAGTTTCATTTATTTCTTTCAATATCAAGTTAGTTTAATTATTTTTTAATTCATTTTCTAATTTTTTTTTTTTTATCTCAATTGAGTTCTTTTTTCAATTTACAATTATTTTTATCATTCTGTAATTATTTTCTTTTATTACAAATATCGGTATATATTGTAATTTTTTCAATTATTTTTTCCAAATTTCATTTTCTTTTATATTTTTGCAATTATTTTCTCCATATTTTTAATTAATTTTTTTTTTAATTTCCAATGATTTTCACAAGTTTTATATTATTTTGATTATTTATCTCAAATTTCCATTATTTTTTTTAATTTTCCATTTTTCTATAAAGTTTTAATTATTTTCTACAAATTAAAATTTTTGAAATCATTTTATAATTAGATATGTTCTTTTACTTCACATAAAAAAAATTTTAAGTATTTTTTCCCCCAAATTTCAATTATTTAAAAAAAAAATTTTAAATTCCAAAATTTCATAAATTTTAGGGCTGCTAGTGAATCACTTTTCTCACTTTAACTCACTTTTTTTATTTTCCTCAAACTTCTAATATTTTTTTTAATTTTTCAATTATTGTCCATAAGCTTTTAATTCTAACACCAGTTTTCAATTATTTTTGACATTCTTCAACTAGTTTCTTAAAATATCAATTGTTTTGTCAATTTTTAAATTTTTTACACCAGTTATTAATTCTTTTTGTCATTCAAATATTTTTGACATTTTGAAGTATTTTCTTTTAATATCATTGTCTTGAATTTTTTTATTAGTGTCATGAATTTATTAACTTTAACACCAGTTTTCAATTTTTTAAGTCATTATTCAATTTGTTTCTTCACATTTCAAATATATCGTCAATTTTTCAATTATTTTATACAATTTTCAACTAATGTATGAAATTTTTTATTTTTTACTCCATTTTTAAAATTATATTTCTCATTTTACATTAATTTTTTTTTCAAAACTTCTCTTATTTTGGTCACATTTTTTAACTGTTTTCCATATTTAAATTTTTTTACATTTTATTGTTATTTTCTTCAAGTTTCAATTATTTTCTTGAAACTTTTATTATTTTCTTCAATTTTTTAACTATTGTCTAAAAAGCTTAATTTTTACACCAGTTTTCAATTGTTTATGTCATTATTCAACTAGTTTCTTTACATTTTAATTATTTTGCCAATATTTCAATCATTGTACTCAGATATTTAATTTTCTACACCAGTCTCAAATTATTTTTTTCAAATTTTAATTATTTTTGTTATTCTTAAATTTTTTTCTTGTAATCTTAATTATTTTTAAAACTTATCAATGATTTTTTACAAATTTCAATTACTTTGTTTCAATTTCTTTATTTTTAAACAACTTTTCAATTAGTTTTGTGATTTTACAATTTTTTTTCTAATTTTAATTATTTTTGCCATTTTTCAATTATTTTCTTCAAATTTAAATGACTATCCCTTCTAACGGGTATTAATATCAGTAATATCAAACTAATTATTGTTTACACAGTTTTTTCACTTAAAAACTCACTATTTACTCACTTTTTAAAATAAAAGTCACTTTTTTTTTACTATTTTCAATCTGCAGCCCTAAAATTTTGTCCTGTACAAATAAATCTAGTTTTACTTATCTTTAAGTATCGTATTTAAAATATTTATAATTGTTGATAACACAAAACGTAAAGAAATTAATCTAGTTAAAAATAACTATAAATAAATTTATTACTCGAAATCAAATAACATTGTTGACTTTTGCGTTAAAATAATTACGTTAATTAAAAAAAACTTTTTAATTTATTTTTGTTTTAATTCTCTCCCCCCTCCCTCTGGGTCAAAATTAAGATCGCAAAAATTTACAAGTGGCCGACCTTGATTTATTTCTTAATGTTTGTAATTAAAAATGACATAGACTATAATGAATTTTTGTCATCTAATGAACGAATTAAAGTTTTTAATCGAAAGCACGAATATTAATGATAATAAAAATAAAAAAAAAACTCACCGTCTTATCGTCGACGTAGATGGAATTATGTGCCCCTAGAACCAGCGAGAACATCGACAGAAGAGCGTGAAGGATCATTTTTGGAATGAGAACAGCCTTAATCCAAACTGAGATAATGCACTTTTATCCTCTAATAATGGCACTTTTCACTGTCAAAAATCGACACATAATTCTCCATCTCCACATAACGAAACAAACTTAAACGGAACGATTTAAAAAATCGATCGAGATCGATCCTGTCACTGGAGGCACCACTCTTAGGGACATTCCGAACTCGTTTCACTCCATTGACTTACTCAACTTTCAGAGTACGTTTACACACGTCGTTTTCATTTGTAAAGCGCTCCTTCTCCCACCTAACAAATCCTCGGGAGAGGAGAAGGAGGAGGAGGCACTAAGGAGGGGATCAAGGCACTTAACACTTAACACTTCCAAGGATAGGATCTTCCGACAATCGCTCATCCATTCTTGCATCCTGCCGAGGATACATTTTCCTCCAAGAAGAGGACTTTAACGAAAAAATATTTTCACATTATTAACCGAGCATTTGCTAAGATCTTTTTACAAATTTTCTTCTAATTCTCTTTCTTATCTACTCTCTTCCTCTTCTTCTTCTTCTTTTTTTAAAAAATGCTTTCCTCTTATTTGTTGTTTATACGAAACTTCTCGTTTTAATTTCACTTCTTAAGTATTCCTTCTACATCGTTTCCTTCGTTGTGTCTCGTCTTTTTGCTTCCCTGCAATTTCTTTGTTCCATTCTCATTCTTCATTCCTTCTTCAATTCTCGGCTTCCTTTGTCCTTTCCTCACAACCTGAAAATATTAATATCAAAATGGTTTGAAAACAAATTTTAATCTAGTTCTGACGAATTATAAAAATAGCACAGACAATAGAAAGAAAATTTTTCGAATCAATACACTATAGGGTATTTCTAGGTAATTTTAATTTTTGAGATAATCTGACAAAAATGCGCAAAAACCGGAAAAAAAATTTTTTTTGATCTAGACAATTTTGTAGTGAATTGACACGTATTTTTCTCAGCTGAATTCGAATTTATAGTCAGAATAACCAGATTGGTTAAACTTTTTTTAAAATAATAAAAAATTATTTAAAAACCCGAAAAAAACCAAAAATTTGTTTTTTGTCCGGGACTATATGCTATCGTATTTCTACATATTTTTCTTCGCTGAATACAAATCCAAAGTTGGAATAATCAGATTCACTGACAGTTTCAAAATATTCTCAAAAAACTCTTCAAAAACCCGGTAAAAATCAAAAATTTGTTTTTTGCCCGGAACAACATGCTAATGCATTCCAACGTATTTTCCTCTGATGAAGTCAAAGCTAAAGTCAGAATAACCAGATTGGAAAAACATTTTAAGATAGGTAATTTCAAAAAACTAAGTACTCAAAAATCCGAAAAAAACAAAATTTTTGCCAGGAACAATATGCTAAAGTACTCTTACGTATTTTTCTCCTTGAATTCAAATCCAATGTTATAATAATCACATTGTCTAAACGTTTTAAGATTATCTCAAAAAATTCGTTAAAAACCCGAAAAAAATTAAAAATCTGTTTTTTGCCCGGGACAATATGCCACTGTTTTCCTACGTATTGTTCTTCGTTAAATCCAAATACAGAGTCGAAATTGCAAGATTACCTCAAATTTGTGAGGTAGTCTCAAAAAACTGCTCAAAAACCCGAAAAAAACCAAAAAAATGTACTTTGCCCGGAACAACATGCTAATGTATTCTTACGTATTTTTCTCCGATGAATTCAAATCCAAAGTCACAAATAACCAGATTGGCTAACGTTTTAAGATAATCTCAAGAAACTACTCAAAAACCCCAAAAAAAAACCAAAAATTTGTTTTTTGCCCGGGACAATTGCCTACAAATTTTTCTGCGTTGAATCCAAATCCAGGGTCAAAATAACAACATTAGCTCAAATTTGTGAGATAGTCTCAAAAAACTGCTCCAAAACCCGAAAAACCAAAAAAATTGTTTTTTGCCCGGAACAACATGAAAATATATTATTACGTATTTTTCTCCCATGAACTCAAATTCAAAGTCAGAATAACCAGATTGGCTAAACGTTTCAAAATAATATGAAAAGACTCTTTAAAAACCCGAAAAAAAACCGAAAATTTGTTTTTTGCCAGGGACAATATATGATAGTGTATTCCTAAACGAACTTTTCTTCGCTGAATCCAAACCCGGAGAAAAAATAACAAAATTGGCTAAAATTTGTAAGATAGTCTTCAAAAACTGCCCAAAAACACGGGAAAAAAATTATTTTGCCCGGAACAACATGCTAATGAATTCTTAAGTACATTTTTTTGATGAACTCAAATCCAAAGTCAGATTAACCAGATTGGCTGAACTTTTTAAAATAATCTCAAAAAACTATTCAAAAACCCGAAAAAAACCAAAAATTTGTTTTTTGCCCGGGACAATGTGCTAGAGTATACCTTCGTATTTTTTTCTGCTGAATCCAAATCCGGAGTCAAAATACCAACATTATCTTACATTTTTGAGATAGTCTCCAAAAACTGCTCAAAAACCCGAAAAAAAATTATTTTGCCCGGAACAACATGCTAATGTATTGCTACGTATTTTTCTCCTATAAATCCAAATCCGGAGTCAAACTACCAAGATTATCTCAAATTTTTGAGATAGTCTGTAAAACTTCTCAAAAACCCGAAAAAAAACAAAAAATTTGTTTTTTGCCCGGGACAATATACTAGTCTATTCCTTCGTATTTTTTTTCGCTGAATCAAAATCCGGAGTAAAAATAACAAGGTTATCTATAATTTCTGAGATAGTCTCCAAAAACTTCTCAAAAACTCGAAAAAACAAAAAAAAAAAATTTGCCCGGAACAAAATTCTAATGTATTCCAACGTATTTTTCTCCTATAAATCCAAATCCGGAGTCAAACTACCAAGATTATCTCAAATTTTTGAGATAGTCTCTAAAACTTCTAAAAAACCCGAAAAAAAACAAAAAATTTGTTTTTTGCCCGGGACAATATACTAGTCTATTCCTTCGTATTTTTTTTCGCTGAATCAAAATCCGGAGTAAAAATAACAAGGTTATCTATAATTTTTGAGATAGTCTCCAAAGACTTCTCAAAAACCCGAAAAAACCAAAAAAAAAATAATTTTGCCCGGAACAAAATTCTAATGTATTCCAACGTATTTTTCTCTAATGAATCCAAATCCGGAGTCAAAATAACAAGATCATCTCAAATTTTTGAGATAGTCTCTAAAAACTGCTCTAAAACCCGAAAAAAAACAAAAAATTTGTTTTTTGCCCGGTTTTTGAGCAATTTTATCTAACTATCTATAAAAGTCATAAAACTTTTTTACTCAACTTTTGAAGAGGAACAGTTTTTCTATTTGGACTTTTGTTGTATCTAGTAAAGGAGATTAAAAAAACTTTGAATTGTCTTTTATTAAAAAGAAAATATTTTTTATACTTCCCCAGGAAGCGGGACTCCAATAAATTCTTATATAAAATAATCATTATACTTTCAGAAAGTAGTAAAAAAATTGAGAGAAAAAAACGGTGGGGTTTTTGAGAAAATTTGATTTTTATTTGTTTAAAAAGAAACGCCGCCATTTTGTTAAATTTAAAAATATTTAAAATTTACTTGTGGAATTAAAAAAAACATGAAAGCCCTAATTAGACACAGAAAGTATCATTTTAATATATACAATAGCAAAAAAGATGTAATAATTTAAAAATATTTTAACGTTATTTTCTTATAATCTCAATGAGAAATGATTCCCTGAGTTTAAAATACACAGTAGGGTGGTCCTTATTTTAAAAAATTAAAAATTTTTATGATTCCCGGACAAAATTTTGTTCTATTTAGAAAAAAAGGAGATACGTATTTTTTCAATTTGACTTTAATTAATATTTTATGGTGCCGCCCATCCCATGAATTTTTACATGTATTTTATATGAAAAAAAAAAAATATTTTTTCGTAGATTTACTGTAGAATCGTTAAAAGTCAATATTTTTCGATCGGATAACTCCACTTTTCTTCAGAAATATTCAAAGAAGGACATACAATGCATTATTTATAAAATTGTTTTCGGTTACTATTTTTTATAAGACCTCAAAAACTCCCAAAAATGCAAAAAAAATTAAATATATTTTTTTAATTGATTGTGGTTACTTTTATTTTATTTTTGTAATGGAATTTTTTATTCTTAACTAGAGTAAGTATATTCATTTACATTTACATTACACTTTAAAATTGTTGAAACAATTTATGATTGTTATTGTATAACTGTTCTCAAATTGACAAAAAATAAAAACCACTTTTTCTTAATTTTGTAATTTTTTCTGATCGTTTCTGTAAAGAGAAAAGAATTAATGAACAAAAAATAAACGATTATTTAAATAAATTATGTTAAATAAACTATGATTGATTTTATTTGAACTCTTATAAAACTTGACATAGAAAGTTGCAGTTTTTCTTTAATTTCACATCAAATCTTTCTTTGTATTTGTGCAAAAAGATTAATTTGAAAAATATTAACAATTCTTTATTAAATAAATTATTGTTAAACTGTATATTTTTTAAAGCTAAAACCACATTTGTGTCGTTTAACATGCTCATAAAATGTAATTTAGAAAATTGGTACATTATTAATTAAATTAGTAAAAAATCAAATTTGAATGCTCACTCCTTTCAGCAATAGCTTCTTAAGATTTTAAAACCATATTAAACGTCAAATTTTTTTTAACTACTTTAAATATATTTTTATTTCTTTGCAGAAGTACATATAAATATACTTTCTTTAGTAAATTTAACAAAGAAAGATTTGATGTGAAATTAAAGAAAAACTGCATCTTTCTATGTCAATTTTTATAAAAGTTCAAATAAAATCAATCATAGTTTATTTACAATAATTTATTTATTTAAATAATTATTTATTTTTTGTTCATTAATTCTTCTCTCTTTACAGAAGCAAGCAGGAAAAGTTGCAAAATTAAGAAAAAGCGGTATTTATTTTTGTCAATTTGAGAGCAGTTGTACAATAACAATCATAAATTGTTTAAACAATTTTAAAGTTTCATGTAAATGTAAATGAATATATTTACTACAGTTAAGAATAAAAAATTCCATTACAAAAATAAAATAAAAGTAACCATCTAACCATAAGCAATTAAAAAAATATATTTCATTTTTTTTTGCATTTTATAAAAAAAAAGTAACCGAAAACAATTTTATAATTAATGCATTGTATGTCCTTCTTTGAACATTTCTGAAGAAAAGTAGAGTTATCCGGTCGAAAAATTGTGACTTTTAACTATTCTACAGTAAATCTACGAAAAAATGTTTTTTTTTTTCATACAAAATGCATGTAAAAATTCATGGGCTGGGCGGCATCATTAAATATCAATTAAAGTCAGAATGAAAAAATACGTATCTGTTTTTTTTTCTATGTAGAACAAAATTTTGGCCGGGAATGATAAAAATTGGAAAATTTTTAAAATAAGGACCACTTTAATACATAGCCTGTCTGAATTGAAATGGAAACGATCTAGAGATTATAGGATGTTTAATCTAAATCTTTTCTCACATTTTAACAAAAAAATTCGAGAACCTACTTTCAAAGTTCCTTGAAGCCGTTTTCACTATTGACCCATGAATTAGAGCCAGGTCCTTTGTCGATTTTCTGCAAATGAATTCCCAAACTCTGCCAATATCGAGAAGACCTTTGGGAGAATAGAAAATTGCTTTTACTTGGTTGCCACTTGATGCCAAAATGTCACGCAATTTCAGTCCACTGCCCATTCAGCATTTTTTCACCTTCTCAGATATTTTTCGTTCTTCTTTATTTTTATTTTCCTTAACTCCTTTATTCTGATTTTTTTCCTATTATTTATCCTATTTTGCAATAAATCGCTTGACTCTATTTTAAAACGAATTATTTCCCCGCCTGTACAACTATTTTTATCGACTTTCTATCCTTGATTCTTCTCACAGACGACGATCAATCTTAAGGTTGTGATTGGAGGAATTTACCAACTGGTATCTCTTTAAAAGTTCTCGGTGGATGGATAAGAGTCCCTCTTTCTTCAAAGTGTGACATTGATAGAACCTGGAGTCGCTGGTGTCAAATTAATTCCTTCTGAAATCTTGCCTGCGTCTTTTAGGTTCCTTTGGTTACACCTAAAAATTAAAAATCCCAGTTTAAAATGACGCAACAACGATTTTCTCTTTGATGTTTATTTTCTACAATTTCACGGATAGAAATTACTTTTCTTTGTGAGGAAAGACCAAATATAAGGTGTTTCTTTAAAAGTGAGATGTTACTTTAAAAATGAAATGTTACACGGAAATTTTTTTTTGTGTAATTCACAGAAACTTTTGTGGGGACTACAAATGGAGATTATAGTTTTCACAATAGGGTGGTCCAAAAAAAGTAAAGGAGGAATTTTAATGCTCTTACCACCCAGGATTGTTCTATATCGAAAAAAAATACCCCTGTTTTTTTTAAATCAAAAAATATTTAGAGGTCGCTCAAAGCGCTCAAAGTTTTCCATGTAAAATGAATGGGGAAAAAACACTATTTCGTAAAAATTGTATAGAATCCTTAAAAATGAATATTTTTCAATGGGCAAACTCTTTTTCTCTTTAGGAGACTTTAAAGAATATTAATAAATTGTTTATTTATTAATTTTTTAATATTTACTATTTTTTAAAGGCGTCCCAAAAACCCCATAAATTACAAAATTACGAAAAAATCGTTAAAAAATATTTTTTACTACCTAATTTTACTAAAGTTTTTTCATAGATTCTGAATAAATAACATCAATATTGATTTTTAATCATAATTCCACGTAACTGCTAATTCGTTTAAACAAATTATTATTGTTTATTTACAAATTTTTATCAAATTGAGCTACAAAGTTGCGATTTTTTTCTCAATTTTGCAACTTTTTAGGCAGAATGTAATCAGTTACTAACAAAAAGCTAAGAATACAAAATTTTAAATTGTTTAAACAAATTACTATTGTTCTACTTATTATCAAATTGAGTTATAAAATTGCAATTTACTGTAAATTTTACAAGTTTTCAAGCTGAATGTAACCAGTGACTAACAACAAACTAAGAATAACAATTTTAAAATTGTTTAAACAAATTACTATTGTTTAACCTCGACTTTTTATTAATTTAAGCTACAGATTTGAAATTTTTTCTCAATTCTGCAACGTTTGAAGCCGAATATAATCAGTTACTAACAAGAATCTAAGAATAACAATTTATAATTGTTTAAACAAATTACTATTGTCTAACTTCTACTCTTTATTTAAGGAATCTACAATTATTTATCAATTTTGCAACTTTTCAACCCAATATTTAACAAGTCACTAACAAAAAACTAAAAATAACAACTTTAAAATTGTTTAAACAAATTACTATTGTTTAATTTCAACTTTTCATCAAATTGAGCTGCAGGGTTGCAATTATTTCTCAATTTTGCAACTTTTTAAGCCATTATTTAACCAGTTGCTAACAAAAATCTAAGAATAACAATTTTAAAATTGTTTAAACAAATTAATTTTGTTTAACTTCAACTTTTCAGCAAATTGAGCTACAGAGTTGCGATTTTTTCTCAATTTTGCAACATTTAGACGAAATGTAACCAGTTACTAACAAAAAACTAAGAATTACAACTTTAAAATTGTTTAAACAAAATAAAATTTTTTAACTTCTACTTTTTATTAAATTAAGCTACAGTTTTGCAATTATTTTTCAATTTTGCAAAGTTTGAAGCCGAATGTAACCAGTTACTAACATCAACCTAAGAATAACAATTTTCAAATTGTTTAAACAAATTACTATTATTTAACTTTCACTTTTCATGAAATTGAGCTACAAGTGGCATTTTTTTCAATTTTGCAACTTTTTAGGCCGAATGTAACCAGTTACTGACAACATACTAACAATAAAAATTTTAAATATAGCATTTCCATAATAATAATTTGTTGACAATTTTTACACGATAATTACGTATTGCATTAAATCTTACCGCTCAAAAAATAAATGTTTAATTGAGAAAAAATTGCAACTCTGTTGCTTAGTTTGATAAAGAGTAAAAGTTAAACAATAGAACTTTGTTTAAAGAATTGAAATATTTTTCTTCTTACATTATTGTTAGTAACTGGTTACATTCGGCTTCAAAAGTTCTAAAATTGAGAAAAAATTGCGACTTTGTAGATTCCTTAAATAAAGAGTAGAAGTTAAACAATAGTAATTTGTTTAAACAATTTTAAAATTGTTATTCTTGGATTGTTGTTAGCAACTGATTATATTCGGCTTCAAACGTTGCAGAATTGAGAAAAAATTTCAAATCTGTAGCTTAAATTAATAAAAAGTCGAGGTTAAACAATAGTAATTTGTTTAAAAAATTTTTAATTTGTTATTCTTAGATTATTATTAGTAACTGGTTAAACATTGGCCTGAAAAGTTGGAAAATTGAGAAAAAATAGCTAATCTGCAGCTCAATTTGATAAAAAGTTATAGTTAAACAATAGTAATTTGTTTAAAAAATTGAAATATTGTTCTTCTTAGATTATTGTTAGTAATTGATACATTCGGCTTCAAACGTTGCAAAATTGAAAAAAAATGGCAAATCTGCAGCTTAATGTAATAAAAAGTAGAAGTTAAACAATAGTATTTTGTTTAAACAATTTGAAAATTGTTATTCTTAGTATGTTGTTAGTCACTGATTACATTCAGCTTGAAAAGTCGTAAAATTTACAATAAATTGTAATTCTATAACTCAATTTGATAATGAGTAGAAGATAACCAATAGTAATTTGTTTAACAAATTTTAAAATTGTTATTCTTAGTTTGTTGTTAGTGACTAGTAAAATTCGGACTTAAAGTTGCAAAATTGAGAAAAAGTCGCAAATCTGTAGCTCAATTTGATGAAAAGTTGAAGTTAAACAAAATTAATTTGTTTAAACAATTTTAAAATGTGTTACTCTTAGATTTTTGTTAGTAACTGATTAAATAATGGCTTGAAAAGTTGCAAAATTGAGAAATAATTGCAACCCTGCAGCTCAATTTGATGAAAAATTTTTGTATTTTTCTTTTGATTTATCAATTATATTCCTCATTTCTCAATTATTTCTTTAAGAATTAATTATTTTAGTCATTTTGTAATTTTTCTTTCAATGATTAACTATTTTCTTAAATTTTCAATTTATTTCTTTAATTTTCATTTATTTTCTTCAATTTTCATTTATTTTCTTCAATTTTCAATTATTTTCTTTAATTTTTAATTGCATTCTTCGTTTTTCGATTATTTTATTCAATATTCAATAATTCTCACATCCTTTCAATTATCAATTATTTTCTTAAAATTTCAATACAATTCTTCAAATTTCAATTGATTTTTTAATTTTTATTTATTTTCTACAATTTTCTCCATAATTTTCATCAGTTTCGAATTGACAAATTAATATTCTCCTTTAATTTTATAATTCATTAGTTAAAAAAAAAAATGTGTTCTAACTGCCGATTATTCTCACCTTTTTTCGAATTTTGTTTTGAATTGTTAATTATTTTCGTCATATTGTAATTTTTTGTTTAATTATCAAAGATTTTCTTAAATTTTCAATTTAATTCTTTAATCTTCAATTTATTTCTTTACTTTTTAATTATTTTCTTCTATTCTCAATTATTTTCTTCAATTTTCAATTGCAATCTTCGTTTTTCAATTATTTTATTCAATATTCAATAATTCTCGCATTTTCTCAATCCTCAGTTATTTTCTTTAATTTAAATTTAAATTTTCAATTTTCAATTATTTTCTTTAATAATTAAAAATTATCGTCTTTTTTCTATTATGTTTTTTGATAATCATTGTTTCTTTAATTTGAAATACCTAAAATTGTTCAATTATTTTCTTTAATTTTTCATTCAAATCTTCAATTTTTATATTTTCATTTTTTTTTTTAGTATATTCTTTAAATTTCAATTCCATTCTTCAATTCTCATTTGCTTTCTTCAATTTCCGATTATTTTTTGTTTAATTTTTTCACATATTTCTTTTAATTTCTCAATTATTCTTGCCATTTTTAACTATTTTAAATTTTCAATTATTTTCACAATTTTTTAAATTTTCAATTATTATTTTTAAATTTTATAATTATTCTTTGATTTTTTAAACTATTTTGTTCATTATTTTTGTTATTTTGTAATTTTTTTTAAATTATCAATTATTTCTTCAAATTTTAATTTAATTCTTAAATTTTCAATTTCTTTCTTTAATTTTCAATTTATTACCTCAATTTTTTATTATTCTCTTCAATTTCAATTTTTTTTTTTTGATTTTCAATAATTTCCTATAATTTTTTCAATTTTCAATTATTATCTTAAAATTTTATAATTACATTTTAATTGGATTATTTTCTTCGGTTGTGTATTAATCCAGTAATTTTTTAATTTGGTTCTTAATCCTTAATTATTTTCGCCTGGTTGTAATTTTTTCCAATCATCAATTATTTTTTTCAAATTCTAATTTAATTAGCTTAAATTTTCAATTTATTTCTCAAATTTCCAAATTAATTTTTAAATTTTAAACTTATTACCTCAATTTTTTATTATTTCCTTCAATTTCAATTATTTTTTTTGATTTTCAATCCAGTTATCAAATGTGCAATTATTCCCAACAATTATTCCTATAATTTTCTTCATCTTGCAATTTGCAATTATATTCTTTAACTTTAATTATTCTTGTTTAATTTTTCAATTTTTTTTAGTTGTCTATTAATCTAGTCATTTTTCGTATTTTTTTTTTTTCAATTGACAATTATTTTGTCATTTTACACATATTTTCTACAATTTTTCAATTATTCATGCCATTTTTCAACTATTTCCTTTAATTATTAATTTCTTTCCGCAATTTTCAATTATTTCCAACAATTATTCCTCTCCTATTTTTAAATGTTTAAGATAAATTATTGTCCAAAAATTTAGATTTTAATATTTTTTTATTATAAAACTTTTTTAGGCTTTAGTTATAATTAATAAGATTATAAAAATGCGTAAAATTTTAATTTAAGTATAAAGTTAAAATTTTAAATACGAAGGCGAATTTTGCAAAATTAAAAATACTGTTTTAAGGTATTTCTTCGATGGGAAGTCCCTGCCAAAAGTTAGTATTTCAGTTAATAGCGATTATTAATTAATATAATTTATTTGTTAACTTATTACTGACCATGAATAGTTGATCAGATATCGGACAATAGTTTTTTAATAAGAATGTTTAAAAAATTAACAAACGTTGCTAAATTTTCACAGTTTTTTAAAGATACCTTTTTCTGAAGTCTATATCTTTTCTTGCCATTTTTTAAAAAATGGTACAATTTAACTAAATACTAGCTTATTTTCTTGAGAAAAATAAACTCTACAATTTCACCTCGTCAGATTTTTGAAAAAAATGATCAATTTTTAAAGAAAGCAATTTGTTTATAAATATTTAGAAAAATTTAGAAATATATTTATAAACAAATTGCTGTATTTAAAAAATTATCCACTTTTTCAAAAATCTGACGAGGTGAAGTTGTAGAGTTCGTTTCTCTCAAGAAAATAAGCTATTATTTACCTAAATTGTATCATTTTTTAAAAAATGATAAGAAAAGATACAGACTTCTGAAAAAGATATATTTAAAAAAACGTTGAAAATTTACCAACTTTGGTTAATTTCTGAAACATTCTTATTAAAAAACTATTGGCCGATATCTGCTCAACTATTCATGATCAATAATAAGTTAAGATAGAGTTGCAAAATTCTCGTTAATTTAAAACCCGGTTACATTTTCGGAAATATAACTAAGAATATTCTTCTTCCGGATAATTTAAGAGAATTTTCTGTGTTTGAATGAGCCTCACTATTTTGAAACACAAACAATTTATTAAAAAAAAAAAGGAATAAATAAGAAAATAATTATCATCACAAATTAACAATAAGTCAATGAAGTGTAAAAATTATTATTAAATATAACAATTATGAACAATTTTAAAATAAAAGAAAATAATTTAAATATGAGAAAAATACTTCAAAATCTTAGAAATAAAATGAAAAAAATTAGGGTAATGAAAAATTGGAGAAAATAATTGAAAATTGAAAAAAATGATTAAAATTGAGATAAATAATTAAAATTTTAGAAAATTATGAAGAAATAATATAAATAATTTAAAATTGAAGAAAATAAATGAAAAAATTGCGTAATACATTTTAAATAAAGAAAATTTGAAAAAAATTTCAGAAAAATACTTGAAACTTTTAAAAGTAAATAGCAAAAAAAAAAAAATAAAATAATTAAAATTTTGAGAAAAGAAATGAGAAAAGAAAAAAAAAATTTAAAATTGAGAAAAACATTTTTTAATTTAAGAGAAATAATTGCAAAACATACAGAATATGGGAAAATACAAGAAAATCGTAGATATAATTGAAAACTGAATAGAAAAATGAAAATTTCATCAGATAAATAATTAAAAACTTTTTGGAAATTATGAAAAAGAACGTAATTGAAAGTAATAAACAAATAATATAAATAATTAAAAATAATTAAAAATTGAAGAAAATAATTTCAAAAAATAAGAATAATTAAAACTTGTGGAAAATAATTGGAAAATGATTTTAAAATTTGAAACTTGAAGACAATAAATTAAAATACGAAGAAAACAATGATAAGATGAAAAAATTTTGTTATTTTTCTTTTAATTATCAACTATTTTTTTAAAATTTCAATTTAAATCTTTAATCTACAATTTAATTATTTAGTCTTCCATTTATTTTTTTAATTTTTAATTATTTTCTTTAATTTTCAATTGGATTCTACGTTTTTCATTTATTTTATTTAAAATTCAATAATTCCTGCGCATTTTCTCAATTATCAAATATTTTCTTGGAATTTCAATACAATTCATCAACTTTAAAATGATTTCTTTAATTTTTATTTATTTTTTAAATTGTTTCCATTATTTTCATCAGTTTTCAATTGACAATTTATTTTTCTCCTTCAATTTTACGATTATTCACCAATTTTTTTCTCACCATTTTTTGAATTTTTTTTAATTGCTAATTTTTTTAAATCATATTGTACTTTTTCTTTTAATTATCAGTTATTTTCTTGAAATTTACATTTAACAATTTCTTTAATTTTTAATTAATTCTTCAATTCTTAAAAATTTTCTTTAAATTTCAATTATTTTGATCGAATTTCAATTAATTCCTTAATATTAATTAATTCCCGCATTTTTTCAATTATCAATTATTTTCTTTCAATACAATTCTGGAATTTCCAATTAATTTCTTTAATTTTCATTTATTTTCTACAATTTTCTTCCATTATTTTCATCAGTTTTCAATCGGCAACTTATACTTCTTCTTCAATTTTATGAATATTAATTAATTACAAAATTTTTTTGTTCAAATGACGATTATTCTCACCATTTTTCGAACTTTTTTTTCAATATTAATAATTTCTTATTATTTAATTATTTTTGTCATATAATTTTTCTTTTAATTATCAATTATTTTCTTGAAATTTCCATTTAATTATTTAATTTCCAATTTATTTCTTAAATTTTTAATTATTTTCTTCAATTTTAAAATATTTTCTTAAGTCTTGAATTTTTTTATCGATTCTCAATTATTTTTTTCACTCATAAAAATTGTTTTAAAATTTCAATTCAATTAATCAATTCTAGAACTATTCTCTTCAATTAAAGCGAAAATTTTCATTCCTAATCAAATGTCCAGATGTATGTGTGTGTGTGTGTGTGTGTGTGTGTATAGCGTTTTTTGTGTACAAGATATCTTGAGAACGCTTAAACGGATTCCAATAAAATTTGGATGACTTGTTAAGCTCATGAATATCTAAATTTGGACACAAGAATTTTTGAAAATACCCAACCAAATTTTTTTGAGCATCTTTTTTTGTCGAAAAAAATTGTTTTTTGCCAAAAAATTTTTTCAAGCTAAAAATACAACTTAAAGAATACAAAAATCATATTCCTTATCTCAAAACGAATCGATTGACCTATATAACTTTTATAATTGATCAAGAATTCGTAAAATAATCCATATTTTGACATTTTTTTGCATTAAAAAATTTTTTTTTTTAACAACTTCCCCAATTATTTTTTTATATTTTCATTATTTCTCGACTTTTTTAAATTATTTTTTTCAATTTTTAAGTATATTCCATTAACTTCGATTCAATTCTTTAATTTTTTATTGCTTTCTTCACTTTTTAATTATTTCTTTCAACTTTAATTATTTTTTTCGATTTTCAATCCAGTTGTTAAATGTGCAATTATTTTCTCTAAACTTAATATTTTCATGTTTAATCTTTACAATTATTTGTTTCTGTTGTCTATTAATCTAGTCATTTTTTAAATTTTGTTTTTAATTGACAATAATTTTCGTAATTTTTATATATTTTCTTTAATTTTTCAACTATTTCCTTCAATTATTAATTAACTTTTGCAATTTTCGATTATTTCATACAATTTTTTCCATTTTTAGTTATTATCTTAAAATTTTATAATTATTCTTTGATTTTTTGGATTATTTTGTTCCATTGTGTATTAATCCAGTCATTTTTTGAATTTGGTTCTTAATCGTTAATTATTTTCATCATTTTGTACTTTTTTTTTCAATTATCAATTATTTTTTCAAATTTTAATTTAATTCTTGAATTTTAATTTTATTTCCTCAATTTTTTATTATTTTTTTCGATTTTCAATCCAGTTTTTTAATTTGCAATTATTTCCAACAATTATTCCTATAATTTTTAAATATTTTGTTTAAATTTAATATTTGTTATTTTAATATACTATTCTTTTCAATTGTGTAACTATGTAGCCATTTTTCGAATTTTGTTTTCAACAGTCTATTATTTTCCTCATTTTTCAGATATATATTCTTCAATTTCATAAGTTTCATTATTTGAATTTGCAAAAATTTATAGTTTTAATTGACTAACAACAATGCAAAGTTTGTCTTTGATGTTGCTATAGTTATTATATATAATTCTTACTATTAACATTAAAATTCAAATCATTACTAATAAGAATGACACTAGAGATTCTGTTTTCGTATATTGATTGAAAAAATTTGACTTAATTTGATAAATAAATAAAAAACTTAAATTCTTATAAATTCTCGATTAGAATTTTGGTCGATTATATTCCCAGTTATATTCTAGTTCTCATTACCGTTCTTAATCTAATTGCTCGAAAATTTGTGACCGGGAAATAATAGGGTATTTAATTTTTTAAAAAAGTGGCCACCCTGAATACCCTTTTCGAAACAAGAATATAAACCTTTTCTCAGTAGAAAATAAAGTGTATATTTTCTATAGTGCCGTTAATGGTAAACATGAAGAAGGAAGATCATTTTCCATCAAGAGAATAAATTCCAGCGACAACAAACGCATTAGGATGACAACAATCGACGCCAAACAATCCTATTACCAAGCTTTGTGCTCTTCACATAAGGTTTTCGACTCGTGTCTCGACTCTTCCCCTTTTTATGCAGAAGAGAATATAGGTAGCTTCAAGAGACGATAGGATCGAAGAACACTCGCGCAATGTGTTCAGAAAAAGATGAATGGTAGTACGATCCCTCCCATCTTAGCATAGAACTTGCATTTTAATGCCAACGAACGGTAATCTTCACTAGAGAAAGATATAAGACCATCTGTTCAAAACATTCTTTTCAAACAAAAAACAACTTTTTCCTTCGTTAAAATAATTTATCCAGAGAAGCGAGAAAAAGGGAAAGGAATTATTCAAAACTTCAAGAATTTGAATACATAAAAAAAAAACAGAGTAAGAGTACCAACTAAAAATTGGTTTTTCACTTTAGAAGCAATTTGATTTTTAAAAGTGTGTAGATTAGCCTTTTAAACACTTTCGGGAATGATGTACATTCATTGGCCCCTGAAATACAGAGACGTACTTGGGAATCAGGGGTCAACAGAAAATCGACCTCAAACTTGAAACTCAACTTCATCTTTGTGACAGGATTTAAATTAATGGAGGGACCAACTGGAAATTGATCTTTTAAGCACTTCCGGAAGAGATAAACAGTGGCCCTTGGAAAGCAGGAAAAAGTTTCGGAATTTGGGGTCAAGTGAAGATTGACCTCAAATTTTAAAATTATCATTTTTTTCTACAAGCAGGAAATTTACAAGAAAAGTCATTGGTTAAAATTTAAAACTGGTTATACATTATTTATGAAATGTGTGATCAATTTTCAAATAAAGAAAAATACGATAAAGGGTAAATAAGTTTAGTATAAATTTGCAGAAGAAGTGAAAAATTCAATTTTCTCTAGTTTTATTTATTTCTTTAATAATGAAATTCACCACTTTTCAGAATAACAGTGTGAAAAATAAATAATATCACTTTAAGCATTGAAACGAAAAAGATGGAGGAAATAAAAAAATAAAACAAATGTTAAGAAGAAAGTGAAGAATAGACTGGAAACAATGAAAACGTGTAAAATAATTGAAAAGTATAAAAAATATTGTTGTTACAATTTTTAAATTCTTGATTCAAATTTAATGTCTATTACTATCAAACAATTACTGCAAACCAATTAGCAGGAAATTTTTAAATAATCTCAATTCAATTTTAAAAAAAAGGAAAATAATAAGAATCGCAGAAAGTTGATGACGAAATTTAAACTTTTAATAAAGCAAAGATGATAAATAAAAAATTAGAAAAAATTAGATTGAAAAAAAAATTGAAGAAATTAAAAAAGAAATAGCTAAAAATGTTTATAAAATAAATAAAAAAGTAAAACTAATGAAAATTAAAAAAAATTAAATTGACAAAAATAAATTAGTAATTTTCATCGAAAATCGCTTTTAATTAATGAAATTAAGTACAGATAAAAATAAATTATTAACTTCAATTCTATATAGAAAACGGCAAATTGAATTAAAAAAATAACAAAAAATTGTAAACAAGGAGGAAAAAATAAAAGATTGTCAAATAAAAGAAAAAAATATATAAATACGGAAAATTATTAAAAAGCGGGGAAAATATTACTATAGAAAAATTAAGAAAAAACAAATTAGAAAATACGTGGAAAATGAATAAATAAAAAAAAAGCAAATGGAAAAAGAAATAAAGTGATGAACTTTTATTTTGTCATATAATTATATGAAAAATGACTGAAAAATTAAGAAATAAATTACTTAAAATCTTAAAAATGAAAGAAATGCAAGAAAAAAAATCAAGACAGGGAACATTTTTTTACCCACCCTCCCCCTACAAAGAACCTTTTTATAGACTGAAAACGTTGACTTTTTAGACCCAAAAATTACTAAAAAAAATTTTTTTATCAAAATCCACAAAAAATCTTTTTTTGCCTCTAAATATTGACTTTTTTTACTCAAAAATTAGCAGAGCAAAATTTGTCGACACCCCCCAACAAAAAAACCTTTTTACAGCCTCAAAAAATTGTATTTTATACCCCAAAATTAACGAAAAAAATATTTTTTGGCAAAATCCACAAAGAAGCTTTTTTTGCGCCAAAAAAGTGTCTTTTTATACCTACAAAAATTGACTTTTTTAACCCAAAAATCTGAGGAAAACTTTTTAACCCCCCCCCCCCCCCCCCCCTACAAAAATCCTTTTTATTGCCTAAAAAGTTTTACAATTTAGACACAAAAATATAGTAAACAATTTTTTTTAGGTAACGTTGACCAAAAGACCTTTTCATAGACTAGAAAATTTTACTTTCGGATTCAAAAATTAACTAAGAAAATATTTTTTGATAAACCTGACAAAAAGGCTTTTTATTCAAAAAATTGCATTTTTATATAAATTAACATAAAAAGCCTTATTAGATGACTGAAACAAAAAATCTTTTTATAATCTCAAAAAACTGACTTTTTAAACCGAAAAATTAACTGAGAAAAAAAAGAAATTAATTAATTTCTAAAAATTAACGTGAATAATTTAGGCCTTACAAATACTTAACTTATGTTACCCTTAAAAAAACCCTAAAGGCTGAAACAAAATACAACTAACGAGAATTTTATAAAGAATATTTTTTATGTAAGAAAAATTTGCCAGGTTATATTTTGTTGTTAAAAAAAAACGGTTTAACTTTTTATCAAAGAAAAAAAATTATATTCCCTCAAAGTTGACGTGTTAACAAAATTTCAAAAAATTCCCAAAATTTTCCAAAATTAATTCAAAATTCAAACAATCTCGAGTCAGACAGACCTTTCTAATGATATTTTAAATAATTCTATTAAGTTTCGTGACAAACTTTTCAATATTTTATGAGAAAAGTTAATTACAAATTTTGCCTATACTAGTGACGTCATACTCCATCACATGCCCTTAATACATTATTATTTTAATAAATTAATTATTATATCTGTGATTAATATATAAGTTTTAGGCATATTTAAGAATTTTAAACTAGTTTTTTTTTAATTTTAATTATATTATCTGATAAACTGTATCACATACATATTTTTAAAGAAAAGGACTTTCACCTCATAATCCGGGGATTGTCGTATACAAAAAACCTTTAATTTTTATAGAAAAATAATTATATTGGTCGGTTTACTTTTTTTGTACGACTCCCCCCCCCCCTTTCCTTTTAAACTATATAAAATTGTATTTAATATAGTTTCCAGGGACAACATTCCCGGAAATTTATAGAATGAAGAACAAGTAAGTTGACCCCTAAAGCAAGCATAAAAAAGAATTGAAAAAGAATAAAAATAACGGGTCATCTGATTGGACCGTAACCTCAAAATAAACTCCATTTTGGTTATAAAACCACTTGAGGGGTCAACTACAAACATTAAACCATCGTAAAGTTACGATCTCAAAGTTAACCTCTAAACAGAATTGAAAATAAACGGAATTAAGAAGCCAATTGCGAATTAACAATTCTTTAAAGACACAAATCAGAAAATTCTCAAATGCTGTCAGACAACAACTTTTATTAATGAACAAATCGTAAAAGAAGTAGAATTATTATACACTTATGGATACCAGTTTCTCAAGGGTCACATTATAAAGTTCCTACTTATCACCAGAAACAAGATAAAAGTTAATCTAATCTGGAGTTTTAAAGCCTATTTTTAAACTGTTCAACAGCCTAGAAAAAATATCAACAAATAATGTGTATACAATATTTTATTTTTAACTGGGGCTTCTTGAGAACTTTATTTTCTATTATCTATCATGTAGACCAAATTATCAAACAACATTTAAATATCATCTTTATTTGATAAACAAATCAACAAAGTAACTAAGTTTTTTTAAACTAAAACAAGAAAAAAAATCAAGATTTTTAAATTACGGATTATTTGAGTGGCGCATGATTATAGCCCAAATTTTAAAATTTTGAAATATTTATTATCGACTTGCTATTTGACGCAAATTTTGTAATTCGAATTACAATTTAATATAATTCTTATTTAGTCGAATTGCAATTGAAAATAATTTCTAAATACCAGAATAGTTTTCTGGCATAATTTTTATTTAGTCGAAAAATTATTTATCCTAAATATTTGTTCCCCAATGGTCATTTATCAGAATTATATTTTTTATACAAGAATAATTATTGGAAATAATTGCACATTTAACAACTGAATTGAAAATCGAAGAAAATAATTGAGCAAATGTATTTAAAATTAAAGAAACTTAATGATAATCGATAAAAATAATAGAAAATAGGCGATAATTTTTTAATATGGAAATAAATAATTGAAAATTGTAAAGTGGAATTTAAATTTGAAGAAAATAACTGGGAGTTGAGGAGAATAGTTCTAGAATTGAATAATTGAATTGAAAATTTAAAACAATTATGAGGGAAAAAAATACTTGAAAAAATCCGAGAATTGAAAATCGATAAAAATAATTGCAAATTAAAGAAAATATTTAAGAATTGAAGAAAGTAATTAAAATAAATTGCAAATTGAAAACTGATGAAAATTATGGAAAAAAAAAGTAGAAAATAAATGAAAATTGAAGAATTGTATTAAAATTTCAAGAAAATAATTGATAATTGAGAAAATGCGAGAATTATTAAACATTGAATAAAATAATTGAAAAATGAAGAATGCAATTGAAAATTGAAGAAAATAATTGAGAATTGAAGAAAGTAATTAAAAATTAAAGAAATAAATTAAAGATTAAAGAATTAAATTTAAATTTATGAAAACAGTTGATCAAAAAAGAAAAATTTTGGAAGAAAAATTACAAAATGACAAAAATAATTAAATACTAAAAAAAAATATTTGAGAAATGAGGAAAATAGTTGACAATCGAAAGAAAAATTCGAAAACTGTCAAGAATAATCGACAACAGAACAAAATAATTTTAAAAATTAAAGATTAATTATAAAATTTAAAGAGAATGATTAAGTATTGAAAATTGTTAAAAATTAAAGATTTATTTATTAACAAAATTGCGGATTAACTTGAGTATTATTATTATTATACATTTGTAATATATTAAAAAAAAAATTGATTTTCGAAAAAAATTTCTCAGTTTTGTAACAAATTGCTCGGCCATTTACTGGTCAATTTTTTAATTCCCGGTCACTTAATTTTATTATAAAAATTCATATAATAATTCCAATTAATTTTTATAACTATATTTTCAATGTAAATGAAATTTTTTTCTTATATTAAAAATTATAGAAATATGACTGAATTTAAGTGATAAATTGTAGGTTTATTTATAGAAATTAATTTTCTTAATACTATTGAATAAATTAGAAATTATTAAAAAATTATAAAAATAATGAAGAGGTATAATGATAATAAAAATTTTATTAAAATAATTTTCAATTTAAAATTTTAATTAATATTTTTAATTTTTAGAGGAAATAATATTGTAAGTTTATAATTGAAATTAATTAGTTTATTTTATATTAAGTTAGCATTATAAATAAAAATTTTAATTTAATATTATTTTTTTTGTTTTATAAAGACGCCTTTAACAGAGTAACAAACACAATTTTTACAATGCAGAAGTTTTTTGCGTTTTTCTCGAAAAATATTGGTTTATATGAGAGAATGTATTCTACATAAAACTTGTATGATGATGAGGCCTACAATTTCTCTAAGAATCATTTTTTTATATTTTCTAACATAAGTGCAAAAAACTGATTTTTTATGGGTTTTTTACCATGAAAATAAAATTTGCGCCAATTTTCATTATTATTTTCGTAATCAGCGCATAAAAATACGTACATATACCAAGTTTCATTAAAATCGGACCTGGGTGCTTTTCGAAACTATATCCCTGATAAATTATTATTTTTCCATTGGGGGAAAAAAATGTAGGATACATAATTTTTCGGCTAAATAAATATTTGTGTAAAATACCAAGATATTGTAAATTAAGTAAAAATTAAACTACAAAAGCTGCCATTCTTTCATTTTGTATACAAAATCTCTAATCTTTAACTTATTTTTTAAGCCATTGTAAGAAAATTTTTAAATGGTCGAAGGTCATAAAAAATGAACTTAAAGTTTTCCTTTTTACTTTTCTTGATAAAAATTAAATTAATTTTAAAAATCAAACCAACCACATTAAAATTTTGCATGGAACAAAAAATATTTTTTCGTAGATTTTCTTTAAAATCGTTGAAAATTATTATTTTTTTACCGGACCACTCTGTTTCTCTTCATAAATGTTCAAAGAATAACACGCAATTATTTACATATGAAATTTGTTAAGTTTACTATTTTTTACAGAACCCAAAAATTGACTAAAAATAATCCAAAGTAGGTTAATATTGGCAAAAAATATTAATTCTAAAAAAAAAATACGTGAAAATTAAACTGCTAATTAAATCAATAGAGTACAAGCACCACTAAATATTAATTAAAAAAAAACGTACTCTCTAAATTTGAATTAGTTAAAAATAACTAATTATTAGTAAAATATGACTAATTATTAGTAAAAATATAATTAAAAAATAGTTAAAATTTGACTAATTGAATTGGTAAACAGAATTTTACTAAAATTTTAGTAATTTTGACATAACCTAAAAATGAATTTGACTAATAATTAGTTATTTTTTACTAAATTGTTAGTGGAAATATAACTATTTCAATTAGTGACTGATTTTTTGCTTTCAAATTAGTTATTTTTAACTAATTCAGATTTAGAGAGTATCTATTTTTTTTTAATGTGTGAAAAATCGAGGGTCGGAAACAGACAAAATTCCAAAATGTCATTTTTAACGACCATCCTAGTGAATATTCACTTATTTAGATATCAAAAGTCTTCTTTTTTTCCGTAAGTGCATATGGGCATTTCCAAGTGAGATTTACCTATCAAAAAATTAAATTAAGTTTAATGTATATTTTTCAATTCTAGGGTGAAAAATATTGCATACGTAATTTTTTATTTGAATTTTGAAGGCCAATTTTTTGAGTTACGTATTTTCAAAATTTTGATTTTGCAAATTTATACCTTTTTTCAATTGTTTGTAGTTTACAAAATTTATGTAAAGAGATAAAATACTTATTTTCTTGTCAACTTTACAATTACTTTAGCATGAAAATTGATTTGTGTTTTTTTAATAACAAAATAACAATTTTTTATAAACAAATTAATTTTATTCAAATTTGGACGTGAAAAAAAAAATTTTTTTTTTCTTTAAATAAACTTAAAAATGTTACAAATAAAATGCAACAAGTCCCATAATGATTCGACTCTTAGTTTGATTTAAATAAATTTTATAAGTTTGTCGTGCAACTGGGTAGATAAATTTTTAATACTAAGTGTAAAAAATATGTGTTTATTAATATATGTATTAATAAATAAATGTTTATATTGATCACTGAATTGTTTTGAACATTTCGAATTATTGTACGAGCGAATTGCGTCACACTTAGAGCTGGCACGACGAACTTATAAAATTTATTTAAATCAAACTAAGAGTCGGATCATTATGGGACTTGTTCCATTTTATTTGTAACATTTTTAGGTTTATATAAAGAAAAAAAAAAAAATTTTTTTTACGCCCAAATTTGAAAAAAATTAATTTGTTTATAAAAAATTGTTATTTTGTTATTAAAAAAATACGAATAATTTTTCTTGCTAAAATAATTGTAAAGTTGACAAGAAAATAAGTATTTTATCTTTTTTCATAAATTTTGTATCTTCAATATTTTGCAAACTTTTTCTGGTTTTGTGTTATTTTGGCTTTAGGGTTTGGAAGAAATAAAGAAAAAACTTTCTTCCAAACCCTAAAGCCAAAATAACACAAAACCAGAAATTTATTACTTAAGGGTTAAAATAATCCCAAAAAATGTTTCGGATTTTGCAAACTATAAACAATTGAAAAAAGGTCTAAATTTGCAAAATCAAAATTTTGAAAATTCGTAACTCAAAAACTTGGCCTTCAAAATTCAAATAAAAAATTACGTATACAATATTTTTCACCCTAGAATTGAAAAATATACATTAAACTTAATTTAATTTTTTGATAGGTAAATATCACTTGGAAATGCCCATATACACTTACAAATAAGTGACATTTTACTCTAAATATGTAAAATTTTCACTTATTGAAAGTGCACATACACTTATCAAAAAAGTGTTAAAATGTTGAAACTTTAATATCATGAATCACAAAGATTCAATCGTACAATAACTAAAAAAATGTTTATAACATTTCGTCAGTGATAAAACTACGTAGTCATGGCACAAACCCCCCCCCCCTTCCCCTAAACTGACTACGTAGTTTATGGACGACCCCTAAATAAACAATAGAAAATTGGGCTTTAATTGTGCGCCATAATATTCCAACTTGACGTACTGGTTGCTTGTAAAAAGAAGTAAACTCGACAGCACTTTTTGTTTTGTTTGGCGCGAACTCGGGTCACCGGCTTCGCGGAGATGCGACTTTTAATGCAAAACGCCGGTTCGGCTCGGTGGCGTGGGTGGGGGGAAAGCGGCAGTGTTCGAAAGAGGGTGACGACGCAGGCACCTAGGTGAGAAGGAAAAGGGAAAAAAAAAGTTGGACAAACCGGGAAACGGGAGGACGAAAGTCAAACAGTCGTTCGCGAGGTGTGCACAACGCGGACGGAATTGGCGGTGCGGTGGACAAAACTCGTAACGAAAACAGACCATCCGCACGCACGTTGCGCCGCATGCCGCGCGACTGTTGTTCGTTTCTCGGTGCGATTGGATCCTTCCAAGCTGCGTCTCTTTCTCGCTCTTTCATCAGTTTCCTCTCTGTTCCTCTTTCTATTTGTCTTTCTCGCTCCCTCCCGCGCAACCGGACAGCCGGCGTCTGTCGGTCGGTCTGTCTGTCTGTCCGGGTCCTCTCTCTCCTTTTCCTCGGGTCTCGACCGCCACACCCTGTCTCACTTTGACTACTGATTCTGTCCCTGTCGGCGCGGTGACTCTCTCTGTGTCTCTCTCTCTCTTTCTCTTGCTTGTTGACTCGAGTGGCGTTTTATATATCTATGTACTATGTACTAATACCACCCACGTTTTGAGAGGGGGTCAGAATCAGAAGTAGCTCAGCGAGTCCGTTGCGTTGGCAAACGAGTATTTGGGGTGCAGCGCTTCACTTTTTATTTTTTTTTTTTTACAATTCTGGGACTGATGACAAACGAGAAAAGCCGGTTGGAAAACAGATGTCATATGTTGTATTCTCAAACTGAACCAATTTTTAATAGTTGAGTGAAATTGTCGCCAAGAAGGCCCACAGAGGGTTTTTTTTCGATTAATTTTCCAAACTTTCAATTCTTTTTAAACAATTCCGGAAAAGTTCGGTGGGTGACAGTTGGGCCCCATATAGAGTTGCGAAGAAGTAATATTACCTGGAGAACGGTAATGAGAATGAGAATATAACCGACCAAAATTATAATCGAGAATTTATAAGAATTTAAGTTTTTTTATTTATTTATCAAACTAGCCAAAAATACGCGCGCTAAAGCGCGCGAGAATTGCATTTTTCATTAACAGGTATAATTTCAATACAAAAAACAAACTAAACTTATTTATATTAAATTAATTATACTATCAACTTAAATTTTGTAAATTAATTTTTATTTATTAAAATGTGTTATAAATAATTAAATACAAAGACATTTTAGAGAATAACTCTGATTCTCTTTCTAAGTTGAAAATAAAAAGGTTCTTATAGTGCGTTACAAAAAGATTTTTTTAAATAGTTTTTTGAACAAAATATTTTTTAATAATAAAATTAATACAATTTTCTATACAAATTTTATTTATTCCAAACCTCTATTGATATGAAATCTTTATTTTTAATTTTTCTTTAAAGAATACGAAATTCGATTTATAACAAACCATTCTCAAAAATTTCTATTAATATAAAATTTAATTTTTCCGAATTAAAAAATTCCAAACTTCTATTAATTTAAATTTAAATTATTTCAAACTTCAATTCTAATCAAAATTGCAATATAACCAAAGTTTTAAGATTTTTAATTTAATGTAATTTGTAAAAGTGAAAAATTGAAATAATTTGAATTCCCTACATTAGGAATTAAAATAAAAATGAGTTCATTTTCTTTTATTTCAATCTTTATCTAAAAATATTTTAAAATGTTGGAAACAATGTAACCTGAAATCATTTGTAAATTTAAAAACTATTAATTTCAACTTCTAGAAATTGGAAATTTCAAATCGATTCAAACTTAAATTTAATTTAAACTTTGATCAATTAATACTTAAATTTACCGATTCTAAATTTTATTATTGATGCAAACTTATTTTCCTAAGAATTATTTGAAATAATTTAAATTCTTAATTTCCAAAAATCTAAATATCATTCAATTTACATCAACTGAATTAAATATATTTAATTTAACAAACATAAGTCTAACAAAAAATAGGAATAAATTATAAAGACGGCATTTATGTTTTATTCCATAAAATTATAATTAAATTGTCGAATATATTGGAAACATTAAATTATTTCGAATTATTTATACATATTTTTTCATGAATTTACATATTATGTTTAAAGTGTTGTAAATATTTATTAAGAACTGTAAAGTAGATTACAGTAAAATACGCGTTTATATTTTAATACACTATTGTATAAATAAAATATAAATTTATTACTTAATTCAAGTTTTAAATTACAGAGAATTAATAAATAAATAGGTAAAATTAGAAATTCTACAATAAAAATACATTTTTTTAAAAGGTATTGATTTAAAACAAGAAAAAAAACATTTATAGGTGTGAATTAATTTTGATCTATTTAAATTTGTTGCAAATTATTAAATAGAAAGAAATTTTAAAAAATAAATCAGATTTTCTTCCCTAGTTAAAAATAAAAAAATTTATTGTATGTTACAGAAAGTAAAAATATTTCTTTTTCAATAGTTTTTTGAACAAAATATATTTAAACTTTTATGCAAACTTAATTTACTCCAAACATCTTTTGATAATAAGAATTCCTTAGTCTTAAAATTTATTTACAAAATTCAATTAATAATAAACCATTCTTCAAAATTTCTATCAATATTTTTCATTTTTCCAAATTAAAAAATTTCCAACTTCTATCTATTCAAATTGAAATTATTTCAAACTTAAATTAATCAAAATTAAAATATAACTCAAGTTTTAAAATTCATAATCTGTAATATAGGGAAAAGTATATTTCAGTCAATCTTATTTTTTGTTCTTCCAATTGAACTAATTAAAATTATAATTGATCCTAATTTGAAACCTATAATAAAATTAGAAATCAAATAAGCTTATTAATTTACCAATAAAAAATAAGCATTTCGAGATAAAAAATACAACATTTATTTGGAGAAATTTAATTTGGTACGTATTTTTATTTAAAATAGGAAAGAAAGTTTTAAATAAAAAAAAAATAAAAAGAGGAATAAATTATAAAAAAGGCATTTAAAAGTCTACAAAAATATTTGAAAACAGTGCTCGCTTTTTTCAAATTTTATCATGATATTTCCTTCTTTATTCTTATTTATATTATATTTTTTAGAAGTAATTAAAAAAACAAAATATTATTATGAAAATGATTCATATATTATTATAAATTATAATATAAAATATACATTAATTTTCATATTATATTTAAAGTGTTTTGAATCATTATTAAAATCTGTAAAGTAGTTTTAAATAAGACACGTTTGTATGGTAATACATTATTATTATTATTGAAAATAAAATACATAAATTTCTCAATTGATTTAAAATTTAGATTCAGGAAAATAAATAAATAAATAAATAAAATTAGAAATCTTATAATTGACATAAAAATACATTTTTTCAAAAGTTATTAATTTAAAACAAAAAACATCTATTGTGCCAAACTTCAGGTGTGGACAGAATGAAAGAATGAAAGAATGAAGTTTGCGATTATTATTATTAATTATTCTTATTTATATTGTCTTTTTTAGAAGTAATTAAAAAAACGAAATATTATGAAAATTATTCATATATTATTATAAATTATAACATAAAATATTCATTAATTTTGATATTAAGTTTAAAATTTTTTGAATCTTTATTAAAATCTGTAAAGTAGCTTTAAATAAGGCACGTTTGTATTGTAATACATTATTATTATTATTATTATTGAAAATAAACTATATAAATTTGTCAATTGATTTAAAATTTAGATTCAGGAAAATTAATAATTAAATAAATAAAATTGGAAATCTGATAATTAATATAAAAATACTTTTTTTCAAAAGTTATTGATTTAAAACAAAAAACATCTATTGTGCCAAACTTCAGGTGTGGACAGAATGAAAGAATGAAAGAATGAAGTTTGCGATTATTATTATTAATTAGGTCAAATTTTCTCAATTAGTGTAGGAAAGCAGAATCTCTAGTGTCATCAGAGATCGGAACGTAAATTACTTGAGGTAATCTACATAGTTGTTTACATGTAAATTACTTAGTAATTTACCGGAGAAGTATTCTACGTAATTTACATCCCTTATAAATATCACATGATCTACAACAATACGTATGCAACATAACCTAAAAGTAAAATCTAAAACCAAAATAATTGAATAATTTATTTTGAAACTAGCCGAAATATATAATAACACCCTTAAAAATTAATAAATGACTCAAAAAATTAAAAAAAAAAGTTTTTTCTACTGCCGCCATGTTGAAATTGTAAATTACCTAGGTTGTTTACAGTTTTCTAAGTATTTTACGTATTCTACGTATTTTACCTCAAGGTTTGAAAAACATCTTTAAACGTACAAAGTACAAATATTAAAATTTTTCTGTGTTTATTTCCTTAAAGTAGATAAAATTTTAAGGAAAATAAGGCCTGAGTGAAGTGAGTTAGTCAATTTTTCTTTGAAATATGTTAAAAAATGTTGAATTTTTAATGTTTTAGAAAAATTGAAATTACTCTCGAAATAATATAGGTTTTTTAAAGTTTCTATGCTTGTTTTAAAGGAAATTTTCTGGAAAATAAGACTGTTGCTTAGACATTAATGTGCAATTTTTTTCCTAGCATATGCAAGGCTCAGAAGTTGGACCAAAAAATATAAAAAAATTATTGTTTATATCTTGATATCAAATACAGCTATATAAAATATACCAAGGTCTTAATTGTCAATAACTTTCGGAAGGAAGTAATATAATATATATATTGGAATTTTAAAAATTATTTTTATGTCAAAATAGTGTCTTCAAAATTTGATAAATTTTTTGGTCCAACTTCCGAGCCTTGCATATGCTAGGAAAAAAATTGCACATTAATGCTTAAGCAACAATGTTATTTTCCAGTAAATTCCCTTTAAAACAAGCATAGGAACTTTAAAAAACCTTTATTATTTCAAGAGTAATTTTAATTTTTGTAAAACATTAAAAATTCCACATTTTTTAACATATTTCAATGAAAAATTAACTAACTCACTTCACTCATGCCTGATTTTCCTCAAAATTTTATCTTCTTTAAGGAAATAAACACAGAAAAATTTTATAATTATACTTTGTACGTTTAAAGACGTTTTTCAAACCTTAAAAAATAGGTGGACTGACAATTCCCGACGGTACTGTATTAGTAATGATTATAATTTAAATGTTAATAGTAAGAATTATATATAATAACTATAGCAGCATTAAAGACAAACTTTGCATTGTTACTTTTTTTTTTTACTTAAGAAAATATTTTAAAATTGAAGAAAATAATTAAAAATTTAAGAAATAAATTGGAAATTAAATAATTAAATGGAAATTTCAAGAAAATAATTGATAATTAAAAGAAAAATTATATGACAAAAATAATTAAATAATAAGAAATTATTAATATTGAAAAAAAAGTTCGAAAAATGGTGAGAATAATCGTCATTTGAACAAAAAAATTTTGTAATTAATTAATATTCATAAAATTGAAGAAGAAGTATAAGTTGCCGATTGAAAACTGATGAAAATAATGGAAGAAAATTGTAGAAAATAAATGAAAATTAAAGAAATTAATTGGAAATTCCAGAATTGTATTGAAAGAAAATAATTGATAATTGAAAAAATGCGGGAATTAATTAATATTAAGGAATTAATTGAAATTCGATCAAAATAATTGAAATTTAAAGAAAATTTTTAAGAATTGAAGAATTAATTAAAAATTAAAGAAATTGTTAAATGTAAATTTCAAGAAAATAACTGATAATTAAAAGAAAAATTACAATATGATTTAAAAAAATTAGCAATTAAAAAAAATTCAAAAAATGGTGAGAAAAAAATTGGTGAATAATCGTAAAATTGAAGGAGAAAAATAAATTGTCAATTGAAAACTGATGAAAATAATGGAAACAATTTAAAAAATAAATAAAAATTAAAGAAATCATTTTAAAGTTGATGAATTGTATTGAAATTCCAAGAAAATATTTGATAATTGAGAAAATGCGCAGGAATTATTGAATTTTGAATAAAATAAATGAAAAACGTAGAATCCAATTGAAAATTAAAGAAAATAATTAAAAATTAAAAAAATAAATGGAAGACTAAATAATTAAATTGTAGATTAAAGATTTAAATTGAAATTTTAAAAAAATAGCTGATAATTAAAAGAAAAATAACAAAATTTTTTTCAACTTATCTTTGTTTTCTTCATATTTTAATTTATTGTCTTCAAGTTTCAAATTTTAAAATCATTTTCCAATTATTTTCCACAAGTTTTAATTATTCTTATTTTTTGAAATTATTTTCTTCAATTTTTAATTATTTTTAATTATTTATATTATTTGTTTATTACTTTCAATTACGTTCTTTTAAAATGTTAACTTGTTTTTTAAAAATTTTTAAAAAGTAGGGGGGGTTGAATTTTTGACTTTCTATGTCACCTTGTTATTTTCAATTCTGTGTAACTTTGACAAAACTTTATGGATTTTAATTGTTATATAGTGCATTTTAAAGCATTTTTCATGCACTTTTTCATACTTATAACAAAATTTCAAAAAAAAAAAAATTTCCCCCCTTTTTTCAAAATTAACATTTATTTTTCATTTTTGTCCCATTTGGATGAAATTTTTTTTTTTATTTTGTTTTCATTAAATAGCTGAGATTTTTTCCTATAAAATATGTAAATTTGGAAATGGTCTGGCGATAAGTTTGCGAGAAAATTAATAACAAACTAAGCGACGCGCCCAGCGTCACTGACGCCATTGACCACCCAGCATCGCGACACAGTGGGTCAAAATAAATGTTTTTGGACAAATCAACTTTCAGCCCGCAATTTTCAATCGATTTACAAGTTCTTTTTTTCAAATTAAAGCTAATTAAATTTCGAATCGATACAACGAGAGACATTTTTTTAAAAAAAAATTTAAATTATTGTTTATTTAACAACAAATTTGTTTTAAAAAATTTTTTTGACTTTACGGTGCCACCATTTTCTGGAAAATTTTGATATTTGATCATGAATTATTATTCTCAATTCGAAAACTTCTTAGAAAACAAGATTTATAAGGGTCAAGAAAAAAAAAATTTTTTTTTAAAAGTTATTAACAAATTAGTAAACAAAAACAATATCTTCATTATTTGTGATATTTAAACACTTAAAAAAACTTATTTCTTTTTTTTTAATGGAAATAATAATTCTTACTAAAAGTTTTGCTATTTTTTACAATAATTTTCAATTGTTTATAACAATTAATAATTTTTTATAACAATTACTAATCGTTTCTAGTTACAAACGATTGTTATATTGTTATAAACAACGTAATACAATTTTATTTTTTATAACAATTAATTGTTATAAACGAAATTCATTGTTTATAACAAACAAATTAATGAAATACCAATTTTTAGGTCTCTAACAAACTCTTTTAAACTTTCAGGGCTACAATTATTTTATCAGTTGTGTTTCACTGATACATATTTATATCAGACGACAATTGCGCATTGTTTAAACAAATTTAATTAACAAATTCATAAGTTGGATACTTTAGGAGAATAACTTTCGTTTTTTCCATAAAATCAATTACAGATTAATGACGTTTAAAAATATTTACTGTGATACTTCTCATTTACTTTTTTTATAACAATTGCTAATTTTCTAAACAATTTTAATTAACAAATTCATGATTTTCCCATTTTCAATGAAAACATTTTTTGAAAAATCAATTGCAGTATGGTAGCACTCAAAGTGGAAACTATTGTAGAAACTATTGTAGTGCTACCATATTGCAATTGATTTTTCAAAAAATGTTTTCGTTGAAAATAGGTAAATCATGAATTTGTTAATTAAAATTTTTAGAAAATTAGCAATTGTTATAAAAAAAGTAAATGAGAAGTATCACAGTAAAAATTTTTAGACGTCATTAATCTGTAATTGATATTACGGAATATATTGTTTTTATTTACTAATTTGTTAATAACTTTTAAAAAAAAAATTTTATTTTCTTGGCCCTTATAAATCTTGTTTTTTAAGAAGTTTTTGAATTGAGAATAATAATTCATGATCAAATATCAAAATTTTTCAGAAAATGGTGGCACCGTAAAGTCAAAAATTTTTTTTTGAACAAATTTGTTGTTAAATAAACAATGATTTAAAATTTTTTTTAAAAAAATGTCTCTCGTTGTATCGATTCGAAATTTAATTAGCTTTAATTTGAAAAAAAGAACTTGTAAATCGATTGAAAATTGCGGGCTGAAAGTTGATTTGTCCAAAAACATTTATTTTGCCCCACTGTGTCGCGATGCTGGGTGGTCAATGGCGTCAGTGACGCTGGGCGCGTCGCTTAGTTTGTTATTAATTTTCTCGCAAACTTATCGCCAGACCATTTCCAAATTTACATATTTTATAGGAAAAAATCTCAGCTTTTTAATGAAAACAAAAAAAAAAAAAAAAATTTCATCCAAATGGGTCAAAAATGAAAAATAAATGTTAATTTAGAAAAAAAAGGGGGAAATTTTTTTTTTTTTGAAATTTTGTTATAAGTATGAAAAAGTGCATGAAAAATGCTTTAAAATGCACTATATAAAAATTAAAATCCATAAAGTTTTGTCAAAGTTACACGGAATTGAAAATAACAAGGTGACATAAAAAGTCAAAATTCAACCCCCCTTATTTTTTACAAATTTTTAAAAAACAAGTTAACATTTTAGAGATTTGTTTCCTTGGTATAGGACAACATTTTACCAAAATATGAAGCTAATCCAAAAACTTTTAATTTTGAGCTGGGACGTTTGAGAAATAATCACCCATGTATTTTTACGAGTAGATTACAGGAAGATTATAGGGAACATTATCTGGATTGACAGTCAAAACGTTGTCAAAAAAAGAAAAACTTCAAATTTTCGAAAAAAAAGTTTTTTCCTCATAACTTTGAAACTATTTGAGCTAGAGGGCTAAAATTTGATACATTTGTATATTTTTATGTACAGATTATGAAAATTAAATAACAACGTACAAATTATGAAAATACTTCTACCTTCAAGTACATGAAACTTTTGCTTAAGGGTACAGGTTTGTATTTCATATAAATAACATAAAAATCAAGAATTTTTTTCTAAGGGAGGCCCTGAAATTTTTATAGGGTTTCAGGGCTTATAACAGTCTTGATTATAGGTCCTGTAGCAGCCTTGATCAAGCCTTGTATAAGATTAAAAAATTTTTTTGTTTTTTTCATAATTTTTAAATTATTTTGAAAAAAAAGTGATAACAATTTTCAATTGCGTTTTATATCGTTTTTTTACATTCTGAGTATACAAATAAAAATTTTATTGGTTTGAGGGGTACTGTAGGACAATTAGGGTGAGCTCTAGCATAGGGGTCTAAATCTCTTTTTGGTGATTTTTTGAATTTTTTTTTTGTGACCTTATAAAATTCAATTTTATTTCCAAACATAATTTTTCCATAATCTGCATGCAAAATACACGAGTGTACCAAATTTTAGCCCTCTAGTTCAAATAATGACAAAGTTAGAGAAAAAAAACTTTTTTTAACAAAATTTGCAGTTTTTCCTTGACAACGCTATGGCCATCAATCCAGATCATGTTCTCTATATTTTTCGTGTATTCTACACGTGAAAATACATATGTGTACCAAATTTCAGACCTCTAGGTCAAATAGTTTAGAAGTTAAGGGCGGGGGGGGAATGGTCCATTTTAATGCATTTTTGCTAAAAAAAAAGTTGTTATTTCCTTGACAACGCTATGAACATCACCTTGAATAATGTTCTCTAAATTTTTCGTGCAATCTACACTTGAAAATACATAAGTGTACCAAATTTCAGCCCTCTAGGTCAAATAGTTTAGAAGTTAAGGGGGGGGGAATTGGTTTTTGGCTACGGACGCACGAGTCTCGCTATAAGGGTTCCGCCGAACACCGAAGGTGTACGGAACCCTAAAAATTGATAATTAAAAGAAAAATAACAAAATTTTTTCAGCTTATCATTGTTTTCTTCATATTTTAATTTATTGTCTTCAAGTTTCAAATTTTAAAATCATTTTCCAATTATTTTCCACAAGTTTGAAATATTCTTATTTTTTGAAATTATTTTCTTTATTTTTTAATCATTTTCAATTATTTATATTATTTGTTTATTACTTTCAATTACTTGCGTTCTTTTTTCATAATTTCCATAATTTCATATTTATCTGAAATTTTCATTTTTCTATTCAATTTTCAATTATATTTACGATTTTCTTATATTTTATGTACCTATATTCTGTATGTTTTGCAATTATTTCTCTTGAATTAAAAAATGTTTTTCTTAATTTTAAATTATTTTTTTCTTTTCTCATTATTATTTTCTCAAATTTTTAATTCTTTTCTTTTTTCTTGCAATTAACTTTTAAAAGTTTGAAGTATTTTTCTGAAATTTTCTTTAAATTTTCTTTATTTAAAATGTATTATGCAATTTTTTCAATTATTTTCTTCAATTTTAAATTATTTATATTATTTCTTCATAATTTTCTTAAATTTTTAATCATTTTCATCATTTTCTGAATTAATTTTTCTAAAATTTCAATTATTTATCTCAATTTTAATCATTTTTTTTTCAATTTTCAATTATAATTTTGCAAGCTCTTGATCAATTATAAACTTTATATCGGACAATCAATTCGTTTTGAGATAAGAAATATGATTTTTGTATTCATTAAGTTGCATTTTTAGCATAAAAAAGGTGCTCAAAAAAATTTGCTGAGGTATTTTCAAAAATCCTTGTGTCCAAATTTACATACATACATCTGGACATTTGCTTAGGAATGAAAATTTACGCTTTTTAGATGAAAATAAGTCGATTTTTAGACTATTTTTGGAAAATCGAAAATCTTAACAATCACAAAGCTTCCTCTATGAGGAAGCAAAACAAAAAAATCTATATAAACTTATAATTCTCTTGATTTACTTGATAAAGAAACTTCAAATAAACAATATTAATATGTTTAAACAATTTTCATAATTGTTGATTTTACTTTATAATTAGTAATGGGCTTACTAGGATTGAAAAATTGCAAAATTAAGAAATTGTTACAACTCTCTAGCTCAATTAGATGAAAAGTTGCAAATAAACAATATTAATTTGTTTAAACAATCTTTACAATTGATTATTTTAGTTTACAGGTTGTATTGGGTTTTACTAGGCTTGAAAAGTTGCAAAATTAAGAAAAATTACAACTCTCAAGCTCAATTACAAAAAAAGTTGTAAATAATGAATATTAATTTGTTTAAACAATTTTCATAATTGTGGATTTTCATTTATTATTAGTATTGGGTTTTTATAGGTTTGAAAAGTTGCAAAATTAAATAAAAGTTACAACTCTCTAGCTCCTTTAGATAAAAAATTGCAAATAAACAATATTAATTTCTTTAAACAATTTTTATAATTGTAAATTTTCGTTTATTTTTAATATTAAGCTTCTGTAGACTTGAAAAGTTTCAAAATTAAGAGAAAGTTTCAATTCTCTCTCTCAATTAGATGAAAAGTTGAAAATAAATAATATTAATTTGTTTAAACAATTTTCATAAATGTCCATTTTTGTTAATTATTAGTATTGGGCTTTTATAAACTTAAAAAGTTGCAAAAATAAGAAAAAGTTACAACTCTCTAGCTCAATTAGATGAAAAATTGCAAATAAACAATGTTAATTTGTTTAAACAATATTTATAATTCTGGATTTTTGTTAATTGTTAATATTAAGCCTTTATAGATTCTCTAGCTCTATTAAATGAATAGTTGAAAATAAACAAAATTAATTTGTTTAAACAATTTTTATAATTTTATAGTTTCATATTTCACTAATATTAGGCTTTTATAGATTTGAAAAGTTGCAAAATTAAAGAAAAGTTACAACACTCTAGCTTTCTTTTCTGTATAATATTTACAATTTTGATATATTCTGTCATAATTATATTTATATTGTGATCAACTTACAATCCATTTTAACTATCTTGTTACTTGGAGGGCTATATAGCCCTAGGAACTTTATATATTAATAAATAATATATATTTTTATAATCATGTTAATTACTACTAATAATAATTTATATGATAAATGAAAACAATTTTATTTAATTAATGTATAAGAAAAAAAAAATTATTTTTGAGGGGTGTAAAAATATTTTTTTTACGTTCCATTGGGGGGGGGGGGGGGTTCATTTGCAACCAAATACAACATAGATGGAAGTGGGGATCAAAAACCTCGAAAATTAATGGACCGTTCCTCATGGACTTTCTTCTTCCCAATTCTTTCCTCAAATTTCAATTATTTTCTGTAATTTTCAATTAATTCTATATTTAATTTGAAAAATGTTTATCATTTTGCAACTATTTTCTCCAATTTTAAATTATTTTCATTATTTTACGATTTACTTTTTAAAAATTTTTGATTATTTCTATCCTTTTTCAATTATTTTCTCTTATTTTAAATTATTTTTATTATTATTCAATTTATTTTTACAAACTTTCATTTATTTTTATCCTTTTGTAATAATTTACTCTATTTTTAAATCATTCTTTTTTACTTGATCACCTAAATTTCCAATTATTTATTTCAAATTTCAATAGTGTTTTCTTATTTACTATTATTTTTATCATTTTTCAATTATTTTCAAAAATTTTTAATTCTATTTTATTACATTTGGAATAATTTTTAAATTTTTCAATTATTCTTCTCAAATTTTTATTTTTTTTATAATTTTGCAATTATTTTCTCCATTATTAAATCATTTTCATTGTTTTTAAATTAATTTCTTTAAATTTCAATTATTTTTTCAGTTCATCTTTAATTTGATGATTTTTCAATGATTTTTTCCTATTTTAAATTAATTTTATTATTTTTCATATTATTTTTTTAAACTTTCAATTATTTATCTCAAATTTCAATTATTTTCTTCAATTTTTAAATCATTTTGATTATTTTTCAATTTTTTCCCAAACTTTAATTAGTTTTCATTATTTGTCAATTAATTCCCTAAATCTTCAATTACTTATATCAAATATAAATTATTTCTTTCAATAAATTGGAAAAATGTCGCTGTTTAAAAATCTGAAGTCATTTTTTAAGAATTCAAAATGGCAGTTTTAGCATGACACGGACGATAATTTAAAAAAAGTTATTCAATTATTATATAAATTGTTATCGAGAAGTTTAGGGGCGCAAGATTATACCATAAACCATTTTTTTAGAAATTTCAATATTTCGAAATCCATAGCTCAGAACTGCTATTTGAAATATAAATATTAATACAATATTAATTCGAACTAAATTGTAGATAAATTTTTATCATACAGAATTTCCATTTAATCGAATATACATATAATTAAATTTTAGTTCATTCGTATTTTTATTTATAAAAATAATTATTTGAATGAATTCCATTTTTTGACTCTTTGTTAAAAGAAAAGCAAATACAATGTAGTCTTATTTTGCAGACATTTCACATGTAAGAAATTTATTTGAAGATAATTCAGAATTAGAGGAATAATTAATTCTTAGAAATTTAAGGTTATGTAATTTTCATTTAATAGAAATCCAATTTAATGAATTTGAAGTAAGCACAAATTCTAAAATTAATTATTTAGAATTTTCATTTCATAGAATTTCATGAGGTAAAATTTACTAGTAGCCGAAATTTCACATTTTCGAATTTTTTTCAATCGAATTTAAATGAATTCAAATTTTTACCTAATAGAATTTTTAGGTCACCGAATTCATATTTAATAGAATTTTAATTTAAAAGAATCTTAATTTAAACGAATTTTGATTTAGAAGAATTTTTATTTTACAGAATTTTTAAATGACAGAATAGTCATTTGACCGAATCTTCATTAACCGAAATCGTATTAGTACGAATTGATATTTGATAGAAAACTTAAAACGTAGAATGTTCATTTGTCAGAAATTGCAAATGGCCGAAGAAGCATCCGGTAGACATATTTTGGCGCGAATTTTGAAATTGACCAATCAGAAAATATGAAAAAAATTCCCATTGGTCAATTTCAAAATTCGCGCCAAAATATGTCTACCGGATGCTTCTTCGGCCATTTGCAATTTCTGACAAATGAACATTCTACGTTTTAAGTTTTCTATCAAATATCAATTCGTACTAATACGATTTCGGATAAATGAAGATTCGGTCAAATGAATATTCTGTCATTTAAAAATTCGATTAACTTAAAATTCTGTATAATGAAAATTCTTCTAAATTAAAATTCGTTTAAATTGAAATTATTTTAAATGAAAATTCTGTTAAATATGAGTTTTGAATTCGATTGAAAAAAAATTCGAAAATGTGAAATTTCGGCTACAAGAAAATTCTACCTCATGGAATTCTATGAAATGAAAATTCTAAATAATTAATTTTAGAACTTAATCATACGACCCTGCATTTTTAGTTTTCTGATAAATGTCAATTCGTACGGAAAATGAAGATTCTATCAAATGAATATTCTTCAGGCCCGGATTGGCCATTCAGGATACCGGGAAAAATCCCGGTGGGCCGCCGCCAGGCGGGCCGGTATTTTTGTAGGTCTAATTAATAATTTAATTTATGTAATTAAATTGCATTTAACTTTCAATTACTCTTTTCTATTTTCAATTAATTTTACAACATTCAATCATTTTCGGCTTCTTTCTATGTTCTTTTCAATCACAGAAATTGTAGAATTTCAATTAAATTGTTCAATTCTACAACTATTTTTTACAATTCTTATTTATTATTATCTTCAACTTTCAATTCCATTCTTCAATTTTCAATTTCATTCTTCAGTTTTCAATTATTATTTTTTTCTATATTCAAGAATTCTAGACTTTTTCAATTACTTCTTTCAATTTTTAATTACATTTTTTAAATTTCCATTACATTCCTCAATTTTCAATTATCTCCTTCAATTTTTTCAATCCTCAATAATTCTCAAAAAATTTTATAACTAATCTTTAACTTTTTAAATTATTTTGTTCTCTTGACCATTATTTCTTAGTGCTTTACGATATCAAGACGATATCATATTTGAGCAATATTGATATTGATCTCAAAATCTCTTGACCATCCAAAAATGTTCTCGAGTTGATAATATCGACCTAAAATAACTAAAAAATGACGAAAATAATTGACAAATGAAAAAATTGGAATAATGACAAGATTAATAAATCGACAATTGACAAAAATAATTTAAAAAATTAAAGAACAAATATAATATTTTAAAAAAACAATTGGAAATTAAAAAAGGAAAAAAATTACAGAAATAATAATAATTGAAAAAAATTTTAATTTTAAAAAATTGACCTGGATTGAAATTTGAAGAAATAATCACAAATTGATAAGAAGAAAATAATATTAAAAATTGCCAAAATAATTAAAAAATGAAGAAAATAATTGTGAATTAGACAGAAAAATTGAGGAATTAAGGAGTTGAATTGAGATTTCAAAAAAATTATTGATAATAAATAATTTACAATTTACTATATCAATAAATAAATAAATAGTATAAAAGAGTGAAAAAGCCCAGGATTGGTGAATATTTAAGAAAATAATTGACAATTAAAAACTGAAGAAAACTGTAGGAATAATTATAACAAATAATTGGAAATTGAATGGGATTTCAAAAAGTTAAAGTTGGTTGAAAATCGAAGAAAATAATTTCAAATTAGAAGAAATAGTTGAAAAATGAAGAAAAAAATTCAAAATTAAAGAAAATAATAATTGTGAATTTAAGAGGATAGTTGAAAAATTGAATTGAAAGTTCAAGAAAAATATTGTTAATTGAAAAAATCATCGAAAAAAGCCGAGAATTATTAAATATTGAATAAAATAATTGCCAGTTGGAAAAAATTCTAAACATGGCAAGATTATTAAATTAAAAACTGACAGAAATAATTTTAAACAGAAAAAGATAAACATGAAATTAAAAAAAAACTAAAAAAGAAAGAAAATGATAGGAATAGTTCTAGAAACAATTGAAAGTTTAATTGCTTTTTGAAAAATTAAACTTTATTAAAATTTGAAGAAAATACTTTCAAATTGAGAGAATAATTGAAAATGAAAAAAAGTATCAATAAAAGACAAGAATTGTGATTGGATACAAATAATTAAAGAATTAAAGAACTGAATTGAAATTTCAAGAAAATGATTAATAATTGAATAATATGAAAGAAAATAATTGAAAAAAGACGAAAATAAAGGACAATTGCAAAAAATTCGAAAAATTGCAACATTAAAAAGTTTACATTTCAACAGAATTATCTTAAAAGTTAAGAATGTAAATTAAAATTTAGAACAGAAATAACTAAGAATAAAAATTGAAAGAAAATTACTGTAGTAATTGTAGAAAATAATTGTAAACTTAATTGGATTATAAAAAATTGAACTGGATTGAAGTTCTTGGAAAATAATTGCCTATTGAAGGAAACAAGTGAAAATTGAAAAAATAATTGAAAAAAAATCGAGAATTATTGAATATTGACTGAAATAATTAAAAATTCAAGTAAATAATTGAAAACTGAAAAATAATTGAAAAAATGAGAATATTTGAAAACTGAAAAAGTAATTGAAAACTGAAAAAAAATAATTGAAAAACCGACAATATTTGAAAATCGAAGAAAATAATTGAAAACTGAAAAAATAATTGAAAAAACGAGAATATTTGAAAACTGAAAAGAATAATTGAAAAAAACCGAAAATATTTGAAAATTGAAGAAAATAGTTGAAAACTGGAAAAACAATTGAAAAAATGAGAATTATTGAATATTGAAGAAAACAATTGAAAATTGATAAAAATATTGAAAGAAGCCGAAAATTATTGAATATTAAAGAGAATATTTGAAAATTAAAAAACATGATTAAAAATTAATTAAAATAATTGTGAATAGAAGATAATAATTGAGATTTGAAGAAAATAATTGTAAATTAAAGAAAGTAATTGGGTATTCAAATATTGAAAAAATGATTTTCAGGTGAATGAAAGCCGACTTTTTTTATGCTAAAGGGGGCAAAGTAGATAGAAATTCATTCTGAGCGATTTTTAAAGCCGGGGAATTCGCTAAAAAACTTTTTATTATATTTATTTAATAAAAATTGTCCATTTCTTGATTGAAGATCAGGGAATGATTTTAAAGGGTTGTTTTTGATGCTGAAGGGGTTAAGGTAGATAGGAATACATTCAGAGCAGTTTTTAAAGCCAGGAAATTCTCTCAAAATTTTTTTATTATATTTGTTTAATAGAAGTTGTCCATTTTTTGTCCTTTAAAATTGGTTAAAACCAGATTGAGGTGTTCATTAAACTAAGAAATTACTGCTGCTTTCGTACAAATGGCAGTAGAGAATGCTACTGTTCAAGAAATTCCAAATAATTAAATTATTGATAAGTTTAAATAAAATAATTTAATAATTTAATATTTTTATATTTTAGTTTTAAATGTTAATAAAAATTTCCAATTATATAGAAAGGGGCCGCTTTGAATATCTTTCCCGGGCCGCTTTTAATTCCCAATTCGGCCCTGATATTCTTGTATTTAAAAATTCGGTTAACCTAAAATTCTGTGACATAAAAATTCTTCTAAATTAAAATATTCGTTTAAATTGGAATTCTTTCAAATGAAAAGTTGGTTAAAAGGATTTCTGTAAAATGAAAATTCCGTTAAATGTGAATTCGGTGACCTAAAAATTCTGTTAGGTCAAAATTCGGATTAATTTATGTTCGATTGAAAACATATATTCGAAAATGTGAAATTTCGACTAAAAGAAGATTCTTCTTAAGATTATTTCTGCTTAAAAGCAAAAATTCATGCTTGCAGGCATGTTTCTTGTTCTTTGGAGTCGCAAGAATTTCCGATGACATTTTATTTGCAGAAATGGCACCTGCTGTGGGTATTGCCATTTCCCATGGACCCGTGGTCGTTACCGATCTCTGATTCAGTGCAACCAAGTAATATTCACAACCACAATCACGCCTCATATATATACGTGTGATAGGTGGTTACAGCGTGATTGACTAATGACATTTGAACACATGGAGCAAACCAGGATGACTGTCTTCTCCATTATGACCACAAATGATTCATCATTTTGTACACGTGCTGACGTTCAATTTCAATCAAATATAAAGGCTTTTGCAATTTTCTTCTTGAAATAGATTTTTTGAATTATGTTTATGAAATTCTGAAACGTAGTTCTTATAGAAATTTCTATTCATGTGAATTAAAAATGTTGCTCAAACTTTTTTCAATATATACCCCTATTACTATTTTTTAAATTAGGCAATATTTACAGGTCCACCAGAGGCAGAATTTTTTTTATATTATAGATGGTTCTTGTTTGAATTAGTTAAAAGTATCTAATTTGAAAACAAAAAGGCAGACACTAATTGAAATAGTTATGTTTTTACTAATTATTTAGTAAAAATGGTTATTAGTTAAATTCATTTTTAGGTTATGTCAAAATAACTACATTGAAAATTCACATATCTAAAATCTCGCTTATTTCAAGTCGCATTTATTTTAACAATTCGAAGTCTCACCTATTTTAACTTGGCACCCAATCAAAACTAACATTTTCATAGGTTCCTGCGAATTGGACCAGCCAATCAGAAAAGTTCTCTATAACTACTTGAAAGTTAAAATAAGTGCGACTTTTCTCATAGATTTGCGTGAACCAAGTTAAAATAAATGAAGCTTTAGATACTTTAGTGAAATCCTATTCAATTCAATTAGTCAAATTTTAACTATTTATTAGTTCACTTTTTTACTAACAATTAGTTATTTTTCACTAATTGCTGATATAAAAAGTCAGCCACGATTTTACTAATAATTAGTTATTTTTAATTAATTCAGGTTTAGAGAAAATATATTCTTGTTTAAACGATTATTAAAATAACTAGATTATTCAACTCGCGCAAGCGCGCTATAAGTTTCTAAAACTTGTGTTATCCACAATTATAAATATTTCAAATATAATATGTATACAAAAAAAAAACTAGTTTTATTTATTTTATATAGGATAATATTTTTTAATTTAAAAAAAATTCAAGAAAACAATTAGAATTAAAAAAAATTATTTCAAATTAATTGAAAAATAATTAGGGCAATTAAAAATTCGGGAAAATAAATAAAAGATCATAGAATGGTTTAAAATTGACGAAAACAGTTGAAATTTGAGAAAAATACTTAAAATCAGTAGAAAGTAATTGAAAAACTCAAAAAAAAAAAAAAAAATGAAAGAAAATAGATTGAAATTTAGGAAAAAAATGAAAAAAATTATTGTAGGAAAAAAAAAATTAAAAACTGGTAAACTGAAGAAAATAATAAAAATTTTATTCAAATATGTAATTGGAAATTTATAAAATTAATGAAAAAATAATACAAAATTGAAGAAAATAGTTGAAAAATGATAAAAATAATTTTAAATTTGCAAAAATTAAATGAAATTTTAGAGAAATCATTCAAAAAGTTACAGAATGTGTATTTTAAATAAATGATAGTAATTGGGAAATAATTATAGACATTTTTAATTGAAGAAAATAATTTGTTTAAATCATCTATATAATTATATATATATAATTATAATATATAATTATATAGATATAATTGAAAATTGAATGAAAAACTGAATTCTAAGATAAATAATTAAAAATGTTGAGAATCATGAAAAAGAATTAAAAAAATAAGGTAGAAACAATTGGATAAAATAATTGGAAAATAGAGGAAATAATTAGAATTTGAGAGTAATAATTTGAAAAATATCAGAATATTTTTGAAATAAAAGAAAATAATTGAAAAATTATTTTAAAAATTGATAAATGAAGACAATAATCTAAATTTGAGGGAATGATTAAAAATTTTAAAAATTAATTGAAAAATAATAATTAAACTGATCGAAAAAAAAGGATAAACTATTATAAAATGATAAAAATAAATAAAATTTGAAAAAATTAATTGAAAATTGAGAAAAATAATTGAACATTTTGGAAATTAGTTCAAAAATAATAAAAATGATTAAAAGTTAACGAAAATAATTGCAAAATTATCCAAATACTGATAATAAGAAAAAAAGGATTGAAATTGGCGATAAATACCTAACTGAAAAATACAATTAACATGTGAAGAAAATAAATAAAATTTAAATAGAAATTGAAGCAACAAAACAGTGTTTTAATATTGAAAAATATTTAAAAATTATTATAGAAGAGAATAATTGTAATTATTAAAAAGGATAATTAAATTTGCACTAAAAATTCGATGCAGAAGAAATAAATTGTAATTTGATGACAATTATTATTTGAAAAATAATTACAGTTTGTAAAAAAAAGTGAAAAGTTATGAAAGAATTTAAAAATAAGTACAATAATTAATAAATAATGAAATTGATTTAATGTTGGAGGAAGTAATTAATACTGCAAAAGTAATTGAAAATTGCGAAAAGTAAATTGCAAAATAATTAAAATAATTAAAAATTAAAGAAAATTGTTGTAATTAATAATAATCAAAATCATAATAGAAGTAAGCTATTAAAAATTGATAACATTTTTTAATTATTTTAAATTTAGTATATTTAAAGCGTGCATTAACTGACTTTTTAATTGATGCAAGTTGAAATTAATTGGAGTTTGAAGACATTAAAATTTTTAGAAAAAAACTTGACAATTAAAAATTGTTTGTACCAATTGTTGAAATAATTGCAAATGATTATTGTGATCAACTTAACATGGAGACTTGTTAAATTATAAAAATAACAAGTAGAAAAATTAAAAAAAAACTATAACTTTCTAGGATGAATTGAATAATTGTTATAAATAATAATTCTAAATTAATTGAATGAATGCAAATACGTTTAATTATTAGTATAAATATTGATAACTTGTCAAATTACAACAATTTTAGTGAATAACCTGAAATAAATTGTAAATAAGTGGTTTTAAAAATTGTTTATATTTTTTTGCATTCATCTGCAGGTTTTTTACAATTGCATAAAAAATAGTTAATTTTCACAAGTTTTTAAAAAAATCATGGAACACTATTTTTTAAACAGTTTTCAAAAACTCGAACAAGGTATTTAAATTTCTCCATTTCTAAACTAATTTACTAAATTTCCAATTATTTATTTCAAATTTCAATTATTTTTTTAGTTTATTAATACTTTTATCCCTTTGCAATTATTTTCTGCAATTTTAAAATGTTTTCATTATTTTTCGATTAATTTTCTAAACTTTCAATTATTTGTATTTTTCCCAAATTTTAATAATTTTTTTTTAATATTTAATTAATTTCCTCGAATTTTAATTATTTTGATCATTTTGCAATTATTTTTTCCTTTCAATTAATTTCTAAATTTTTTAGTTATTTATAGCTCAATTTCCTATTATTTTTTCAATTTGCATTCTTTTTTCATCATTTTGCAATATTGTCAACAATTTTCAATTTTTTAAAAAATAATTTAATTTCAAATAACTAATTCAATTAGTAAAACAATAATTGCTTTTTTTTACTTCCTCATGAAGGAAGCTTTGTATTCCTTCTTTACAAATTTTTTAAAATGCTTCAAATTAACTTTTTTCTATTTAGATGTTAATCCTAAGACTCCTTCACATACAATAATTAATAAATAAATTATAATGAAATATTTTTTATTAATTATTATATTAAATAATTATCTAAAATTTTAGAACAACCTCAAAAAATCAACATAATAAATCTGTTTCAATATATAAAGGCTATGTGTGAAAATTCGATATAACGTAATATTTTATAAACAAAAATTGTAATATAATATTTATAAAGATAAAAGATAAGAAAAATAAAAAAAAATCTGCGACAACCTCTTTGTATTGACTCTGGTCATAAAACAAATAAACTAATAATAATTATATAAAATTCTTAATAAACATTTAGGGTTTTTATTATTATTTTATTAAATTATTAATTAATAATTTATTATAATCGAATAATTTATTTATTAAAATAATAAGTAAACTCAAATTATTATTCATTATGTGAAATTTATAAATCGTTTTGTGAAATTTACAAATCGTTTTGTGAAATTTACAAATCGTTTTGTGAAATTTACAAATCGCTTTGTGAAATGCACAAAACAGTTTGTTAAATTTACAAAACAGTTTATTGAATTTACTAACGATTTTGTGGAATGCACAAATCATTTTGTGAAATTTACCAATCATTTTGTTGGAAAATTGAGAACATTTGTCTAATTTTTTTCTTATACCACTCTAATATAAAATTTGTCTCCATTTAAGGATAAAAATCCATTTTTTTTTTCTGTCCCAGAACAATAAATCTTGTCATATTCTAGCGACAATTATTAAAAAAAAGTCTACCATTGTGTTTCTTGTCTAAAAAGAGACTTCTTTCTTATTTCTAAAGATTTCATCTTTTTTTGAAAGTTATTATGCACTTTTATACGCGAGAGTATAGAAAGAAGAATGATTCATTTGTTTGAAGAGGTCATTCCATCATTTTTCCGTTTCTCCGTGAAATATAATAATATAGGAGAGCTGGTCATTAAACCGCCGGACACTTGACGAATAACGCCTTTGGGCCAACGACCAGTCGTTTCCTTCCGAGATAAAGTGCGTTTGGTCAGTTGATATCTCTCGATGAATTCATCCTCCACAGAAGAGTGGGTTGCTTTTTCTCAACATCGGAAATTTCTCCAGAAACTCATTCAGTATCGATTTCAGCTTCAACGTCGTTCTTATCGCAGTAATTAGTTCCAAAACCAAATATATCGATATTTTAAAAACATTTTTTTACAATTTGTATAATCTAACTGAAATTTTATTCAACCAGATTTCATAATATGTTAGAAATAAATTTTTTAGATTGAAACTATTTTTCTTGACTTGTAGGATAAATGACAATTTTCGACACTGGTGGAAAAAATGAAGATTTTTAACAGTAGTGCGAAAAAAGGCCATTTTCTACACTAGTGCAAAAAATGACCATTTTTATCATAGATGCGAAAAAATTACCATTTTCTGCACTATAGTGACGTTTTGCAAAATCTGTTTTACAAATATTTGTAAATTTTTCTACCGAGAAAACTAAACATTACTTCTATTCTATTAATTTAATAATATGTCAAAAGTGTATTATTTGCTTTATGATGCTTTTATTGGTAAAAATTCTTGAGAGACGTTGATAAAATCCTTTTAGAAAAATTCTGCAAAGCCATTTAATTTATAGTGCATGCCAGACGCGTGTCAACGACTTGAAGAGTTTTTTTATTCGAGCGACGGTTCATAACTTCCGTTGGGAAGTCGATTTTGCTTGAGTCAAGGTCGACAGCAAAAGATTCTTTCAGAAGTGCAAAGACTGAATATAAAAAGAGGCGTTTGCACTCTGTCCTGAACTTTCTTTGTTCCTGATGTGAAACTCTTTCAAGATATATATATATATGAATCGAAGTATATTAGATAAAAGTATGTCTTCGTGCTCGTTGCTAATTTAACTATCAACTGTCGTTTACAATTATCAAACGAATCACTTTATGTAGACGATTTAGTGCTGAAGGATTTCCATAATCGGCACGTTTTCTGCTATCAATACAAAGAGCAAAGTTTCTTTCTTTTCTTTAAAAAAAAAAATTATATATATATTTTATATATATATACATATATAACATTATACATTATAGCATTCTGCGTCAAAGGAAGACACGCTCTGCCCAAAAATGATTTTAACGGAAGAGGTTCTACTGGCAGCTGAAAATTTAGCTTATTAAGTCTACATTGAAGTGCAAAGTGGCACCTTTCAAAATTCAAAATGGCGGATCCAATATGGTGGGTAATTTTTTAAAAAAGCCAAAAAATAATTTACTTTTAAATTAATTAAATTTTAGAATTTCCGTGAAACATGTTAATCGGGAGTTTTTTGAATTGGTAACTTTGAATTTGACATCAAATTTTTAAAATTCAAAATGTCGGAACTAATATGGCGGAAGAATTATAAAATTTTCAAAAAGCGAGCGAATATGCTTAACACTCGTTACTCGGGGGTTTTGAAGGTCGCAAATTAAGAACATACCATTCAATATTATAAATTCAAGATGGCGAATTTTTTCCAGATTATAACAAGGGTAAACTACCCTTAAAAATCAACCCGCACTAAAAAAATCGAAAAAAAATTTGTAAAAAATTATCAATTTCCACAAAAAAATTTTGGTAACATTCTATATTGAAGGAAGTGACTTAAGAAGATGTCCGTTAATTTTTCCAGATGTTAACAAGGGTAAACTACCTTTAATAATCACCTATTTCTAAAGTAATCAAAAATAATTTCCAAAACAATTATTATCAATTTTCACAAAAAAATTTTGTTTACGTTCTGTATCAGAAAAAGGTCTTTGGGAGGATGCCCCCTAATTTTTTCAGACCTTACCAAGAGTAAACTGTCCTTAAAAGTCACCCCTTATAAGAATAAACAAAAATAATTAAAAAAGAAAATATCAATTTCCACAGAACTTTTTCGGTAATGTTCTATATCGAGAGCATATTCTTGGGAGGATACCCCTAATTTTTATAGATGCTAACAAGAATTAACTACCCTTAAAAGTCCTCCTTCACTAAGAAATCGATAATCAATAATAATCAAAAATAAGTTTGAAAAAAATTATTAATTTCCACAAAAATATTTTGATCATGTTATAAACCAAAAAAATTTACGTGGGAAGACACCCTGCAATTAATTAACACAGAAACAAGGGTAAACTACCCTTAAAAGTCACTCCTAAGAAAAATAATAAGAAATAAATTTGAGAAAAATTGTTAGTTTTTACAAAAATATTTTAATGAAGGATGTTACTTAAGAAGTTCTCCCTTAATTCTTTCAGATGAGAACAAGGGTAAGGTAACCCCCAAAAGTCACCCTTTACTTAAAGTAATCGAAAAAAAATTTGAAGAAAATGATCAATTTCAACAAAAAATTTTAGTAAAGTTCTGTATTACAGAAATCTACTTAAGAAGATGAGCCCTAATTATTTCAGATTATAACAAGGGTAAATTACCCTCTAAAGTTACCTCTTACTAAGAAAATTCAAAAATAATTTAAAAAAAAATGGACAATTTCCACAAAAAATTTTGTTAATGTTCTATATTGAAGGAAGTTACTTAAGAAGTTCTCCCTTAGTTCTTTTATATGATAAAAAGGGTAAGCTACCCTCAAAAGTCACCCCTTACTTAAAATAATCAAAAAAAATTTTTAAAAAATTATTAATTTCTACAAAAATTTTTTAGTAAAGTTCTATATTAAAGAAATCTACTTAAGAAGATAACCCCCAATTATTTCAGATTATAACATGGATAAACTACCCTCAAAAGTCACCCCTTACTAAAAAAATCAAAAATAATTTTTTAAAAAATGGGCAATTTTCACAAAAAATTTTCTTAACGTTCTGTGTTGAAGGAAGTTACTTAAAAAGATTCTTCTTAATTCCACATGACAACAGGAGTAAACTACCCTCAAAAGTCACCCTCTACTTAAAGTAATCGAAAAAAAATTTGAAGAAAATGATCAATTTCAACAAAAATTTTTAGTAAAGTTCTATATTAAAGAAATCTACTAAAGAAGATGACCCCTAATTATTTCAGATAATAACAAGGGTAAACTGCCCTCTAAAGTCACCCCTTACTAAGAAAAATCAAAAATAATTTTAAAAAAATTGGACAATTTCCACAAAAAATTTTGTTAATGTTCTATATTGAAGGAAGTTACTTAAGAAGTTCTCCCTTAGTTCTTTTAGATGATAACAAGGGTAAGCTACCCTCAAAAGTCACCCCTTACTAAAAAAATCAAAAATAATTTTTTAAAAAATGGGCAATTTTCACAAAAAAATTTTCTTAACGTTCTGTGTTGAAGGAAGTTACTTAAAAAGATGCTCTTTAATTCCACATGACAACAGGAGTAAACTACCCTCAAAAGTCACCCTTTACTTAAAGTAATCGAAAAAAAATTTGAAGAAAATGATCAATTTCAACAAAAATTTTTAGTAAAGTTCTATATTAAAGAAATCTACTTAATAAGATGACCCCTAATTATTTCAGATTATAACAAGGATAAACTGCCCTCTAAAGTCACCCCTTACTAAGAAAAATCAAAAATAATTTTTAAAAAATTGGACAATTTCCACAAAAAATTTTGTTAATGTTCTATATTGAAGGAAGTTACTTAAGAAGTTCTCCCTTAGTTCTTTTAGATGATAACAAGGGTAAGCTACCCTCAAAAGTCGCCCTTTACTTAAAGTAATCGAAAAAAAATTTGAAGAAAATGATCAATTTCAACAAAAATTTATGGTAAAGTTCTATATTAAAGAAATCTACTTAATAAAATGACCCCTAATTATTTCAGATTATAACAAGGGTAAACTACCCTCAAAAGTCACCCCTTACTAAAAAAATCAAAAATAATTTTTTAAAAAATAGGCAATTTTCACAAAAAATTTTGTTAACGTTCTATATTGAAGGATGTTACTTAAGAAGTTCTCCCTTAATTCTTTAAGATGAGAACAAGGGTAAGGTAACCCTCAAAAGTCACCCCTTACTAAAAAAATCAAAAATAATTTTTTAAAAAATGGGCAATTTCCACAAAAAATTTTGTTAATGTTCTATATTGAAGGAAGTTACTTAAGAAGTTCTCCCTTAGTTCTTTTAGATGATAAAAAGGGTAGGCTACCCTCAAAAGTCACACCTTACTTAAAATAATCGAAAAAAAATTTGAAAAAAATTATTAATTTCTACAAAAATTTTTTAGTAAAGTTCTATATTAAAGAAATCTACTTAAGAAGATGACCCCTAATTATTTTAGATTATAACAAGGATAAACTACCCTCAAAAGTCACCCCTTACTAAAAAAATCAAAAATAATTTTTTAAAAAATGGGCAATTTTCACAAAAATATTTGTTAACGTTCTATATTGAAGGATGTTACTTAAGAAGTTCTCCCTTAATTCTTTCAGATGAGAACAAGGGTAAGGTAACCCTCAAAAGTCACCCCTTACTAAAAAAATCAAAAATAATTTTTTAAAAAATGGGCAATTTCCACAAAAAATTTTGTTAATGTTCTATATTGAAGGAGGTTACTTAAAAAGATGCTCGTTAATTCTTTCACATGATAACAGGAGTAAACTACCCTCAAAAGTCGACCCTTACTAAAATAATCGAAAAAAACTTTAAAAAAATTATCAATTTCGACAAAAATATTTTGGTAACATTCTTTATTCAGTTACTTAAAATGATTCCCCCTGATTATTCCAGATGATTACAAGGGTGAACTACCCTTAAAAGTCACCCATTACTAAAATAATGGAAAATAATTTTGAAAAAAATGATCTATTTCTTCAAAAAAAATTTTGTACATTCTAAAACGAAATTATTATCTGGAGAAATTATAGACTGCATCCTCTAAAGGAACTTCTTTCGTTTTAGAACGTTAACAAACATTTTTTCTGAAAATTGTTTATTTCTTTTAAATTATGTTCGTTAATTTTATTAAAGGGTAACTTTGAAGGGTAGTTTACCCTTTTTATTAGCTGGAAAAATTAGTGGGTATCCTCTAAAGTATTTTTCTGTGTTGTATCAAATTAATATTTATTCAACTTTAAATTAATTGAAGGTAACATAAATTAAAATTGTTAAAGTATTGCCATCAAGCGGGATTAGTTTCCAATTAAAAACGCCTTTTTCGTCAAGTCTTCATTAAAATTTAGAATTTAATTTTAAAAAATTTGTTGGCTATTTTGTTACGTTGTGGACATCAGTTTAAAAATTTCCTTCAAGTTATCGACAAAATTTTTTTTTTTGGACTCACAACTAAACAAAATTTTGTTTTGTTTACAAAATTATAAAAACTCAAAATGAATTGAAAATTTACCCCTCGATTTGGGTATGTTTCCAATGCAAAGTTTGTTTATTTATAAAAAATAAGCCTAAAAGACGGAAATTTTTAATGAAATTTATTATATTTAGTAAAACTTTGGTTTTTAATTTAATATCAAATAAAAAAAAATAGGCTTTTTAAATTATTTTAAACAATAAAACTTTTAAAATAATATTGTAAAACACATATAAATATTAATGAAAGTTACTTTTTTAAGGTTATGTTGCACTTTTTTAAAAGTTTTGCAGATATTTTCAGTATTTTCAGGAATGGGAAAATCTATCAAATACGTGTATGGGGATTTATTATGATTTATGGTTGGGGAAAATTAATGAGTGTGACATTTAGAATTAGATGACCGCAGGGGCATAAATTTGCATCTCTTGAATATATACATATATGTATGTATACATATATATGTAACCCACGTTTGGGTTGACTGCGTCAGTTGTAATAGAGATGTACATTGAAATGAATGAAATACAGTGAAGCAGAGAGATAGTCAGACACTGATACCTCTTAACTGAATGACTAACGCAGATTTTACTCAATTAGCTCATTCTTTCCCAATTTCATAATTAGGATATAAAAACTCACTCACACTGTGTCCACTTACTATTATTATTCAAAATAATATTCTGAATGTATTTAGAATTATGATTAAAATTTAATTTAAAACAAAATTTCAAATGTGTACTATATATATAGAAAAAGTGCTTTGTTTCTTAATTTAGAATATTTTATCCCAAGGGACTATGGTTAAAAAATAAAAATTTGAAGAAGTTATAGAAGAAAAAAGAATTTTAAATGTCAAAAAAACTGAAAAATCGTGAACTAATGTACGAATTTTCGGTGAATTGTATACTTTACACAAGATAAGTGAGTCGTTTTGAGACGAGGAATATAATTTTTTTTATTTATTAAGTTGCATTTTTAGCATGAAAAATATTTTTGGAAAAAATGATTTTTTTTATATGAAAAAAGGTGATTAAAAAAATTTTATTATGTATTTTCAAAAATCCACGTGTCTAAGTTTAGATATTTATGAGCTTAATAAGCCATCCAAATTTCATTCAAATCGGTTAAAATGTTCTCGAGATATCCATATTTTGAAAAATTTGCTACACACATACACACACACATGACACACATATTCGGTCATTTATTCAAGAATGGAAATGTACGCATTTTATATAAAAATGAATCGATTGAACCAAATTATTCGGAAAATCTTGAAGAAAATAATTTGAAAGTTTAAAGAAAATTATCGAATTTTCAGAAAAAATTTGAAAAAATCCAGGATATAGATAAAAATTAAAGAAAATAATTGACCAATGACGTATATTTGATAATTAAAACTCATAATTTAATAAAAAAATATAGATTTTTTACATTGAGAAATTTTTTTTAATTTTTCGCTCGGTTCTCTAAAAAGTTTCTGAATCTCAAAAATCTTACATTTTTATCCAGTTATGAGTTTCAATGGTTTTTATTTTGTTTTGAATTCGTCACATTTTATGTCAATGTAATTATAATTGTATTAAGAAAGTAATTGAATCATGACGAAAAAAAAAATAAAGTCGATTTATAAATAAGCAATAAAATTTAACATTGACAAAAAAATTTGAAAGATAATAATTGAAAACTGAATAACAATATTTCAAAAATTGAAGAATATTGAAATTTGAGAAATTAAATTAAAATTGAAGAAGACTATTGAAAATTGACGAAAATAATTGAAAGATTGAACAACATTATTGGAGATCGAAAAAAATAATTGAAATTTGAGGAAAATCATTGAAAATTGAAAAACATCATTGAAAAATACAATTCACTTTTCATGGAAAGAAATAAGAATTTAATAGAATAATTGAAACAAAAAATACAATTTTAAAAAGGAAAAATAATGAAGTAGTTATAGATGACAATAATTAAAAAATGAAGTTAAATAAAAAAAGAGAAGAATAATTGAAAAATATGGAAAAAATACAATTTAAAAATAAAAAATGAATATAGATGACAAAATAATGAAAACTATATGTGAAATTTATATACCAGTAAATATAAATTGAGAAAGTGAAATGGAAAAATACATTTTTAATGACGAAAAACTAAATAAAGAATAATAATTGGGTATCCAAGAAATTATTTGTAAAATTGAGTAATATAATTACAATTGAAAGAAAATAATTTTACATTTAATAAAATAATTAAAAAATGAAGAATATAATTAAAATACCTGGAAAGTATTTTAAAATTTAGAAATTTGTAATTAAAAAATAATAAAAGTAATTAATATCTGAAGAAAATAATTAAAAAATTATAATAATTGAAAATTTAAAAAACAGTTGAGGCCATTGTAGAAAAGAAGAATTTTTTTTAACAAAATTATATTAATTTATATAATTCTTAATTTTTATATAATTCTAAATTCTAAATTCTAAATTTATATATTTATAGTGACATCTGTGTCTGCAACCATGAAAGCCAAGAACAAAAATCTCGATTTAGAATAATCAGTTTCCTACCTTATCGATCTTTTAAATTATTGATCATTTGAATATATATTTTAGCTTACGTATAAAATTGTTTCTATAAGTGTAAAAACATTAAAAAAATTTTATTATTTTACGAACAATTTTCAATTATTGTAAACTGTATAAAATCAATAAAAATATCTTACTCATTTAAGAAAAATTATATACTTATCAGTAAATTGTGATTTTTAAAAAAATGTTTTAAAAATCTGTAAATATAATATTTGTGCTCTCTGACATTATGAAACATTCTTTTTTTATAATAGATAACGATGTTAGTTTTTCTGATTGCAGAGAAAACATAAAGGGGAAAAAGTGATATTGACGTATCAAAATGCATATGATTCAGACAGACGCTATATACCGGAAGCTTTAGATTGTTTCGAGGGGTGGTGACCTGATGATTCGCGTATATCCTGATCAGAAGGGGTCAGTTGCCTTTTCCTAAACGAACAAAAATTCTCACATTTTTCTAATTGAATGTTTATTTTCGTTTTTTACGTATATTACTTATATTATTTCTGCACGATTACGATAAATATTGAAATTTAATTGTATTTGTCAAACGTTACAGATTATAGTACAGTTTTTTTTACATGGTGAAAAAAATCCCCCCTCCATCCGGAAAAAATTTTTAGCTATGAGTAAATACGAAGAGAAAAAATTTGACCCCCCCCCCCACACTGAAAAAAATTTCTCGGTACGTGCCTGATTTGCAGGATTTTTTAAAAATGAATATTCCTTATTGTTGAATGAATCATTTTGAATTTTTATCAATGAATACTTCTGAATACTTTCGAATAATTTTCTTACACAATACCTTTTTTTATGGTGGAGGGTAAGACAGGGGCGGATCCATGGGCGCTGACCCCAAGAAAGAGATAGCAATATATTGTTGTCTCTCTTTTCTCACATAAAACTTCCACCAAGAAAAATTTTTGGGTACGCCCCTGGGCGGATCCAGAATATGTTTTTGGAGTGGGTCATAAATGAGATAGAAAGAGATAGCACTATAGTTGTCTCTAGTGCTGTCTCTTTCTCTCTTATATAAATATAAGGCAGAAGGGGGTGGTCATGATCTGCGCAAATTACCTCCTTGGATCCACCATTTTTAGTAGATAGCAGCACCACAGGTTGCAGTTCAGACAGAGCTATAAGGGCGCAATTACATGTCTGCGTCGAACGCTGCGTTTTTGCGTTGAATAGTAAGAGAGAGAAAGACAGAAATATAGTCACATCTTTCTCCCTCTCACCATTCAACGCAAAAACGCAACGTTCGACGCAGACATGTAATTGCGCCCTTAGTCATTTAAAAATGCTGATACAGTACGCTTCCATTTAATTGACCTCCATTCTAAATGAACTTTCATTTTATTTGAACTTTTTTGTACATTTTAAATGAACAAAATTATCCCTACCACTCATGTGCACGTAAGGGGAAATGTTACATTTCTCCTCACGTGCAGAGTGTTTTTGGTATTTGCGTAAAGAGTGGGAAAGGTCAATTAAAATGTTTCATCCTGTCCCGACGAGGTCAATTAAATGGAAGCGTAATGTATCTCATACAGTTTTCTAAATAATATCAATCTGTTTTAACATAATTATTCGTTTATGTCAGATTTTGACATTTTTAGGTTATGTAAAAAAAATTTAAACTTATTTTCAATATTTAAGAACTATACAAAAGGAGAGAAACAAATTTCTACGCTGACTGTCAAATTTTCGGTCTGACCGGAGTCTGTCTTTTTCCAATTCATGCGACATTACATGCGTTGAAAGGAGACAGAAGACACAGGATAATCAGTAGAAATAATCCAGCGATCCACCATCAGGGTGAAGTCCAAAATTGCGTTTTGTAACTAGACCATGAGTGCAAAAGAGATGCAGATATAGCCTAAAGCACAACGAATCGTAATCGCTAATCCTTAATCGTAATAATGAGAGAAAGCAGGACAGAGATATATGTCTGTCCTACTTCCTCTCATTCTTACGATTAAGGATTAGCGATTACGATTCATTGTGCGTTAGGCTTATACTGTTCTCACTTTCGCATTCATGGTCTAGTTACAAAATGGACGTTAAAATGCAATCATGGGAATTTACCCTCAAGGTAAAATCCCATGTGAGCAGAAAGCGCAAAACCGAAAGCAAAAAATCATGAGAGTGAGAGAGACAATGGTATCTACCTATCTCTCTCACTCTCATGATTTCTGCTTTCGGTTTTGCGATTTCTGCTCACATGGGATTTTACCCTCATGGTTGCGTACGCAATAAACTACGTAAGTAGGTAAACAAAGTTTTCTACGTAATCAAAATTCATTAAATATATTTCGTTTTGTCTTTAAATTATGTAAACAATTAAAATTGTTATCTAACTTTTAGAAACAAAGGCTTATTAGTAGCCTTTAGCGAATTCGATCACTTTTCAAAAATTTGTCCGCCATATTGGATCCGACATATTAAATTTTTCAAAACTGAATACCGATTCGTAATCAGTGATCCAAATAACCCCTGAAAAGTGAGTTTTGTAAAGTTTTTCAGTATGGCACCCCAACCCCCCCCCCCCCCCCATAAAAAACCATGAAAATCTGAGTTTTTTACATATAATTCTTTAAATATTAGAAATATCGAAAAATGTTTTATACAAAGAATGTAGGTCTCGTTAAAATAAATATTTTATGTATATAATATTTTTTTCTAAAACTAATTAATTTACGAGAAAAACGCAAAAAACCAGAATTCACCATAGAAGTGACCAAATTTTTTCGAAATGTGCATAGTTTTCAAGAAAAATGCAAAAAACTATAAATCACCATAAATACGTTATTTATAACGTAATTTACGTATTTTTATGTAATCTTTTAAGTTGGCTCGTTATTTCGGGGGGCTTCGCCCCCCAAAAGTGCTGGTCCCTACCCCCCCATGTCTTAAACAATCTAGGGGGGGGGGGGGGTTGGGGTGCCATACTGAAAGTGGAATGTAGACAGCGGTGGGAAAACCTATAGATGTGTTGGTTTTTAAAGTATTCATCATAAAAATGATCAAGTTTACAATTTTTTTAATACGATTTTCGTAATTACTGCATGAAAATTACGTGATTTTACGTTATTACATAAATGTACGTAGTTTTACGTTATTATGTAATAGTACGTAATAAACGTAACGTTACGTAATGTAATAACGTAATTACGACTGTAGATAATTTAATATTGATATAGTGTGGGTATTTGGTCACATTTATGGTGATTTATGTTTTTTGCAATTATTTCGTAAACTAATTGGTTTTAGTAAAAACTGCATTAAACATAAATAAATCTTTTGTATAAATTTGTTTTTTATATTTGCAATATTTAAAGAGATAAATGCATAAAACCAAAATTTTCATGATTCTTTATACATCTTTTTTACCATGAAATTCAAATTTGCGCCAATTTTCACTATGATTTTCGTAATCAGCGCATCGAAATACGTAAGTATACCTAGTTTCATCAAAATCAGAGGTACGCTCTATTCGGAAGTACACCCGTTTTATTTAACAATATGTTGTAATTCTTAATAGAAAACATAATATAGATATTAATAGACACACTGATTCACGGTGATTTGTTTGCATTTTGTATTTTTGTCTTCTGCTACAACTTTTTCAAATTACGTTACATTGCAATAATTGACTACTTGTGAATTATCTCAATAAACAACAATTTCAAAAATAGTAAAATGCCTCCATAATTATGTGCATGGCGTTATTATTTAAATAAAAGACGTCTAGAAATAATTATTCAAATATTACGGTCTTAGTAACGCTTTACCGGTAATTACGCGTCAGAATATGACATAAATAAATGGGTAAAAATTACGGACACAGCACATCACAAGTCACTACCCATCACTACTTTTTACAATTTTCTACGTATATTACGTAATCGCGTCAATTTCCGATCTCTGCCACAACCCTGCTTGTATTGTAATTACTTACCTATCTCTGCTGTTTCGCCTGTCGGCTTCCCACCTCTGTTATAACTGTTGTTGTTGTACACACGCATGCATACATATATGTGTTGACGTTTAGCAGTTTGACAGCATAGTCATATTAGTGACATAATTCTCGTCTTATTCACACCCACATTCTAATCGCATTATTTTTTCTTTCTGTTTTTAAATGCATTCCTTCTTTGAGGAACAACACAGTCTCCATTTCTTGACATTTCCCTGAAAAATCTAAGAGGTTATATTTACCGTGATGTCCATTCGAAGAAAACCTTTTTCCTCTCCTGTTAACGCTAATAATTCGTGACGAATTTTCTACTTTTCTATCAATCTCAAGCAGGAAGTATTTTTGTAATTAAACGCCGTGTGTGTCATTGGTGAAAATTTCCTAAAAGAAATAAAAAAAAAGTAACGAAAATGATAGCGTCCGAATTAGGATCAACGAATGCCGATTCCGTAAATGTGCAAGTGACAGGCGAGAAAATTCCCTTAATTAGAAACAGAGGTTTCTTGCAACGGATCTCTAATTTTTTTACCAGTGAGAAAGTTCCTAATCATTCGGGAGATGGATACGTGGAATTTAGTAGTTTGGGCACCGAAAATTCAAGAACTTTGGGAACTTTTGCAGGTGTTTTTAGTCCTGTTACACTATCAATGTTCAGTGCCTTGATTTTTATTCGAATGGGTAAGATCTTTGTTTCGTAATTCGATCATTTCCTTTGTTTGTCATTTGTATTTTTACTTTCTTTTAACCGACAATTGTTTTTAGATTTTGTTGACTTTAAAACAAGTGCTTTACCAAACTTTTAAAAGGCATAATTTTACGAGAAAATATCAATTTTATTTAGACAAGAAAATAGCAAAACAATAACTTTTGTAAGATTACTTTAAACGTATACATGGATTTTAATTAAAACTAGCAAAATAAAACGCGCAATAAGTTTTTCAAACATTTGAAAAATTATAAAATACAATAATAAATATAAAAAATCGGTTAATACTATTTATCTAATAAGAAGAAATAAATGTTTTAAATACATATAATATTTAAAAATCAATTAATATAAATAAAATAAATATTTATTCAGGACAAAATTTATAATATTTTAGAATTAAAAAGAATTGCAAAAAATAATTGAAATTACACAAAATAATTGCAAATTTTGCAAATTAATTGAAAAAAATGAAATCAATTAAAAATTGGGGAAAGTAATTTAAACAATCATAAATATGTTTTAAACATAAAAAAAACAATTTAAATTTGAGAAAAATACTTGAGAATCTTAAAAGTAAATTAAAACAAAATTGAATAATGAAAAATTAGAGAAAATAATTGAAAATTGAAAAAACATGGTTAGAAATTGAGATAAATAAATTAAAATTAAAAAGAATAATTAAAATTTGAGAAAATAATTAAACAAATTACATAAAATATTTTTAATAAAGGAAAGTTAAACAAAATTTGATAAAAATACTTAAAACTTTCAGACGTTCATTGAAATAAAAAAAAATAATTAAAAATTAGAGAAAATAAATAAAAAAAAGATAAAAATAATTTAAAATTGAACAGAACAAGTTTGAATTAAAGAAAAAAACTTTTTGGCAATTATAAAAAAGAACGAGAAAAAGAACGAAAGTAATTGAAAACTGAAGAAAATAATATAAGAAATAATATAAATAATGAAAGAATTGAAAAGTCAGATAAATAGTTAAGAATTTTTGAAATTATGAAACAAATGTAAAGAATTAAAAATTGAAGAAAATAAATTTTGGAAAATAATTGAAAAATGTTTTTAAATTTTAAAACTTGATGAAAATAATTAAAATATGATACAAACAATGATAAGTTGTAAAAAATAAATGACATTTAAGTGTGATAATTGAAAAAACTACAGAACTTTTTTCAAATAAAGAAAAAATAATTGAAATTTGAAAAAAAAAACATGAAGATCATAGAAATCAATTAAAAAAAAGAAAATAACTAAAAATTGAAGAAATAACCTAAAAGCTAAAAGTAATTGAAATTTACGATAATTAATAAACAAATTTTGAAATTATGAAAACAAATAAAAATAATTAAAAATTGAAGAAAACAATTGGAATTGTAGAAAAATTCTTAATATTGGAAAATAATTTTAGAAAATGAGAATAACTAAATATTGGAGAAAAAACTGGAAGAATGCTAAAAATAATTGAAATTTACGATAATTAATAAACTCTTGGAAATTATGAAAACAAATAAAAATAATTTAAAATTGAAGAAAACAATAGAAATTTGAGAAAAATACTTAAAAAAATTTTAGAAATTAATTTTATAAAATGAGAAAAACTAAAAATTGGAGAAAAGACTGGAAGAAAGCTAAAAATAATTGAAATTTACGATAATTAATAAAAAAAAAAGTTTTAAATTCTGATAACAAATGAAAATAATTAAAAATTGAAGAAAATATTTGAATTTCCAGAAAATTACTTAAAAATCTTAGAAAATAATTTCAGAAAATAAGAATAATAATTGACAATCGCGGAAAATAAATGAAAAATGATCAAATTAATTCAAAATTGAAAAAAATAATTGAAATATAATTGTTATATAATGGAAAATTGATGACAATAATCTAAATTTGAAATAATAACTGAAAATTTAGGAAATAAGTTGCTTGAGTATATATTTTAAACTTCTTCAAAAACCATAATAAATTTTTAAAGCATTTTTCCAAACTTTTTTTTTACACAAATGACAATTAAAAACCTGCGCAACAAAATAAAATAATAGGAACTAACTTCACTTCAGTTTTTAAAACATGGACAGAAAAAGATGAATAAATATTAATAATTAAGTAAAAACTTTTTGTCAATTATAAAAAAGAACGAAAGTAATTGAAAATTAAAGAAAATAATATAAAAAATAATATAAATAATGAAAGAATTGAAAAGTCAGATAAATAGTTAAAAATTTTTGAAATTATGAAACAAACGTAAAGAATTAGAAAATGAAGAAAATAAATTTTGGAAAATAATTGAAAAATGTTTTTAAATTTTAAAACTTGACGAAAATAATTAAAATATGATACAAACAATGATAAGTTGTAAAAAATAAATGACATTCAAGTGTGATAATTGAAAAAACTACAGAACTTTTTTCAAATAAAGAAAAAATAATTGAAATTTGAAAAAAAATACATGATGATCTTAGAAATCAATTAAAAAAATAGAAAATAAGAAATAATTAAAAATTGGTGAAAAGAATTGAATAAATAAGCTAAAAGTAATTGAAACTTACGATAATTAATAAAATTTTTTGGAAATTATGAAAACAAATAAAAATAATTAAAAATTGAAGAAAATAATAGATATTTGAGAAAAATACTTAAAAAAATTTTAGAAATTAATTTTACAAAATGAGAAAAACTAAAAATTGGAGAAATGTCTGAAAGAAAGCTAAAAATAATTGAAATTTAAGATAATTAGTAAACAAATTTTGAAGTTATGAAAACAAATAAAAATAATTAAAAATTGAAGAAAATAATAGAAATTTGAGAAAAATGCTTAAAAAAATTTAAAAAATTAATTTGATAAAATGAGAAAAACTAAAAATTGGAGAAAATTCTGGAAGAAAGCTAAAAATAATTGAAATTTACGATAATTAATAAAAAAAAAAGTTTGAAATTCTGATAACAAATGAAAATAATTAAAAATTGAAGAAAATATTTTACTTTTAAGAAAAATACTTAAAAATCTTAGAAAATGATTTTAGAAAAAGAGAATAATAATTAACAATCGAGAAAAATAATTTAAAAATGATAAAATTATTTCAAAATTGAAAAAAATAATTGAAATATGCTGAAAATAATTTAAGATTGAGAAAGAAAATTGAATTATGATGAAAATATTTTAAATATGAAAAATTGAAAACATTCAATAAAATTTGAGAGAAATAACTGAAAAAATCATAGATTATATGTCTAGAAAAAAATTATAATTACAAAATAACTTAAAAAATTTTAATTAAAGAGAATAATTAAAAAATTGCAAAAATAACGAAAATTGATGAGAATAATTTCAATATCGGATAAATAATTGAAATTTTTAAAAGTAATGACAAAATAATGAATATAATTATAAATTGATGAAAATCAAGAAAAATGGCAAAATTTATTTTTAAGCAAAAAAAAATAATTAAAAAATCGTTATATAATGGAAAATTGATGACAATAATCCAAATTTGAGATAATAACTGAAAATTTAGGAAAATAATTTCATGTGTATATATTTTAAACCTTTTCAAAAACCATAATAAATTTTTAAAGCATTTTTCGAAACTTTTTTTTACACAAATGACAATCAAAAACCAGCACAACAAAATAAAATACCAAGGACGTGGACAGAAAAAGATGAATAAATATAAATACATACTAACTAACTTCAGGAGTTTACGGAGATTATTATTATTTAATTAATTTAATTAATTATAAATCATCGACTTTATGATTTAATTAAATGAAGATCTTTGTTTTAAGTTTTTTCTTCAAATTTAATTTTAATCGAATTTAAGTAAATACGAATTTTTTACTTGACAGAATTTTTAGCTCACCAAATTCATATTTAACAGAATTTTCATTCTACGGAATTCATTTTCTATCGACTTTTTATTTACAGAAATTTGAATTTTACCGAATTTGAATCTAGCACAATTAACACAATTTTACGAGAATTTAAATACCAGAATATTTGACACAATCTTCATTTGTCCGAATTTGTATTTACACAAATTAATATTCAATAGAATTCTCAAAACGGCGAATTTCAATTTGTCCGAAATTGCAAATGGCTGACCAGAAATTTGCCAGAAAGATTTTACCGCGAATTTTAATTCTTTGTTAGTTTTGACACTGCGTGGAAAAGAATTGTCCTTTGTCAATTACAATTTTGCTTAAGCAGTGAAATTCTTTTTCTTTCAATTAAAAAAGTAATGTGTTTCACTAACAAATAGTTGAATTTGATAACGGAAAAGTAAAACTAATTGTGCAGTATATTACTAAATATGAGAGAGTCGTAAAGTCCAAATGTTTTGTAAAATAAAAATTTTTATAATGATGTATTTCAAAGTCAGGAGATATGCTATAATCTGTTCAAGCTGATTAATAAGTCCATGATTCATACTTATTCCACCAGTAATTTTCTATTATTTTCCGACTGCCTTGAATTTTCAAAGTTGCAGACGTTGCAAAGAAAATTTTTTTTTTATGTAATTAACCAGATTTAGCAAAAATCTGAATAAAATATTTTTAAAATAAAACGAAAATTTGCAAAAAGATCCAAAAATTCGTAGATAATTTTTTTTTAAACATTTTTTTACAACCTATTTTTAAATCGAATCAAAATAAAAATTTCTTATTTTGTATTCTCCGGTTTAATAAGCGGTAGAAATCGTATCTCAATTTCCGAAATAATTGATTTTTCAATTTTAGTGAATATTAATAACTTGTTTTAACCTTTCTGGCAAAACGAGCTAAAAACTTTTGATGGAAAGAAAGTAAAAAAAATATTTCAGTATAATATTTCCAAGTCATTATAATTTAATTAATTCATATTTTAATTTATTCAAACTTTCAAATTTCATTTTATCCAATTTTCAATAGTCAAAAATTAATTAATTTGCATATATTCCTTTTTCTATTCCTTAGAAATTTCTCAGAAACTTTACTTTATCGAAACTGTTAATTTTCTTTATTCTAATTTTGATTTTCGGAAAATTTATTCAGAATTTTGTATTTTGTTCATAATTACTTCATTAATTTCTCGTTTTGAAAAGATATTTCTTTCTGTTTTGTTATTTTTGTTTATTTTTAATTTGCTTTTTTATTTAAAAAAAAATCGTCTCATTTCTTACAAGTTTTCTCTTTTTAGGCGTTTTTTTCTTTCGTTTTCAAATAATTTTTTTAATTATTATATAGTTTTAATATTCTTATTATATTTTTTTCATTTAACCATTTTTTCAAAGATTAAAATATGGATTTTTATTTTCAAGGGGGAGATGTTTTCTTAATGTTTTATCTTTCATTTAGATTCTCTCATGAAGTTGTAAATTTATTCAATTTGATTTCAAATTTTGTATTTGCTTGCAAATTGACTTAATCCTTCATAAAAGTTTTAAATGTTCAAATCTTTCTAATATTTTTTTTAAATTATTTTATTGTTTTAAATTAACTTTCAGGATTTTTGAAAAAAATTGTCCAATGTTAAACTCTTTTCAATTAGTTTTTATAAACTTTTTTCATTTTTGAAAGCTTTTTTAATTTCATTTGTAAATAAAATTAAAATTAATTTTCAAATTTCATAATTTTTCTATTTCTTACGACTATTTCTTCTTCTTTGAAAATTTAAATTTATATCCTATAATTTCAAATTTTTAAACATTTTTTATACCGTATTTTTTCTACATTTTTCACGATTTTCTTATTTTTCTAATTTAATTTAATTTATTTTGAATTTATTAAAATATTTAAATAATTTTATTTAAATTTAAATTAAGTTAAGCTTTAAATTAATAATTAAATTTAATTTAAATTAAGTTTTTTAAATTTATTTATTTCTAATTTAATACATTTTTTAAAAGTATTCTTATTTCATTTTATGAAAATTTAATCTTGTACTAAGTTTTCACATTTTATCGTCATTTTTTGAATTTTTAGAAAGTTTTATCTTTTCTTAAAATTAATTTTTTTCATAAATTTTCATTTTTTCAAGTTTACAAAAAATGTATTCAATGTCCTGTCGTCGAAAAAAATAACATGCCTGAGTTATTAATTTTCTGACATAAATTTTCCTAAGGGTTGTACGATATTTAGAAAAATAAATAGAAATTAAATTTTCTTTTTCAGGATATATTGTCGGAAATGCAGGACTGCTGGTAACCCTTCTTCAATTTATAATTGCCTACGGAATTTTACTATTCACAGTTGCTTCGGTTTGTGCGATTTCCACGAATGGCGCTGTCGAGGGAGGCGGAGCTTATTGTATCCTTTAATAGAAATTATTTTTTAGTCATTTTTAAAATAAAAACTTTAGTAAATGTAGATTTTTCAGGGTGTCAAGATCCCTTGAAAATTTTAAATTTTGAAGCAAATTGTTGAATTACAGTAGGCAAAACAGATTACTACAAAATTAAACTTTTTTTAAATATTGAAAATTTTGTCACATTTTTCTTTTAAATTTATAAAAAAAAATTAAATTCATCAAAATATAATTTATTTAAATTTTCATTGATTAAAAATTAAATTAATCCAAGCTTAAAATATTCTAAATTTGAATTGATTTCAAAATATTTCAATTCGTACTTTTAAAATTTTAATTATTTTCTGCAACGACTTTAATTGTTTTCTTTTCGTTATTCTCATTTTTCAATTATTTTTTTTCAAACATTAATTATTTTTACTATTTTCCAATTATAAATTTCTAAATTTTAAATTATGTTTTAGAATTTTTTATTATATTTTTAAATATTTTCAATTATTTCGTCAGTTTTAATTTGTTTCTTTATTTTTTAATTACTTTCGTCAATTAAAATTTTTTTTCTTTAAATTGCAATTACGCTCTTCAATTTTTCAATTAATTTCCTCAATACTAAATTATGATTATTATTTTTTATTTAGCTTCACCATGTTAATTTTTTTTTTCATTTAACTTCTTCAATTTTTAATTGCCGCCATGCAAATTTCAATTATATTATTTATTTTTTTGAATTATTATCATCCATACTAGTTTTTTTATTCTTAACTTTTAAAATTGTACCTATTTTTTGTTTCAATTACACTAGTTTACAAAAAAAAAAAATTTTTATGTACATTCAATGTCACTATTTCTTTCTTATGTACTAAGCTTCTCGTTACTTAAAAATGACATTAAGAAATTTTTTTATGGATAGGTTTCCGAAATATGAATTTTTAAAATTTTTTTACGTTTTTTTCGGAGGTGACTTCACGTTTTAGGCCGTATCTCGAGTTACAGAAGTCCGATTGAGTTTTTCTAAGTGTCAAATTAAAGGTAATCAAATTCCAAACAATCGCTTTTAACATTATTTTTCAATCGGTTAAATATTTTAAGTGATATAGTCCAAAAAAAAAATTTAAATTTGAGTTTTTGGCCCAAAATCTGAAAAACAAATTCATTCTACCGCCATGCAAAAATAGAAAACGTCAAATTATGTCGAGTTTTAAATTTTGTACATATATGGCTCACTTTTAGGAAGAAAAAATGTATGGATGAAAAAAATCTATGGGTAATTATTGAAGTTATAAGCCAGGGTACTGAAATTCTCGTTTTACGCCATTTCGGTATTTTACCTCCTTTTATAGTGATTATGTTGATTAATTTAATGAATACAATATCTAATTAGAAAATGTACTTTTTTCACAGATTTCAAATAATTTTCAGTGCTTTACTAATTCAAATTTGACTGAAAAATTTTTTGGAGTTTTTGACAAAAATTTCTGAAGAGGCATAAATTGATTAAAATCGGCTTTTTTGACAAGTTGAATCAGATGCGCAGAGGTTTAATTTTTGTTGAATTTTGTTCGTTAAAAGATGAAAAAGTTTCAAATTAGATATAGAAATATGAAAAATAAATGATATTTGACTGAAAATTTTTTTGGAGTTTTTGACAAAAATTTCTGGAGAGGCATAAGTTGATTAAAATTTGCTTTTTTGACAAGTTGAATCAGATGCGCAGAGGTTTAATTTTTGTTGAATTTTGTTCGTTAATAGATGAAAAATTTTGAAATTAGATATCGAAATATGAAAAATAAATGATATTTGATTAAAAATTTTGTTGGAGTTTTTGACAAAAATTTCTGGAGTGGCATAAATTGATTATAAATTAAAAAAGAATCAATTTTCTTTGATTTCCCATTAAAGAAAAATATTCTTAACTACTTTGTGTAATATAATACAATTTATGCTTTTCAAAACTTTGCGCATCTGATTCAACTTGTCCAAAAAGCAAATTTTAATCAATTTATGCCTCTTCAGAAATTTTTGTCAGAAACTCCAAAAAAATTTTCAGTCAAACATGATTTATTTTTTATATTTCTATATATAATTCCAAACTTTTTCATCTAATAACGAACAAAATTAAAAAAAATTGAACCTCTGCGCATCTGATTCAACTTGTCAAAAAAGCAAATTTTAATCAACTTATGCCTCTCCAGAAATTTTTGTCAAAAACTCCAAAAAAATTTTCAGTCAAATATCATTTATTTTTCATATTTCTATATCTAATTTGAAACTTTTTCATCTTTTAACGAACAAAATTCAACAAAAATTAAACCTTGCGCATCTGATTCAACTTGTCAAAAAAGCAGATTTTAATCAATTTATGCCTCTTCAGAAATTTTTGTCAAAAACTCCAAAAAATTTTTCAGTCAAATTTGAATTAGTAAAGCACTGAAAATTATTTGAAATCTGTGAAAAAAGTCCATTTTCTAATTAGATATTGTATTCATTAAATTAAACAACATAATCACTATAAAAGGAGGTAAAATACCGAAATGGCGTAAAACGAGAATTTCAGTACCCTGGCTTATAACTTCAAGAATTACCCATAGATTTTTTTCATCCATACATTTTTTTCTTTCTAAAAGTGAGCCATATATGTACAAAATTTAAAACTCGACATAATTTGACGTTTTCTATTTTTGCATGGCGGTAGAATGAATTTGTTTTTCAGATTTTGAGCCAAAAACTCAAATTTTCTATTTTTATTTGGACTATATCACTTAAAATATTTAACCGATTGAAAAATAATGTTAAAAGCGATTGTTTGGAATTTGATTACCTTTAATTTGACACTTAGAAAAACTCAATCGGACTTCTGTAACTCGAGATACGGCCTAAAACGTGAAGTCACCTCCGAAAAAAACGTAAAAAAATTTTAAAAATTCATATTTCGGAAACCTATCCATAGAAAAATTTCTTAATGTCATTTTTAAGTTTAGAGAACCATAGTACATACAAAAAAAATAGTGGCATTAAATGTACATTTTGGCTGTAAACTAGTGTTATTTTATTACACTTGTTTTCCTTTCCTTGAAATCTCAATTGTATTTTTCAATTTTATCAGTTATGTTTTTCAATTTTCAATTATTTTTTCTGTTTTCAATTTTTTTTAAAATTTCCAATAATGTTGTTCAATTTTTCAATTATTTTCTTCAATCTTCAATAGTATATTGTTCAATTTTAATTTAATTTTTCAAATTTCAATATTCTTCAATTTTTTAAGCTATGTTCTTCAATTTTCAATTATATCCTTACAATTTTTAAACTTTTTTATCAATTCTAAATTTTCTTTATATATCAATTATTGCCTTTAATTTGCTGTTTTTTGTGATGATTCAATTTTTTCCTTAAATTTTTTAAATTAATTTTATCAATAAAGAATTACTTTTAGTGTTTTTCAATTAATTTCTTAAATTTCAAATTATATGCGTAATTGTTCAATAATAATTTTCGTCAATTTTTAATTATATCCTTCATTTTCCAATCTTTTTTTTTACAAACTCAATTATTTTCTTTAACTTAGAGTTAATTTCATTTTTAAATTTTTTACGAAATTTTTTTTTTTTGCATTGCTTTAATCAATTGCTATAAGGAAGGAAAATTTTTGCTCACATGGAAGCTAAGTCTTCAGGAAATAAACATAATTTTCAACTTGTTTAAAACTTGTTTCAAAAGTCGCTGGACACAATGATTTTTCCTTAACCCATTGAATCAGTCATGATCAGTAGAACACTGGGACCGGAATTTGGAGGCTCAATTGGAACCCTTTTTTTTATGGCAAACATAGTTTCTAGTGCGCTTTGCATATCAGGATGTGCTGAGGGTCTAGCAGAAAATTTCGGGCCCTCTGGTTATCTTGTTGGCAGCGCCGGACTCATTCCTAATGGAAGATGGTGGAGATTTTTGTACGGTACAATTCTCAATACTTCGAGTTTGCTGGTTTGTTTGATTGGTCCCGCAATGTTCGCCAAAACAAGTGTCGCCATTTTAGCCACTGTCTGCATTTGTCTCGGGAGCGTCATCATCAGTTTCTTTGTTAAAGGACCCATGGAGGTAAAAACACTCAATCGTCTAAACTGCAATTAAATAATAATTAACCTGATTTAATGATTGAATAAAATAAAATTGCTCTTTGAAAGGTGTTAATACCCGAAGCGAATAGTTTAGTGCGGAATGCTTCGATACCCGTCAATGGCTCCTACACCGGCTTACTTTCGTCTACTTTGATGGAAAATTTATATGCAAATTACAGCGCCGATTACTCAAGTGCCGGAGTCATGTCTGATTTTGCAAGTGTTTTTGGAGTTCTCTTCAGTGGCGTCACGGGAATCATGGCTGGCGCCAATATGAGTGGTATGCTTTTCAGCTTTTGCGATTTTCATTTCCGTCAAATATTTAAATCTGGGAATTTTCCTGACGAAAGGGTGTTTTAGTTTAATGATCTTACTAAATTGTTGAAAAAGAATAGGCGCTGATGGTTTATTACTATTTTTACCAGTAAATTACCAAAATTGACAGTAAATTCCTTAAAGTACGAGTAAATTAACGAAATTACCAGTAATGCCGGTAAATTGATGAAAAGTGTTTTTTAGACGTACATAAATGTTGCTTTTGCCTTAAAATTTAAAAGTTCATCATGTCAATAAAGCACTTTTACTAAATTTTTCGACGGCTCCCGTTGATAAAATGTTCATTGAAAAGCCAGTGGAATAAAATGCTAATTCAAAAAAGCGTGCTATATAATTCTTATTCAATAGTTTGTGCAATAAAATGACAACTGATTTTTAGTGCAACAAAACTTTATCTCAGAATAATTATTTTAACATAAATGTCATTATTTTTAACTACAAATTAACTCCGTGTTGTATCTAAGATGTAATATATAATAAATAATATGTATCTGATGTTATAAATATGAAAATTACATTTATATTTTCATACAAAATAAATATTTAACTTTTTAAGATAACATTTTGTTGCACTGAAAATCAGTTGTCATTTTATTACACAAACAATTGAATAAGAATTATATAGCACGCTCTTTTGAATTAGCATTTTATTCCACTAGCTTTTCAATAAATATTTTATCAACGGTGGCCGTCGATTTGGTTAAGAAATAAATTAAAATGAAATAATATGTATTATTACATTTTTTTTTCAGGTGAACTAAAAAATCCAGGTCTTAATATTCCTCGAGGAACGTTATCTGCAGTTTGCTTTACGTTTGTTTGTTATATTTTGCTATCCGTCCTTACTGCAGCCACAACAAGTCGTTTCTTACTACAAAACAATTTTCTCTACATGATGCCTATCAACATTTGGCCCCCTTTCGTCGCTGTTGGAATTCTTACAGCGACTTTCAGTGCGGCTCTGAGTAACTTGATTGGTTCAAGTAGAGTTCTCGAAGCGCTCGCTAAAGACAATATTTTTGGTAAATTGTACTAAAGTATTTTTATAAAAAAAAAAACTTTTTATATATTTAGGATGTCTAGTGATCTGGGAAATTGACAAGAATTTTCAAAACTATCCGATTTGTAAAAAAGAACAGTGAATTTGATTTTTTTAGGTCAATTTATTGAATTTAAAAGTTCTTGACATAAGACATATAAAATTAAGAAAAAATTGTAAATTTCCATTGCAAGTGTAGAACTTTATGATTTATTTAAATAATTCAAAAAATTAATTGCAAGCTCGTTTTCGAATTCACGTAAAATTCTGTTAAATAAGAATTCTGCTAAATGGAAATTTGGTTAAATTCGAATTGTTTTAAACATTTTTAAATATTTTTTTCACTTTGCAGTCATTTTTCTTCATTTTATAATTTATTTTTTCTTCAATTTCTAATTCCATTTTGCACGTTTGAATATTTTTTCTCTATTTTTTTTTTAGATGTTTTCCCCTTAAAATGTTTTTTTTGTTTCTAGTTATTTGCCTATATTTCTAGCAATTTATATATTTTTTAATTTCTTAGTTTTTTTTTAAATTTCTAGTTTTGTTTAATCAAATTATGGTTTTCTTCCCTTCCCAGATATTTTGAAATTTCCTTGTCATTTTTGTCATTTTGTTTGGTTAAATTCAATTGAAACCAGCTTTTTGATTTACTATTAATTTTTTTTTTTAATTTCTTAGTAATATCTCTTATTATATTTCTTGGTATTTCTTAATTTTCAATTGTTCCTACTTCATTTAGTAGGCAGTTTTTTCTTCAATTTCTAATTCTATTTTCACTTTTTAGTGATAAACGTCTATTTATTTTTTCGATTTCATATAATTTCTCTTTATTTTTGTGTTACCCTTTTTCTTAATAACAATATTAAATCCTTCACAGTTATTTGTTTAATTAACAAATTTTTTTTCGTCAAATTTTAATGATTTTTTTTTAAATTTCAATTATTTATTTTAAAATATTTTCTTTATATCCAAGTTTCTTTTTAAAAATTTCTATTTAGTTTTCATAAGCTTCTACATATTTTCTTCAATTTCTAGTTATTTTTTTAGTTCCTTTTTCCTCTGTTTATTATTTTTTTACTTCCTAAAAATTTGTCTCTAATTTTATTTTCTTCCAATAACGATAATTCCAAGTATAATCATTCTATAAAGATAATTGCTAGTTATTTTTTATTTTTTCACTTATTTTCTTGTTTATAGACTTTTTGTTATGATTAAACCATTCTTTTATATATTAAAACATAGTTTTTCTTATTTTTCGCCTTTTTAAAATATCTATTGATCTTTTCAAATTATTATTATTATTATTTCTCCTTTTATAAAATATTTTTAAATTATTTTTGACTTTATAGTTTTAGTTTTTCTCTTTCTTTTGGACTGTTTGACTTTAACTAGTTCAATTTCCTTAGATACTTTTCTTTTATAACTTTTTTATCCTTCTTTAAATTGTTACTAAACTTTTGAATCATATCTTCATTTTTCAGTTTTTTAGAATTAACTATGTTTTAACTTAATTCTTTTTAGACTAAATATGGCAAATTTAATTTAATGCAAAATGAACTATTAAAACTCTTAATTAAATAAAAATTAAAGCTTTTTTAGATTCAGAAATAAATTAAAATTTTTCTTTCGTTCCTCTACAATATTTCTGAGCCTCAAAAATCTTTAAGTTTCATCGAATTATGAGTCTAATTATGTAAAAATCTAATTATCTAAAAAAAATTACATTTTTTTCTTAAATATTTTTTTAAATCCACTTAATATTCAAATAACACTGTTATTAATTATTCAATAAAAAATCCGAAAAATGTAGTTTACTATCCAAAAATTTGAAAATAATCCTTCGCTAGACACCCTGATATTAAAAGAATCTTTATATATTATATATTTATATATTATTTTATTATATTTAAGCCGTGCCATTATTTCTGTCGGTTTCTGCACGCTGCAATTCATAAATGTATTTATATTTTTCTTTTGAAACAAACTTTTATAAAATCCCATCTTTTTTTTCAGGCTCTGGGCTAAATTTTGTGATAAAAGGCACATGGCGAGGGAATCCTTTCGCTGCTGTCTTGACCTCCTGGACCTTAGTTCAAATAATTTTATTGATCGGTTCCTTAAATATAATTGCGCAAATTAACTCTGTGCTTTTCTTGCTAAGTTATTTGGCCACTAATTTGGCCTGCCTTGGTTTGGAATTAGCCAGCGCGCCTAATTTCAGGTAATTATTAATTTCTGGTCGCCTACATTTTCTCCAAAAGTCAATTGACAGAATATCCATTTGGCCGAATTTTATTTAACCGAAAGCTTATTTATCAAAAAACTAATTTCACAGAAATTTCAATTATCAGAAGTCCCATTTATCCAAAAGTGCATTTATCAGAAATGTAATGTTTTTTCGAAATTTCAATTATCAAAAGTTTCATTTATCACAAATTGAATTTATCAGAAATCTCATTTATCCAAAACTGTATTTATCAGAAAATTTCATTTTTCCGAAATTGTATTTATTATAAATCTTATTAAACAGAAAGACCAATTTTGTCAGAAATCTAATTTAGACAAAATTTTATTTATCAGTAATCTAATTTTTTAGAAATTGCCTTTGTCAGAAATTTCATTTCTCCGAAAAAGCATTCAGCAGAAATCTTATTTATCCAATATATTATCTTCCAGAACCTATGATTGTACGAAAAAACGTTTATAAGAAATCTTATTTTCTCGAAATTCAATGATCCTTTCAGGGATTAGACTCTCGCTCGAAAACGAAAGTGTCGGGATGATGGAATTTTGGGAAAATGATATTTCTTATAAATGCACTTTCGTACAATAGAAGATTCTGGAAAATAAAATTTCAGACAAATACAATTTCTGATAAATGCGTTTTCGGTGAAATTAGATTTCTGATAAGTGAAATTTTGTCTAAATTAGATTTCTGACAATTGGTCTTACTGATAAATAAGATTTCGGTTAAATGCAATTTCTGAAAAATGAGATTTCTGATAAATGCAATTTTTGACAAATAAGATTTATGATAAATGTATTTTTCGATAAATGAGATTTCTAATAAATCCAATTTCAAACAAATGAGTTTTTTGATATTTGAAATTTCTGGTAAATAAAATTTCGTGTAATTTAGATTTCTGATAAATGGAATTTCGGACAAATGAGATTTATGATAAATGATGTTTCGGAAAAATTACATTTCTGATAAATGCACTTTTGAACAAATAAAATGACTGATAAATGCAATTTTTGATAATAGAAATTTATGACAAATTATATTTTTTATAAATGCAATTTCGGACAAAATGAGATGTTTGATAAATGCAATTTCGATGAAATTAGATTTCTGATAATGGCACTTTTGGATTTATTAGATTTCTGATAAATGAAATTTGTGAACTTGTGATTAATCAGATTTCTGATAAATGAGATTTTTGATAAATGAGATTTTTGATAATTGAAGTTTCTGACAAATTAGATTTTTGATAAATAAGATTTTTGAGAATTGAAATTTCTGATAAATTAGAATTGTGATAAATGCAATTTAGGTGAATTTAGGTTTCTGATAAACACGGCTGTAATTAATGTAAATCACTATGATTAAAATCGAGATTTTTTATATCTTTAAGTCATTATAATTTAAATATATTCCAAACGTCAATTAACTCATATTCCAATTTATTCAGACTTTTAAGTTTCAATTAATTTAAATTTAAATGTTAATTAATGCTTAATAATTAAATATTATTAATTATTTTCCATATTCACAATAATCCCTTTTTTTAATTTTTACAAGATTTCTAATATGAGAGATTTCACTTTTTCGAAACTGTTTAATTTTTATCTTATAATTTCTTATTTTTACCAAAATTTAAGATTTTTTCTTCTTTTACTTTTGATATATTTTTTTTTTGTGATTGTCTTTTTATTTTAGGATTTTCTTTAATTTTTTTCTTCTTGTACCAATCATTTAATATTATTTTACACAATTTTGTTATTATAACATTCACTAAACTTTTTATTTCGTTGATTCTCTTGATTATTTCCATATTTTTAAAAATAAATACGCTCATATTTTTGTAAATTTATTAAATTTGTTTTCACATCTTGTCTATTTTTTGTAAACTTACTTATTCTTTCATAAAATTTTAAGATTTTCTATATTTTTCTAAATTTATTGTTGAACTTGTATTAAGTGTAATATTATAATAATACTTTTGGATTAATTTTCCTAAACTTTTTTATTTTTAAAGGATTTTTAAATTTCTTTTGTGGGATTTTTATTTGTCTCTATATAAAATATATTTCTTATTTTATTTTTATTAATTTGAATTTTTTAGTTGATTCTTAGAAAATTCCTTTATTTTTTGTACTTTTTTACATTTTTTTACAGTTTCATTAAGAAAAAAATTTTTCTCAATTTCCTTCCTATTTATTTAATTTTCTTGTTGTTTTACACTTTCTTTGTCTTTCCTAGCATTTGAAATTATTCTTTAATTTTTGTCACTATTTTTCTATTTCTTAAAAACTTTTTTCCTTCTTTTAAATTGTTTGGTTTTTATCTTGCAATTACGAATTTTTGAAAACAATATTTGATGATTTATCTACATTTTTTAAATTTCTCATTTTTCTACTTTTTTGAAGTCCTTTATTCTTTTATTTTATATTATGTAAATTTAATCTTGTACTAAATATTCTCATTTTTAAATCGTTCTTCTATTTCACAGAATTTTTTTCTCTTAAAATTTTTAAAATTTTTCCAAAAGTGTATTCATTCTTTCTTTCTTCTACTTAAATCAACAAAATTGGATTTGTTTTTAAAGAATCATTATTTTTATCAGCCCTAAAAAATTTTATATTGTAGAATTTAACTCTGTATAATTTAATATTATTGTTTTAGAAAATTCATTATTCATTCTTTTTTTCTTCAATTCTTTGTAAAATCATTTTCAAAATTTTCAAATTTTAAACATTTTTAAATTATATTCTTATGTATTTTTTTTTTTTAAATGTTCGTCAACAGCTTAATTAATTGAAAAGAGTTTGTACTCTTTTATAAATCTTTATATCGCTGTTTCATTCTTGTGTTGTTTCTTTTAAAATTTTTCTTTCTTTCTTTAATAATGTTTAAAAGAATTTTCTAATTTTTTTAATAGAGACTGTTTTCTTATCTTCTTACGTTTTTATGTTTTTTTTTTTTTATAATTTATTATTCTTTCGTTGCTTTTACCTAATTCTCTTAATTTTGCAATCATATGAATTTGAAGATATTTTTTTTGAAATTTTCTCATTTATTGCACATAATTTGTTTTTTGATTAAATGTTTTATTCTTCAATATTTCTTATTAAATGTTCTCAGTTTAAAAAAAAGACTTACAAACATTTGAAAATTTTATATACTGATTTTATACATTTTAAAAAAATCAATTTTTTATTTCAATTTTAAAATTTTTTATTGTTAACTAATTTTAGTTTTTTGTTAAGTACAAATGTAACAAAGGGCTTCAAGCCCGTAAATCTGTATATAAATAAATAAATAGAAATCAAAAAATCTGATTTAAATAGAAAAAATCATGATTTTCACAGCCCTGATTAAATGCACTTTTGGATTAATGAGATTTCTGATAATTAAAATTTGTGTCTAACTAGATTTTTGTTAAGTAGCCTTTTGTTTTAATAATATTCGGTCAAATGGATATTCTGACAATTGGGTTTTTGACAAAATGCAGGCGACCCGTAATTTCAATATTGAAAAATAATAATCTAAATTAAAACCCGAGCTGATTAATATTTAATTTCTTTTTAATTATAGGCCTACTTTCAACTATTTCACATGGCACACTGCAACAATCGGCCTTTTTGGAACGCTGATAATGATGTTTACGATAAACAGCATCTACGCCTTGAGCAGCATAATTCTCTGTCTAATTTTGGTGATAGTCCTTCACATCTTTTCCCCGAGTAAAAATGCAGCCTGGGGCAGCATATCGCAAGCTTTAATTTTCCATCAGGTGCGGAAATACCTCTTGATGCTGGACTCACGCAAAGATCATGTCAAGTTTTGGAGACCGCAGATTCTTCTGATGGTTTCCACTCCGCGCTCATCTTGTCCTCTCATTGACTTTGTCAATGATCTGAAGAAAGGCGGACTCTACGTAATTGGACACGTTAAAGTCGACGAATTCTTGGGACAGAATTTGGATCCGACGATTGATGAATATCCCAATTGGCTGAGTCTTGTCGATCATATGAAAGTGAAGGCTTTCGTTGAACTCACGGTCACCAAAACGGTACGAGAAGGACTCCATCATCTTGTCAGAATCTCGGGGATGGGCGCAATGAAACCCAACACCATTGTCCTGGGATTTTACGACGATCACGTGCCACAAGATTTTTTTAAAACTTCGCAATATTCGACTGCGAATTTTGAGAATGGCACGTACTCAAATACATCTATTTTCCCACTGAGACCGGTGAATGCAGAGAAAACGATGGATATTGAGCAGTATGTTGGCATGTGCTCTGATGTACTCAAGATGAAGAAGAATTTGTGTCTTTGCAGAAATTTCCACACGCTTGACAAGTCTCAGTTCGTCAAGTACGTAGATTTAATAATTTATTTATTTTTAGGGTTTTCTGGACTAGGACGAAACCCTTATACGGAGACTTTGACGTCCGTCCGTCCGTCCGTCGTCCCTAGATAATAACAGTGCATTTGTGGTTTTATGGAAGAGAGAGAGTGTGGTGATGAAAGACAGAGACATAGACTGAATGGATTGAAAAAATAATTAATTAATAAAAGGATGAATTAATGAATGAATTAAAGAAAGAATGTATTAATTAATTAATGAACAAAGGAAAGAAGGAATACATAAATTAATAAATGAAGTAGTGAATGAATTAATCAATAAATTAATTAATTAACTAATTAATTAAGGAATGATTGAATAATTGATTAAATAAATAAAATAATTAACTGATGAAAGAATGAATTAATAAATTAATTAATTAATGAAAGAATGCGTCAATTAATGAATTAATGAATGTATGAATAAATGCATGACTAAATGAATGAATGAATTAATTAATGGATGAAAAATAAAGAATTAATAAATAATAAAAAAATTAATGAATTGATGAATGAATGAAGAAATTAATGAATTCAATAATTAATTAATAAAAGAATGAATTAAATAATTCGTCCATAAATTTATTAACAAATAAATGAATGATTAAATGAAGGAATGAATAAATGAATTCATGAATTAATGAAAGAATGAATTAGTTAATAAATGAATAAATGCATGAATTAATGAAAGAATGAATTAATGAATAAGTGAATGAATTGGTGAATGAATTGAATAATTAATATAGTTCATTAATTAATAAAAGTATTAATTAAGGAATAGATAACTTAATGAATGAATTCATTCATTCATTTATTAACAAATAATTGAATGAATAACATTTATTTATTAATAAATAAAAGAAAGAATGAGTAAATGAAGGAATGAATGAATAAATGAATTAATTAATAGATGAACGAATGAATAAATGATTAGATGAACGAATAAAAATAATTAATTAATTAATAAAATAATTAATTAATTAATGGATGGATAAATGAATGAATCCCTGAAGACATAAATTAATGCATACATGAACTAATTAATGAATTAATGTATGAATGAATTCATTAAGGAATAAATGAATGAATGAATTAATTAATTAGTGAAAGAATGAATGAATAAATGAATTAATTAATTAATAAAAGAATAAATGAATGAACGAATAAATTAATTAGCTCATTAGTTCATTAAGGAATAAATGATGGAATGCTTCAGGGTTGTTATTGATTTAAATCATTGGAAAATTTGCATTAAAAGCACGATTAAAATCAAAAAAACTTTACAATTCTCCGAATGTCTAATACTGCATGTAAAACATCGCAATCCATAAACAAAACCCACAAATTTGTGGATAAATCTTAAAATTTTTAATTTTAATATTTTAATCTTTATAAAATTTAGAAATGTGTGATAATACAAATAATCAAAATACCTACGATTTACAATTTTTTGGTATGAAGACAGCAAAAAATAGTATTGCATTTTTATATCTTTAAGTCATTGTAATTATATAAATTCCAAGCGTCAATTAAGTCAAATTCCATTTTGTTCCAACTTTTAAATTCCAATTAATTCAAATTTAAATGCATATTAATTAATGCAAAATAATTAAATAACATTAATTATTTTCCATATTTACAATAGTCTGTTTTTTTTTTAATATTCTGACAACATTTTTTTAGAGATTTTAATTTTTCTAAATTGTTTAATTTTTTATCTTATAATTTCTTATTTTTACAAAATTTTAAGATTTTCTTCCCTTTTTACTTTTTTTTGTATTTGTTTTTTTATTTTAGGATTTTCTTTAATTTTCTTCTTTATATGCAAATTATTTAATATTATTCTGCAAAATTTCGTTATTACAACATTCACCAAACTTTTTATTTCGTTGATTTTCATAATTATTTCCATATTTTTGTAAGTTTATTCAATTTTTTTCACATATTGTCTATTTTTTGTGAGAGTTTTTGCAAACTTACTTATTCTTCCATAAAGTTTTTTAGATTTTCTTTATTTTTCTAATTTTATTGTTGAACTTATTTTAAGTGTAATATTATACAAATATTTTTGGTTTGATTTTCTTAAAATTTTTTATTTTTAAAGGCTCTTTAAGTTTCTTTTGTGGACTTTCTTTTCATTTTTCTTGATATATACATTTTTTAATTTTACTTTTTGTACTTTTTACATTTTCTTAGTTTGTTAGATTAAGGTAAAAATATTTCTGTATTTTCTTCCTATTCCTTTATTTTTCTTGATGTTTCACTATTTTTTTAGTTCTTCCTTGCGTTTTAATTAATTCTTTAAGTTTTGTCATCATTTTTCCATTTCTAAGAAGCATTTTTCCTTCTTTTCAATTGTTTTGTTTTTATTTTATTATTACCAATTTTTGCCAACATTTATTTGGTGCTATTATCAACATTTTTTAAATTTCCCAATTTTCTACTTTTTTTAAATTTTACAAAATTTTATTGATTCTTTTTTATTTAAATTGTAAAATAATTCTCTAAATTTTCTAATTTTTAAATTTTATTCTCTTTAGTAATATATTTTAACGGTTTTTTAATTATCTTCTTATTTCTTATTTTAGTTTAAATAAATGTCCGTAAATAGTTTAATTTTTTGAAAAGAGTTTCTATTTTTTATATAATAATAATTATGTCAGTGTTTCATTCTTGTGTTGCTTTTTTTAAATTTTTTCTTCATTTTTTTAATAAACTTCTTACAAATAAACATTTGGAGATTTTATATTCTGATTATATTAAAAAAAATCAATTTTTGATTGAAATCAAATAAATCGGTTTTTTTTTATTTTTTTAAAATAATCATGATTTTTATCAGCCCTGGAATGCATGAATTAATGAATATATATATATAAATTAAGAAATGACTGAATAATTAATTAAATAAATGAATGAATGAATGAATGGATGAGTGAACTAATGAATTAATTGAAGAATAAATTAAAGAATTAAAGAAATTAAGAATTACTCATTTAATTAATAATTGCTTTAAAAAAATTGAAAAAATTAGTTTGAAAAAAAAGTTTTAAAAATTACCTTAAAAATGAAGGGATTTTTCATTCAATTGTTTAATTTACGCAAATTATTTTACTTTTTCATAAAGTTTCAAGTGTTTCTTAATTTTTTTACTTTAAAAATGTAAATTAAAAAAAAACTGGAATTTTTGTGAAAGAGTAAACAAATTTGTGTAAGGCAAAAAATCGAAGAAAAAATTAAATCCTCCTCTACTATACTCAAAAAATTTGAAAAATTAAAAAAACCTCGTGATAATAAAATACAGAATACATTTTTAAAGAATATAATAAATTATAAGATAAAAAGTTCTATTTCGAGAATGGGTAAAATGTTATAATCTTTAAGAAATAGAAAAATGAAGATAATTTTAAAAATGTTTAAAAATATCAAATTAAGTAAAAGATGATCAGAAAGGAAAACAAATCGAAGAAAAAATATGAAAAAGAGTTAAAATTTTAAGAAAGGGTGATTAAATTCTGAAAACAAATTAAAAAAGAGTAAAAATAATTAGATCATAAATTGGTTAATTAAATTATAAACAGAAAAAAATTTTAAAAATTATTAAATTAAAAATTGTAACATTGAACAAAAGAAAATAATAAGAAATAGAATAATTATCATTAAATTAAATCATTTATGAAAAGGTAAAAATAAATTAATTCGGGAATTTGAAATAAAATTTGAATTAATTGCCAATTATGATTCATTTATATAATTCATAATAAACGCCAGTTATTAAAATCAATGAAGTCCAGATTTAAAAAAGGGAAAAGTAAAATAACACTATTAATTATTTTAGGTAGTATTTCGGAATCAAAGGAAGAATAAAGAGGATAAAAGGGAATTAAGTGAAAAAAACGGGATTGACTATGATTTATATATATATATATATATATATATATATAAATAAATATTTAAAAAGAACGAAATAAATAAATCTACATTTCAGAGAGTTGAAATTATTAAAATTAATTGAAATTTAAATAGAGAAAATAAGACAATTGAGATTTCTGTTAAATGGTTATTTGGTTTAATAATTTTAAATAAACTAAACATTTTGTTAATTTAAATTTGTCAAAGTTAGGAAAGTTTATAAATTTATTTATTTACCATTAACAATTTCACAGTATTATTTATATGTGACGCTATATGAAGAAAAGGATCTAAAAAGAAAAAAAATTTAGGTTATATTATTTGTGATTTTGAAATGAAATTAAATTAAAAAGGAACTTATAATCAATTAAGGTAAAAATGCCACTGAACATAACCTAAAATTGTTTGCTTAGGTCCCTTTCTTCATATCGCGTCACATTTACAGTTTTTTATGAGCTATTTTGTATATTTATAATAATAAAATAATCTTTTTCAGAAACTCCAATTATAGGTTCATCGACGTGTGGCCTGTGAACTTTTTCCAGCCAACGGATCAAGATCCCTTCGACACCACTTCTTTATTTATGCTTCAGTTGGCTTGCATTATAAATATGGTCCCAATTTGGAAGAATTTACACCTCCGCGTCTTCCATTGTGAGATTGCAGAAAATCTCAGTGTCGCAGAGTCGAGTAGCTCAATCGAAGAAACGCCAAAAGCTTCCAATGATCACAAACTTAAAAAGCTGTTGAACATGTTGCGCATCTCTGCTTCTATTACAAAAATACCAAATTGGGGCGCACAGGTTGGAGGCTTGAAAGGACGTCCTCTGGTCAGTTCCAAGCGAGACGCGGATTCAAGTCTGTTTGAATCTTCAGATTCGTCGGAAGCGGTGCCCAGCAATGTTTCTCGAGCTTATATACTTAAGTAAGTTTTTTTTCTATTTTTAAATTACCAACGCTTTAGCTACAAAAAGGGTGGTATGGTGCACAATAAGGAAAAAAATTGCTTGTGGAGAAATTTATTTTTAGCCCACAATTTTTAACCGACTTACAAATTTTTTTTCTCAAATTAAAGGTAATAAAATTCTGCATAAAATGTACGTTTTTTATTTTTAAACAAAAATTGTTAACAATTAATATTAAACTTTGTTGAAGATATTGTAGACCTTTTTGTATTAAAATTATAGTAATAAACGTTAAACGTTAAAAAAATTTTTTTTTATAATTTAAACGCATACTGTTGCTTATTGTAAAAATAATAATTAAAATTATTGTTGCAATAGTCTAAGAATGTTTTTACGCAGTAATTATATTGTTTAAATTTTTTGTTAATAAATAAGTGAACAAAAACTGATTTATTCAGATTGTAGACATTTAGTGATTTAATTTAACACAATCTGTAGCATTTGTTTTTAAAAAGTAATTATTAGTACTATTTAAGATTATAAACAATTAATTTGTTTTGTTATAAACAATTTATATAAACAATTTATATCTCGAAGTTTCTTATATAGTGAATGATGAAATTTAATTTGCTAAATAAATTATTATTACATAATGATAATTGAAAATACTATTTCAAGTTTTTTTTTTAATTTACACATTGTTTAAATAATGCTTACTTAAATTTCATCATTTTAAAAAAAGTTAGGTATTTATTGTTTTTTTTCCTTAATTTTTAAAACAACTTTAACAAACTATTTTCTCATTAGTAAAATTTTAACGTTTTCTTCTTAAACTTTCTAATATTTTAAGACATTATTACCATATTTCTGAATTTGCCGCCTATTTTCTCAATAATTTTCTTAACCATTTCATTTTGAAAAATATATATATTTTTTGGAGGTTTTTCAATTTTTTGTTTGTTTTTTTTCAGGGTCTCCCAAATGACAAATCTTGTGTAAAAAATTCAGTTTTCAAAAAAATTACATTACATCATCAATTTTTTAAATACAGTCTACAAATATTTAATTTCTACATCTCTTTTCAATTATCTTTTTCATTATTAAAGTAGGTACTTTTGTCAATTTTCAAGTATTTCTAAGATTTTTAATTTAATTTTTTCGAATATCAATTATTTTCTTAAGTCTTTAAATTATTGTCAGGAATATTTAAATTTATTACACCAGTTTTCATTTATTTTTCTCATTTTTAAATTATTTTCTTAAAATTTCAATTACATTCTAAAATCTATAAATTATTGTGAAGAATAGTTAAATTTTCTACACAAGTTTCAATTTACTTTTGTCATTTTTAAATAATTTGCTTAAAACTTTCAATTACTTTTGTCATATTTCTTAGTATTTTTGTAATTTTCAAATTATTTTCTTCATATTTCTATTATTTTTGTCATTTTAGAATTATTTTATACAAACTTCAATTATTATATTCAATTTTTTTTTGTCATGAATTTTTAAATTTTACACCAGTTTTAATTTATTTTCATTAAATTTTAAAAATTGACGTCATTCTTTTTATTATTGTCACGAATTTATTATTTTTTTACAACTTTTTCAATTATTTTCAACAAATTTCAATAATTTTCTAGAAACTTTAATTACTTTCTTCATATTAAAATTTTTTGACATTTTTTAATTAGTCTATTAAATTACAATTATTTTCTTTAAACTTCAATAACTTTCTTCAAATTTAAATTATTTTCTTTAAATTTTAAATTATTGCCATACATTTTTAAATTTTTAACACAAATTTTCATTTATTTTTGCATTTAAGTATTTTTTTAAAATTTCAAATATGTTTTTAATCCTTGTTTTATTGTCAGAAATATTTAAATTTTCTACACAAATTTCAATTTAGTTTTGTTATTTTTCAATTATTTTCTTCATATTTCAATTACTTTTATCATTCTTCAATTATTTTTGTCATTTTCCAATTAGTTTCTTCATATTTTTATTATTTTTGACATTTTAAAATTATTTTTAACAAATTTCAATTATTTTATTCAATTTTGTTTATTGTCAAGAAATGAAAAAATTTTACACCAGTTTTAAATAAATTTCTTCAAATTTCAATCATTTTCTTCATCCTTTTTATTATTCTCATGAATTTATTAATTTTTTACAACTTTTTCAATTATTTTTTCAATTATTTCAACAAATTTCAATTACTTTCCTTATATTTAAATTTTATGACATTTTTGAATTATTGTCTTGAAATTTCAATTTTTTTCTTCAGACTTCAATTAATTTCTTAAACTTTCAATTATTTTCCTTAAACTTCCAATATTTTTTTCAATTATTCAATTATTGTCTATAAATTTTTAATTTTTAAACCAGCTTTCAAATATATATATCTCATTATTCAATTAGTTTCTTAATATTTCAATTGTTTTGTCAATTTTTCAAGTATTGTCTTTAAATTTATAATTTGTTACATTTTTTTCAATTATTTTCTACAAATTTCAATTCCTTTCGTCATAATTAATTTTTTTTTTTTGACATTTTTGAATTATTCGTTTTAAATTTCAATTTTTTTTTTCAAAACGTCAATTAATATCTTTAACTTTTAATTATTTTTCTCAAACTTCTAATACTTTTTTCAATTTTTCAATAATTATTGTCTGTAAATTTTCAATTCTTTACATCAGTTATCAATTATTTTTGTCATTTCTCAATTATTTTTATCAAACTACAATTATTTTTGTCAGTATTCAAATATTTTTGACATTTTGGAATTATTTTCTTTAATCTTTTTATTATTGTTGTCTATAAATTTTTAATTTTTACACAAGCTTTCAATTATTTATGACATTACTCAATTAGTTTCTTCACGTTTCAATTATGTCCTTAATTTTTTCAATTAATATAATACATTTATTATTTTTTACTTCATTTTATGAATTATATTTCTTATTAATTTTTTCCCCAGTTTTTTTTTTGTAATTTTTCAACTGTTTTCTACATATTTTCTACATACGTAAATTTTTATCATTTTTCAAAATTATTTTCTTTTTAGTTTGAATCATTATTTTTCGTCCAATTTTACTTATTTTTGTCATTCTTCAATTACTTTCTTGTAATTACAAGTATTCTTTAAATTTTTCAATTATTTTCTTTAAATTTCAATTATGTCGTTAAGATTTTCGATTTTCTAAAAATATTCTAAATCGACACATTTTTATCTAAAAAGCGTAAATTTTCATTTTTAAGCAAATGTCCAGTATGTGTGTATGTATGTGTGTGTGTATAACTTTTTTTGTCGCCAGGATATCTCGAGAATGCTTTAACGGATTCAAGTTAAAATTTATTTTTGTTTTACCGAAATTTATAATGACTTGTTTATATATAAATTAAAGCTTGAATTTTCAAAATGTAAAAAATTAAATTAAAAATTAAATTCTAAGGTTCCAGTTTTAATTATAATTGAGATTATAATTTGAACATTCTGTTTATACAATTTTTATCTTAGTTTTGTGTTAAAAACCTAGAAATCGTAAATTATAACTTCACAATGAGTGCAACATAACCTCAAAAAAGTAACTTTCATTAATATTTATATGCTTTTTAAGTGATCTTTAAAACTTTTCAACTTAAAATAACTTTAATAAATGTTGTCTTTTTTATATTTTCAGTATCAATCAATTAATTCAACAACATTGTTCACAAACGGCTGCAATTTTTATGTATCTACCAGCACCTCCAACATCGAACACCTGGACAGGAAAAGATTTGCTCCAACAACAATATTTACAGCTTCTTACAGAATTGACTGCAGATTTACCTCCAACGATATTAGTTCACGGAGTTAGTGCTGTCACTTCAACGACATTATAAAAATTCGGGTATTATACAAAAATAAAGAAAAGTGATATCGATCAATAAAAGTAATCGATATTTACAAAATAGGTTTATCAATAATTGAAAAAAAAATATTGATACTTTAAAACTTAGAATATTTTCGTCAGTTTATAAAAGTAATATAATAATATCGATATTTTAAACTTGATAAGTTTCTTAAAATCTACTCAAGTATGGACAAAAAACTGATATTTTTAGAAGTGATTTAATAATATTAAAGTATCGATATTTCTCAAGCAGTGGTCGATAGTAAAATAAGTAATATTTTAATATATATTGTGATATAAAAATGACTTGTTATTTTGAAACTCGATTTAAGATTGAATTAGAGTTGTCTCTTATTTTTTATTAAGGCACGAAGTATTCTTTTTTCATTAATTTCTATTAATGAAATGAAAAGTTATTTAATATTTTGATATGAGAAGCAAAACTTAAAAAAAAATATACAGACAATTTTTTCTAAAAACTGCCGCAAAGGGTTAAGAAGTATTTTTTATTAGATTGTGCAAATTAATTTAGAAATTCTTTTAATTTAGTATAATTATAGCAGTTTTATAATTTGTTTTTTGCAATCGAATTAATTTATATAGATAAATTGTATTAGCGAAATTTCTTTTCGTGAGACTGTAGATGGATTATATTTAATGTTATTTTAATTGGATTGTAAGTATATTTTGGTTTTATTTGTCAGCGATTAAGAATCATGAATGAATATCATTATAGGAGATTAAAGAGAACATAATTTTTATATGCGGAATAAAATATATTAATTTTAGATAAAATAATTAATCATTCCTGTCAAGAGTGTTTGTATTATTTTGTTTCCTGAAGAACATATTCTGTCAGCTTTTTCGAAGCAACTTCTAAGGAGGATTGACATAAGACCTTGAAATTAATTTTGGAAAGAAAGAAATTTAATTATTATATTTAATAATAATAATAATAATATTAATAGCAACAGTTTAATTTAATAATTGAAGTTTTATATTTTTGTTATTGAAAAAAAGTTGTAGAATTTTAGATTGAAATTTTGTCAGTATGTCAAACCTCCTAAAACATGCATGTATCTTATCTGACTTTTTATTTCACGAAAAATAGAAAGCTCCTTTTGTCAGCAATAGCGTTTTTATGGAGACTGAATAATATTTCTAAGATTTTGAATCTAAATGAATTAATAAACTATTTACATATAATTGTGTTAATACTTTTTTACACGTAAAGACAGTTTCGCCTTGACTTGTATTTTGATTCGAAGATGTCTCTATTTTTAATTCAATTAATTTGGGTTAAATTAATTTATAATTTTAAATAAATATCAAATTTTCCCAGAATTATAAAGTCAAACAATTTTAAACAAACGTAATTGATTTAGCAAAATTCAATGATATTTATAATTAAATATGAATAAATTATTGACATTTTTGTAGCCGTACTAATTTTTAACCGTTTGTTCATCTATTTTTTATAACAATTTTAATTTATTCAAACTTGAATCGATTCGAATTTGCAATAATTAAAAATGCAATTAATCCAAGCTTCAAGTATAAAATCCTAATCAAAGAATATTTAAAAAATAGAATAAATTTAACACAAATAATAAAAAAGATGAAAAAAATTACAAATATATATATATTTAACATATTTAAGAACGTAACAATAAATAGAGAACATAAGAAAATTGGTGAAAAACTCCCAAGATAGGTATTTTTTCTTTTTAAATTATCTTTATTGAATTTCTGTAATAATATGTTTAAAAAAAAATCAAGAAAATTTGCTGAAATTTTTTTGCAATTAAGAAAACTAATTTTATAAAAGAGTACCTAAATATCTTTCCCCTTCCTTCCTTAAATCTAAAAAAAAGCTGCTTTTGTTTATGGAAAAAAAATTAATTTAAAAAAGAAAAGAATAAAATTAAAAAAAAAACTCAAATATCTAATTTGCGTAAAATTAAAGGTCCAATCTATGAAAATGTTATATTGAACTTCTAAAATCAAAGATTTTTAATTATGCACATGACGTTAAAAAAGTTAATAAAGTGCGCAGCGTTTTGAATAACTTTTTGAAAATTTTCATCAGTTTAAATGTTGAGAATCTTTTAATTTGTTATTATTCTTTTAATTATCTGACTCTTTCTTTTTTTAATAATTAAACAATAAATAAGTTTGAAAATAATTTGTTTTTAATAATTCAGATTCAACAATTTTTAATGATTTTAATTTAAATTTAACTAATTGTAAGTATCTGAAAAAATACTGAAAATTTGAAATATTTTAAGAAGCAAAACTTTAAAAAAATAGTATAGTTTTTAATAATCATAAAAGTTATTTTTATGAATTAAGAAGTTGAAAATATTTTTATTTAAAAAATTAATTAATTTGGCTCAAAATTTTTTTCTGAATTAATATTAGAATTAATTTTATCTTAATTCGATTTTTGTAAGTGGTCCCACAATTATTGTTGTCGGTAGTGTATAACTTAGGCAATGAAGTTTTAGTTTTAAAAAGGCAAAGTAAAGGTTAATTTATCAATTCTTAATAACAGAGACTAAATTTTCAATGTTAATTGAATTAATTGCTATGAAGATAGCAAAAAAAAGTATTAGGTACATATTTATATCTTTAAGCCATTATAATTATATAAATTATAATGAAAATGTCGTTTTATTAAATCTATATAAATTCCAAACGTCAATTAAGTCATATTCCAATTTGTTTCAACTTTTAAATCCCAATTAATTCAAATTTAAATGCATATTAATGAATGCAAAAAAGTTAAATAATATTAATTATTTTCCATATTTACAATAATCCTTTTTTTTATATTCTTACATTTCTTAAGAGATTTCAATTTTTCGAAATTGTTTAATTTTTATTTTATAATTTCTTATTTTTACAAAGTTGAAGTTTTTTTCTGTTTTTAATTTTGATATTTTTTTTTATTTGTCTTTTTATTTTAGGATTTTCGTTAATTTTCTTCTTTTTATGCAAATTATTTAATATTATTTTACACAATTTCGTTATTATAACATTCACTAAACTTTTTATTTCGTTGATTTTCATAATTATTTCCATATTTTTAAAAATAAATAAGTACTCTAATTTTTTTGTAAGTTTATTCACTTTTTTTTACATCTTGTCTATTTTTGCGCGATTTTTTGCAAACTTACTTATTCTTCCATTAAGTTTTTAAATTTTCTTTATTTTTCTAAATTTATTGTTTAATATTATAAAAATGTGTTTGGTTTAATTTGCTTAAACTTTTTTATTTTAAAAGGATTTTTAAGTTTCTTTTGTGGATTTTATTTTTTTTATATACTTATACGTTTTTTAATTTTATTTTTTGTACTTTTTACATTTTTTTAGTTCGTTAGATTAAAGTAAGAAACATTTCTCTATTTTTTTAGTTCTTCCATGGGTTTTAATTAATTCTTTAATTTTTGTCATCATTTTCCCATTTCTAAGAAGCACTTTTCCTTCTTTTCAATTGCTTAACTTTTTATTTTATAATTACGAATTTTTGAAAACATACATACAGTAAAACTCACTTATATCGGATTTCAAGAGACCGAGAAAATCTTCCGATATAAGCGGGAATCCGATTTATCCGGGTAAAAATACATGATATATAAATTCAAGGGACCGGCAAAAATATCTGATGTAGGCGGGAATCCGATATAGGTACGTGAGTTTTACTGTATTTATTTGGTGCTTTTATCTACATTTTTTAAATTTCCCAATTCTCTACTTTTTCGAAATCTTTTATTTTTTATTTTATATATTAGGTGAATTTAATCTTGTACTAAATATTCTGATTTGAACATCGTTCTTGTATTTTATAAAATTTCTTTTCTTTTACAATTTTTTTAAATTTTATTGATTCTTCTTTTACTCAAGTTGTAAAATAATTCTCGATTTAATTATAATTTTAAAATTTTGTTGTCCTTACTAATATATTTTAACGTTTTTAAATTATCTTTTTATTTAATATTTTAATTTAAAAAAATGTCCGTAAATAGTTTAATTTTTTGAAAAGAGGTCCACTTTTTATATATAATTATATCAGTGTTTCATTCTTGTGTTGGTTTTTACATTTTTTTTAATAAACTTCCTACACATAAACATTTTGAGATACTGATATTTAAAAAAATTATGATTTTTATCAGCCCTGCTAAATATTTATTTATTATTGGATAAATATTATTTATCGATTTGTTATATTTATTATTTTTTAATTTCTAAAATGAAAGAAACACTAATCGCGCACGTTTTATTTCGCTAGTTATACAATAATTGAACTTATTAGATTAATTGAGTCTTTTAGGTTATACACTATACTACGAATTTTTTTTTGATAAATTGAGTAAACGTCCCCCAATTAATATCCAAACAATTTAAAATTGTTAAAAGAATTGACAATTTTAAACCTGCCAAATTTATTAAGACATCTCTTATAGTTTCTACACACAAATACTGACTATTATCAGATAAAAAACAGAAAACTCCTTCGTACAAAAATTTGGTGGCCCTGAAAAGGGCCGATTGTTTAAGAGCATGAGGCAGGATATTTAAGCTTTTTTCTCGGTCTTTTTGGGAAGGAGAACAGCTTGGATGTTGGGTAAAACACCACCCTGGGCGATGGTAACACCAGAGAGGAGTTTGTTCAATTCTTCGTCGTTTCTGATGGCAAGCTGGAGATGACGAGGTATGATTCTCGACTTCTTGTTGTCACGAGCGGCATTGCCTGCCAACTCCAAAACTTCAGCAGCCAAGTATTCCATCACTGCTGCAAGGTAGACTGGAGCTCCGGCACCAACACGCTCAGCATAATTGCCTTTGCGCAAAAGACGATGGATACGTCCAACGGGGAACTGAAGTCCAGCTCGGGTGGAACGAGTCTTTGACTTTCCCTTAACTTTGCCACCTTTACCACGGCCAGACATGTTAGATTATTTTTCGAGAGACGAACTAAAAACCGACAGTGTTCAAGTGTCGAGAGAACTCGTGAGAATGACGTTTTGCCGTCAAAACGCGTCTATTTACGCTCTCGCACGGGGCGTGGCTAAGCACACCTTTCTCTTTGCTGGTTGGGAGATGCGCACTCGGTGCACCGAGCTCTAACCAATCAGCTATTTCCTTCGCTCTCACTGGTTCGAGCTCAACACGTCAAACAACGTAAAAAAAAGTCGAAAAAACGGCGAAATCATCATATTTTCCTGAGTTTTCGACGAGTAAACACGTATTTATCTCTGAAATTTCAAGATGCCGCCTAAAGCAAGTGGTAAAGCTGTAAAAAAAGCCGGAAAGGCCCAAAAGAACATTGCCAAGACTGACAAGAAAAAGAAGCGTAAGAGGAAGGAAAGTTACGCTATCTACATCTACAAAGTTTTGAAGCAGGTCCATCCTGACACTGGAGTTTCCAGCAAAGCGATGAGTATCATGAACAGTTTCGTTAATGATATCTTTGAGCGTATTGCTGCCGAATCTTCCCGTTTGGCTCACTACAACAAGAGGTCGACCATCACCTCCCGGGAGATCCAAACCGCTGTCAGGCTTCTCCTTCCTGGTGAACTCGCCAAGCACGCCGTCTCTGAAGGCACCAAGGCTGTCACCAAATACACCAGCTCCAAGTAAACTTTTGACCTGCTTAAAAAAAAACACAATCGGCCCTTTTCAGGGCCACCAAATTTTCTTACGTTGAATTTTAATGTTTCATTCGTTTGATACAACCAATTTTTTTTCTATGGTTTATTTTACACTGACTAGTGTATACCAATTGCATAGGAACTTGTTTTTGAGACAAGCCCGAGGAGGTACAATATATCTCAATAAGTTATCTGAGGCTTAATTAAATATGAAATTTTGGTTTTTTAAAGTTTATAGATGAATGGATGTATGAGAAATGACCGAAAATTTTTGATACACAATTTTTCTAATTGTGAAGAATTTTTTATAGTAGTCGATAATTAGTTTTCTATGTTAACACTGGCTCAATTCAACTATTTGAAATTTTAATAAATATATATATAAAAATTTTTTTGTCTTTAAAAATATCAGGGGAATGTTTCAATTTTAATTAATTAAAAAGTTGATTCAATTCCGATTATATTCGATTCTTTAAATTTCATTCGATACTAAAATAATATTCAAACGGAAAATAAATTTATTGTCGCAATATAGTAATATACTTAATATATATGTTTTACAATTTTCGTAAATTTGATTTCAGGTTTTGATTTAATTTTTGTTGTTTTTAATTGTAAAAAATATTAATAACAGAATTTAAAAATTCCGTGCTATGCATTCAAATATTTTCAAATCCATCTATATAATTTTTTAAAAAATCAGATTTTTATCCAGAAAAAAATTAGGCATCTAAGAAATTCAATATTCTGGATAAATGTGCCATTTATTTTTGGTGATTATTTTCTTTACTTATGGTCATTTTTTTAACACATCGCTTCCTCATAGAGGAATAATAAATCTCTCTTTCAAAAATGGATAAGTTATGATTTAGATCGCAAAGAGATCTTAAACAAACTACTTGCTGCGTTTTAAAATTGTGAATAAAATAGGTTATTAAAAATTCTGAAAAATCGTGTAAACTGTAAAGCTTTTTTTCTGAAGTAAGGTAACGGGTACCTATACGCGATCAGTACTTTTAGTTGATCAGTGACCATTAAATTGGATAAAATTAATTAATAGTTTTCGTAGTATAGTGTATACTGTATAACCTAAAAGACTCAATTAATCTAATAAGTTCAATTATTGTATAACTAGCGAAATAAAACGTGCGCGATTAGTGTTTCATTCATTTTAGAAATTAAAAAATAATAAATATAATATTTTATAATATTGATGCCAAATACTACTTCGAATATTGCAAGATTTAGTTTTACCAATATAAGATATAGATCATTCAAAGAACAAATATGAACATGAATTGAAATAAAGGAAACCCAACGAAAAAGTATTTGGTGGCCCTGAAAAGGGCCGATTGGTTTTATAGAAACAGAAAAAATAAGTTAAGCACGTTCTCCTCGGATACGGCGGGCAAGTTGGATGTCTTTTGGCATGATGGTTACTCTCTTGGCGTGGATGGCGCACAAGTTGGTATCTTCAAAGAGACCAACTAAGTAGGCTTCGCTGGCTTCTTGAAGCGCCATCACAGCAGAGCTCTGGAAACGCAAGTCGGTTTTGAAATCCTGAGCGATTTCACGGACTAGACGTTGGAAAGGAAGCTTGCGGATCAAAAGCTCAGTGCTTTTCTGATAACGACGAATTTCACGGAGAGCGACAGTTCCGGGCCTGTAACGATGGGGTTTCTTAACTCCACCGGTGGCTGGCGCGCTCTTCCTTGCAGCTTTGGTAGCCAGCTGCTTTCTTGGAGCCTTTCCTCCAGTCGATTTACGAGCGGTTTGCTTGGTACGAGCCATTTCAAAAAGATGCGAAGTACACACGACGAAATCTCAAAAAAGAATGGAGTTTTGCGGCCAAACACTTAGTTTTGTAGAATCGATGACTTTTTCGGTGAGAGGTGGTAAGAAGCACGCTATTGGCTAATAGCGATGGGGAAGGGAGCGTTGTGATTCGATTGGTCAATAGCGAAATACGGGGGAAACCGAGTTCATGCGAGTTAACAAAACTACCCACTTTACCGCCGTTTTAGATTTGAGATTGGTCATTGGATTCGATACTCGACTGTTGAACGGTGCAGACGTGTCTTTTGTTATAACGAAAAACTACCTGTGACTTAGAAGCAACGAAGGCGTTTGGCGCACGTTGCTTCTCCCAACTGAAGTGAAGTGTAATATTCGCTCTTAAAATGAAAACAAAAAGAGGAGATCTACAAGTAAGAGACTGGGAAGACGTTAATTTTAAGAAATTCAAACCATATGATAGAATCAATATGGAGACGAGAAGCCCTATCAAATTAAGCAATCGATTTGAAGTTTTGAACGATAAAACCGACGAACAAAAGGAGAAAATGGATGAAGATAACGAAGATGATGATGGAGAATCTTCAAAAAATGATGCAGTTAAAACACAACAAAATGGAAATAAAAAGAAAACTAAAATTCCACCGATCATAACAACTACAAGAATCAACGACTTACCACTACTGATAAATTTAATTTATAACGAGTCTGAAGGTAAACCGGAATTTAAAAATAATAAAGATTCCAGCAAACTTTCAATTTATGCTGACTGTGAAACTGACTATGTCAAAATTCAAGAGATACTTACAACGAAGAAAATACCATTCTTTACATACGAAAGAAAAGAAAACAAACCCAAGAAACTTGTCCTGCGTGGATTAGGATTGTTAGCAGAAAACGATATTCAAGAATCACTACAAGAACAAGGAATCTCAGCCAGTGTTGTGTTGATGAAGAAGAAAAGTGATCCTGAAAATCACAACCCAATCTACATAGTGACCTTAGACAAATCCGTACAACTCAGTGACGTGTATAAAATTAAAATTGTCTGCTTCATGCGAGTAAGCTGGCAAAGATACAAAAACAACAGGCTAGTAACCCAATGCCGGAACTGCCAGTCATTCGGACATGGTACAAAGCATTGTCATGCTCAGCCTAATTGTGTGAAGTGTTTACTCCCACATCTGACGAATGAGTGCAAGAAAACAAAGACTGAACCACCGCAATGTGTTAATTGTAAGGGGAGTCATCCTGCCAATTTCTCTGGCTGTGAATTCTACAAACAACAAGTTTCCATGGTGAATAGACTTAGGAATAAAAGACTTCAGACAAACCAAAAGAAGATTTTACCAACAACACAATTCAATGGAAATATGCGAGCAAATTTCCCGCCACTTCGACCGATTAATACTGATTATCCTGGTAGCAGAGCTCCCGCATGGAAAAATGATGGTGACAACTCTAGTACGTATCGACGAACAGCAACTGAAAAAGGAGAAACTGAGGACGTTAATCTTCATGATCTACTGGATGTCTTCAAGGATATTGAAAAAATGTGTGATTTGGGTAAGCTTTTCAGGTTAGCAATTAAACTTAAAAATAAATTAATCCATTGTAAAAATAACTTCGATCGCCTCCAGGCAATTCACGAAATGGCTGTTGAACTTGATGGCTAGTTCTTCTTGCTCTAAAATAAATTCCATTAACATAGTCCACTGGAATGCCGGTGGCTTGGCAAATAAATCACACGAAGTTCCTTCTTTTTTAAATAAACATAATGTTGACATTTTTATTGTTAGTGAGACGTGGTTCACTGAAAAAACAAAATTAAAATTCTCAGGTTATAGGTGCTATAAAAAGAATAGATTGGCTAAAAAAGCTTCTGGGGGAGTAGCTATTTTTATTAAGAATGATATACCTTGTGTTGAAGTAAATATTAATAATTTAAAAACTATTGAGGCTCATGCAATTTTGTTAGAAGGAGGTGTTCATATTATTGGTTTATATGCACCTAAAAATAACATAATTAAAGATGATCTACAAGCGATTTTCAAATTAGGTAAAAAAATTATAGCTGCTGGGGATTTGAACGCCAAACATGTCTCCTGGAATTGCCATTATAATAGTAGAAATGGCAATCAAATTATAGATTTTATAGACAGTGCTACTTGTGAGCTTTCAGTTCCAAACGAATATACTTTGTATCCACACAATCGAAAAGCGAGACCAAGCATAGTAGATTTAGCCATTACGAAGGGATTTTCTAAGACCTTAAATAGTCTAGTAATCAATGAATTAAACTCGGATCACAAACCAGTTATTATGACATTTTCTAGTAAAAATATCGATTTTCCCCCAAAAACAATAGTAAATATCCTAGATTATCAAAAAGCAGATTGGCAAAATTTCAAAGATGTTATTAATAAAAATTTAGAAATTAATTCATTGCAAAATGTTAACGATCAAACTCAAATCGATTTATCAATAAATAATTTAAATTCAGTAATTAATTCCGCTGTTTCTTCATCCATTCCTTTAAAAACACTTAAAACATATAAAGAGAAATTACCTGATAATATATTGCAACAAATTAAACATAAAAATAGTTTAAGAAAATTATATCAAAAGACGCGAAACATTAATCTTAAACCAATTATTAATGAAGCATGTAGGTCAATTAAGCAAAATATAATTGAATTTAGAAACCGCAATTGGGAAAACAAACTTCTATCACTAAATACTAAAAATAATTCTCTTTGGAAATTTACTAAAATACTTAAAGGTAAAAATAACAGATTCATTCCTCCTCTTAAAACAAATGATAAAATAATTTTTTCTGATGAAGAAAAAGCAGAAGTATTAGCTTCTAATTTTGAACAAGTTCACAAATTAACCGGTGATATGGGTTGTCCTGAAAATAATGAAAATGTTTCTAAAAAATATGCTGATATTTTAAAGACTAACATTAATATTGAAGATATTAAATTAACTTCACCTAAAGAAATTAAATTAATCATAAAGAAAACTAAGGCTAAAAAAGCCCCTGGCTTAGATGGCTTTCAAAATATTATTTTAAAATATCTCCCTAAAAAAGCTCTAGTTCAAATTTCTTATATTTTTAACAGTTGTCTTAAAATAAGTTATTTCCCAGAAATTTGGAAAAAAGCCAAAATTATAGCAATACCCAAACCTGGGAAAAATAAAAGCAATTCGCAAAGCTACAGACCTATTAGTCTGTTGCCTACAATAAGTAAAGTTTTTGAATCGGTTGTTTTAAATAGAATAAAATCTCATGAACTGCTAAACAATCAATTAATACCTGAACAATTCGGGTTTAGAAGTAGTCACTCCACAGTTCAGCAACTTGCCCGATTTACTGATCACATATCAACTAAATTTAATATTAAACATAGCACGGCTGCTTTATTCCTCGATATGGAGAAAGCTTTTGATACTGTGTGGATGCAAGGTCTTATATATAAGCTTAACAACAACGATTTACCTTTGTATATAGTAAAATTAATTGCTAGTTATTTAGAAAATAGAACTTTTATAGTTGAACTTAATGCGAAAAAATCTACCGAAAAGAAAATAATGGCAGGCGTGCCACAAGGCTCAATTCTTGGACCAGTATTATTTTTATATTATATTAATGATGTACCTAAGTCTGATAATGTAGAAATATCGCTTTTCGCTGATGATACATCAGTCTACTCTTCTTCTAGAAGAAAAAGGATAGCTATAAGCAGGGTACAAAAGGCTGTTAATGAATTAGAAAAGTATTTTTTGAAATGGAAGCTTAAAATCAATACCAGTAAAACCGAGCTTGTCATTTTTTCACATAATGAAGGTGATAAAATATTTCCTAATATAAAGTTTTACAATGAAGAGATAATTCCAGCTACGGAAGCTAAATATCTCGGGATGGTACTTGATTCAAAGCTATCATTTACTAAACATATCAACGCTACAAAGATTAAAGCCTTCACAGCACTTAATTCTTTGTTTTCTATTATGAATCATAGAAGTAAAATGAGTCAAAACAACAAACTAACGACTTATAAAATGATAATCAGGCCTATTTTATTGTATGCGGCTCCCATTTGGGGAAACACTTATGACTCCAATATAGAAAAAATTCAAAAAATTCAAAACAAATGCTTAAGTATGACTCTAAGTGCAAAACCGGGCACAAAAATTAAATTATTACATGAAATGCTTAAAATCCCTATGATTAAGGATGAAATTCTTAAATTAACCAAAACATTTTTTGACAGACAGCTTACAAGTTTAGATATATTAAAGAATGTAGGCAAAATCAAATATAATGAGGCACCTTTCAAAATTAAATACAAGCTTTTGCAACATTTATTACAATAATGAATTTACTACTTAAACTCTATCAGACAACAGTGGTAGAGTATAACTCTATAGTTTGTAAGGTCTCTGTAAATATTGTATATATGTTCTTATGGTTAGGTTAAGGTATTTATTTTAATTATTTGTCAGGTTTTTCAAAATTTTTCCCTGAGTACTAAAATACATAACATACGATTATTCGACAAGTTATATATCACAACAATAAATAATAGAATTTAGAAACAAATAGGATAAATATTATTAAAATAGAAATCGTATAGTTTAAGTGTTCACAAATTTGTTACATTTATGTAAAAATTATATTTTTATGATCAATAAAGAATTTTATCAATCAATCCGCCGTTTTAGCATTCTTCGGTTGATTTTCGTCGTGAAAGGACGCTTCAATCAAATTTGAAAAAATGACTGGTCGCGGTAAAGGAGGAAAAGGTTTGGGAAAAGGAGGAGCGAAACGGCATCGTAAAGTTCTTCGTGATAACATCCAGGGAATCACGAAGCCCGCCATCCGTCGTCTGGCTCGTCGTGGTGGAGTCAAGCGTATCTCTGGCTTGATCTACGAGGAAACTCGTGGTGTTCTCAAAGTATTCCTTGAGAACGTAATCCGTGACGCTGTCACCTACACCGAACACGCCAAGAGGAAGACTGTCACCGCCATGGACGTCGTCTACGCTCTGAAACGTCAAGGCCGTACTCTCTACGGTTTCGGCGGTTAAACTTCATATCATCATCATCAATAAACAATCGGCCCTTTTCAGGGCCACCAAATTTTTTTACGTTGAATTGAACTGTTTATTTAAACATGCTTTTTCTGTTAATTATTAAAACTTACGTCTAGATTTAAATATCCTGTTTGTAATCTTTGTGAATGTAAAAAAAAAAGGCCTTGAATGCCCTAATTTACCAAATAATGTTTTTGGTTGATTGAATAGAGCAGCCGGCTAACTTCTTATGCCTCCTTTCAGGGATTTGCTACATAAATTACTGTGAGTCATATTTTAAACATTTCGAAGGTTGAGCAATGTATTTGCAATTGCAATTTTTTATTAACTTTTCAATTGTGTAGTAATTGTATCATGAAATACTAATAAAAAAATTTAACATACTTTATTTAATTAGGTTCTATCGGTTGAATCCATTTCAAATCATGCAGGCCCAGTAACTTCAAGTTGAAAATTTAACTTTCACTGAAATATTTGTAATTTTTTCCCTAATTTACGTTAACAAATTTTGTTTATTGGATCTTTTACACTTAGAAACAAACATGATACCGGCGATCACAACTGAATTTCAAGATTAACAGTAGCCTTTATTCGGCTATTAGTAAACAAAGTGCTCTGCAGTGGCTATAATATCAACAACCTCTCGTGGCTACATTTAATCAAAACTTGGTTATATTTAGCCAACTTATTTTCTCAGTGTGGGTGACATTTTCTTCTTTAAAAATGCTGTTTTAAAATTTTAAATGGTTTTAAAATTAACAAAATTATAGATGACTTTCCAAAAATAAATATGTATTAATATGAAATATTCCTATAAGTTTCAAGCGTACTAAACTATAGTGACATCCAGAATTTTTTTTGTTATTGTTTCAGTGATCAATTAAACTAAGTCCTAACATTGAATCTGAATTTTATGATTCTACTTGGAAATATTTACAAAAAATTATATATTTTTGACCCCACAAAAAGTGAAAAAAGATTAAAAAAGGTGACAAATCGTCAAAAAAAGGTGAAAAAGATGACAAAACTGAAAAAAGGTGAAATGGTGACTGCCTGTGATGCCTGTATTTATTTTTCATAGTTTTATAGTAAATATTCGTAAACTTAGTTTTCAGATCTCAAAAAAGGTCAGAGAAAGACAAAAATTCATGATAATTCTGTTCAGAAGCATAACAGGTAACGAAAAAATTAAAAGCTGTGACTCTACGTCCGGCTAGTCGAATTGATTCATTTCGTCAGGCTACTGGCAAACCTGGTGCAGGAAGTAGACATTGGTACCGGGGGGTTACTGTTACTAAATCTAGAGACAAAATTATTTTTTTCGGCTAGCAGTACGTCTAAAAACTTCGGAAATTAAAATAAGTAAAGTAAATATCCAAAGTTGTACAATTTCTCGATATCTGCCCTTTTCTCCAGTCAATTTGATCTCTTGCCCTGACATTTCTGTTTTGTTTTATTATCAATTGAAAGTGAAACATTTCCCTTACCTGTTAAATATTCGTGAATAAAAAATGCATTTTTTATTCACGATTTTCACAAGGCCTTCTTTCTCGAACTTTTTGGTCTCTTCGGGTCTAAAAAGTATAATTTATTAAAACACGAATAGTCAGTTTGGAGTATCTATTTCGCCAAATAGAAACGTAATTTTTCGTTACAACTAAGATACCTGCAAAGAGTAAAATTATAAAAATTGAAAACATTTCACAAAAATGAACTTAAATGTTTGACAAGCAAATATTCCTTTGTAAAATATATTTGGTGGCCCTGAAAAGGGCCGATTGTTTATATTTGGGTGCGAAAATGTCAATTAAAACATTTTCCCTCCTTACTTTTTCGCAACCCTCTTTGCTGCAACTTTTTTAGGAGAAGCAGCTTTCTTGGCTGCGGGTGCCTTGGCCTTCTTGGGAGAAGCTTTAGGCTTGGCAGCAGCGGTTTTTGCCTTTGGTGGTTTAGCTGCTACTACCTTGGGAGTCCTCTTTTTCTCGGCTACAGCTTTCTTGGTCTTGGCAGCAGTAGCTTTCTTCGGGGAAGCTGCTTTCTTGGCTTTGGGTGCAGCAGATTTAGGCTTCTTGGCAGCAGCTGGTTTTGCCTTGGGCTTAGCTTTGCCTTCAGCTTTGACAGCCAACTTGAAAGATCCGGAAGCTCCTTTTCCTTTAGTTTGGACCAAAGATTTATTTGCAACCGCAGCTTTCAGGTACTTTCTGATGAAGGTTGACTGTTTCTCAACATCAACTTTATAAGTAGCAGCAATGTACTTTTTGATCGCCTGTAGAGAAGAGCCACCTCTCTCCTTCAAAGAAGCAATAGCTGCATTCACCATCTCGGAAGCTGGTGGATGAGTAGCTTTTGCCTGAGGCTTTTTAGCTTTCGCAGCTTTTTTAGGTGTTGCAACTGCAGGAGCAGCTGGAGATTCAACTTTATCGGCCATTTCGACAGAGAATTGGTTTAGAAAATTTCACGAGAGCGACGTTGCTAGTACGACGACTGAGTGAAGAATGAGAAAAAATTTTTGGGGAGGGGGATTTTGTTCATGAGCACGGACGGTGAAGAAAGGCCTCGTCGCTCGTGTGCGTCCGCTCGTTGAATTTCTATCTAAAAAGTGCTCTCGATTCCAAACTTTAACAATCTTTTATTGATTTAAATATTGATCTAATTTGATAAAATTAACAAATTTTACATCATTAATAATTCTAGTCTCAGTCTAAAACAAAAATTGTCCTTAAATTGATTCCGAAATAGGCAAAAATAAGAGATTTTTGAAACATTGCATTTCTTGTCTCAACAAACTGAGTTACAAAATTATTAAAAAAGTTGGTAATACTTTTTGTTGGCGAAAGTAATTGGTTTGAAAAAGATGCTCTATATTCTAAATTATATGTCGAATAGTCATAAAACTTTGTCGGTTCAGAATTGACGAAATAAAAAAAGGTCAAAGTCAGGTTTCAGTTCTAAATTCGATATAACGTAAAAAGCGTTGTTATAATAGAGATCTATATCAAGGGAAAAATTTGTTAATGTCCTGTTTTTCGATTTTGTGCAACAAATTTAACTAAAGTTTAATAACATAAATGCCTTTATTTTTAAAAATAAATGTGAAACACAAATAGGTAATTAACCAAGATTAAAAAAGGTATCAAATGTAGAAAAAGAAAGAATATATCTACGATAATACGAGTTACTTTATTATTGAATATAAAAATATATTAATATATTATTCTCCTTAAAAATATGAGAATATTAATGATAGATATGAAAAGTGATGAATATTGTTTAAAAAGTCTTTCAAATTATCTAAAAAAAAAAAAACTGTATAATTACAAAAAATAATTGCAATTATAATGTTATAATAAAAAAATAACTGTATTTAGAATTAGCAAATCTGAAAAATATTTGCAAAATTAAGTAAAGCTTAGAAATTGATTAAGAAGTTAAGAAATCCATATGATTATACGAAAGAATGCTGGAATTAAAATAAGACATGAAAGAAAGCAAATAATAAAAAGAATGAGAAAAATAAAATCTTCAAGAAGTAAAACAAAATATATTTTTAGAAAAAGATAGTTTAACATTGATTTATTTATTTTTTATACAACATGTGGGAATTATTCTACATATTTTTTTATTAATTCGCAATTTATTTTTTCGAATTTTCAATTTACTTAAATTTTTATCGTTTCCACAATTAATCAGAATTTTAAATAATAAAAGATTTTAATAATTAATTTTGAAATCAACATCAAATTCAATCATTCGAAACTTTAATTTTTTGAATTTTTAATGTTAATCGATTAAAATATTAATAATAATATAAATTTCAATCAATTTTAATTTCTTAATTGTTTAAACGTGGAAATTTCAATAAATCTTAAATTTAGTTGCTCCAAATCTTAATACTGAATATTTTAAACAATTTAGATTTTTAATGAAATCGTATTTCAAATAATCGGATATTTTGGCAATAAGATTTCTGGTAACTGATACTTTGGATAAATCAGATTTCGATAAATGCATTTTTAAACAAATCAGATTTCAGATAAATATAATTTCCTATAAATTAAGTTTCTATTGATTGTATTTTCTGTAAAGTGACATTTCTTGTAACGAAATTTCTGATAGATGCAATTTAGATTAAACGAGATGCTTGTAATACATAATTTCTGAAAAATAATATTTTTGACGATTAAGATTTCTGGTAAAAAACGTTACTGATCAAAAAATACTTTTTTGATAAATTAAATTTAGTATAAATTAGATTTTTGATAAATAATGATTTGGTTAAATAAAATTCGGTTAAACGCTAATTCTGGCCTTTGTGTTTTGAACAGGGATGGGCATGCAATAATAATAAATAAATTAACTAACAATTGTTGCATGTGTTTTTTTAATTTTTGTATACAAATTAATATTGTTTATTTGCAACTTTTCATCTAATAAAGCTAGAGAGTTGGAATTCTATGTCCGAGAAGTTGGCAACGGCATTTTGTTTTTTCCAAAAAATCAAAATTGTGCTGAATTGTGCTAGGTTTGTGCCCAATTGTGCCGTAAAAAGTTTTTCAAAAAAAATTTTTTTTGACCAAAAATTTTTGAAAAAAAAAAATTTGCATCAGAAATGCCATTTTTTAAAAATGACAAAAAAAAAGTTGTGCTAACTTGTGCAAGATGGGTGCATAACTGTGCAGTAAACATTTTTTCGAAAAAAAATTTTTTTTACCAAAAATTTTTGAAAAAAATTTTTTGCACTAGAAATGCCATTTTGTCTAAATCAAAAAAGGAAAGTTGTGCTAAATTGTGCTAGATGTGTGCATAATTGTACCGTAAACATATTTTCAAAAAACATGAAAATTTTGAAAAAAAATTCAAAAAATAATTTTTACTACTCAAAAAAAAAAGTTTGTTTTTTTCAAAAAACAAAGTTGTGCAAAATTACTTTGAACTGTGCTAGGCGAATGCAATAAAAAACTCTCATAACATTTATCGCTAAAGTCAATATTTTTTGCATAAAAGTCAAAATTTTGTCTTTACCATTTGGAGGCTGCAATTTCAAAACTTCAAGATTTCGAAGAATAAAAAATTGTGCTGAATTGTGCTAGGGGAGCACAATTAAAAACTCTCATGACATTTTTCGCTAAAGTCAATATTTTTTGCAAAAAAGTCCAAATCGACGCCTCCCGTTGATACAATGCTTATTCAATTGTCAAAAATATATAATTCTAATTCGAAGCTCAGTTTAATATAAAGCTAGTTCGTGGTCCGTGTAATATGATTCCTATTCAATGTTGAGAATAATATAATGCTAACTCAAAATTTCGTTTAAAATAATTAAAATTCAAGTTTACGTACAATAATAGAAAAAAAACAACTTTTTTAATTTTTTTAATTAGTTAATTATATTATTATATAATAATGAAAATTTTAATCAATTAATTATATTATTATTACGAATCTAAAGTCAGAATTAGAAAATTAAAAAAAACTAATTTTTTAATCTTTTAATTAATTATATTATTATATAATAATTAAAAGATTAAAATTAGTTTTTTTTTAAATTGAACGTAAACTTGAATTTTAATTATTTTAAACGAAATTTTGAGTTAGCATTATATTATTCTCAACATTGAATAGGAATCATATTACACGGACCACGAACTAGCTTTATATTAAACTGAGCTTCGAATTAGAATTATATATTTTTGACAATTGAATAAGCATTGTATCAACGGGAGGCGTCGATTTGAACTTTTTTGCAAAAAATATTGACTTTAGCGAAAAATGTCATAAGAGTTTTTAATTGTGCTCCCCTAGCACAATTCAGCACAATTTTTTATTCTTCGAAATCTTGAAGTTTTGAAATTGCAGCCTCCAAATGGTAAAGACAAAATTTTGACTTTTATGCAAAAAATATTGACTTTAGCGATAAATGTTATGAGAGTTTTTTATTGCATTCGCCTAGCACAGTTCAAAGTAATTTTGCACAACTTTGTTTTTTGAAAAAAACAAACTATTTTTTTTTGAGTAGTAAAAATTATTTTTTGAATTTTTTTTCAAAATTTTCATGTTTTTTAAAAATATGTTTACGGCACAATTATGTACACATCTAGAACAATTTAGCACAACTTTCCTTTTTTGATTTAGACAAAATGGCATTTCTAGTGCAAAAAATTTTTTTCAAAAATTTTTTGTAAAAAAAATTTTTTTTCGAAAAAATGTTTACTGCACAATTATGCACCCATCTAGCACAAGTTAGCACAACTTTTTTTTTTCATTTTTAAAAAATGGCATTTCTGATGCAAATTTTTTTTTTTCAAAAATTTTTTTTGAAAAACTTTTTACGGCACAATTGGGCACAAACCTAGCACAATTCAGCACAATTTTGATTTTTTGGAAAAAACAAAATGGCGTTGCCAACTTCTCGGACATTTCGGAAATAGCTCATTGGCTGTGTTTTTGAATCATCTACATAATATTGAAAATATATTGGAGCATGTAATAAAGCATAAAAAGAAAATGATTAAAAACAATATTTTCAAAATTTTTGTTTTTTAAAATGCCAGTAACTTTTGACTTTATGTAAGAGATTGCTTTCATTTTAATGCAATTTTATCCCTCATATTTGATCGCTAAACTACATCTTTACTATTTCCCTTTTATAAAATTCTATCAATTATTTAGGTATAATCTTTATTAACAGAAGTAGAATATTTTTTTTTTAGTTTAAAAAATGAAACATTAAAATATATAATAAATTTTGTAAGAGATTACTGTTGGTTAGACAGTATAATATAATTTTTAAACTTTTTCACATCGTAATTAAAAATTTTAATAACGACAATTAAAATTTGTCGACATAGCTAAAATTCATAGTCTTACATCGACTATATACAAATGTTTAAAAACCAATAAATATTCCTTTGTAAAAAATATTTGGTGGCCCTGAAAAGGGCCGATTGTTTTATGTGAAAATGTCGATTAGAACATTTTCCCTCCTTACTTCTTCGCAACCCTCTTTGCTGCAGCTTTTTTAGGAGAAGCAGCTTTCTTGGCTGCGGGTGCCTTGGCCTTCTTGGGAGAAGCTTTAGGCTTGGCAGCAGCGGTTTTTGCCTTTGGTGGTTTAGCTGCTACTACCTTGGGAGTCCTCTTTTTCTCGGCTACAGCTTTCTTGGTCTTGGCAGCAGTAGCTTTTTTCGGGGAAGCTGCTTTCTTGGCTTTGGGTGCAGCAGATTTAGGCTTCTTGGCAGCAGCGGGTTTAACTTTGCTTTCAGACTTGGCTGCCAATTTGAAAGATCCGGAAGCTCCTTTTCCCTTGGTTTGGACCAAAGTTTTGTTTGCAACCGCAGCTTTCAGGTACTTTCTGATGAAAGTTGACTGTTTCTCAACATCAACGAGATAAGTAGCAGCAATGTACTTTTTAATAGCCTGGAGAGAATGGAAAAATCATTTAACAAATATTTTAAGTTTTTTTTAAGTTTCTTGGGAACGAATAAAATTGGTTCAAATAATGTTCGCTTTACCAAGATTTGCTGCATTCCAATTTCTATTTTCACAATTTATTAATTAACAGAATTTGTAGGTCACAGAATTTAAATTAAACAGAAGTTTCATTTCACAGAGTTTCTTTTCAACCGACTTTCTATGTTAAAAGAAAAAGAAATTAACCGAATTTTAAAGGTTACAATTGTTAAAACAAATTTCTGGTGTTATTTATTTATATTTAAAATGAAATTCCAGCATTTCCATTTTTTCTCAACATTGCAACTCTTTATGCTTGGGATAGGTTTTGCAACTACCACAGTATAAATAATAATTAATCTATTATCATGGTTGCTACAAAAGTTTGGATTAAAAATTCCATGACTTTTCCAGGTTTTCCATAACAAATTTTGAGAAAATTCCAGGACAATTTTAAAAGAAAATTCATTGTTTTCGTATAAATCTGGAAATTCTTTAATAATAATAATAAAATAATAATAATTATAAATAATAATAATGGCAAATTGATTATTAATTTTAGTCAAATCAATTAAATAATTGAATAATGACATAAATAAATGAAACTCTTGGCCTAGAGTCCTAATACAATTTAGAATGTTTACAAACAATTTTCAGATTGTCTAAACAATAGTTAAGCTTATGTTAGTTTAAAGATTTTTGTTAAAAAATAGTAACTTTGACCGCATTATGGTCCGTCTCAATTTCTTTAATTTCCCTGACAAAAAACTTTTTTCCCTGTCATTTCCCTGACTTTACTGACAAGTGGCCACCCTCTTGACAAATTGCGACTACTATAAAATATTCTGATCAAATAGAAAAATTGTAATTCAATATAAAGTATCAAAAAAGATATTATGTAATCGGCCAGGATAAACACAGACATAAATTATAATTTTCGGTCATTTTTTATAACCTTAAAAAAACCAATATTTCAGAATTAATTAAGCCTAAACTTAATTAAATAATTGATGTTATAATCGAAATTTTCAGTCTACAAAATAAAAATTGTACACTAAATCAACGCTGAGTGAATGAATATTCTTTAAAAATACTCTTAACTTTAAGGGTTCGTCAAAACCACCTCTTATGCAAGTGTTATACAATATAGAATTCTATTATACAGTTATTTAATAAAACTGTTCAAGAATAATACAAATATAGTAATAAGCATTGTTTTCGTGTAAACTGTTCAGTGTAAAATCAAGAAAAAACTGTTATCGAATGAATGAAACATTAAAATTCAACGTAAGAAAATTTGGTGGCCCTGAAAAGGGCCGATAGTGTATTGATGAGAATTTATTTGGAGCTGGTGTATTTGGTGACAGCCTTGGTGCCTTCAGAGACGGCGTGCTTGGCGAGTTCACCAGGAAGAAGAAGCCTGACAGCGGTTTGGATCTCCCGGGAGGTGATGGTCGATCTCTTGTTGTAGTGAGCCAAACGGGAAGATTCAGCAGCAATACGCTCAAAGATATCATTCACAAAACTGTTCATGATACTCATGGCTTTGCTGGAAACTCCAGTGTCAGGATGGACCTGTTTTAACACTTTGTAGATGTAGATAGCGTAACTTTCCTTCCTCTTACGCTTCTTTTTCTTGTCACTCTTGGCGATATTCTTTTGGGCCTTTCCTGCTTTCTTGACAGCTTTACCACTTGCTTTAGGCGGCATCTTAAAATTTCAGAGAGAAGTGCGTCTTAACTTGTCGAACACTCTTAAAAATTTGACAAAATCTATCTATCTATGATCTCTAATAATTTAAAATGGGCTGATACTTTAGTATCTTTACCCTTGTTATCTAATGTTGAAGTGATTTGAGTTCTAGGTGAAGGTCTAATGAAGGGAATTTTAGTAAAGGTCCGCATCTAGTAGTTCTACTATGCGCGGACGCCGACTTCTAGGGTGGCAATCTTGAGGGTTGTAGTTCAGAATATCCTGCAGGAGTTCATTGTCATGGCTATTGACCCGTTCAAATAGCTTTAAGGCTATTGTCTTACCAAATTTTTTGATGCTGGGAACATTGAGGTCTTTATGAAGCTGTGCGTTGGTAACGAACCAAGGAGAACCTGCTACCATTCTTAATAATTTGTTTTGAATGACCTGAATTTTGTTTATTTGACTATCAGAAGCAGAGCCCCAGGTAGCAATGCCATAAGTTATTGCTGGACGAATGATAGAAAGGTAAAGTAACCTTTTGCAGCTGAGGTTCAGTTTCGGGTTTGTAAGCAACGGTCTTAAATGCCTTATAGCAATGTAGCCTGTCTTTCGAGCTTTATCAATTTGAGAAGTCCAAATCAGTTTGGAGTCCAGTTGCAATCCCAGGTAGTTAGCACTAGTTGACCATTTAATTACTTTGTCAAGGACTTGTATTTTTTCAGGTGGTGTTGTTTTTCCTTTTGTGTAGAAAACTGCTTGAGTCTTGTCTTTGTTGATGGCAATTCTCCATGTTCCCATCCAGTCTGTCACTTCGTCAAGTGATTCTTGAAGTCGAATTATAGTGAGATTTGGATCTCGCGATTGTCCAATGACGGCTGTATCATCCGCAAAAAGCGCTTTTTCAGAAAACTCATTTTTTGGAATGTCATGGGTATACAAATTGTACAAAATGGGACCAAGAACTGAGCCCTGAGGAACACCTGCTTTTACGGTTTTTCTTGAAGACAGATTGTCTTCAATTTTAACCTTAAAGCTTCTGTTTTGTAGGAAAGAGCGGATGATCTTGACTAAGTTTGTATCGATTTCTGTTCTAATTAGTTTGTATATAAGGCCATTATGCCAAACTTTGTCAAATGCCTTTGCTACATCCAGGTAAGCAATTGCAGTGAAGTCTTTCTTTGAATAGCCGTCATGAATCATTTCAGCTATTCGTAGTGTCTGAAGGTTGGTAGAGTGATTTTTCCGAAATCCAAATTGCTCGGGTGGTAGTATATTCAGATCATCGACTTGCTTCAAAAGCCTTGATTGTATTACACGTTCAAGGATCTTGGAGAAAGAGGGAAGGAGGCTAATTGGACGATGATTTTCCGGTTTTTTGTGATCCTTTCCTGGTTTGGGAATGGTGATTATATGCGCTTCCTTCCATTCAAAAGGAAAGTAGTTTAATCTAAGACAAGCATTAATAATGTTTAGAAGTTTAACCTTGGCTTTTTTGGGCATGTTCTTTACAGCTGTATTTGTTATGGCATCTTTACCAGGAGCTTTTTTATTTTTGAGACATTTAATTAATTTTTCAAGTTCTTGAAAAGTAGCTGATTCAATCGGTTTTGGTGGCGTTTCGTCAAGAGTTTGAATTGTGTTAAGAATTTCATCTTCAAGATTCTTCGCTTCATCATAATCATCTGGTTCATTTTGTGTACATTGATTTTCAATGCTGTCTCCTAGTATTTCGGCTTTATCGCAATTGGTGTAGCCAATTTTATTTTTTCCCACCAGAGGAGGTATGACCGAATTTTTACTTTTAAGTGATTTAATCATTCTCCACAGACCATCCCGATCTGTATTTAGCGATTCAACTTTATCATTCCACCGATTGTTATGGAAACTTTTAAGTTCTGATCGAACTTGATTATTCAATTGGGTGGCTTGTCTTATGTCCTCTGGATGACACGTTCTTTGTGCCTTCTTTCTAGCTTTTCTCTTTTCTTTGATGAGTAATCTTAGTTCACTTGGCAGAACAATGATGTTAGTGGTGTCTGCTGAGATTTCTTTTGTGCAAGCTGATTGTGCATTAGTTATTTCTTTATTTAGGGTAAGTATTTCGTTTTCAATGTCTTGAGAAGTCTTTAGTTGGTTAATAGTTTCCATATTATCCTTAAGGTAATATGTGAAGCGATTCCACTGAACAATTTTCTTGAATTGCTTTTTGCGCTGTATTCCACAAGAGAGTGTAATTTGAATAGGGTTATGGTCGGAGCTTAAATCTTGAATATTTTCTAGATCCATATTTCCGGTTAAACCCTTTGTGATTCCTACGTCAAGAATATCAGGTCTTCCAACTTTGCCATAGTGTGTTGGAGAGTTTGGAATATGGAGATGGACATCATATTTTTGAAAATATTCTAGTAAAGCTATTCCAGACGTGTTATTAGTGTTGCAGTTCCAATAGGTATGTTTGGCGTTAAGGTCTCCCATAAGAAGAACTTTATTTTGTGCTGAAAGGAGACAGTGAAGATCCGCTTCTGTTATATCTTTATTTGGAGAACAGTATGTGGAAATAATAAGAAGTGGTCCTGTGGAAGTTTCAATTTCAATACACGTGTTTTCAATTTGCGAGTTTTTAGAGTCACGGACTGTATGAGGTATGTGATGTTTAATAAGTATAGCTGTGCCACCGTGTGGTTGTAGTATACGATCAGTTCTGTATGTGTCGTAGTTTGGAATTTTTAAATTATTTCCTTTTTTGAGCCATGTCTCTCCCAGTAACATAACATCTATATCTCTGTCAGTCAAGAAGGTTTTTAATTCGTCTATTTTATTTGTAACGCAACAAGCATTCCAATAACAAATTTTGAGGTCATATTTAGGTGTAGTATTCATTTATTAGTACTTGACTGACTTCCTTGAAACATTTTCCCTAGTTGAGATGCAATTTCTTGCATTTGGCTGTACATAAAGCTGAATTTTGAAAGAAGCTGGTTAAGCGTCAACTCCTCATTTGATGCAGCTGTAGTGCTTTCTTTTGCTGGGATCTGTTCAGTAGGCGTGGCTACTGCTTTGGCGTATGTAGTCGAGCGTTCCCTATATCTTGGAATGCTTTTATTTTTTAATTTTGGCCAGCTTTTGCACCCTTTGAAAGAAGCGGTGTGTTCCTCACCGCAGTTGCAGCACTTTTTAGTTTTTCCTTCTTCCTTTTGGCATTCGTAAGTGTGATGAGTACCTGCACAGAAAACACATCGCGGAGTTGCCGTACATCGACTTTGTGCATGACCAAATCGTTGGCATCTGTAACATTGGCCGATGCTGGCTTTTTGGTGTTGGCTTTCAACTGTGATGACTACGTTGACGAGTCGATCTAGTTGGTAAATATGTTTCTCGGTCTTTGGTAGTGTTACCAACATCAGTGGAATAGGGACATTGTCCTTTTTCCGTTTCATTCGCAGAACAGTTGCAGGATGGAATCCTAGTTCTTCTAGTTCCGTTTTAACTAGATCTGTTTCCACTGGTTCTGGTATTCCTCTCAAAACCACATGAAGCAGTTTTTCGGAGGGTAGCTGCCAGGTGTGGAATTCTAGTTCGTCTTCTTTTAGAATTTTGACCAGCTTTCGAAAATCATCCGATGAACCTACTTCGATGCGAACACCTTCTGATGTTGTTTTGGCTTTAAGAAAGTTAACTTTTAGTTTTCTCATTTTTGAGCTCAAGTTAACCCATTTGTCCTTGTTGTGGAGAACAATGGGAGGGATTCTTTCCTTCTTTTGAGTGTCAGAACCAGCAGAAGCAGCGGGTGCTGTTTCCGTTGACTTTGTTTGTTGTACAACAGGTTCATTCAAGAAGAGCGAAGTTTCAGTTTGCATGCTTTCCAGCGGTGCAAATTTATTTAATAATTTGACGTTTTCTCTGGTTTGAGAGGAACCCTTATTCTTAGAGTGTTTTTTTCTCTTTCTAGTTGAGAGAGTTGATATTATTGAATCACTGGAAGAGAGATCCGTTTTCTCGGCTTCAAGCAATTTTTTAGCTCCAATTTTAGCATTAAGATGCTCAACTGCTAGTCGAAGCTCTTTCAGTTGACTTTCTTGATCTTGTATGATAGTCTCCAGACTAGCTATATGCTGGTGCAAATTTTGATTAGCAGAAACAAGTTCAAACTCTCTAGCGTTTGATTTTGATTTTAACTTTGTGAAATCTTCGGCAAGTTGCTGATTTTCAGCAACGAGTTGACTTTCCCTCAAACCGGGAGTGACTTCTTGGTTTTGAGCCATTTCAGCAAAATTTGCTCCGGCAGAGCCGGTTAATTTTTTCTCGTTAACCAATGCGTTTGTTGTTCAGAAACAATTTATTTAATATTAGGCTTAGAGGCCAGCAAGCCTCACAGCTTGAGAGTGTAGTCCTGAAAAGGACTGGTAATTAATAGTAATAATAATAGTAATAGTATTCTACGTTATAATAGCGAAGCGTACTCGGCGATCAAAATATCAATTATATGACCTATGATCTATGATTAATTATGCCAAAATTCTCATGATCAATTTGACAAAAATCTGTTTTTTTTTTTTTTTTTTTTTTTTTTTTTTTTTTTTGCTATTTACGTTGCTTGACGTGTTGAGCTCGAACCAGTCAGAGCGAAGAAAATAGCCGATTGGTTAGAGCTCGGTGCACCGAGCGCGCATCTCCCAATCAGCAGAGAGAAAGGTTAGCGTAGCCACGCCCCGTGCGAGAGCGTAAATAGACGCGTTTTGTCGGCAAAACGTATTATTCTGACTTCTCTCGATAGTGTCACTTCGTGTCTCGAAAAAAATTCAAAATGTCTGGACGTGGTAAAGGAGGCAAAGTAAAGGGAAAGTCAAGGACTCGTTCCACCCGAGCTGGACTTCAATTCCCCGTTGGACGTATCCATCGTCTTTTGCGCAAAGGCAACTATGCTGAGCGTGTTGGTGCTGGTGCTCCAGTCTACCTCGCAGCAGTGATGGAGTATTTGGCTGCTGAAATTTTGGAGTTGGCAGGTAATGCCGCTCGTGACAACAAGAAGTCGAGAATCATCCCTCGTCATCTCCAGCTCGCCATCAGGAACGACGAAGAATTGAACAAACTCCTCTCTGGTGTTACCATCGCCCAGGGTGGTGTTTTACCCAACATCCAAGCTGTTCTCCTTCCCAAAAAGACCGAGAAAAAAGCTTAAATATCCTAACTGATCATTCTCTAAACAATCGGCCCTTTTCAGGGCCACCAAATTTTTTTACGAAGGACTCTGTTGTTTTAAAATCATTTTGGTCTCTGGGGACTTTAAAAAGAAATATTTATACATTCGGAAGGAATTTTTATTTTGGCATTAATTCATTGGATAAATTTCCGAAAAGCTTGAAACTCAAATCTTTTTGACACATCGTATACTTACGTAATTTGATGCGCTGATTACGAAAATCGTAGTGAAAATTGGCGAATAGCTCATCTTTATGCTAAAAACCATAAAAATAATGGATTTTTGCATTTATTTCAGTAATTTAAAATATATATAAAAAATGTTTTAGATAAAAGTTGTAGGTCTCACTGAAAGTGGAATGTAGACAGCGGTGGGAAAACCTATAGTTTTCTTGGTCTTTAAAGTAATTATGATAAAAATGATGAAGTTTACAATTTTTTAAATATGATTTTCGTAATTACTGCATGAAAATTACGTAATTTTACGTTATTACATAAGTGTACGTCATTTTACGTTATTACGTAATAGTACGTAATAAATGTAATGTTACGTAATGAACGTAATGTTATATAATCTAATAACGTAATTACGACTGGAGGTAATTTAATATTGATATAATGTGGGTATTTGGTCAGATTTATGATGATTTATGTGTTTTGCAATTATTTTGTAAACTAATTGGTTTCGGTAAAAAATGCATCAAACATAAAATGCGTGTTTTAATGAGGTCTACATCTTTTGTATGAATTTGTTTTTATATTAGCAATATTTAAAAAGATAAATGCAAAAAACCAAAATTTTCATGATTCTTTATACATCTTTTTTACCATGACATTCAAATTTGCACTGATTTTCACTATGATTTTCGTAATCAGCGCATCAAATTACGTAAGTATACGATGTGTCAAAAAGATTGGAGGTTCGAGCATTTCGGAAGTACCCTTCTCTTCTTTGACCTTTCTTTCAAAAAGTTTCTATTTTTCCACTTTCGGAAATGCAAAAATTTCCTTTCTTGCTGAAATACATCAAATTTATTTTATTGGATGAAAAAAAATTGTTTATGAAATATATTGACTTATTTCAAACAAAAATAAATTGTTTTTAATTAGAAAATATAAATTTAGGGGTTATCCATAAAGAACGTTCCACTGTTGGTGGGGAGGGGGGGTCGAAAAATGTAGCTATTTGTAACAAGGGGGGGTAGTTGAAACTTGGAACGTTCGAATTTTTATTTTTTTATTCTGACTTATTCTATTTTTTTCGTTTTTGAGCTTTTAATTTGAATAGTCAGCAATATATGCCACAGCAGAAAGCGTGGCCGATAAGTTAGATATATTATATATTAGGTTGGTTAAAAAAAAAACAAAAGTCAGATATGTTATGCTCCTACCCTCAAATTTCTTCTAAATTGAAAAAACATTAATTAATTAATTAAAAAATTACATTATTTTTAGGGATTCGTACACCACAAGTGTACGCACGGAACCCTATTCAAAAGACTTTGTCGAAAATCGTATCCCCCCCCCCCCTAACTACAAACTATTTGACTTAGAAAGTTCAAAGTTATGGCACTTTTTTGAAAAAAATTAAAATTTGATTTTTTCTTAAGTGGATGAATCGATTTATTTGGGAAAAAAATATGTTATAAGGGAAGCAAAAATGCATTTAAAAAAAAATTGGCGATTAATTTTGGGCAGGGTAAGGGGTAGAAAAAAAAACATTTTTACTTTCTATAATTTTTTTTTCATAGTAGTTGACTTGGAACAATCACCATATTTTTTTGTTACATCCCTTTTCATCTAAAAAGAAACATATATTTTAGGCAGCTCGATCTGAAGGGTACTTGACTGTGAAAATTAAAAAAAACTGATTTTTGGCCCCTAAAATACATGGTATATCATGGAAAGGAGGGGCCAACCTATTTTTTACTTGAGCTTTTACTTCCTGTCTCATTAATGAGCGCTCCGAAATAAACTATGAACATACGAGTCATATATTATTGAAATTAGCCAATTATATTATATGTTTTCCTGAGTAGTAATTGAGATTTTGCATTAGATTTGAACAATTATTGTGTTTTATCGCTTCTGCAGACACATAAAGCAAATCATCTTTTTATTAAAACATATTTCAGATAGCTGATGAATATACGAAGTGTTAGCTAAATATTTACCATATTTCTTCCCTTCAGTTGTTGTTCACTTACTATTTTTCTTTGTAGATAGAAACAATTGTTACGGAACATATTTTGATTCTAATAAGCATTTTAAAACTAATGAATCTATCATAAATCAATTTCTCGAATATAATAAAACATAAAAAGAATGCATTGAAATTATTATTATCTAAAGACAATTGCTTTACTACAATGTTAATAAATCCAGGCCCTGGCGTAAGGGGGTGGTTAGGGGTTTCAACCTCCCCCCCGAGAGGTGGAAATTACTTAAAATTTTTTTAATCTTTCTGATAAAAAACTTTTTTTAATAATGAACGAAGTTTTCACACATTTTTTTTAACCCCCTTCCGCAGTCCAAGATTCGGACTCATTAAAGAAAAGACATAGAAATATAAAAGTGCAGAGTCTTTGACTGAGGGGGGGGGGGGTTAAAAAGTGTGTGAAAACTTCCCAGATAGCACGTAACCTTGCATCAACCTTGCCGAAATGTTTCCGTGCAAGTTTTGCAATATTGACGGGCAACATTGCGGCAAGGTTGCTGCAAGGTTAAAATGTCCCACCTGGCCCAACCTTGCACAGTAAGCTTGCTGGAAGCTTATCGCAAGATTGCACCGCAAGCTTGCAGCAAGGTTGTACGGTAATATTGTTGAAAGATTGCTCGGCAAGATTGCATGGTAAGCTTGCTCCAAGGTTGCTGCAAGGTTGATGTGCAAGGTTGATTCAAGGGTGCAGCAAGGATGTAGCAAAGTTCCGATGAAGTTGCTGTAAAGTCATAAAATACAATTAACGTAATTAAATATGGTCAATTTTCAAATTTTAAAAAAGAAAAGTTTTCTTCAAATTAAAGAAATTTTAAAAAGCAGAATTTTATTACCTATGGAAAGAAATTTTTAGAACCTTGCAACAACCTTGCACATCAACCTTGCAGCAATCTTGCTACAACCTTGCAGCAACCTTTTAGCAGCCTTGCTACAACCTTGCAGCAAGCCCACCATGCAATCTTGCCGAGCAAACTTGCGACAATATTACCGTGCAAACTTGCTGCAAGGTTGCGGGCAATCTTGCGATAAGCTTCCAGCAAGCTTCCTGTGCAAAGTTGGGCAAGGTGGGACATTTTAACCTTGCCGAAATGTTGCCGTGCAAGTTTTGCAATATTGCGGCAAGGTTGCTGCAAGGTTACGTACTATCTGGGTTCGTTCTTTATTAAAAAAAGTTTTTTATCAGAAAGATTAAAAATTTTTTAAGTAATTTCCACCTCCCGGGGGGGGGGGGAGGTTGAACCCCCTAACCACCCCCTTACGCCAGGGCCTGGATTTATTAACATTGTAGTAAAGCAATTGTCTTTAGATAATAATAATTTCAATGCATTCTTTTTATGTTTTATTATATTCGAGAAATTGATTTATGATAGATTCATTAGTTTTAAAATGCTTATTAGAATCAAAATATGTTCCGTAACAATTGTTTCTATCTACAAAGAAAAATAGTAAGTGAACAACAACTGAAGGGAAGAAATATGGTAAATATTTAGCTAACACTTCGTATATTCATCAGCTATCTGAAATATGTTTTAATAAAAAGATGATTTGCTTTATGTGTCTGCAGAAGCGATAAAACACAATAATTGTTCAAACCTAATGCAAAATCTCAATTACTACTCAGAAAAACATATAATATAATTGGCTAATTTTAATAATATATGACTCGTATGTTCATAATTTATTTCGGGGCGCTCATTAATGAGACAGGAAGTAAAAGCTCAAGTAAAAAATAGGTTGGCCCCTCCTTTCCATGATATACCATGTATTTTAGGGGCCAAAAATCAGTTTTTTTTAATTTTCACAGTCAAGTACCCTTCAGATCGAGCTGCCTAAAGTATATGTTACTTTTTAGATGAAAAGGGATGTAACAAAAAAATATGGTGATTGTTCCAAGTCAACTACTATGAAAAAAAAATTATAGAAAGTAAAAATGTTTTTTTTCTACCCCTTACCCTGCCCAAAATTAATCGCCAATTTTTTTTTAAATGCATTTTTACTTCCCTTATAACATTTTTTTTTCCCGAATAAATCGATTCATCCACTTAAGAAAAAATCAAATTTTAATTTTTTTCAAAAAAGTGCCATAACTTTTTAAAAAATAATTTTCAAAAGTTAATACTTGGCGAAAAAAAGTTTCATATTAAGGGTACTCAATCCTATGAATATGGACGAAATCCGAGTGGGGGCCGCAGACACATGCTTATCCGGCTACGGCCTTTGGCCCACATATGTATTTTCACGTAGAGATTACAGAAAAACTATAGAAAACCTTGTTGCGGGCTGTTATCAAATCGTTTTTCAGCAAAAAAAAAACGATTTTTTTTTAAAATGCTAAAAAATGATCGTATCCCCCCCCCCCCCCTGAACTTCCAAACTATTGGACTTAGAGAGTTCAAATTTGGTACACAAATGTATTTTCACGTGTATAGATTATCGAAAAATTGTAGAGAACATGATTGTAGAAGTTGATCATAGCGTTGTTAAGGAAAAAAAAATGATTTTTGAGTATTTTTTATGGATATTTGGTAAAATCCCTGTATTTTTCATAGACAGTGCAATCACCATCACGTTCTCTATAATTTTTATGTAATTTACACCTGACAATACATTTCTGTACAAAATTTAAACTCTGTAAGTAAAATATTTTGGAAGATAGGGAGGGGGGGGTGGTCCATTTTTTATAAAAAATTCATTATATATCATATTTTATATATTATATTATATATAATATGTATAATATATTTATATATTATATATTTAATAGTATCATATATATTAAAAATTATTTTGTTTTGTGTACGGAACCCTCGGTTTTAGTGCGAGTGTAACTCGAACTTGCCCGATTTTTTTATTTGGAAATCGGACAATATTTAGAGGTGGCTCATCAAAGCCCATAAAGTTCCCCATGTATTTTGCATGGAAAAACGCATTTTTCGTAAATTTGCAACAAAATCGTAAAAAAATCTCTTAAAACATTAATGCGCTAAGCCAAATCTTTAAAAGTCTTTAAAAAGCAGTATTCTATAATTTATTTATTCATTTGTTGATATTAAGTATTAATAATTTTTTTTTAATTTTTGTGATTTTTTTGAAATTGCATAAGAAATAGTCAGTTCCGATAAATTTAACGAAAGTGAGTTTTTGGAATCGTTAGATTCGTAAAAAGAAACTGCATTATTTGTCCAGAACAGAACCGTTTTATTTTAAAACGAAATGACTAGAAGTACTTTTTTTAAACTAATAAATATAATGTGCAAAATGATATTTGCTCTTGAGCATCTCGAAGCGTCTTAACGGATTTTAATCAAATTTGATATCCTCATTAAGCTCAAATATCTAAATATTTTGCAATACTTTCTGTAATATTTTTATATTTAGTTAAATTTTTTAAAACATTTTCTTTATTTTTCCATTTATTTCCTTATTTCTTATTTATTTCATCTCTTTAAATATTAACGAACTATTCCAATTTACTCATAATCGAAACTTAGATTTATCCAATTTACAATCGATCGAAATTCCCAATTTGAGAATTTTTTTACCTTCTACAAAATAAAACAAAATTGTAGTTTCAACACTTATTATACTTTTAAAAATGTTTTTTATTCATTTGAAAATAAGTAGTCCCACTATTCTGGCATTTTATTATTGTAACGTGTATGTTGGTATTTATAAACAAAATAACTATCATAATAGTTAATAATTTAATAATGTTAAAAAAAATACTTTAACTCTTTTAAATTTTCGACTACAGAAATCAAGTTAGTACAAATTTTGTCAAATTTTGATAAAACCAGTAGTTTATTTTACTCTTTTCAATCAATATAATTTTTAAATTGTCAAATGTTCGTTGTTAACAAATTATAAAGAATACAAATTTGATTTATTAACTAATTTTTCAACAACAGAGTTTTATCAATATTAAAATGATTGTATTTGTTTTCACATCTGAATTGTCGATTTTGTTCAAAAATCGACGACTTTTCGTAAGGGGCTAAAAGAAGCTTAAATGTAAATAATAGGGCTAGAGTGCGAGTGGGAAAGAGTAACCACTGGTGAGAGTTAATGACGGTAATTAGCTCTAACAATTAAAATCTCTGTCTTAACTCCACCCAAAATTACGATTGGAGTATTAAGAAAAGTAGGAGTCTGCACATTTTCCATGCAGAATTATAAAAGCTGCAGTTTTTCAAGAAATGTCACAACTTTTCCCGATTTTCTCGTCACCAGTTCAAAATGTTTACTGACAGTAAAGAGGGAAATAAGAAGAGGAAGTTGAACGAGCTCGAGGAGGATGAAGAATTCGATTGGCAATTAATTGATGCCATTTTGGAAAGTGTGCCCAACATCGTATTTGAGCTAGAAGACAGCTCTATGACAACCAATTTACAGTGGATCGATGCACTGTATTCCAAAATCAATAACAGCACCAAACAACAATTTGAGTGCTTAAGAAGAACGGTTCTTCTACACGTATCTTTGACCAAAGCACGTGAAGAAGAACAAATTGCAAGAAAATTGCAATAACAGCAAAATAAACAATCGGCCCTTTTCAGGGCCCACAAATATTCTTACTATGGAATTTCTGTTTGTTCAAACTTTTATACCTTTTACTCTCATATCTCACAGAAAAGAAAAACAATGTAATCGTAACAAAATGATTTTGTGGGCAGAACCAAATATGTGTAGCGCATGTTAACCCGAAAATGTAGCGAAATCACGACATCAGCTGATACTGTGCAATGGCAGACTGACACGTCTATGCGCGGAGACCAGCAGAGAGGTACTGCGCATGATCCAAGTGTACTGCCTGACGCATCTGCGCATGTTTGTAGAAACTCATTGGTCGAAATGAGCGGGACCCAAAATTATTTTTTTAATAATTGGCACTTTTAAGTAACGGGTTGATATTTCATTGGTTCTCCCTCGAGAATATTGAATTTTTTCCGTTTTTTTTTCTGGATAAAGAGCATATTTTTTAAAAAATTACTGATGTATTTAAAAATATTAGAATTCTTGGCACGGAATTTTTAAATTCTGTTATTAGTATTTTTTACTATTAAAAACGAAACAAAAAATAAATCAAATTGAGGAAAATTATACAAGAATTATTAAATATGTAGTTACAAGTATTAAATTCATTTTGTCATTGAATATTATTTTAGTATCAATTAATTGAAATTTGAAGAATTGAAGATAATCAGAATAAAATCAGCTTTTAGGTTAATTGAAATTGAATCTAGTTTCCATCAGTATATTTTAATATACATATATTTACTACACTTTGAAATAGTTAAAATTTCAAATTGTAGATACTAGATTTTGAGTAGATTAAAGTTTTGATACCTTGAAACTTTGAACAATTTTAATTTGGATTAGTTTAAGTAGATAAAATTATTAGAAACATTAAAATTAAAACGGGTCGCCTGTAGTTGCTCCAAAACTTAAAGGGCAGAATTAACGTTTAACCGAATTTTCTTTAACCAAATGACTATTTATTAAAAATATAGTTTATTCAAATGTCATTTATTAAAAAAGTCAGTTTTTGTCAGTAACTTCGTTTGACAGAAAACTTAATTGTCAAAAATGTTAATTATCAGAAATTTTGTATTTTAAACATCTCGTTTATACGAATTGCATGCATAAGAAAGCGCCTTTAACAGCTTTCAAAATTAATTAAAAAATTTTTTTGCTTCAAGACTTCCAACGTTAATTTTATTTAAAAAAAAAACCACTAAATTTAATTTCTTTAAACGAATGTTGTATTTTAGATCTCAAAATGCCTTATTTTTATTGTATGAGCAAATTTTTATTAAACTTATTTTATTCCTAATAAAAAATTAAATAAAAAGAGATCAATTTAAAATTAGAGTCTTTTTTTTTATGAGAATAAAGTTAACTGCGATTACAGAAAATAAGATTAATAAAAATAGTGTTTACTCTTAAATATTAAACTGACATTTCAATACCCTAAAATTTTAGTGAATTAAAATTTAATTCCATTAATACAAAAATTAATTAAAATGTTTATGTCTACATGTTTAAATTGAATATTTAGATAATTGAAAATTGAAATATTTAAATTTCCAAATAATTATTTATTAATGTAAATCTAAATTAAAAGTTAAGCATCGATTTATTTAAGTTTTAATATCAATTTCAATTGATATAAATAAAAGTTTTAATTTAAATTTATTTTAGTCAAACGAATCTTTATTTTATCATGATATAAATAAATAATACTGCAGCTTCTAATCAAAACATTCTTTGCTGCAAATAACAACTCATAAAATTTTTTTTGGTTTAGGCTTTAGTTATCTAAATTTTAATTAATCCTTGTGTTTTTATAATTTCAGATTATATTACTCAATTTTTTTGCTTAAACAATTAGAAAAACATATTTATATTCAAATAATTGTTTCTTTAATTTTATAATTTAAAAAAATTATTTATTTATTATTTATTTTAAATTTGGTATATTTGACGAAAATTCAGAATTTTCTTGTGTATGAAATAAATTAAAATCTAGAAGAATAAACTAAAATATACAAGAAGAAGAAATAAAATTTTTGATCTTATAATAAACCTCACAACATTCAAGAATTTTTTTTGTTGCTATTTTTAGATTTTAGATTAAATTACAGAATTCATTAGAGTTAATAATAAATTTGAGGAAATTTTAGATTCTATAATAAATTCCAGAACATTAAAGATTCTAGAATAATTTTTAGATTTGTTAAGATCCTGGAAAAAATGGTAAAAAACATTGGATTCCAGATAAAGTTTTAGAGTTTTTTTAGATTTCTAAGTAAGATAGTTTTAATTCTTAATATTCTGTTTTTTGTTATAATCATTATTTCGTAGATAATTTGTTTTTTTTTAAATTTACATTTTTATATTGTTATATTCATATAAATTTGTTAATTTTTATTTTATAAAAGGAAAATTTTTTAATTTTTGGGTTTTATTTAGATTCACTTGTTTTTTGTGAAATTATTTTATTTTGTTTACATTTTGTTAATTTTTTGGCAAATTTATTTACTCTTTCATAAAAGTTTTCGTGGAGTGGAGCTGATTTTAAAAATTCGAGACAAGGAAATAAATTGCAATGGAACAAATAGAAAATTGACGTTTGAAAGTTGTTGGAAGCGAAAAAAGTTACAGATCGGGCATCGGGATGAATTGACAAAATTTATTTTCGACTACATTTTTCTCCTTATTCGATCTATTTCTTCATTTTTTAATTAAGTATTGCAAATTTTAATTATCCGCTTTATTATTTTAAATTTCACCCATATTTAATTTCTCTTTAATTTCAATTTTAAAAATTAAGTTTTATTCAACTATTTTAATTTTGAAATGTAAATTCAAAATCTTCAATGATTTCTTTTAATTTAAAAATTCTTTTATTTATTTCGTACTGTGTTTATTTTATGTAGGTATATGAATTAATTTAAAAAATATAATTATATTTTCAAACTCGAGTTCAAGTTATAAATTTAAAAAACGTGTACATAATATATTTGTCAGTAATTCATCATTTATTATTACATTAATGGTCCAATAGTGTGCAATAAATGAAATTAATGTAGACTGGAACATTTTTTGTCCCCTTAAATTGAATCTTGAACTGTTCTCTGACTTTGACCTTTTTTAATTCCGTCAATTCTGAACCGACAATTATTTATGACTATTTGACATATAACTTGGAATATAGAGCACCTTTTTCAAACCAAAAAATTTTGCCACCCAGAATATTAACAACATTTTTAATAATTTTGTAACACAGTTTGTTGATTCAAGAAATGCAATGTTTAAAATATCTCTTCTTTTTGCCTCTTTCGCCATCAATTTACGAACAGGTGTTTTTTTTGACTGAGACTAGAATAATTAAAAATTTAGAATTGAATAATTTCATCTGATTAGATACATAATTAAATAAGTAAAAGTTTGGTAAAGTTTAGAATCAAGAGCACGTTGTAGAGAGAAATTCAACAAGCGGCGGCACACGAGCGAGGAGGCCTTTCTTCACCGTCCGTGCTCGTGAACAAAATCCCCCTCCCCAAAAATTTTTTCTCATTCTTCGCTCAGTCGTCGTACTAGCAACGTCGTGTTCGTGAAATTTTCAAAACCTATTCTCTGTCGAAATGGCCGATAAAGTTGATTCTCCAGCTGCTCCTGCAGTTGCAACACCCAAAAAAGCTGCGAAAGCTAAAAAGCCTCAGGCAAAAGCTACTCATCCACCAGCTTCCGAGATGGTGAATGCAGCTATTGCTTCATTAAAGGAGAGAGGTGGCTCTTCTCTACAGGCGATCAAAAAGTACATTGCTGCTACTTATCTCGTTGATGTTGAGAAACAGTCCACCTTCATCAGAAAGTACCTGAAAGCTGCGGTTGCAAACAAAACTTTGGTCCAAACCAAGGGAAAAGGAGCTTCCGGATCTTTCAAATTGGCAGCCAAGTCTGAAAGCAAAGTTAAACCCGCTGCTGCCAAGAAGCCTAAATCTGCTGCACCCAAAGCCAAGAAAGCAGCTTCCCCGAAGAAAGCTACTGCTGCCAAGACCAAGAAAGCTGTAGCCGAGAAAAAGAGGACTCCCAAGGTAGTAGCAGCTAAACCACCAAAGGCAAAAACCGCTGCTGCCAAGCCTAAAGCTTCTCCCAAGAAGGCCAAGGCTCCCGCAGCCAAGAAAGCTGCTTCTCCTAAAAAAGCAGCAGCAAAGAGGGTTGCGAAAAAGTAAGGAGAGAAAATGTTTTAATTGACATTTTCTCAGACAGATATAAACAATCGGCCCTTTTCAGGGCCACCAAACGTTTTTTACGAGGATGTGTTTATTGATTTAAAGACATTTAAAAGAAAGACTTCCAAATTTGTAATTAAAGCTGACATGAGATTAGTGTCCGAATTGTGTTCATTTCAAGCAACTTTTATTCATTAAGGAAATTTTTTATTCTGAAAGATATGCTCATTTTCTACTCTTTTCTATTTTCAGTTTTAAAAACATATTTATTTATTATTGTCCAAAAGTACATGTGTGTTTTACAATGTAAAACTAAGAGCTAAATATAATAAAATTTCAATATCCAGTTCTCATTAGAACTTCAACTCGCATTATAACTATATGTTATATATTGTATTTTTACTTATTTTGCACCAAATGGGTGTATAGATGTAATACATTAAGAAGTAAGAAATATTAACAAAAAACTTACTAGAAAATTAAATTCAATCTAAAAATATGTACGCTTTTAACCCGAAACTGAAATTAAGAATATTTACCTAATTGAAAAGCAATATTTATGAGCTGTTTAACAGAAGCTGATATGGCATATCATATTACAGTTTAAATGACATATCCTCCCTTTTCTTGTATATTCTAAGCTCCTCTCTGAGATCATTTAATACTTCTAGGTTTTCAACATGATTTGTATAGAAATTTTTTGATAGTTGTAAGATGTATTCTTTTATAGGTTTTATGTTACAATCAGAATGCAAGTCTCTGTTTCCAGTTCTAGGATTTGCTTCACAAATCATCCGGAGATAATTATTCTGGACAATTTGTATTTAATTTATATAAGATTAACTCTTTTCGTGAAAGACATTGGTAATAAATGAGGATAGGGAGCGTTCACAAATTCTGTAACGTTTTTTAGGGCTGGGGGTCAAGCCGTATGTTACGACCATCAGAAAAAATGGCGCTAATTTCTGTAATGTGTTGCATTTTGGCGGGGCGGGGCTCAAAATTTTAGAAAAAAACTTCACGTAATTTGTGAACTTTCCCTTATAAAGAAACCACTTTTATTTAAAGTTTAACTATTTTATTTCAAAAATACTTTTTTAAAATTGAAATTTATTAATATCAAATATGTAAAGGTTTCGTTAATGCGAAATCGAACTACATAAATTTTGATTTTATGTAAATTAAACATTCAGCAGTGTCCTGATATTTAGACGAATTTATTTATACTAGCGTGAAACAATGATGAAACCAGTGTAAGAAAATTTGGTGGCCCTGAGAAGGGCCGATTGATGTAGAAAGGAGAAAGGTAGATAATTTAACCGCCGAAACCGTAAAGAGTACGGCCTTGACGTTTCAGAGCATAGACGACGTCCATGGCGGTGACGGTCTTCCTTTTGGCGTGTTCGGTGTAGGTAACAGCATCACGGATCACGTTCTCAAGGAATACTTTCAAGACACCACGAGTTTCCTCGTAAATCAAGCCAGAGATACGCTTGACTCCACCACGGCGAGCCAGACGACGGATGGCGGGCTTCGTTATTCCTTGGATGTTATCACGAAGAACTTTACGATGCCGTTTCGCTCCTCCTTTTCCCAAACCTTTTCCTCCTTTACCGCGACCAGTCATGTTTTCAAATTTGATTGAAGCGTCCGTTCACGACGAAAATCAGGCTTGGTCGACTTAATGTAAATGTGATGGCAAAACATTTTTTGGACGTCAGCGCCTCTAATGATAGTATCGGTGAACTAAAGCCCGTATATGTATACACCAACTTGCCTATGTGTTGCATAGCAATTTATGTGTGTAAAGCGAACAGCGCCTCTGATGATAGTACTAGGTACTATCTTAATTTGCCACAAAAGAAGGCAAGTCGACCCAGCCTGACGAAAATCAACCGAAGAATGCTAAATTACCGTCAAAGTGGGTAGTTTTGTTAACTCGCATGAACTCAGTTTCCCCCTTATTTCGTTACCGACCAATCAAATAGCAACACTCCCTTCCCCATGGCTATTAGCCAATAGTGTGCTTCTTACCACCTCTCACCGAAAAAGGCATCGATTCAACAAAACTATGTGTTCGGCCGTGTAACCTCAATCTTCTTTGAGATTTCGTCGTGTGAACGTCGCATCTTTTCGAAATGGCTCGTACTAAACAAACCGCTCGTAAATCAACCGGAGGAAAGGCTCCAAGAAAGCAGCTGGCTACCAAAGCTGCAAGGAAGAGCGCGCCAGCCACCGGTGGAGTCAAGAAACCCCATCGTTACAGGCCCGGAACTGTCGCTCTCCGTGAGATCCGTCGTTACCAGAAAAGCACTGAGCTTTTGATCCGCAAGCTTCCTTTCCAACGTTTAGTCCGTGAGATCGCTCAAGATTTCAAAACCGACTTGCGTTTCCAGAGCTCTGCTGTGATGGCTCTCCAGGAAGCCAGCGAAGCCTACTTGGTTGGTCTCTTTGAAGACACCAACTTGTGCGCCATCCACGCCAAGAGAGTAACCATCATGCCAAAAGACATTCAATTGGCTCGTCGTATCCGAGGAGAACGTGCTTAACTTATTTTTCCCTGTTTCTATAAAACCAATCGGCCCTTTTCAGGGCCACCAAATATTTTTTCCATGGAATTTCTTTTTGTTTAAAGCTCACTGAATTGGAAACACCTAAATTGTACTTCACCGACTAATTGCAGGTTTGTCGAACCTAATGAGGGGAGTACAGTTTTTTTTAATTTTCTGGTTTCCTTTTTGATCTTTTTGTTAATTTGTTTCAATGTTTTAACCGTTTTGTTCGTCAATTTATATGCTGTTTCAAGTAATTTCTACAATTTTTGGATTTTTAAAAATATTTTGTTGGAATTACAGGGTGTCTACTAACCGGGAATTTTTTTTCTGGGCTTATAAATTTGGCTAATATATCAATTTTTTTTATAAATAAACATGGTAACTTTATGCATTTTGAACCAATTATTATGCGTTTGAATTTTGTGTAATTATGCGATGATTATAAAATTGAAAAATAAAAAATATACATTAAGAATTTTAAAATAATATAATATATTCTCATGAAATGTAGATGTCTACCATCTTTTTTTTAACGCTAGCAATACCGCAGAAACAATGAACGACATTAATAGGCAATTCCATTGTATACTTTCAATTATCAATTATTTTAATCATATTTCAATTATTTTTTTCGATATTCAATAATTCTCGACTTTTTTCAATATTTTTTTTCAATTATCGATTACGTTCTTAAAACTTCAATCTAATTCTTCAATTATTTAACTATTTTCAGAAATTCACGATTACTTTCTTTAGTTGCCAATTATACTTTTCAATTTTCAATTATTTTCTTCAACTCTCAATTATTCTCTTCAATTTCCAATTATTTTCCACAATTCTCAATTATTTTTTTCAATTTTGAATTATTTTCATTAATTTCAAATTATTTCTTCATTTCTCAATTACATTCTTAAATTTTCTACTATTTTCATCAATTTCTAATTAATTTTTTCAATTCTGAAATATTTTCTACGATTTTCAATTATTTTAATCAATTTTTAATTATTTTCTTCAACTCTAAATTCTTTTTTTTCAATTGCCAATTATTTCATTCAATTTTCAATTATTTTCTTCTATTTTCAATTATTTTCATCAATTTTTTATTATTTTCTTCAGATTTCAATTAATTCCTAAAAATTTTCAATTATTTGATTCTATATTCAATAATTCTCAACTCTTTAAAACTATTTTTTTCCATTAATTATTTATTTATTTCACTTCTCAATAACTCATCCAATTTTCAATTATTTTCTTCTATAATCAATAATTATTGTCGGCTTTTTTCAATATTTTTTTTCAATTATCAATTATGTTTTTGAAACTTCAATTCAATTCATCAATTATTATTAAACAATATTCATAAAATCCCAATTATTTTCTTCAATTTCAGGTTATTTTCTACAGTTTTTAATTAATCTCTTTAAATTACAATTATATTCTTAATTTTTTAGTATTTTCTTCAAATTTTATAATTCCTGGGTTGTTCAATTATCACTTATTTTCTTCTACTTTCAATCCAATTGTTCAATTATTTTCTTTAATTCTCATTTATAATTTTCTTCAATATTCAACAATTCTCAGGTTCTTTAAATTATGTTTTTCTTTTAATTTAAATTGATAATTTTAAAATTATTTTCATCAATTCGCAATTCTTTCCGTCGATTTCTAAATGTTTCTGTTGTTTTTAAACATTGTCTTCAATTTTTAAGTACTTTCTTCAATTCTGAATTATTTTCTTCAATTTTTAATTATTTTCTTTAATTTTTAATTATTTTGTTCAATTTTCAATTTTAACTTGTTTGTTTCAATATTCAGTAATCTCCACTTTTTTTAATTATTTTTTTTCAAATATCAGTTATTTATTTCAAGTTTCAAAACCTCCTTCAATTTTCAATAATTTTCTTCTATTTTTAATGTAATTGTTCAATAATTTTGTCAATTCTCAATTAATTTCTTTAAATAACAATTCTATTCTTCAATTTTTAATGTTTTCTTTAATATTAAATCATTCCTGGCATTTTCCATTTTTTTTTTATTATAAATTATTTTCTTTTTTCAATCCAATTGTTCAGTAATTTTCTTTAATTCTCAATTATTGTATTTGAAATTTAATTTTAATTCTTCAATTTTGAATTATTAACTTAGAGTTTAAATTATTTATTTATTTTTTTGATTTTCTATCTAGTTGACCAATTTTCAATTATATTCTTTCAATTTAATGATCATTGTTCAATTTTTTCAATTATTGTTCAATTGTCGATTAATATTTCCTGTTTTTGAATTTTGTTTCTAATTGTGAAATATCTTCGTCATTGTTCAATTATTTCTTTCCATTATTAATTATTTCTTTTCATTATTAATTCTTTCTTTTAATTCTTAATTATTATTTTTTGTAAAGTTTAATATTTTATTCTTTAATTCTGAATTATTTTCTTCAATTATCCACACTTACCTTCAATTTTTGTTGCTATTTGTAGGTCTATTTATACTTAAAATAAATTTTAAGTTAACAAGAGAAAAAACCGGGAAAAGTAGGAACAAAAACCGGGAAATGACCGGGAATTTTGTGGGGCAAAATTAGTAGACACCCTGAATTAAGATATAATATTTTCTAATTATTTTTTATGGGATATTTTTGAATTTTCTTGTTTATTCAATCTTTTAATTCCTCACAATGATATTTTCATAAAATTTCTGAACTTTTTGAACTTTTTAATAATTTATCCAATTTCTTTTAGTTCTTCTTGAAACTAATTTTACTGTATTTTCTTAATAAATATTATATAAGTACTTTACGTTATTTAAAAAAAAGAGTATCAGAACATAGAGATCATCAACAAAATAAAGAAAATAAAACAACTCTATGTAAACGTGCAATAAATTATAATCATAAATTTAATTTTTCATCTGATAATATAACAATTTTAGATTCAGAAAGTAATTTGCAAAAAAGAAAAATATTAGAAATGTTTTATATTGTAAAAAGTGAAAAATCTATAAATTTAAGAACAGATGTTGAAAATTTGAGTCCAATTTACTTCAACTTAATTACTTAATTCATTAATATTAGTTTGGAGTTCATTATTAAATTTTAATTCAAATATGAAACGAGTATGCGCAATAGATCTAATTAGATTGGAGTTGCGCAATAAACTCATTTAGATTAAAAGCTGTAGTACCTAACTTGTCACCATGCGACTTTAAATTAATTTTATAATAATAATAATTTTATTTTTTGTACTTTTTACATTTTTTTAGTATGTTAGATTAAGGAAAAGAAGATTTCTCTATTTTCTTCCTATTTATATAATTTTTTTGATGAAAAATCATTTAAAAGTACCGTCAAGTGGGGTTTTTCACCGAATGAATTTACTCAATTCTTTATCAGAAATTAGAAAAAAAATCGTAAAATCGTGAAAATCAAGCAGAAAAATTTCAAAGTTCCCAAAATTCTGTTCAGATCTCCAGAAGTTTAAAACTGTTTCTAAAGGTATTAATAATACTTGTTGATCATTTATAGTTGTGATGATGTATACGCGATGCACTAACTTTTTATTGTACATTTTAAGAAAAAAGTATAAAAAACTGAAAAACCAGGATTTGGTGGGTTATTTTTTGTGCATTCTTTAAAATCAAGTTTTTTTCAATAATTTGTTCTGTAGTTAGTAAAAATTACTTTAGAATTTCATTTTGAAACATTTTTGTCTTATTTATGTTATAAAAGACAACAAATAAGCTTAAAATTTCAGTTTTACACATGGTGCCTTAAAAACCTCAAAAAAGTAACATTAATAATAATTACATGCTTTTCAAGTTAATTTTGAAACTTTTTCTCTTAAAATAACTCAAGAAGTATAATTATTTTCTGGCTTTGTTTTTCTTTATTATACTCTAAAATATCTAGAAATAATACTTCATATCGCAAAAACGTTAAAAAAAATTTTTACACAACTTTATAAATAAGCAAACTTTGATGCACAAAATAGCCTCACCATGGGATTTATTTTGAGCACAAATTTGAGTTTCTATAACTCAGACAAAAAATTTTTTCTTGTCGGCTAACTTTACAGGACACCTTTAGAAGGATATCTACAACATAACTGAATAGATAAATTCTTTATTTTTTCAGATTCTGAATTTTAATAAAGCAGAGTGGAAAAAGAGCGCTTTTGTGCACAAAATAGCCCCACTTGACGGTAATTAAATTTTGAGAGAAATAATTGAAAAAATTACAAAAATTATTTAAAAAACAAAAAATAATTAAAAAATAATCTTTAAATTAGAATTAATAGGCAACTGAAATTTTAGGAAATTAATCAAAAAATAATAAAAATGTTGAAAAATTGAAATAAATACTTGCAAAATGAAATCCTTGAATAATTATTAAAAATTGAAGAAAGCAATTCAAAGTTGAGGTAATTAATTGAAAATTCAAATTTGAGAAAATTAATTGAAGTATAATGAAAAATTGTGACAAATAATTTTTAAATGATATACATAATTTGAAAAAAAGAAAATAATCTTAATTTAAAAAAAATAATTGCAAAAAATACAAAATATATTTGAAGTGCAGTGGAAGAAAATAATTGCATTATGATGAAAATAATGGCAAATTCAAAAAAAAAGATATGTGAAATTTTCGTAAAGTAAATTTAAGATTTAACGAAGAAATTGAAAAATAATGAAAATAATTGAAAATTGAAGTTAATAATTGAAAAGTAATGAAAATGTTAAAAATTTTAGTCGGAATCATAATAGAAAAGAATTGTTAAAAATTGAAGAAATTGATAAATGGTGAAAAATAATTATTTTTCAGACTGCAAACATTATTTATTTTAAGAATGTTTAAAATGACTTCCAAAAATTTTATTAGTAAATTTCTCTACTTAGTAAATTTCAGAAAAATATAATTTTTCATCTTTTTTTAGAGTTCCTGATACTTTTCAGCAATAGTTCTGTTCATTTTCATTAAAAAAAAAATTTTTTAAAAAAAATGCCAACCCCCCACTTTTTCTAAAAAAAATTTTTTATGACATATTCTAATAAAGGAAAAAGAGTTCTGGAGTTCTCTACACAATATACATCAAAAATGAAAAAATCAAAAAAGTTACAATACTTTAAAAAAAAAGTGAAACCCAATGTAAAATAAATCCAAAAACTTATTAACGTTCAAAGTGATTATTTTCACCCAATTATGAAAATTAGGGGAGGTGGGGGCAAGCCTGGGTACCTAAGGTTTGAATCTCAATTACACTAATATTATCGATTCAAAAATATTTTATTTATTATAATAATAATCTTTGGCAATCAGTCTTCCATGAAAAAGTCTTATTTGGAACATTTGTTACTTAATTAAATATAGAATTAAGAATAAGCAAAAAAATTCAAATTTACCATTTTACAAAACGTGGTGGTGAGATGGGGCACCCCCCGGGGGCAAGATGGGGTAGTATAAAAATTAAGCTATTTTTGCCTACAATTTTCGCAAACACGTTTATTGATTTTATAAAATAAACTAAAAAACAAGTTTAATGCGTAATTTTAGTTCTGTCATGTAAAATTAAATTACAAAGCTAACCTCAAAAAACAATAACTTTTATAATAGAAATAAACAAGAGGTTACCTGCTTCTGTATTCGAAATGTATTATTTAAATAACAAAATGTTATATAAATAGTGTGAAAAATCACCAAAAAAAGATTTTTTTTTCATAAAATAAAAAAATGATTGGTTTTCAGTACCATATCCTGCCCTCACTTCCTATACCCCATCTTGCCCCCACATATGGAATTTCATGAAAAAATTAATTTCTAAAAATTAAGTTTTGAAACGGAAATAAGCAAGTGCTTAACTTCAAGTGTAATCATTGTTGAACATGAATAAAATTATATAGTATATAAAATGTTGTTATTAAAATTACAAATACGTTCTAAATAAAATGCAAAAAAATGACAAGAAAATCGTCAAAAATAGTTTTTTTCATGTAACAAATAAAAAACTCGGTTTCATCAATCAGTGACTTGGCCAATCAAAAACTATTGTAACGGTGCTATGTTATGCAAAAAATGACCATGATTGGTTAATTAGTTTCTTAATTAAGGCAGGTACCCCGTCTTGCCCCCACCTCCCCTAATTACTTATTTTACTCTTTGAAACATTCTCTACAATTTTACTCTTTGAATTTCGTCAAAAATATTTTGTTAAAAAAATTCTTAAAAACAAATTTGATTTTTTTAATAACTTTTGAACAAAATATATGTCGCGCTATGAAGAAAGGGACCTTAGAGGATGTCCGAGAAGTTGGCAACGCCATTTTGTTTTTTCCAAAAAATCAAAATTGTGCTGAATTGTGCTAGGTTTGTGCCCAATTGTGCCGTAAAAAGTTTTTCAAAAAAAATTTTTTTTGACCAAAAATTTTTGAAAAAAAAAATTTGCATCAGAAATGCCATTTTTTAAAAATGACAAAAAAAAATTGTGCTAACTTGTGCTAGATGGGTACATAATTGTGCCGTAAACATTTTTTCGAAAAAAAATTTTTTTGACCAAAAATTTTTGAAAACAATTTTTTGCACTAGAAATGCCATTTTGTCTAAATCAAAAAAGGAAAGTTGTGCTAAATTGTGCTAGATGTATGCATAATTGTGCCGTAAACATATTTTCAAAGAACATGAAAATTTTGAAAAAAAATCCAAAAAATAATTTTTACTACTCAAAAAAAAAAGTTTGTTTTTTTCAAAAAACAAAGTTGTGCAAAATTATTTTGAACTGTGCTAGGCGAATGCAATAAAAAACTCTCATAACATTTTTCGCTAAATTCCATATTTTTTGCAAAAAAGTCAAAATTTTGTCTTTACCATTTGGAGGCGGCAATTTTCAAACTTCAAGATTTCGAAAAATAAAAAATTGTGCTGAATTGTGCTAGGGGAGCACAATTAAAAACTCTTATAACATTTTTCGCTAAGGTCAATATTTTTTGCAAAAAAGTCAAAATTTTGTCTTTACCATTTGGAGGCGGAAATTTCAAAACTTCAAGATTTTAAAAAAATAAAAAATTGTGCTGAATTGTGCTAGGGGAGCACAATTAAAAACTCTTATAACATTTTTCGCTAAAGTCAATATTTTTTGCAAAAAAGTTAGAATTAGAATCTTTATCATATTTTTGGGGGCGGCAATTTATAATATGAATCATTTAAAAAGTTGTATATGTTTAACTGAAAAACAAAAAAAATGTAAATATTACTGCAATAATCAAAATTGTTAATTATTCAATAAAATGTATAAATGACCTATAAGCTTGTTGCACATTTATTATATTATAAATTATAAAGATGATAGAGAACAAAAATTTTTCTCTATTAAACACATATACTTAAAAATAAAATAAAATAAACTTAAAAATTTAACAATATGATTACAACTAACTATTATAACTGAAAAAATTATTGACTTTCATAAAAGATTTAATTTACAATTCACAAGTTATATTCTATGTACAAATTATGTTTAATTTTAATTTTATAATAAAATGTAGCAAAAACTATATGATAAAGACAAAATTTTGACTTTTTTGCAAAAAATATTGACTTTAGCGAAAATTGTTATAAGAGTTTTTAATTGTGCTCCCCTAGCACAATTCAGCACAATTTTTTATTTTTTGAAATCTTGAAGTTTTGAAATTTCCGCCTCCAAATGGTAAAGACAAAATTTTGACTTTTTTGCAAAAAATATTGACTTTAGCGAAAATTGTTATAAGAGTTTTTAATTGTGCTCCCCTAGCACAATTCAGCACAATTTTTTATTTTTTGAAATCTTGAAGTTTTGAAATTTCCGCCTCCAAATGGTAAAGACAAAATTTTGACTTTTTTGCAAAAAATATTGACCTTAGCGAAAAATGTTATAAGAGTTTTTAATTGTGCTCCCCTAGCACAATTCAGCACAATTTTTTATTTTTCGAAATCTTGAAGTTTGAAAATTGCCGCCTCCAAATGGTAAAGACAAAATTTTGACTTTTTTGCAAAAAATATGGACTTTAGCGAAAAATGTTATGAGAGTTTTTTATTGCATTCGCCTAGCACAGTTCAAAATAATTTTGCACAACTTTGTTTTTTGAAAAAAACAAACTTTTTTTTTTGAGTAGTAAAAATTATTTTTTGGATTTTTTTTCAAAATTTTCATGTTCTTTGAAAATATGTTTACGGCACAATTATGCATACATCTAGCACAATTTAGCACAACTTTCCTTTTTTGATTTAGACAAAATGGCATTTCTAGTGCAAAAAATTGTTTTCAAAAATTTTTGGTCAAAAAAATTTTTTTTCGAAAAAATGTTTACGGCACAATTATGTACCCATCTAGCACAAGTTAGCACAATTTTTTTTTGTCATTTTTAAAAAATGGCATTTCTGATGCAAATTTTTTTTTTCAAAAATTTTTGGTCAAAAAAAATTTTTTTTGAAAAACTTTTTACGGCACAATTGGGCACAAACCTAGCACAATTCAGCACAATTTTGATTTTTTGGAAAAAACAAAATGGCGTTGCCAACTTCTCGGACATTGGAATTCTTTCTTAAGGAAGTTCTACCGTAAATCGAATAATAAAACAGATTTTTATAAAACTTGGTGTACTGCTAGATAAAGTTTCTAAAATTTTGTAGTTAAATTTTTAAGACCTGTAAGTTCTTGGGAAAAAAGTGATGATCGATTTATTTTTTTACTGTTTACAAATTAATTCTTATGAGAATTCATTACTTTGTCACATATATTTACGTACTGATTTATTCAATCATTATATAAAGAGAAATTTTAAAATTATTTTCTGTTCAACAATTTCAATTTCTTAATTTAAAAGTTTTTAAATTATTTAAAAATTATTATTAGTAAAATTATAATTATTACTTTTGAAATTAATAAAAAGAAAATATACAGGTACTAGAAATAATTTTAAATTGAAATAAGAAATATAAAAAATTTCAGAATACATGAAATTTGATTTATTATTATTATTTTAATTTAAAACATTGAGAAAAAGCAGCAAATATAATATATTATATTTATAAAATTTATTATAATTAATTACGATTTATTCATAAATGAAATGAAATTAATTTTAATATATCTATTTTATTAAAAAGTTTTTTATCTGAAACTTAATTGACAATTATTTCAGAATAATTATTCGAAAAATTAATATAAGAAAGACAGCAAATATAATTTATTTTGATTAAGTAATTTATTCACAAAATTTATTTATATTATATTCAATTAATTCAAAATTCCTTTTTGCTTTAAATTAAAAATTTTTTCAGAATACAAATTTGAAGTGTAGGTACTTTAAAATTATTTCAAAATTATTATTATTACTATTATTATTCATTGTGAATATTTGTAAAATTAATAAAATAAAAGAAGAATAATTTTGTCTGTCTTTAAAAAATATAAAATAATATCTTCTGTCATTTTTCTCTATTTTGCGTTTTTTCAGTGAATTGAAAAAAATCGATTAAACTCTCTGTTGTTAAACTCTTTTGAACTTTTGACAAAAATAATAATGACATTTCCATGCAAAAATAATGTAACCATTACCTTTTGTTTTTCCAAAAATAGTATATAACTCATTAACGTCTTAATATTTACACTCACTATTACTTTATTGAACATAAAAATTGTCAACAATATTAACCTCTGTGACAGTAAAAAATGACTTATGACCACAATTGGTCATTTTGTTATTTTTTAATATTTTTTAATTTTTCCAATGGATTTGGAAAGACGAACAAAAGCCCTTTCAGATGCAAGAAGAAAAAATAAATTATCTTAATTACTTATAAAGTTCCAACACTTTAAAGATTTTTCCCCTTAAATTTTGTAGAAACGAAGTTTTCGACTTTTAAACTTAAAATCCTTATTAAAAAAAAAAAAAAAAAAAATTTCAGCAAAATAAAAAAATACGTGTCGTCTAAAATTCTTTATGAAACGACATTTTGAAGTAGAAAACTACTTTCAGTCCCAAACAAGCTCTAGCCTGTCTGATTTTAAATGAATTCGGTCCAATATTAATTTGTTTAAACAATTTTCACATTTGTGAATTTTCGTTTATTATTGTTATTGAGCTATTAAAGGCTCAAAAAGTTGCAAAATGAAGAAAAAGTTACAATTCTCCAGCTCTATTAGATGAAAAGACCGTGTTGTTACTAAATAACAAAAACAATTTTTTCAAATAAGTTTAATGTGTGCTGAAGCAGCGTGAAAGGTGCAAGAATTTTTTTTTTGAAAATTCTAAAAGTCATTACTCTTTAAATCTGAATTAGTTAAAAATGACTAATTTAAAAGCAAAAACTCAGTCACTAATTTAAAAAGTTATACACGATACCCCAATTAAGAACCATACCCTAATATAATTAGATGTATTTTGATTCTACATGAACAAAGAAATATTTTTTTCTTGACCATTTGTCACAATAACAGGCATCACAGTACCTTTTATCTTAAAAAAAGGTGAAAAGGTGAATTTTTTCCCTGGAAAAGATGACAGAAAGGTGACGAAGGGGCGCGAAAAACTTTGCATTTTATTTAGTCATTTAAAACTATAAATTTTTGCAAATGCAATAAATAATGAAAATTACGAGAATAATTACAAAATTAAAGAAAATATCTAAAAAATGACAAAAATAATGAACAATTGAAAACAAAATTAAAAAAATGGCTAGAAAAAATTGCAGGAAATAATTTAAAAATTTCGGAAAACAATTGAAAATCGAAGAAAATAATTAATAATTGTAAGAAATAATAGAAAAATGCCAAAAATAATTAAAAAATTGAAGAAAATATCGGAAAAATGACAAAAAAAATTGACAATTAAAACCAAAATTCAAAAATGATTAGATGAATAGACAACTAAAAGAAAAAATTGAAAAAATTATGCAAAAAATATTAAATTGGGTATTAAGAAAAAAGAAAAATTAAGAAAATTATAAGAATAACTAACAAAAAAAATGCGCGCAAGCGCGCAATTAGTTTTTTATTCATTTTAAAAATTATAAAATACAATAATAAATATAAAAAATCGGTAAATACTATTAATCTAATAAGAAGAAATAAATATTTTACATACAATATTTAAAAATCAATTAATATATAAATAAAATAAATATTTATTTAGGACAAAATTTATAATATTTTATAATTAAAAAGAATTGCAAAAAATAATTGAAATTAAACAAAATAATTGCAAATTTTGCAAATTAAATGAAAGAAAAAATGAAATCAATTAAAAATTTGGGAAAGTAATTTAAACAATCATAAAGATGTTTTAAACATAAAGAAAATAATTTAAATTTGTGAAAAATACTTGAGAATCTTAAAAGTAAATTAAAACAAAATTGAATAATGAAAAATTAGAGAAAATAATTGAAAATTGAAAAAACATGGTTAGAAATTGAGATAAATAAATTAAAAATCAAAAAAATAATTAACATTTGAGAAAATAATTAAATAAATTACATAAAATATTTTAAATAAAGGAAAGTTAAACAAAATTTGAGAAAAATACTTAAAACTTTCAAAAGTTCATTGAAATAAAAGAAAATAATTAAAAATTCGAGAAAGTAAATGAAAAAAGATAAAAATAATTTAAAATTAAACAGAACAAGTTTTAATTAAACAGAAATAAGTAATACAATTTTCGCAATTAGGAAAAAGAACGAAAGTAATTGAAAACTGAAGAAAATAATATAAAAAATAATATAAATAATGAAATAATTGAAAAGTCAGATAAATAGTTAACAATTTTTGAAATTATGAAACAAATGTAAAGATTTGAAAATTGAAGGAAATAAATTTTGGAAAATAAATTAAAAGTGTTTTTAAATTTTAAAACTTGATGAAAATAATTAAAATATGATACAAACAATGATAAGTTGTAAAAAATTAATGCCATTTAAGTGTGATATTTGAAAAAACTACAGAATTTTTTTTATATAAAGAAAAAATAATTGAAATTTGAAAAAAATACATGAAGATCATAGAAATCAATTAAAAAAAAAGAAAAAAACTAAAAATTGAAGAAAATAATTGAAGAAATAAGCTAAAAGTAATTGAAATTTACGATAATTAATAAACAAATTTTGAAATTATGAATACAAATAAAAATAATTAAAAATTGAAGAAAACAATTGAAATTGTAGAAAAATTCTTAATATTAGAAAATAATTTTAGAAAATGAGAATAACTAAAAATTGGAGAAAAGACTGGAAGAATGCTAAAAATAATTAAAATTTACGATAATTAATAAACTCTTTTGGAAATTATGAAAAAAATAAAAACAATTAAAAATTGAAGAAAATAATAGAAATTTTAGAAAATTACTTGGAAAAACTTTAGAAAATAATTTTATAAAATGAGAAAAACTAAAAATTGGAGAAAAGTTTGGAAGAAAGCTAAAATTAATTGAAATTTACGATAATTAATAAAAAAAAGTTTGAAATTCTGATAACAAATGAAAATAATTAAAAATTGAAGAAAATATTTAAATTTCCAGAAAATTACTTAAAAATCTTAGAAAATAATTTCAGAAATTGAGAATAATAATTGACAATCGAGGAAAACAATTAAAAACTGATCAAATTAATTCAAAATTGGAAAAAATAATTGAAATATAATTGTTATATAATGGAAAATTGATGACAGTAATCTAAATTGGAAATATAATAACTGAAAATTTAGGAAATAAGTTGCTTGTTTATATATTTTAAACTTCTTCAAAAACCATAATAAAGTATTTTTCGAAACTTTTTTTTTACACAAATGACAATTAAAAACCAGCACAACAAAATAAAATAACAGGGACTAACTTCACTTTAGTTTTTAAAACGTGGACAGAAAAAGATGAATAAATATAAATACATACTATAACTAACTTCAGGAGTTTACGGAGATTATTATTATTTAATTGTTGGAAATAATTACAAATAATTACAAATTGAACAACTGGACTGAAAATCGAAAAAAAATTGAAATTTGAAAAATGAATTGAAATTTAAAGAATATAATTAAAAATTGAAAAAAAGTGATTAAAAAAGCTAAAAGTTGTAAAATATATGTAGAAGAAAATAATTGAAAACTAAAAAATGAAAATTTGAAGAAAATAATAAAAAAAATTTAGAAATAAATTAAAAACTTAAGAATTAAATTCAAATTTGAAAAAAAATTTGATAATTAAAGAAAGGTAATTACTCAATATTGAAAAAAATAATTGAAAATTGAAGACTGGGATTTCAAATTAAAAATAATAATTGAGAAAAGAAAATAATTAAGAATTGAAGAAATAAATGAAAGATTTAGGAATTAAATTAAAATTTTAAGAAAGTAATTGACAATTGAAAAAAAATTAGACAACTATCAAAAATAATTGTCAACAGAACAAAATATTAAGGAATAATTATAAACTTCAAGAATAATTGTAAATTAAAATATTTGTAGAAAATAATTGAAAATTGCAGAAAAAATTAATAATTAAAAGAAATAATTGAAAAATGACGGAAATAATTGAAAAATTGAAGAAAATATCTGAAATATGACGAAAATAATAGACAATTGGAAACAAAATTCGAAAAATGGCTAGATTAATAGACAGCAGAACAAAAAAATGGAAACAAAAGGATAATTATAAAATTTTAAGAGAATAATTGAAAAAATTGTAGGAAATAATTATAAATTGTGGAAAATAATTAATAATTAAAATAAATAATTGAAAAATGACGAGAATTTTAATTGGCAAAAATATTAAAAATTAAAGAAATAAATTGAAGATTAAAGAATTAAATTAAATTTGCAAAAAATAATTGATAATTAAAAGAAAAATTACTAAAGTACTAAATTAATTAAATATTAATAAAAATACTGGAAAATTGAAAAAAAGTAAAAAAAAAATTTAGAAGCTTTCGAGAATAATCGACAACAGAACAAAATAATTAAAATAAATTTAAAGGATAATTAGGTACAAAATTGAAGAAGAATATTAAATTGTCAGTTAAAAACTGAAGAAAATTATGTATAGAGTAGGGATTCCTGAAGTGTGTCCATCATTTTCAAAAGGTATTCTGATTTTATTCAAATTTTATATTTTGATAGTGAATATTAAGATAAACAAAACCCTATAATATTATTAAAAAAATGTTGATATTTTAATAGTTATTAACAATCAAAGTTTTTTATAAACAATCCTATTGCTTCCGTTCTAATTAACAGAATGTTATAAAAATTGGAACTATTACTTAAAAATAGGCGCTTGTCGAAATACTAAAAGTTTTTTTAAAAAACACATGCAATTTGTTTAAATAATCAACACTTGTTATAAACAAATTAAAAATTAAGCCTGTTCTTAATGAGATATTGACTTCGTTCTTTTTTAATATTATTCTGTATACAATTGTTCACATTTCCCAAAAATAAAATTTTGGGGCCCACATTATAGGAATAAAATACTTTTAATTTTGTTGAAAGAAATACCGTTTAATTACTAATGTGAAGTTTTCAACAACAATATACTATCCATATCTTTTGTTTTTTTTTCTTTAAATATGCTGAATCGACAGAAACTTTTAAATTAAAAGAAGCAAAATACAAAAGTTGTATTAATTTCTAAAATAAATATTATGAACAGATACAGTATACACATATGATAGTTAAAAAGTTAGGTTATTTGCAAATGTTTTACAAATGCTTGAAATCTTATTTTAAATATTTTTAATTTCATGTTTCTTTAAAAATAAATTTGATAGATTAAAATATGTTTTGTAAATATTTTACTATATTATGTAATACATATACTATGTTTTCGTTTGCAATAATAAAATGTTAAATTATATTTAAATAATAATTTTTAATAATAACTTTTCTACAGTTGTTGAACACAACTAATATATGGATGATTCCCCCGAAATATTACTTTTGTATGTCCTCAAGATTTTCTCAATAATAATAATAATTTATGACAATTTCTCTCTATATGTCAATAGTTTACCACTTTTTCTAAAAATCCTGCAAAAGAATTTATTTATTTTATAACTTTAAAGTACTTTTTTTTGTAATTTTAACTACTAAAAGTGAGCCTTTTAACCTGTCCTATGTCAATTTTTCATTCTTTCCAAACGTAAAACAACTATTTAATATTTGAAAAACAATACTTTACAGATATTTTCTAGAAGCTAAGGGATTGTAGAATATTTGTACAAAGTATAAATAAAATAGATCTTATAGATTTTCCATAAATGGAAAATGAATTTTGTCCTCTGGTTTTGCACCATTCCTCTGGCTTGTTGTATATTATTCAATATTTTTTATATTAGTTGAGTTATTTATTTGTTTTCATACTTATTAAATACATTGACATCCCTAATAATAATTTGTCAAGTGGGTTTTGTAAAAAAATCATTATTTAAAGTTAAAAATATATAAATTGAAGCTTTTACAGCGATTCACAACCTGAAGCGTCATTCCTCTGGCTCAAATTAAAAATAGAATGACAGTAGATAAAATATTTTTGCAATTTTTCTACAATAAAGTTAACTTATACAAACATGTTAAACTATTTTAAGTTTAAGAAAAAATGCTTAATTTTAAATAAACTGTAAAAAATGTTGAAATCATCATTCCTCTGGCTCGTCATTCCTCTGGCTCATATTAAAAATTAATATGAATATCAATTGTTTTTGAACTGTCGACAAAAAATAAACCTTCAAATCTTGACAAATAATTATTGGTGGTCAAAAGATTTCATATTTTGGTAAGTGTTTTAAAATCTACAATTTTTTTAAATTATAATTAATAATAAATTAATAATATTAAATAGCTTTCTGACTATAAAAAATATTGTTTAAAATAAATTTAAATGACATGAAGTTGTTGTTTACTTTAAAAAAAAACACCTGCTTTACATTTTAACCTTTAAATTTATCTATAAATTTTAATATTAAAAATCTTTTTTAAATGCTACAAATTAGCATGATCAAGTCATGAAGGTGTTAAATCTTTAATTGCTTAACATGTTTATAAATTTTAGAGGTTCTAAAATGTATTTAATAAATTTTCATTTCCGATGCACAAAAAGGAATATTTCTAGAGAATCACCCATATAATCTCATTTTGTTGTGTTCTAAAATTGTAAAAATATTATTATTAAATAATATTATTTAAATATGATTTAACGTTTTATTATTGCAAACAAAAACAGAGTATATATATACTAATATATAGTATAGTAAAATATAAAATATAGTTATAGTAAAATATTTAGCGAATGTATTTTAATCTATCAAATTCATTTTTAAAGAAACATGAAATAAAAATTTTTAAAAACAAGATTTCAAACATTTATAAAACATTTGCAAATAACCTAACTTTTTAACTATCATATGTGTATACTGTATCTGTTCATAATATTTATTTTAGAAATTAATACAACTTTTGTATTTTGCTTCTTTTAATTTAAAAGTTTCTGTCGATTCAGCATATTTAAAGAAAAAAAAAACAAAAGATATGTACAGTATATTGTTGTTGAAAACTTCACATTAGTAATTAAACGGTGTTTCTTTCAACAAAATTAAAAGTATTTTATTCCTATAATGTGGGCCCCAAAATTTTATTTTTGGGAAATGTGAACAATTGTATACAGAATAATATTAAAAAAGAACGAAGTCAATATCTCATTAAGAACAGGCTTAATTTTTAATTTGTTTATAACAAGTGTTGATTATTTAAACAAATTGCATGTGTTTTTTAAAAAAACTTTTAGTATTTCGACAAGCGCATATTTTTAAGTAATAGTTCCAATTTTTATAACATTCTGTTAATTAGAACGGAAGCAATAGGATTGTTTATAAAAAACTTTGATTGTTAATAACTATTAAAATATCAACATTTTTTTAATAATATTATAGGGTTTTGTTTATCTTAATATTCACTATCAAAATATAAAATTTGAATAAAATCAGAATACCTTTTGAAAATGATGGACACACTTCAGGAATCCTTACTCTATAGTAAAAGTTTTAGAAAATAAATGAAAATTTATGGAATCAATTGAAAATTGAAGAAGATAATTAAAGGATTATATTGAAAGTTCAAAAAAATAATTGCCAAAATGAAGAAATAAATTGAAATCTTAAGAATTAAATTGAAATATAAATAAAATAATTGAGATTTGAAAGAAAAATTACAAAATGATGAAATTGGTATGTTATGGTAATGTTAATTCTATTTACATAAATAACAGGAACATGGAAAAGATTAGTTAACTATTTATTCGACTCTATTCTTTTTTACGGCTTTATATTAGTAAATCGGATTTTTTGTTGTTGTATCAATCATCAATAAAACTAAATTCAAACATTAAATCTGAATTTTATGAGCATACTTCGAAATATTTACAAAAAATTCAATAAATTTTTGATCCCAAAAAGGTGAAAAAAGATGTAAAAAGGTGACAAAATCGAAAAAAGGTGAAAGAAGGTAAAAAGGTGACTGTCTGTGATGCCTACAATAACTCAAAATTCTTGAGTTTTTCGTAATTAAGGAAAGTCTATTTTTAAATAAAATCTGTCATAACTTCGTTAAAAATCATCGTAGAACAATTTTTAAAAGGGCATTTTAAAGTTCATAATTCAAGCTTTCTATTGACCTTAGATAGGTATTAATTCGGAGTGGGCTTTAATATTTAGTAGACGCAGAAAGTGATATTTTAGCCATTTTTAAGTGTTTTTGAGGTTAGGGTCAAACCTAGACGTGCCGGGACTATTCTGGTGGCTGATTTGGATTTAGGGCATCAAAATACAATATATGGGTTTCATGCCTCAACCCCGATACTTTTATTCTTTTGTGGGACTGTAATTAGTAGATTTCCAGTAACGCCACCATTTTGGATATAATGACGTCACGAGTTGAACTGCCTGATTGTAGAGAAAATTTGGACAATTAGCAGAAAATGAGCGACGACGCGTCCTAGTCTACTGCACCCCCTACCTTCATTTTTCCTTCTCATTCTTCATTCAATCGTTGTGGTAGAAGCGTCGTCCTCTTGAAAATTTTGAAATCAATTTCCTTCGGAATGGCCGACAAAGTTGATTCTTCTCTATTTGCAAAACTGAAAAAAGCTGTGAAAGGTAAAAAGTCTCAGCCAAAAAGTACTCATCCACCAGCATCCGTGATGGTGAATGCAGCAATTGATTATTTGAAAGAAACAGAAGGTTGTTCTCTGCGGGCCATCAAGAACTATGTTGCTGCCACCTATAATGTTGAAGTTGATGTAGAGTTTCGAAAAGGTATTATTTCCTGGAAAACGATTGAACAACCAACAACATCATAAATTCTCTGGTTATGTTCTCGAAAAAATATCTAGATTTTAAATTACTAAGAATTTTGCAACCACCTATAGAGTAAAATCCGCAGCTGACACAGCCTAAAGCTTCTCAAAAGAAGGCACCTGCAGCAAAGAAGTTTGCAAACAAGTAAGGAGGGAAAATGTTATAATTTTGATATTTTCACAGATGAATAAAAACAATCGGTCCTTTTCAGGGCCACCAAATATTTTTCACGAGGGAATATTTATTGATTTTTGAACATTCAAAGAAAATTTAATATTTAAGGATGTTCATCCTATTCACATTATCTTAAACTAGAAAATGGTTTTTCACATAAAATAAAAATATCACTACAATTGATTTTACCCAATTTTGAAAGACCGAGATGTACACTTTAAAAAAATGTTAGGTTGAAATAAAATTTTTTTATGATATAATAATAATTATTCAAAACTAAGTGCTTTTTCTTTAAGTTATTCCTCTCGCAGTTATACTTGAAAAAACGATTTTCTATTAATTTTCTTTAAATTGCAAAAAAACATTATTTTATACGTGCCTTATGTATCTGGTTAAAATTTCAGGAACATTTACCGTCTAGAATTTGAGATATTCATATTCGAAATTTTTTTTATCATTGTGCATGTAAAATTGAAATTTTGAATATGAATATCTCAAATTTTAGACGGTACATGTTCCTGAAATTTTAACCAGATGTAAGGCACATATAAAATAATGTTTCTCACAATTTAAAGAAAATCTATAGAAAATCGATTTTTTCAAGTATAACTGCGAGAGGAATACCTTAAAGTTTATGAACAATAGGGTGGCCGTTAATAATGACATTTTGGAATTTTGTCCATTTCCGGGTCTCATTTTGTCACAAATTGAAAAAAAATAAATACGTATTTTTTCATTTTTTTTAAAATTAATATTTAGTGGTGCCTGTAGGCTATTGAAAATTTGCATGTATTTCGCATGGGAAAAAAACTTTTTTTCGTACATTTCCTGTAAAATCGTTGAAAATTAATATTTTTGGACCGGATTACTCTGTTTCTCTTCATAAATGTTTAAAGAATAATATGCAATTTTTAACTTATGAAATTTGTTAAGTTTACTATTTTTTACAGGACCCAAAAGTTGACCAAAAAAAACTAAAATAGGTTATTATTGGCAAAAAATATTAATTCTAAAAAAAAAAACGAGAAATGTAAACTGCTAATTATGGTTTCTATTGTTTTTGAGGTCCCTGGTTACAAATCTGAAGTCATATTTCAAAAATTCAAAATGGCGGATCCAATATGGCGGCCATGAAAATTTTTAAATTAATCAATTTCTAGAAAATTTTGTATCAGGGGGTTTTGGGGGTCTCTGATTACAAATTTGAATTTAGATTTTAAATCACCCATCTATAAAATCGTGTCATCTAATTTGTAAACGAACCTTCTCTAGCTAATAAATACTAACCTTCTCATTTCTAATTAACAGTAATTAGCAGTCTAACTAGCCGATTTATTAGAAATATTAAGCCAGTATCATTTTGACACATGACTTAATTTTAGATTGTTATATTGTACAGAATGGAAATGTTATTTTGTACAACTGCTAAATGTTATTTTGTACAATTTTGAAAAATGAATTTGTTATTTTGTACAATTTTTTAAAAAATCAATAAAACATTGGAAGTACAATATTTTAGCTTTTTTAAAGAATTGTACAAAATAACAAATTCATTTTTCAAAATTGTACAAAATATCATTTAGCAGTTGTACAAAATAACATTTTCATTCTGTACAATATAACAATCTAAAATTAAGTCATGTGTCAAAATGATACTGGCTCGAAATATTAATTTTTCAATCACTGATCGACTTTTTGTTTTTAAAATAGTTATTTCTAACTAATTTAAATTTAGATAGAACATTCACAAAAATTTTGTTGGTTACTGGGATAAGATATTACATAATTAAGTTTATAAAAAATTATTAATTTTTTAAACATTATGCCCGCCATATTGCATCCGGCAGTTTGAAATTTTCAAATCTGACTTCAGATTTGTAACTAGGGGCCTCAAAAACCGTATGATACCAAGTATCATAAAAATTGATTAATTTAAAAATTTTCATGTCCGCCATATTGGATCCGACATTTTTAATTTTTGAAATCTGACTTCAAATTTGTAATCAGAGACCCCACAAACACCCTGATACGAAATTTTCTAGAAATTGATTAGTTTTAAAATTTTTATGGCCGACATATTGGTTCCGCCATTTTGAATTTTTGAAATATGACTTCAGATTTGTAATCAGGGACCTCAAAAACAATAGAAACCATAATTAGCAGTTTAAATTTCTCGTTCTTTTTAGAATTAATATTTTTTGCCAATAATAACCTATTTTAGTTTTTTTTGGTCAACTTTTGGGTCCTGTAAAAAATAGTAAACTTAACAAATTTCATAAGTTAAAAATTGCATATTATTCTTTGAACATTTATGAAGAGAAACAGAGTAGTCCGGTCAAAAAATATTAATTTTCAACGATTTTACAGGAAATGTACGAAAAAAAGTTTTTTTCCTATGCGAAATACATGTAAATTTTCAATAGCCTACAGGCACCACTAAATATTAATTTTAAAAAAAATGAAAAAATACGTATTTATTTTTTTTCAATTTGTGACAAAATGAGACCCGGAAATGGACAAAATTCCAAAATGTCATTATTAACGGCCACCCTAATGCACATGGATTGATTAACAAAATTCACGAGATTCCCATTTTTCTTCAAAAAAACGACATAGATGTGTTGTTGGTTGGAGAAACATGGTTCACAGATGATGTAAAGCCAAAGCCTCCTGCTGGTTATAAATGTTTTCGAAAAAACAGAGAAAATAGTAAAAAAGCTTCTGGGGGGATTGCTATTTATGTGAGAGACGGTATTGCATGCCATGAAATAAATATAAATAATCTTAAAAACCCAGAAGCGCATGCAATTAAGCTTGAAAACAATGTAATGATTATAGCTTTATATGTCCCAAAGAAAATCCTTAAAGATGATCTCAATAAAATCTTTAATTTAAATAATAAAATTATAGCTGCCGGAGATTTCAATGCTAAAAACAAAAGTTGGAATTGTTAAGTTAATAATAATAATGGTACTCAATTATTTCAATACATTGAAAGAAAAAATCTTAATATTGTGGCTCCAAATAATTTTACGCTTTACCCATTCAAAACTAAAGCCAAACCTAGTATAGTTGATTTTGCTATTACAAAAAATATTACAAATATTAGCAAAAATGAAGGGTTAAATGAGTTAGATTCTGATCATAAACCAGTTTTAATTACTCTTAAGGATTCACAAATTAATAGACATAAACATAAAATTACACAGCTAAATTATAAACTCGCGGATTGGACTAAATTTAAAGAAAATATTAATACAAATCTGGAAATTAATAATAAAATTAAAACTAATTCCGATATAGATAGAAATATTGAACTCTTCACTAATATTGTAAATACAGCAATAAATAATACCATTCCAAAAGTAAAGCCTTTTCAAATTAAAAATGATTCACCAATAGAAATAATCAATTAAATAAAAGAAAAAAATAAATTAAGACAGATTTATCAAAAAACAAGAAATATTATTATCGACATTAAGCAAAATCCTTGAGTCTGTTATACTCAATAGACTCAAGGATCATGAATCTTTATATAATCAAATAATTCCTGAACAGTTTGGTTTTAGAGCAAATCACAGTACTGTAAAGTAGTTAGCGCGACTAACAGACTATATTTCTACGAATTTCAATATAAATAAAAGTGTGGGAGCCTTATTTATTGATATGGAAAAAGCCTTCGACACCGTCTGGCATGAAGGCTTAATTGTTAAACTAGAAGATTTGCATATAGATAATTATTTAATAAAAATTATAGCCAGTTATTAAAATGATAGAAGATTTATTGTTGAAATTAACGGTAATATGTCAAGTGATAAAAATATTGTAGCAGGTATCCCGCAAGGGTCAGTTCTAGGTCCTATTTTATTCATATATTTTATTAATGATTCACCGGTAAGCGTTAAGGTTAAAAGAGCGATATTTGCTGATGATACAGCATATTATACTGCGCCGTGGCGGAAAAAGCAAATAGACAAAAATCTTCAAGAATATATATTTATTTTAGAAAGGTACTATCTTAAATGGAAGGTGAAAATCAATGTTGACAAAACAGAATTTATAGTTTTTTCAAAAAAGGCTGAAGATAAATTCATTCCAAAAATAAGTTTATATAATGAAAATATTCTTTTAAAAGATAAAATTAAATATCTCGGAATGATTCTAGATAATAAGCTTACATTTAAAGATCACATTGAAGAAACAAGGAAAAAAACTTTTAAAGTTGCTGGACAAATGTACTTACTTTTATGCCATAACAGTAATATGAATAAAAACAATAAAAAAATAATCTACAAAATGATCACCAGACCGATAATGTTATATGCAGCTCCCATTTGGGGTGGTACCTTTGAAACGTATATTGAAAAATTACAAATAATACAGAACAAATTTTTACGGATGATACTTAAAGCCAAAAGAGAAACAAAGATCTCAGTGTTACATAAAAAATCTGATATTGAAAGTATTAAAAAAGTAATTTATAATTTATCAAAAGATTTTTATGACAATTTGTCCACCTGTCAAAATGACATTTTTATAGACCAGCTCAACTTTAAAATCAATTTTATGAAATAAATCAGTAAAATTTTAGAAAATCATTGTCCAATATGCATTCTCAGGACCCTGAAAATGATTTCTACAAATTATCAGTATTTTTAAAAAATAGTACGCAACGGCTGTAGATGAAATATAATGGACTGACTCTATACGCATGTCATAATGAGTTTCAATTTTTTTAATTTACGGAGAATTTAAAAGAATTTATCCACTAGACTGTTAGATTTAATACGAAAATTAATAATTACAGTAGAACCTCGATAAGTCGAATACCTCTCTAACTCGAAGTTTTTAGCGTTTCCCTTCCCTTGAAGCTTAAAAACCTTTATAACTCGAATTCTGGAACCTCTATAACTCGAAGTAATTTTGATTTCCCTAGAACAACTTTTCAATGTATTTAAACCTCTATAACTCGAAGATCAGTTTGTCAACCTCTATAACTCGAAGTTAGTACGTATGGCCCTTTAAACCTTTATAACTCGAAGGTTTTGTTTGTCGCTACCTCTATATCTCGAAGCTAATTCAATACAATTGACGGTCGTGAATTGTTATCAAACAGAGGTCCCTGCATTGATTTTGCGTGTTTAGGATACGTTTATATCTTCAAGAAAAATGAGTGCGAAACGAAAATTAAAAACTTTATCATATGGGGAAAAGTTAAAAATTATTGAAAATGTGAAAAGTGGTGAAAAAAAAGATGTTGCTTTAAAATATTGCATACCTTTAAGTACACTTTCAACAATAATTAAAAATCAGGCTTCAGTGTAGAAACTTTTTTTTATGTATAAATATACAGTATGCGACAACCTCTATATCTCGAATTATATTTTCAGAAACCTCTATAACTCGAAACCTCTTTAACTCGAAGTTTTCATCGTTTCCCTTCAACTTCGACTTATCGAGGTTCTACTGTATATATATTCTCCACTCAAATTTTTAATCTGAAATGTTCTACTATAGAAGATTTTATGTTGACAGATTAAACAAATTAGGTCAGTTTTTGTGTACCTGTCGGACACAAAATAATTAAGATCGTTTAAATGTGCAACTTTCGTACCCTGTTCATTCGTAATTTAATTTCATTGTTTTTAAAGAGGCTGGTGTTTTTTTATTAGGTATTTTTAAAAGTTAGGAACTTTACATATTTATTTTCATGAAATTTTATTGAATTGAATTATTATTATATTCGTGTTTTGTTATACAGACATTTCAAAAAATAAAGATTGCTTTGATTAAAGAGGTTCCAAAATCTGATGAAAATGAAAAGAATGTTGATGAGGAAATAATATCTTCTTTTAATACGATAACGAAGACTAACGAAATTCTATCACTAGATATAGCTGAAAAAATGAAACCTTGCTTCTGCATGAGCTTGTAAATTTTCCGTCAGAAGCAACAGACAAAAATGCGATTCTGGAATCGGAGAAAAGTTTTGATTTGAGAGAATTCAACGAAATATTGCATGTTACCACTTCAGTTCAAACTGATCTTACTTCTTTACATTTATAACAATATTATAGCTATATGACTTCCACTGATTCCCTAATACTCCAAATGAGATCCAAACTAGATGTTCTTTGTTTGACTAATATTTCCTTTGAAAATAATGACTGCAGAACTAAATATTTCACAGGCTTAATTCTTTTTTTGTTTCCGACGGAAGATTTCTTTGCACAGTTTTCTATGTCAACAGAATTGAAAACAGTTACATTGATTTATTAATTATTGCACTTTCAGATTATGTAAATCGGTATTTCCCAATTTTCTCTAGTTACTAAGTTTCTGTATTTCTTTTCTTTTTTTCTTAAACAACGACTTGCACTTGCATGTTTTTAAAATGGGGCACTTTAAAACGATTGGCTTGTTATATTGTATAACTCTGTTGATAATAAAACTCTCTATAAACAATTTAAGTATTTATAAACAGCTGTTTGTGGGACTGCATGTTTGGACCTCCCCAAGACTTTTTCATATCATTAATCGCATGAAAAAAATGTTCTCTTTTGTCATTTTAGTAATAAAAACTATATTATTTATTTACAGAGAGTATGTACATATTTCCAATTTACTTTATTTTTATTGTGGAAAGTTATATAATAGAATACTTGAAATCTAAATAAAAAGACATTTTCATTTAACTAAAAACCATCACTGAGAAACTTGTTGGAATAAATTTTTACTACAAGTTTTACAAAACCAGAATAATGTAGGTACTTCTACAAGTTTAGTACAATTCAAGTGAAACCAAACAATGGGACAATTTGGGTTTGCACATCGAATCATTTCTTGACCATTTTCAGGTTAACTGCAGTCGCACCAAACAAGTACATCGTGAGGCACATTACTTTTTTGTAAAGTATACCATGTAGATAATAATTCTGGGACAATTACAGCATGATAAAAATGTAGAGATACTTCGAGGTTTTCTTTGCAAAAGTCTGCGTCAAAAAAAATTCTTTCTACAAATAAAAATTGTTTTGATCAAACAATAAAGTCACAAAAATTCAATTTCAATGAATACATTTGAAGAATTACTTAATAATAGTAAGCATGTTTTTTTGATAAGGAAAATGCTCCTTCTTTTTTAATTAAACATGAACTTTTCATTTTACTGAATTCCTCTAAAGTGACATTGGTTTTACTTGAAACAAACGGAAATTTTATTTCGATGCAACCCATGCCACAGCAGTCACACGTTACGATACCATCAGGAGTTGCTCCTATTTCTGGAGTTTCTAAAGAAATGACAAAACCACATTGTTCAATTTTAACATTGTCATGACTTTTCTCCATGAATTTTTCATATACTTTTAGAGCAACGCTTTCATTATTTTTCCCATATTTTATTTGCTTCGGCTCGTGCAGCATTTTTTTCTTTCACAAATAACTGCTCCTCTTCAGTAACAGTTAAATCAACATCAACTTTTCGCAAGTCTTCTAATGAATATGATTCAAAAGATGCGTCATACAATGAAAGAAGGCTCATTGGTATCTTCTCATCATCGGGAACTATCCTTGCGGCAGCAAATAACTCCACAATTTTTAAAATTGCCGAAGACGGATGTACCTCATCAATTTTTTGTAAAAAAATATTTAAAGTATCATCGTCTAGACATGGCACAGCGCATGGTTCAGCTGAAATAGATTAATAATAGTTTTAATAAGCCACCTAAATAATTTGAATAAGGGTTTATTAATAGGATATAAGTAAAAAGTAACTCATTGTTACTCCTAATACTTGATGAAGAGACATTCTATATACAGAATGTCAGTAAAACTTAAGTTGAAAACATTTGCAAGATTAATAGATTTAAAAAGAATTACATGTTTCTTTTTTTAAAAAGCTTTTAAAGTGTGATTTTTAATCTTTACCAAATAATATGGCATAGATATTTAGCACGAAAAGCACGTCGGAAAAAAGATTTATAAAAATTATTCAAAACAAATTGCTTTTAATTTTTTCTTTGAAACAAGTTTCAAGTAAACAAAAATTTGTATAACTCCTGCTTGTTAACAAATTGTTACAAATTATGCAACTTTGCTAAATAACGCCTTAATTTTTGCAGAAAAATATTTTTCACAACTTCAAATTTTGAAACAACTACACTGTTTAAAAGTCTTTAAGAAAAACGCCTATTTCACCGATTATATTTTCCGAGATATAATTTCTTAACAATCCATTCAAATTTTTGATTTTCTTAAATGATAAAAAACAAACTACACGATGTCGTTCATTAAATCATATGTTCATAGTAACTTTACCACAATTGTGTAATAACCTTGTTTTCAATTTTTGATTATCATAGGTGTTAATTGCAGTATCCTAACTTCAAACTTATTTTTCTTAAAACTGTTTTTCACTCTTCTACTTTTGAATCCTTAAAATTTTGCCAACTATTCAACAACAAGGGCCAAAGACCTCTCAAAATGTACAAAATTTAATGAAATAAAAAGGACCTATGTTTAATAGGTTTAATAATTCTAAATTATAGGTCTCTTTTCAATAGAAGGATACATATGCTTGTTTCTTTAAAACAAATCATCAAATAATTAGCATGTTTTAATACCAAGTAGGTAATCTTCAAAACAGTGTTTTTCTTTAAGAAAAGTTGTGAAGAATATTTTCCTGGTGTAAATAAGTTTCGAAATAAATCATCTTTTACTAAAATCACATGATTTTCTTCAAGGTCTATTAAATTATTTTTTTAAGGTCCTGCTATTTGTCCAAAGAATATATTCTATCCAGGTTTTTGGGCATTTTCAAGGGTCTACTTATTTACATAATTTTAAGTTTTAAAAAAATGTTAAAGGATTATTAAAAAGAACATTGGCACAAGTGGAAAAATATAATTTTTTCTAAAAGAAGCTAAATACTATTTACCTCTTTTTTATAGCAAAAAAATTACAGTTGCTCTACTTGTGCTATTTCATAATTTCTAATAAATCGACATTTTTAATCATAATTTATTTTCTCTTTTCAGTCTGAAACATTAACGTTGACATCAGTTGAGAGAGATCAGATTCGGTCTCCTTTAAAATTAAAGAAATAATAAGCAGGATAAGAACAATAGTATTTTTTTATTAAACAATTTATTAATTACTTATAAAACTTACTTTTGACCTTTATCACTCTTCCCCAGTTCATATCAGCAACTGCCGCTGGCTCAATTTTCTTTTTAATTTTAGGGACAGGCCAAGCAGCTAATTTATCTGTACATGACTCTTTTTCTGTCAACTATCCGGAGTTTAAAGCGAATAAAATAGCTGCAACATGACTGCATACTTCCCCACAACCTGCCATGCATCCACAATGGGCACTGACAATAGACCCATCAGATAAAATAATAATCCATACGCATGAATTGTTTTCATTCATCTTTTGCGAATGTCTAACACGTTATATTTAAAAAATTATTAAATATTAGAAATCAAAACTTACCAGAAATATAAATCCCGTTATTTTGATCCTAAAAATGATAGAAATCTTATTAAAATACATTATTTTAAAATAATAATATAATTTGAAAATTTTGTACTTGAGAAAATTTTCAAGATTTTTTAAAGCATCTAACTTAATAACACAGCCACACAAAAAAAGTAAAGTTCCCTGACCTGGGTAAGAGACACATTTTTCTATGTATTTTGATGAGCTGAATCCGAATCCGTCATCAGAATTAGTCCATCAGATCAAGTTTTGACCCTAACCTCAAAATTAATAAAATGACACTTTTTGAACATTAGAATTTGAACACGACTTAACTTTAATACATGCCTAGAACCAATAGAAAGCTTGAATTATTACCATTAAAATGCCTTTTTAGAAATTGTTCTACGATGATTTTTAACGAAGTTATGATGTTTTACTTAAAATGACTTTTTTCCATATGTTAAAAGCACATCAATTATTGATGTGTTATTGTGTAATGGAAAAAAATGATTTTAAGTAAAACATCATAACTTCGTTAAAAATCATCGTAGAACAATTTTTAAAAAAGCGTTTTCAAGGTCATAATTGAAGCTTTCCATTGGCCCTAGGCATGTATTAAAGTTAAGTCGGTTTCAAATTCTAATAAACAAAAAGTGTCATTTTATTGATTTTGAGGTTAGTGTCAAAACTTGATCTGATGGACCAATTCTGATGACGGATTTGGATTCCGCACATCAAAATACATAGAAAAATGTGTGTCTCTTACCCAGGTCAGGGAACTTTTTTTTTTGTGTGACTGTGTAATTTAAGGATTTGAATATATATTTTTATTAATATAACTTACTTGCTATTAAAATTTAGCGAAGGCGTTTTGCTTCGTTCTGGAATAAATTAAAATTGAAAATTGTCTATTTAAAAAGGTTAATTCTGGTACTTGAAGTAAACAACACAATTTCACATTGCTCTATTTACATTATATTTTAACCTTTTCGAATAGAAAATTTTTAAATTTAATATTTTTTAAATAAAGCAAAACGTATTCGCCAAATTTTAATAGCAAGTAAGTTATATTAATAATAATATATAATCAAATCCTCAAATTATTGGGAGCTCTCAAAAAAAAGTTAGATGCTTTAAAAATCTTGAAAATTTTTACAAGTACAAAATTTTCAAATTATATTATTATTTTAAAATAATGTATTTTAATAAGATTTCTATCATTTTTAGGACCAAAATAACGGGATTTATATTTCTGGTAAGTTTTGATTTCTAATATTTAATAATTTTTTAAATATAACGTGTTTTTAAAAAGTGACAAATTTAAGGTTACGAAATCACCTCGTAAACCTCTTAAAAAATTAAAAATAAAAAAGTTAAAAATAACTCTTAAAAAATTGAATTTACACAATAACACTATGGTTATTGGATTCAGAAAAGTTTGAAGTTACATATTTTTGAAACTTTTTTTTCAAAAAATATGTCAGCGACAGCCCTTTGACGAAAGTCAATGGTTTGGCCCATATGAATTCCGTACTTTTCTGATTATTTTGTTACGTAAAATTTAATTTTTTATTCATATTTTTTATCATCCTCCTGACACCACCCACCTCTCGACCAGGGGTTATTTCAAGAGAGTCTCTGAGTCATTTTCTGCTGGCTTCACTTTACCTTTCACGAACTTTAAGATGTCGGTGTAAGTACATTCTTCTTTAGCCGACAATCTTATAACTTCGCTTTGGCGTTAAAACCATCACTGGTAGAAGCCTCTCCGTTTCTAGCGACGACATTCGTCCGAGTTTCTATCATCACTTCCTTCCCGGAAGGGGTCTTCTTGAAAGCACTTTTCTCTGGAGATTCGTGCTTTTTCTTCTTCTTGTGGGCCCTATGGAGGCGTCCTGGAGGCTTGCTCCTTTTTATTAGCACCAATTATGGGAAAAGAATTTCCTAAAGAAGACGACCGTGGTCGTGTTACCACAGGTCTCTTCTTCGAGTTAGCTGCCTGAAGTTTCTTCTGGAACAACTGTCCTTCTATCATCATCGCTTTGGCGATGCCGGCGATTTTGCTGGTATGTTTCAACGCGGCCTTGGCATCGTCTTTAATTCCCTGAACGATTGCTCGGGAATTGTTTTGAAGTAGTTTTTCAGTGAATGCTTTTTGCGCCTTTTCGGCTTCCTCACTGATAAGAACCTGCCTTTCCAGCAATTGTTTCATCCTTTCCCAGGAAGCTACCCATCCTGGGACCTTTGCTTCTGTGCCTTCCTCTTTCGCCGCGTTATTATCACTAGTTGACTGTGTGCCTGGCATCTTTCCAGTTTTCGCGACAGTTAAGGTATTAGGCCCTGGGTCGATAGGACCGAGTTCCACCTCCATTTTGTCTCCAAAAATCTCATTCAATGTAGATCCTGCGTTAAATTTACCATGAGATTGGCTCTCCCCAGAATCCATTGAGCCAGCGTTGACCACCGGGGCTGTCACCTGATCGGGATCAACGGCAGGACCACCCTCGGAAGAGGGGCCTGCCTGGGGTCGATTATCTTATGATTACTGTTTGTTTCTGTGTGGGAGGTTATCTCAACACAGAGTGGACAATTATATCGGGTGCCCACCCCTATCTGACTTTTGGTCCGCCCCGGGTAATCTAATTTCCTCGGTACCTCCCATAACTGAGAGGCCTTCCCCTATCCGCCACCTGGGGAGGCACCCGATTGGGGTATCAGAAACCCCATCTCAAATGACATTCAAGTACTTGACCCAGTTGGCTAAGAAATTCTGTGATATCCTGTAAAGGGTACCACAAGTCCCCCACCAACTCGATCAAATACCTACATGATGTTCTGTAATGGTCATCTTAGTACTGTGCCAAGTCGAACCAGTATTTTGAGCTGCTTGGTAACGGATAAACCAAGCAACCCATTTCGGATGTCAACTGAATTTGTGTAATCTTTTGAGTTGGTTTGTTGTTTAGGGAGGCTTCGCCCCCCGATGTCTTCGACCGGGGTTGAAATATCCCCCATCTTACCTTCTACTACTCTTGTGTTTTTTGCCATTATTTCGTAAACTAATTGGTTTCAGTAAAAAAGGCATCAAACATAAAATATGTGTATTTTAATGAGTTCTACACATCTTGTATAATTTTTTTTTATTTGCAATATTTAAAGAGTTAAATGCCAACAACCTAAATTTTTATGATTTTTTATACATATTTTTACTAGGAAATTTCAATTTGCGGGTATTTTCACTATGATTTTCGAAATCAGCGCATCGAAATACGTATAAGTATACCAAGTTTAAAAAAAATCGAAGCTATGATTAATAAAAACAGAATAATTTCGAAAAATTAAATGCAAAAGACATAAATCAATGTAATATTATAATTTTTTAAAAAAATATATTTTTTCATGTTTTTAAGTTTTTATTTTTCTCATTCTTTTTATTATATATGCTTTAATTTTTGTCTTATTTTATTTTAAGCATTTGTACGTAGATTATTACATGAATTTCTTAATTATTGATTTCTAAATTTGTCTTTAATCTTTCAAATATCTTTCAGATTCGATGATCGTAAATTGAAAAAACCTCAAGTTTGGCAATTAGATCATTCCTTTGTTTTAAATCAGTTACGTTTGAAAGTATGTAGGTATATTTTTAAATTAATTATAAATCATGTGAGTTTTTATTTTATGTATCTAATTAATAATTGTCTTTTATAATAAAAGTAGAATAATAAATAATATAATAGTTATAAATAAGGAAATCTTATTAATTATTATATCATTAAAAATAAAACAAGCACTATAGGGCACCATATTTGATTAGCTTCCTTAGTACATATTTCACTGCCACAGCTAACAATACTAAGTATCTAAAATAGCTCACTAAATTAGTATAAATTATATACAGTGCCGCTCAAAAGGATTTGCCCACCCTACGGCATGCAAGGGCATTACAAAAAGTTTTGTATCTTTATTAATAATAAAGATAAATTCTTCCTTAAATATTTATTTTAAAGTTTAAATATTTGCCTTGAAACGACAACTACACAAAATTAAAAAAAAATTTCAGTTGTTTTGAAAAAATTCAAATTGATACAATTTTTGAAGAAATAATCACATTTGAATTCTACAAATGGAATTTGAAAGCGTTTTTTGTCACCTTTAAAACGATTTTTAAAAATTACTTTACGATAATTTTTAAGGAAGATAAATAATATATAATATAATATATAAGTCCATTATGCCAAACTTTGTCAAATGCCTTTGCCACATCCAGATAAGCAATTGCAGTGAAGTCTTTCTTTGAGTAGCCGAAATGAATCAATTCAGCTATCCGTAGTATCTGAAGGTTGGTAAAGTGATTTATCCGAAATCCAAATTGATCAGGAGGCAGCATATCGAGATCATCGACTTGCTTCAGAAGCCTTGATTGTATGACACGTTTAAGGATCTTGGAAAAAGTGGGAAGGAGACTAATTGGACGATGATTTTCCGGTTTTTTGTGACCCTTTCCTTGTTTGGGAATGGTGATTATATGCGCTTCCTTCTGTTCAGAAGGAAAGTAGTTCAATCTGAGACAAGCGTTAATAATGTTAAGAAGTTTAACTTTGACTTTTTAGGCATGTTTTTTACAGCTGTGTTTGTTACGGCATCCTTTCCTGGATCATTTTTATTCTTAAGACATTTAATTAATTTTTCAATTTCTTGAAAACTAGCTGATTCAATTGAATCTGGTGGCGTTTCGTCTAGATTTTGTATTGTATTCAGAATTTCACCTTCAAGATTCTCTGCCTCATCATAATCATCTGGTTCATACTGTGTACATTGATTTTCAATGATGTCTCCCAGTATTTCGGCTTTCTCGCAGTTAGTGTAGCCAATTTTGTTTTTCTCACCAGGCGAGGTATAACCGAATTTTTGCTCTTGAGTGATTTAATCATTCTCAACAGACCATTCCGATCTGTATTTAGCGATTCAACTTTATCACTTCATCAATTGTTATGGAAATTTTTAAGTTTTGATCGAAGTTGATTATTTAATTGGTTGGCTTGTTTTATGTCATCTGGATGACACGTTCTTTGTGCCTTTTTTCTAGCTTTTCTCTTTTCTTGGATAAGTAATCTTAATTCACTTAGTAGAACAATGATGTGAGTAGTGTTTGTTGATATTTCTTTTGTGCGAGCTGATTGTGCATTAGTTATCTCTTTATTGAGGGTAAGTATTTCGTTTTCAATGTCTTGAGGTGTTTTTAATTGGCCAATGATTTCCATATTATCCTTAAGATAATATGTGAAGCGATTACATAGGACAATTTTCTTGGATTGTTTTTTCCGTCGTATTCCACAAAATAGTATTATTTGAACAGGGTTATGGTCAGAGCTTAGATCTTGATTAATTTTTAAAACTATATTTCCTTTTAGACCTTTTGTGATACCTATGTCAAGAATCTCAGGTCTTCCAACTTTGCCATAGTGTGTTGGAGAGTTTGGAATGTGGAGATGGACATCATATTTTTTATAATATTCCAATAACGCTATTCCAGATGTGTTATTAGTGTTGCAGTTCCAAATGGTATGTTTGGCTTTAAGGTCCCCCATAAGAAGAACTTTATTTTATGCTGAAAAAAGACAGTGAAGATCCGCTTCTGTTATATTTTTCTTTGGAGAACAGTATGTGGAAATAATAAGAAATGGCCCTGTGGATGTTTTAATTTCAATAGTCGTGTTTTTGATTAGCGATTTTTTAGAATCGCGGATTGTATGTGGTATGTTATGTTTTATAATTACCGCAGTACCACCGTGTGGTTGAAGTATACGACAGTTCTGTAAGTGTCGTAGTTCGAAATTTTTAAATTATTTCCTTTTTTGAGCCATGTTTCTCCCAGTAGCATAACATCTATATCTCTGTCAGTCAAGAATGTTGTTAATTCTTTCACTTATTTTTGATGCTACAAGCATTCCAATAGCAAATTTTAAGATCATATTTAGGTGCAGAATTCATTTTTTAATAATTGACTGACTCCCTTGAAACATTTTTCCTAGTTGAGATGCAATTTCTTGCATTTGATCATACATAAAGCTGAATTTTGAAAGAAGTTGGTTAAGCGTCAACTCTTCATTTGACGTGGCTGAAGTGCTTTCTTTTGCTTGGGTCTGTTTAGTGGGCGTAGACGCTGCTTTAGCGTATGTAGTCGAATGTTCTCTATGTCTTGGAATGTTTTTATTTTTGAGTTTTATCCAGCTTTTGCACCCTTTAAAAGAAGCAGTGTGTTCCTCACAGCAATTACAACACTTTTTTGTATTGCCTTCCTCCTTTTGGTATTCATAAGTGTGATGAGTACCCGCACAGAAAACACATCGTGGAGTTGCCGTACATCGGCATTGTGCGTGACCAAATCGTTGGCATCTGTAACATTGGCCGATGCTAGCTTTTTGGTGTTGGCTTTCAACTGTGATGACAACGTTCACGAGACGATCTAGTTGGTAAATATGTTTTTTGGTCTTTGGCAGTATTATCAACATCAGTAGAATAAGGACGTTGTCCTTTTTCCATTTCATTCGCAGAACAGTTTCAGGATTGAAGTTCAGTTCTTCTAGTTCCATTTTAACTAGATCTGTTTCCACTGGTTCTGGTATTCCTTTTAAAACCACATAAAGTAGTTTTTCAGAGAGTAACGGCCAGGTGTGGAATTCGAGTTTATCTTCTTTTAGAACTTTAACGACCTTTCGAAACTCATCTGATGAACCAACTTCGATGCGAACACCTTCTGATGTTGTTTTGGCTTTAAGGAAGTTGAACTTCAATTTTTTCATTTTAGCGCTCAAGTTAACCCATATGTCTTTGTTATCAAGAACAATGGGAGTTATTCTTTCCTTCTTTGGAGCATCAGAAGGAGCAGCAGTAGCAGCAGCGGAATTAGAAGGTGTTGTTTCCGTTGGCTTTGTTTGTTGTACAATAGGTTCTTCCAAGAAAGGCGAGGTCTCGGTTTGCATACTTTCCAGTGCAGCAAATTTATTTGACGTTTTGATGTTTCCTCCAATTTAAAGTGAACCTTTGTTTTTTAGATATTTTCTCTTCTTCCTGTTTGAGAGAGTTGACACTATCGATTCACTGGAAGAAAGATCCGTTTTCTCATTTTCAAGCAATTCTTTAGCTTGAATTTCAGCATTAAGATGCTCAACTGCTAGTCGAAGTTTCTTGAGTTGACTCTGTTGCTCTTGTATAACAGATTCCAGACTAGCTATATGCTGGTGAAGATTTTGATTGACAGAAACAAGTTCAAACTCTCTAGCGTTTGATTTCGATTTTAGGTTGGTGAACTCTTCGGTAAGTTGCTCGTTCTCAGCAACAAGTTGGCTTTCCCTCGAACCGAGAGTGACTTCATAATTGTCAGACATTGCAGCAAAATTTACTGCGGCAAAGCAGGTTAATTTTTTCTTGTTAACCAATGCGTTTTCTGTCCAAGAACAGGAAACAAGTACAATTTATTTTCTGGCTCAGAGACCAGCAAGCTTACAGCTTGAGAGTGTAGTCTTGAAAAGGAATGGTAAATAATAGTAATAGTAATAGTATTCTACGTTATAATAGCGAAGCGTACTCGGCGATAGTTATCGAGCGAATCAAAATATCAAAAAATGTATCAAATATCTAAATATCGGAAAATTGAAATATGAATTATGAATTATGACAGTTTAGTTAGTTTAGTTTAGTTTTAAAAACACGTTTATTTTCATATAAAAAAGTACAAGTATTATATTACAAGTGTTTTTGTGTATTAAGTGTGATTCAGCGCCTGTTAAATGATAAAATCTAACTTATCTGAATATTTCGCAATTTGAACATAGTTTATAATTTTAATTTAAATCTTATTCATGACATTATTATTTAGGTAAAAAGGCTAATATTAAAAAATCCCATTTGAAAAAGAATTAAATAAAATTATATAGAAACAAACACGTAACAAGAAAAATAAACTAAGGTAACTCAACATAAAATTTATCAATAAATTTATCAGTTACACTTTTATGTAATTAAAGCATATAGCAACTTATACTTAATTTTAAATGGCACAGTGTCGCTTGTGTATAATTTAATATGTTCTAAAGTTTTAGTGTCAATTATTTGAAAATTATAAAAATTATAAGTAAAATCTAGGATATTAATTATTATTTCGTCAATATCAAGGTTTTATCTGACATCAACATTTCTTATCTTAGGATTCGAATTAGATATACGTCTAAGGATTTTATTTTCGAAAGTTTGAATTTTTTGCAGTTGAGTTTTAGCCGCGTTGCTCCATATTGGTGCAGCATATAATATAACTGGCTTAATAAAAGTTTTGTATAATATCAATTTATTCTTAACACTAAGATTACTCTTGCTATTAATAAGACTGTGCAAGAGACTGTTCATGATATACCCTTTTCTACATATTTCGTGAATGTGTTTGTTAAAGTTAAGCTTATGATCTAAAAATATTCCTAGATATTTTACACAATTGTTGGTTTTGATTTCTACATCATTAACCATAATTTTGATGCTATTATCATTTTGTTCTTTTCCTTTTTTACTAAAAATTATAAATTCCGTTTTCGCTGCATTAATTTTAAGTTTCGATCTATGGTAGTACCTTAAGAGTTCATTAAGATGTCTTTGTATATACTCAGTCGTCTTATACTTCTTCCAAGAAGAAGCATAATAGGCCGTATCATCTGCAAAAATTGCTAGTTTCGTATTTAAATTTTTAGGAATGTCATTTATATAGTAAATAAAAAGTATAGGCCCGAGTATAGACCCCTGAGGTACTCCAGCTACAATATTTTTGTATTTTGATTTTTGTTCGTTGAGAACAACATTACATTTTCGATTTTTTAAATAACTTGTTATTAACTTAACTATATATATAGGGAAGCCAAGTTCAGTTAGTTTATAAATTAAGCCCCTGTGCAAGACGGTATCCAAAGCCTTTTCTAAGTCAAGAAAGACAGCTGCCGTATGCTTATTTCAGTTAAAGTTAGTGGAAATGTCATTAGTTATTTTAGCTAGTTGCTGTACTGTACTATGTTTTTCTCTAAAACCAAATTGTTCCGGAACATTATCTGGTCCCGGTGCTTTCTTCGAACCTGTTCTAAGAATCGCTTTTTTAATTTCTCTAGGTGAGGTTAAATCAACTTCGTCTAAATTAGTAAAACTGGAGTGTTTTATATCATTCTACTTATTAAAGACCATAGATTCTACTTCAATAGTACAATAATCTTCAGTTAAATGGTGTATGAATTCATAGTGCTCTGCAAGCACTTCTGCTTTTTCATGATCAGAAACAGCCATACCATTTTTTCCATGTGAGTGGGAATTTTATTTGTGTCTTTATTCCTGGTTAAACATTTAGCCATTTTCCAAATGGTATTATCTTTAATATTTAATTTTTCTAATTTATTATTCCAATTCTGATTATAAAATGTATTGATTTTACTTTCAATAGTATTTGCGAGGTTATTATAAATATTCTTTATTTCTCTACTCAAGGTTCTTTGATAAAATTTACGTAATTTATTTCTATTTTTGATTAATTGACGAATGTCATTTGGCAATTCACCGCGATTATTTTTAAAATTATGTTTTGGTATGGCTGTTTCCGCCGTGTCTTTAATTAAATTAACAAATTTATTGACATTCTGATCAATATCATCAATAGTTTTAAGCTGATTGTGAGACTCCAGAACTAAATAACTGTTGATGTAACCTCTAAAAGCAGGCCAGTCAGCCTTACTATAATTAAAGTAATCATTTTTAATACTAATCGGTTCACTAAAGTCGTTGAGCTGAAATACAACTGGTAGATGATCGGAGTTAAGTTCATTTAAGGTTTCAGCATTAATGTTATAATTTATATTCTTACTAAGACCGATATCAATTATGCTAGGCAATGTGTTATTGTATGGATAAAGAGTATAGTTATCTGGAATAATTAATTTTAATTGTTTGTTATTTGCATATTTATAAAGTCTTTTACCGTTGGTATTTTGTGTTTTACAATTCCACGCGGAATGCTTGCAGTTCAAATTTCCAAAAATCACCAGCTTATTTGCAGCTCTATAAATTAAATCTAGATCACATATGTTAAGATCACTTTTCGGTGGGTTATAAACTGACACTATCACAGTATTATCAAGAAGGTTGATAGTTGCACATTCGATAGTGGCAGTATTTATTTTAATTTCAGTAAATTGTATTGTATTTTTAACTAGAATTAGCACTCCACCATAAGGTGTACCGTTTTTTCTATCCCTACGCACTATCTCGTAACCTGAGACTCTAAAATTACATTTGGATGTAAGTTTTGATTCATTACTCAACATTATATCTACTTTAGAGTCTTTCAGAAATTGCAAAACTTTACTATATTCCACCCTTATGTCATTTGCATTCCAATGGCCTACTATTAATTGTATTTTATTTGAATTATTTATCGCCATTTTGAATAATGTCGGAAAAAACTTTGATCATTTCAATATCATTAGTACAATTTGCTAATTTTTCATTAAGTTGTTTGACTAAGCCTAACATCTTACCTATGTTACAAATCGCATTTAGTTTCTTGATTTCTGATAAGAGCTCTTGGAAAGCATTCACTTCATTTATTTGTTCAACGGTGGCTGATGGTCCACTAGTTGCTGACAGATGTGCATGTTCCTTGTTACTCCATGGGTTGGTTTCAAGTTGTGGAAACGATGGAAAGTCTCCCTGGGAGTTCTGCGTTGCTTTTGGTTGAGGTTTCAATCCTGTCGTCCTATTCGATATTAGTTTCTGGTTTTGCCTTCTATTTTCAGCTCTGGTGAGATGCTTGATATAAGCAGGACATTCTTTATAATTGGCTTGATGATTTCCTCCACAGTTGAAGCACTTTATTTTACTGTCATCTTCAATTAAGCAATCCTCAGTTTTGTGTGACTGAGCACATTTCATGCATCTTTCAAAATTTTACAGTGTTTCGTTTTATGGCCATAGAGTTGACATCTTCGACATTGAGTGTAGCTTCTTCTAAAGTTGTCCCAATAAACTTTAACATGACACACATAATTGATTTTTCTAATGTCTTTAAGATCTTGGTCAGGCGGTACGTTGATTATATAATTTTGATGATTAGTTTTCCAACTAATCATCCAAATTATATAGTCAACCAAGCCTTTGTTTTATAAGAATAACTTCTACATTCACACCTTGCTGTTTAAAATCTTCTTTGATCTCCGCTATTGGAATGTTGGGCAGACCTTTCAAGACTAAATGTCTTGTTCGTTCACTTTTGACAGGATGAGTGTAGTAATGCGTATTACTGGATTCCAATTTAACTTTGGAGATTTTGAAATCATTGATATCATGAGCTTGGATCGATAGGCCTTCTTTGGTAACGCTAAATTTAGTTTGCTTAGAGCTTGTAAAACTATTGATTTCTTTCATTAGTGCATTGTAGTTAGAAAAAGTTCCCGTTATTACTATTGAAGGAATCCGTTCTTTTTTAGTTTTCTTAGATGAAATATCTGCAGTCGATTCTACTTCTTCATCAGAATATTCATTGCCATTTTCAGATAGCACACTAAATTTGTTTTCGGAGAGAAAATTCTGTTCCTTATCAGTTCTTTGCCTCTTATTTGCCATTTTAAACAACGCGCGCCAAACGCCTTCGATGTTCGTAGCAACGCACGCCACACGCCTTCGTTGACACACGAATTGATAACTTTAAGTTTTCACGAGCACGAGGTTGTTAATACGACGGTCGAATCGAGAATCGGAAAATTATCTAATTTCGACAAAATTCAGTTTTTTTGCTATTTACGTTGTTTGCGTGTTGAGCTCGAACCAGTCAGAGAGAAGGAAATAGCAGATTGGTTAGAGCTCGGTGCACAGAGGTGCACTTTACAATAAGTAAAGAACAACCTGTATAGTGTACAAACTGTAAAAAAAAACATCCGGCAAATTACTCCAAATGCAAGGTATATCTAAATTATTTAGAAAAGGTCGACAGCAAAAATCAAAGGACTAAAATCCTGCAGCATGGTGTTAAAAAAGCAGTGGTACCAATGGCAAATACTAACAACTTTCCACAAATGAAAAGGAAACACGTATGGACAATAGTAACCGAAAATACTGGCGCAGGGGCACCAAGGCAAAGTAGCACGAGGTTGAAATCAGCTGACAAACAATCAACAATGCAGGAAAACAGGAACAACGACAACGGGGGATCATGCGATTAGGGACTCAACAGAAAATTCTAAGAGCTGCAAAAGGAGATAAAAAAGCTAAATAAATTGTGTGATGTGAGCAAAATGCTAAATTTAGTAAAAATTTTAAATGCAAAATTAGAAAAGTGTAAAAATGATGTTGAAAAGTTAGAAGTGTTTATACAAGTATTAGGAAATGGCTGTAATTAAAACTATAATTAGAGACATTAAGATTGCGCACTGAAGCGCAAATGGAATTCGCAAAATATTGGTGAGTTAAAGCACTTTATTTGTAAGAACAAAATCCAAATAATGTTTATAAACGATACAAAACTAAGCTTAAATTTTATATACCAGGTTTTAATATTGTCAGAAAGGATAGGCCAAATGGTAAATCAGCTGGTGGGGTTTTAATATTAACAGAAAGTTCAATCACATATACAGAAATTATACTAGAAACTAAAAATTTTTAAACGGCAGCGATACAAATTTCCGATGGTACTATTCTGGTAACAGCATACAATCCACCTAAAACTAAAATAAACGTAGATGAATTGCAAAACATTTTGAAAACGGGTAATAAAATTTTTCTATACGGCGATTTAAATGCAAAAAATAAAGCATGGAACTGCTGTAGACAAAATGATAACGCAATAATTTTTATGACACAAGGACCCTAAATTGCATTTTATAGTACGAGTATGTATCGTAATACGAGCCTAAGTCCAATCGCAACCGAGGCGAAGTAGCCGAGGCAAAGCCGAGGTGAAGTGAAGGTATGAAGCCGAGGCTCCACCGAAAAAAGGCCCAGGCTCTGATGTGACGTTGGCGAGTTGTACGTTTTAGAGTTTCTTGTTAAGAATATGCTGAAAATAGTACCACCGGAAGAAAACACTTTTTATCCATCTACAGCTGGAAAAATACCAAGTATATTAGATATAGGTATAACCAATTGTTAAAAAGATTAATCTCAGATCATCTACCAATAATATTTAAATTAAATCAATTAAATTCAGAAACCCAAGAATATCTATACGAAAACTATGCCGAAGCAAATTGGTCTACATTTAGGGAAATCGTTAATAAAAACCTGACTACAGAAAAAAGTTTTAATAAAAAGGATAATATAGATAATGCTGTTGGTCGGTTGATCGGAGTAATACGTGTTTGTTTTTCTTACTTTGATGATAACTCCTGGACGTTAAACTACCTGTTTTAGAAATAGTATTAAAAAATTACCTAAATATATAATAAAAATGGTAAAAATTAGAAAAAAAAAGAGAAAATTATATCAGAAATTTGAACTATAGAATTTAAAAAAATTAAAAATAAGTTAGCAAATATAATAAGAAGAGAAATCATAAATTTTGAAAATGAAAATTGGCATAAAAAACTAGAAAAAATTAATGTAAAGGATAATAGTTGAAACTAAGAAATTCTGTGAAAAAATATCGGACATGTAGCTCCACCGGGATATAGTAGGTTTCTTGAAGGCACGAATTGTGCAAGAGCTTACTTATGATTGGCGAATTTGGTTCTACATCAAAATTCTGGGAAAATTTGAATTAGTAAAGGATAATAGCTTACGGAAACTTGCAAAAAATCTTACTAAACGGAATAAAACCAAAATTGAAAAATTACAAGGACCAAATGGTTTGGTTACTTCAAATGTAGATAAAGCAGACGCATCGACATGTTATTATGACTCGGTTCACCGACAAACAGATAGGTCAGTAATACACTGCAAAAACATGGTGTCTTAAATTGGACAAAAATGTCTTAAATTAAGATACTTTTGGTGTCTAAGACACGAAAAATGTCTTAATTTAAGACATTTTTGAACAATTTAAGACACCTGTTTTTGCAGTGTAGATAAGGATGACAAAATTGTCTCGAAAATATACAATAAAGTGCTAGATTCTAAAATTAATACAAATGAAATTAAATTGACGACACCAGAGGAAATCAAAAAAGCAATTAGCAGGACCGGATCAAGAAAGGCCCTGCAGTAATACTGCCTTTTCTAAAGTCGGGAAAGGACAGGCTCTCCACATCCAGTTACAGACCCATAAGTTTAATTTCAACATTAGCTAAAATATTTAAAAAAAAATAATATATAATAGATTAGAAGACTTTGAACATATAAATAAAATTTTGATTCCGGAACAATTCGGATTTAGACCAAAAAGAAATACAGTTCAGCAACTTATTAAATTAACAAACTCAATAAGTACAAATTTTAATAAAAATATTTCCACAGCCATGCTGTTACTGGATCTGGAGAAGGCTTTTGACACGGTGTGGCACCAGGGTCTAATATTTAAACTTTATAAGTTTAAAATCCCTAATTATTTGCAAAAAAATCTTAACAAATTATCTACAAAATAGAAAATTTAAAGTATCACTAAATGGTGAAGTCTCAGTTGAATTAACAACAATAGCAGGAGTGCCCGAGGGCTCCATTCTTGGTCCGATCCTATTTATACTATATATAAATGATATTCCAAAAGTTCCAGAAATAAACATTTTAATATTTGCAGATAATACGGTGGCTTATACAACATCTTTTAGAAAGCACTTAGCGGTTCTAAAATTACAAAAATACGCGGATTTATTAATTCAGTATTTTAATAGATGGAGACTCAAGCTAAATTTAAGTAAAACTGAAATAATAATTTTTTCACGTAGAAAGAAAAAAGAAAAAATACCACAGTTTCTTATGGGGAACGCAATAATAGAGCAAAGTGATCGGGTTAAGTACTTAGGAGTTATTCTGCAGAACAAATTGCAGTTTACAGAACATTTGAAGCTATTAAGAGAAAAAGTTTATAAAATGATAGGAATTCTATATCCGTTAATTGCACGTAAGAGTTTTTTGTCCTTAAAAAATAAATTGATTTTGTATAACTCAATTATTAAATCACTTTTGTTGTATGCAGCTCCAGTATGGAGCACTACAACAAACACAAATGTGAATAAACTGCAGGTTCTGCAGAATAAGTGCCTCAGGATGATTACAAACGCTGGCTCAAGAGAAAATAATCTTAAAATACACATTAAAACTAATACTCCTTCAGTCAGAAGTAGTATTATACAAAGAGTCAAATCATTCTATGAAAATCAAATTGACACCAATCCAGAATTTGAAGACTTAAAAATATTAACACCCGAGCAAGCTCCTTTCAATATGAGGTATAAAATGCCGTATCATATACTGCTTTAAAACAAATACAATTTTGTAATTTTTACTTAAGTTAACTCTAATTGTTCCTAGTCATTGTTTTGTTTAATTTTTGAAAAATTTTATGTTTGTTAAGTAAGAAAAACTTATACTCTCTACATAAATAGTGTGGGTTTTTTAAAATCTAATTTTTCCAATAACAAAAAATAAATACCAAAAATAATGTAAATAGACACAGCAATAAAAATAAATAAAATACTGTTCAAAGGTAGGTTTATATTAAAAACCGGGGACTTTGTGTAAAGAAAAAACTGTTTGACAAAGTAAATTATGTACACTTTTGTAAACTGAACAAATAATTATTAATAAAGATAATTTAAAACTGAAAACTGAAAACTTTGTCATCATTATTTATTCCACTGCCAACCTTTGAGGTGAGCACATAGTACTTATGAGAATTAGTTTCACGAGTATCTTGACAAGTGATTTTGTGTACTTATAACTATATTGTGAATGTGTTAAAACATTATAATTATCGTGCATGGTGAATCAAGTTAAACCAAAAGAACAATGGGGTGCATCGTTGAATCATGTATCCCGTAGTGTTAGAATGAAACCTCCTGCGAAAGAGAAAACCAGGTCAACAATGGTTAAGAGACAAAGACTCAATTCAAATATTCAGGCTGGGAATAAATTTAGTGCCTTGGAAGACATGGAAAACATGGATGTTTTAGACGACTCGCAAACAAATGCCAATACATTAGAAGAAGACAAAATTCGTTCTTCAAATGCTGATCCAACAGGGGAGCGAACGCGCAAACCACCACCAATAATAATCAGCGATCCAGATACAAACAATGCTAATCGACTTAGACTTTATAACGAAATTAAGAATATTTCAAAGAACATCTCTTTGAAAATCTCAAAAACGACTCTTACAATTTATCCCAAGGAAAATGGCGATCATGAATGTATTATGAAATATCTCACTAAGTCAAAAATTTCTTTTCATACCTATGAACTGAAATCTTCTAAAGACAAGAAGTTGGTATTAAAAGGTTTACCATAAATAAATACTCAAGACATCATCGATGAACTCTCAGAATTGGGATATAAACCAAAATCTGTTGTCACCATGAAACTTAACAAGGAGAAACCACATGACTATCCACCGTATTAATCTTCTATTATATTAATGCGATACCGAGAAAACTTCGTTCATCGTCGTACATACTTCAAAGTTCACCTACTTTTTCCAATAGGCAACTTACAATAATGTTTATTTTACCATGTTATTATAGTTTGTAACAATGCGCACTGGCACTATTCGTGTCAAGCATGTTAAACTGAACATTTTTTATGCACAACATATTGTTGCACATGCGCAGTAGTGCACCACAGCTGTGTAAACGTGCGCACTACAAAACAAACATTTTACATGCGCAGTTGTTTTGTATTGCTGTTACACATGCGCAATGATGCACAGGGATAGTCACACATTTGCTCTAATTAAATTAAAAAATTACGCATGCGCAGTGCTGTACTTTACCAGATAAGTACATTTTCAGTACATTTAGTATACTTTTTTTAATAAGTGCGCAGTAGGAATCCGTTTTATTATTGCGCATGCGTAACACTGTAGCATTGTAAGTGCACTTCCGCGAAAGTACTCTTATGTAAAATATCGGTTAAAATTGGTTTTTTCCATTATTATTGTAATTAATGACCAATAATAGAAAAGAATATTTAAATTTAATCTAAATATTGAAATTTAAGAAATTTAATAGAAAAATTTATATTATTAAAAATAAAAACTAATAAAAACGTTAAGAATGTATTCAATTTTATTCTTTTTTTCTTTAAAATATTTATAAACTAGGTGAGAATTATGTCCATTTCATGGATATTTCGCTTCCAAGTAAGCAAAATAATTTGCTTCCTCATAGAGGAAGCAAGAAATTAATAATATATAAGTCAATTGGGAAAGTTGTTAAAAAAAAACTTTTTAATGCAAAAAAACTTATGTAAAAATATGAATTATTTTACGAATTCTTAATCAATTATAAAATTAATATAGGTCAATCGATTCGTTTTGAGATGAGGAATATGATTTTTGTATTCTTTAAATTGTATTTTTAGCATGAAAAAAATTTTTGTCAAAAAACGATTTTTTTCGATGAAAAAAGGTGCCCAAAAAAATTTGGTTGGGTATTTTCAAAAATTCCTGTGTCCAAATTTAGACATTCATGAGCTTAATATGTCATCCAAATTTTATTGGAATCCATTAAAGCGTTCTCGAGATATCTTGTACACAAAAAACGCTATACACACACACACATACATACATACACACACACACACACACACACACACACACACACATACATCTGGACATTTGCTAAGGAATGAAAATTTACGCTTTTTAGATGAAAATAAGTCGATTTAGACTATTTTCGGAAAATCGAAAATCTTAACGATCACAAAGCTTCCTCTATGAGGAAGCAAAAGTAACAAATTTTGTTCTGAAAGTTTTCAATTTTTCATACTTTAAAATACCATTTTCTGGTAGTACTGAGGGGGGGGGGTTATAATTATTTAACATACTGTCAGAATATCTTCCAATTAATTATTGTGTAAAAAAGTTTTGTAAAAATTTACTTATTTATTGAGAATAAAGAGTTTCAAAGTTCTCCCAGAATTCATAAAATTTTATATGGTAATCTTGTATTATATTAATACGATACCAAGAAAACTTCGTTCATCGTCGTACACACTTCAAAGTTCACCTACTTTTTCCAATAGGCAACTTACAATTATGTTCATTTTACCATGTTATTACAGTTTGTAACAATGCGCACTGGCACTATTCATGTCAAGCATGTTAAACTGAACATTTTTTCATGCACAACATATTGTTGCACATGCGCAGTAGTGCACCACAACTGTGTAAACGTGCGCACTACAACACAAACATTTCACATGCGCAGTTGTTTTTATTTAACTTTTTTTTTTTTTAAGTCTAACGAAAATTAAAATTTTGTTTTTCTCCACTTGTAAAATGTTGTGCGTTTAATTTAGTCTTCAAAATTATATGTTTCAAACATTGGATTTAACTTTTTTGCTAACATGTTTTTTAATGTTAGTTTATGTTGAAACTGTTAAGCAATCATTATTTGTTTCGATTTTTACAAATGCGCATACCTAACGTTTGTAGAAAGCTACTGCGCATGTGTAATGTTAGTAAAAAACTGCTGCGCAAGTGTTAAAGCGATAAAAACCTACGCTCAATTTTTTTTTATTTGTTTTTTAAGATTAGTATTTTATGTTGTATCCTACTTTAAGTATATTTTTCTTACATTTTGAAATAATTAGTTTAGAAATAATACCTACATTTTATACTTTTTTTGTGTTAATACATTGTTTTTAAGTTTTAGTTAACAAATTATTTGTGAAGCATATTTTGCTTTTTAAACCTTTCCAATGTTAGCCATTATATATATTTTTTATACAATGTTGCCCAAGTTCCACGACGCGGACGTCTTGGATAGGTATATATTAGGGTGGCCGTTAATAATGACATTTTGGAATTTTGCCCATTTCCGGGTCTCATTTTGTCACAAATTGAAAAAAAATAGATACGTATTTTTTCATTTTTTTTTAAATTAATATTTAGTGGTGCCTGTTGGCTATTGAAAATTTGCATGTATTTTGCATGGGAAAAAAACTTTTTTTCGTAGATTTCCTGTAAAATCGTTGAAAATTAATATTTTTTGACCGGTCTACTCTGTTTCTCTTCATAAATGTTCAAAGAATAATATGCAATTTTTAACTTATGAAATTTGTTAAGTTTACTATTTTTTACAGTACCCAAAAGTTGACAAAAAAAAAACTAAAATAGGTTATTATTGGCAAAAAATATTAATTCTAAAAAAAACGAGAAATTTAAACTGCTAATTATGGTTTCTATTGTTTTTGAGGTCCCTGATTACAAATCTGATGTCATATTTCAAAAATTTAAAATGGCGGATCCAATATGGCGGCCATGAAAAATTTTAAATTAATCAATTTCTAAAAAATTTCGTATCAGGGTGTTTGTGGGGTTTCTGATTACAAATTTGAAGTCAGATTTCAAAAATTAAAAATGTCGGATCCAATATGGCGGACATAACAATTTTTAAATTAATTAATTTTTATGATACCTGGTATCATAGGATTTTTGGGGCCCCTAGTTACAAATCTGAAGTCAGATTTGAAAAATTCAAACTGTTGGATGCAATATGGCGGGCATAGTGTTTAAAAAATTAATAATTTTTTATAAACTTAATTATGTAATATCTTATTCCAGTAGCCAACAAAATTTTTGTGAATGTTCTATCTAAATTTAAATTAGTTAGAAATAACTATTTTAAAAACAAAAAGTCGATCACTGATTGAAAAATTAAGATTTCTAATAAATCGGCTAGTTAGACTGCTAATTACTGTTAATTAGAAATGAGAAGGTTAGTATTTATTAGCTAGAGAAGGTTCGTTTACAAATTAGATGACACGATTTTATAGATGGGTGATTCTCGTGAAAGGAATAACTTCACGTGTCTCCAACGTGAGTTTCAACATTTACAATAGTTTTTAATTGATATTTCCTTGAGTTTGCAATTTTTAAAACACCTCCAAAAACCCTATGATACCAGGTATCATAAAAATTGATTAATTTAAAAATTGTTATGTCCGCCATATTGGATCCGACATTTTTAATTTTTGAAATCTGACTTCAAATTTGTAATCAGAAACCCCACAAACACCCTGATACGAAATTTTCTAGAAATTGATTAATTTAAAATTTTTTCATGGCCGCCATATTGGATCCGCCATTTTGAATTTTTGAAATATGACTTCAGATTTGTAATCAGAGACCTCAAAAACAATAGAAACCATAATTAGCAGTTTAAATTTCTCGTTTTTTTTAGAATTCATATTTTTTGCCAATAATAACCTATTTTAGTTTTTTTTTTGTCAACTTTTGGGTACTGTAAAAAATAGTAAACTTAACAAATTTCATAAGTTAAAAATTGCATATTATTCTTTGAACATTTATGAAGAGAAACAGAGTAGACCGGTCAAAAAATATTAATTTTCAACGATTTTACAGGAAATCTACGAAAAAAAGTTTTTTTCCCATGCAAAATACATGCAAATTTTCAATAGCCTACAGGCACCACTAAATATTAATTTAAAAAAAAATGAAAAAATACGTATCTATTTTTTTTCAATTTGTGACAAAATAAGACCCGGAAATGGACAAAATTCCAAAATGTCATTATTAACGGTCACCCTAATGTGCATTCCAATGAGCTATTATAAGATTATTAATTGATTTGTCGCTAGCCATCTAATTCCTGAACAATTTTTTCCAGAGCCATTACTCTATCTAAATCAGTTGTACAACTTTTTAAAGTATCTCTAATTTTGTAGGCAATTTTAATTAATTTGTCTAAATCGCAAATTTTATTAATATCATTTAATACCTTTGAGATTTCTCTAAGTTTTTTTATACCTTCATTAACAGTAGTATCATCTTTACCTTGTTTCCAGACGTTCCTGCATTCTTCCGAAGTATTCTCCTTATGTTGTGGATTTATAGTCTTGTTGAAGTTAAGATCTGGATAGTTTGATGAGTTATTTTCAGGTACAGCGGGAGCAGCTCGAACTAGGCGCTGTTTTTCCTTTCGGCTTTCCATTCTTTTGATATGTTCCAGGTAGGCAGGACACTTGGTGTAATTAGCAGGATGTTCTCCATTACAGTTTGTGCATTGTGGTTTTTCTTCCTTCGTTTTATCACAATCTTTTGTGAGATGTGGCTTGGTGCATTTGACACATTTTGGCAGATTTTTACAGTAACTTGATCCATGTCCGAACCTTTGACATCGATGACACTGTGTTGCTTTTCTTGAATTTCTATATTTCTCCCACTTTATGCGGCAATACATTACATATTTTATTTTGAAAGCTTCATGTACTAAAGCTCCTTTTTCTAATGTAATTTTATAAAAGGGATTGCTTGGTTGACGATCTCCTTCAATCTTCATTTCATGGCAAGCAGTCGCTTTAAGACCTTGCCTTTTTAAGTCTTCTAGAATTTCACTAGTTTCAAGCTTCGGTAAGCCATAATGACTAAGCTATTAACCTTTTCTTCTTTGGTATCAAAAGTGTGGTGTTGAACATTAGTCTGATCATACAAGTTAATAAGAATTTCGCAATCTTCTGAATTTTTCGCATAAATAACATAATGGTCCTTATTGATGTTTATCGTTACTTCTTCACGACTTTATGAATTTATTTCCTTAAGAAGATCAGGAACACTGTGGATTTTTTTGGTGACGATGATTGGAGGGGCCTTTTTCTTTCCTTTTGGAGGAATCTTGTTGGAAATTGTTTCTTCAACTCCATCCATAGAGCATTGTTCTTCATTCGGTAACACTTGAAATCTGTTCTTCAATTGTAAAGGAGTTGTTTTTTTAGTCACCTGATTTTCACTTTCACAACCAGCTCTTTTCTGGATGTAGCACTTTGTCCACTATTTGCATTTGTTTGCTGTTGATTACTCATCTCTGCAAATGTGCGCTAAACGCCTTCAGCTGCAGGGAATATATTTGCACCGTATTCACTAAACAGTTTTTTCAATTTATCTCGACACTGATTACTCGACGCACGTCACACGCCTTCGTCGTAAAAAACAACGCGCGCCACACGCCTTCGTTGTTTCCAAGATACAGGTTTGAACTTTATACTTCTTATTATTACATCTGTACTGCTTGACAGACAAAGAGCGAATCTGTAATCAGAAGAGTAGCCTTACTTTACTTTTTAAAACCATATTTATTTATCAAAATTTCTTGTATACATAGAATGTACATTATTTCCTTAATTTCTAAAATTCTGCACCCGTTAACGAAGATTAACTTATCAAAATATTTGTGAATTTATTAAGTGTGTGTGTATGTTTGGTAAGATATTTGTAAATTAACATGAAATTTGTATTTGGGTAAAAAGGTTAGTAGATAAAAAACCCATTAGATGTTTAATGAACTTTAAACTTGGAAAACATATAAACTATAAATCGGCAACAACATAAATATTCTAAACTTAAAACTAAAATTAAATCAATGAAATGATAGTGTTAATTCACCGCTGTTCTTATTTACATTTGTATCGAATACGGTAGAGAATGTTTAATTTTAAATGGAGCGGAATCCTTATTATATAATCTTATGTCTTCTAAAGCTTTGGAATCACTTATTTGGCAATTATAAAAATTTTTCGTTAATTCTAACATTGTATTAGTTATTTCTCTAATTTGAAGCTTATTTTTAATTTCGATATTAGATGTTTTAAGACTAGCATTCGATATCCTTCTAAGAATTTTATTTTCAAAAGTTTGTACTTTCTTTAAGTTCGATTTATTCGCACTACTCCAAACCGGTACTGCGTAAAGCAAAACAGGTTTAATAATACTTTTATATAAAATTAATTTGTTTTTGACACTTAAATGGCTTTTTCTGCAAACTAGACTACTTAGTAAACCTGAAATTTTATGCCCCTTGGTGCAAGCTTCTTGTGTATGATTTTTAAAATTTAACCTTTTGTCTAATAATAATCCAAGATATTTGATACAGTCTGTAGTTTTAATTTCTACGTTGTCGAGCTTAATTTTAAATTCTGCGTCTTTTTGATCTTTCTTTTTGCGACTGAATATAATGAATTCCGATTTTGTGGGATTAATTTTAATTTTCCACTTATGGTAATACCTCAGGAGTTCATCGAGGTGCCGTTGAATGTACTCTGTTGCTTTGAATTTTTTCCACGATGGTGCTAAAACTGACGTATCATCGGCAAAGATTGCAATTTTTGTGTTTTTATTTTTAAGGATGTCATTTATAAAAAAGATAAAGAGAACGGGACCCAGGATGGATCCCTGAGGTACTCCAGCTATAATATTTTTAGTTTCTGACTTTACATCATTGTAAACGACATTAAATTTTCTATTACTTAAATAATTTATTAGTATCTTAATAATATATTCAGGAAAACCAAAATTGGACAAATTGTAAATTAGACCCCTATGCCAGACGGTGTCAAATGCCTTTTCAATATCTAGAAAAACTGCAGCTGTATGCCTATTGAGATTAAAGTTGGTTGTAATTTCATTTGTTAATCTGGCTAATTGTTGAACTGTGCTATGCCTGTTTCTAAAACCAAATTGTTCAGGAATAATTAATTTGTTAGTGAATTCAAACTTTTTAATTCTATCTAAAATAATTTTTTCGAATAATTTATTTAAGGTTGGCAGAAGACTAATGGGTCTATAATTTTGGGGAAAAATTTTATCTTTTCCTGTTTTGTGAAAAGCTAATACATTGGCTATTTTCCATTTATTAGGAAAATATGATAGAGTAAAACAGGCATTAAAGATGTAATTAATTTGGACAATAATTTTTTGTGGGAAGATTTTTCAGTACTACGTTTTGTATACCGTCTGGTCCAGGGGCCTTTTTCGGTGGTATACGACGTACAATATTTTTTATTTCTTTAGGTGATGATAATTCAATAGTTGTAGGGTCTATTACAGAATTTGCTAATTCTTTATATAATTTATTTACAGTTTTATCAGTCTGATCGTCTCCCATGTCCAGCGTGAGATGATGCACTTTCTCAAATTGATCAGCCAGTACTTCGGCTTTTTGCTTATCATTATAAATTATACCATCAGGACCATGCAATTTGACAATTGTACCCGGGTTTTGTTTCGTTAGTGTTTTAGCTGTTTTCCATAAGCTATTGTCTTTTATATTTAATTTTTCTAATTTTTTATTCCACTCTGTATTATAGTATTTTTTAATTTCAAATTTAATAAGATTTGACAGTTGGTTTTTAGTTTTTCTAAGGCAATCTAAATTTGTTCGTTGATATGCTTTGCGAATTTTATTTCTTTCTGTTATTAAATCCTTAATATTCTGTGGAAGAGGACGAGAAGCTGCTATATACTCTCCACTAACCTTCGGTATCGCTATTTCTATGGCATTGGTTATTGACTCGGTTAAGTTATTTACGGCGCTATCTATTTTATCTTTTGTGTCTAATTTATTATTAATAGTTACATTTTCGCGGAGTTGTGTTCTAAATAAATTCCAATCTGCGTTTTTGTAGTCTAAGAAGGTTTTATTTGTTTTGATTATATTTGTGCTATTAATGGTTAGAATAATTGGGAGATGGTCTGAATCAAGTTCGTTAATTGCTTCTATTTTTATATCTTTACAGATGTTTTTATTATACTCGGAAGAGTGTCTGCTGCGTATGGATATAAAGTCGGTTTGTTCGGTGCAATTACTTTAATAGATTTGGATTTAACAAAATCTAACAAGGTTTTACCGTTCTTATTGCTTTTACAACAATACCACAGATTATGTTTTGCGTTAAAATCACCAACCGCGAGCACTTTATTCGAATTATTAAAAATTTTTTGTAGATCAGTTTTTGTTAAATTTTGGTTTGGTATATATGCAGATACAATAGTTAAATTATTTTCTAATGTTATGCCGACCGCCTCGAGATTATTCGTTTCAAAATCTATTTGTGTGTATTTTAAATTTCGCTTAACGAGTATAGCAACTCCTCCTCCGGTTCCACTAAGATCATTTCTATCTTTTCTTACAGTAAAATATCCCGGTGTATTAAAATTATGTTTACTATTTAATTTAGTTTCATTTAAAAGAAATATATCTACTTTATGATCTTTAAGAAAGTGCCTCATCTCGCGCTGTTTATTTAGAATGCCATTAGCATTCCAATGACCTAGTACTATTTTATTGCTACAATTCATTGCTAAATTTTACAATAAATTCGCTGAAAATGATACCGTGTTGAAATTTATCTTTAGTGCTTTCTAATTCTGCTAATAGGATTTTAGTCAATTTTTTCAGGTTTTCGTAAATTTCGAGTCTTTTTGCAGGTGATATTTTCGGGTCGTTGATCACTATTGGAGGTGGTTTCTTCTCCTTAGGAGAAGTTTTGCCTTTTTCAGATGCGACGGACATGCTGTCATCAGAATCTTCACTTCCTAAGTCACTTAATTCGTCGAACTGGTTTGTGGTTGGTACGTTATACGCACTGTCACTAACTTTCTTTTTCACTGATTCTTCTTCAGCTTCCTTTGATCGAGTTCTCTTGTGTGTTCTTCTCTTCGTGGAAGACATTATGTCTGGCCCGGGGGCCCCTTCAGTCATTTAACTAACTATGCTTTTTTAGGCTTGTGCACTACAATTGGTAAAATTAGATCACTTTCTCGTCGCGCGCCAAACGCCTTCGTTGCCTCACGAGAAAAGAGTTTTGTAAAACTTGTAAAATGAACGTCCTAACTGCTCGACAGTCGGAGAGCGAATCCGGATAATAGAAGAGTAGCCGTTGTAAGTTCGAGGAGGGGTTAGTAATTGCTGATTGGTTGATGCGCGCTCAATGCACCGAAGTCAAACCAATTAGAATGTTTCACAGTAAGCAGAAAAACTGATTGGTTTGACTTCGGTGCATCGAGCGCGCATCGACCAATTAGCAATTACTAACCCCTCCTCAAACTTAAAACGGCTACTCTTCTCTGGAACCGTTCAATCTTGTGTCCTATGTCGCGAGTGCAACTTAGTCGCTGCCAAAAAAGTTTTTTTTAGTGTTGGACTGTGTAAATGAAGATAAAAGAGAATTCGCAGTCTTAAATGTAGACTTTAATTCTCATCTAAAGAATCGGCCCTTTACAGGGCCTAAAAATCTTGTTACGTAAGATTTATACTATTTTTTCACGCAAATAGTATATTTATTTTCCTGATTTTATTTTCACAACGTTATTTGTATAACGCGTCCTTTTTCCTGTAATACATTTTCTATCATAAATTCCCTGTCATAAATTTCCTGTCAGGTATTTCCTGTCAGCGGGAAAAAATGACAGGAAAAGCATGAAAGGAAATTCCTGACAGGCCTATCATACTTTTTCTGTCATACTTTTTTAAAACTAACTGCACATCAGCAGCACTGCTCCAAACAGGTACTGCGTACAGTATCAAAGGTATGAAAAAAGTTTTATACAATAAAAGCTTATTTTTTACAGATAATTTGCTTTTTTATGCAGTAGACTATGTAGAAGACTATATAAAATATATCCTTTTCTACGCACTTCCTTTATATGGTCTCTAAAATTCATTCTTTTATCTAAAAACACTCCTAAGTATTTAACACAGCTTTTGGTTTTAATAATAACGTCATTTACAGTAATCTTAATATCAACTTCCTTTTCTTTGGACTTTCTACTAAAGACAATAAACTCTGTTTTAATTGAATTTATTTTTAACTTCCACCTATGGTAGTACCTCAGGAGAACATCCAAGTGTCTTTGCAGATACTGAACAGCCTTGTTTTTCTTCCAGGAAGAAATAAAGATCGACGTATCATCCGCGAAGATTGCAATCTGTGTATTTACATGTTTTGGAATGTCATTCAGATAATAAATAAATAGCATAGGACCCAGGATGGACCCCTGAGGCACTCCCGCGACAATATCTTTGGTTTCAGATTTTATATCATTGTAAAGAACATTAAATTTCCTAATACTAAGATAGCCAATTAACAATTTAAGTAGATATACAGGAAATTAATAGCACAGACACACAAAAAAATAGTTCCCTGACCTGGGTAAGAGACACATTTTTCTATGTATTTTGATGCGCGGAATCCGAATCCGTCATCAGAATTGGTCCATCAGATCAAGTTTTGACCCTAACCTCAAAATCAATAAAATGACACTTTTTGTTTATTAGAATTTGAACCCGACTTAACTTTAATACATGCCTAGGGCCAATGGAAAGCTTGAATTATGACCTTAAAAACGCTTTTTTAAAAATTGTTCTACGATGATTTTTAACGAAGTTATGATGTTTTACTTAAAATCATTTTTTTTCATTACACAATAACACACCAATAATTGATTTGTTTTTAACATATGTAAAAAAGTCATATTTTAAGTAAAACATCATAACTTCGTTAAAAATCGTCGTAGAACAATTTCTAAAAAGGCATTTTAAAGGTAATAATTCAAGCTTTCTATTGGTTTTAGGCATGTACTAAAGTTAAGTGGCGTTCAAATTCTAATGTTCAAAAAGTGCCATTTTATTAATTTTGAGGTTAGGGTCAAAACTTGATCTGATGGACCAATTCTGATGAAGGATTCGGATTCAGCGCATCAAAATACATAGAAAAATGTGTGTCTCTTACCCAGGTCAGGGAACTTTATTTTTTTTTGTGTGGCTGTGTAGTTATATAATTTATAAATTAAGGCCCCGGTGCCAGACGGTATCAGAAGCTTTCTCTATGTCTAATAATACAGTGGCTGTGTGTTTATTTAAATTAAAGTTTGTGGTTATTTCATCAGTAAATCTTGCAAGTTGTTGAACGGCATTATATTTTTCTCTGAATCCGAATTGTTCCGGTATGAGTAGTTTATTTTTAAATTCAAAGTCTTTTATTCTATTTAGGATTATTTTCTCAAAAAGTTTGCTAAAGGTCGGAAGAAAACTAGTGGGCCTGTAATTTTGTGGAAAGAGTTTATCCTTACCAGTCTTGTGAAATGCTAGAATATTGGCTTTTTTCCAGTCATTTGGAAAGTATGATAAATTAAACCAAGCATTAAAAATATAGTTGATTTGAACTATAACTTTTTTAGGTAGATTTTTAGAATAACGTTTTGTATACTGTCTCGCCCAGGAGCTTTTTTAGTCGATGCGAATCGCAAAGCTTTTTTGATCTTAATTGGTGACGACAATGTAACAGAGTTTAGATCACACTCTGTCTCGATAAGTTCATTGAAGGTATGGTTTATATTTCTATTTGTTTTCCTATCACCCATATCTATTGTGAAATGATGGACTTCCTCAAATTTGTCTGCTAATGCATAAAATATGCCAAATCTATCTATCTATCTATATGGTCTCTTGTATTTATAATTGGGTTAATGCAGATGCATTGTTACCTTCGTGATCTGATATTGAAGTGGGTTGTTGTTCTTGATCATTGGCGGATCCAGGGGCAGGCCACAGGTGCTTGCCCCTTCCCCCCAAAAGCCTCATATTTAACCATGAGAGTGAGAGAGATAGCAATATAGTGCTATCTCTTTCTTTCTCATGCAATACCCCTCCAAAAACATTATGTGGATCTGCCAATGTTCTTGATGAAAAACTGATGGTTCGAAATTTAAAAAGGGCCCACGTCAAGTATTTCTACTATTCGTTGGCGCTGACTTCTAGGACGGCAGTCTGCAGGGTTCTAGTTCACAACTTCTCGATGTTCTTCATTTTCGTGTTGTTCAGCCTGTTTGAAGGGTCTGATAGCCAGTTCACGACAGTACTTATGGATGTCAGAAATATTTCGATCATTTTGTAGTTGTTTGTTTGTTGCAAACCAAGGTGCATTTGTTATGGTCGTCAGTAATTTGTTTTGTATCACTTGGATCTTTTTTATATGAGTGTCCGCTGCAGAACCTCAAGTTGTTATTCCATACGCCAGATCAGGACAAATTATCATGAGTAAAACTAGCTTAGTTTAGTGTACAACTCTTAAGAAGTGGTTAAAGATGCTTAATGGCTATTAAGACAGTTTTTTTAATTTGATCAGTGTGGTGATTCCAAGTTAATTTATTGTCAATATGAAGGCCTAAATACTTGGCGTTATTTGACCACTTAATTTCGACGTCAGATACCTGTATATTTTCCGTTGGCAGGTCACGTTTTTTGGTGTAAAAGACTGTTTGCGTTTTTTCTTTGTTAATGGCAATTTTCCAAGTATTCATCCATTTGATTATTTCATCCAGAGAGCTTTGTAATCGCGCTGTAGTAATTTTAAGGCTGCGACTTTGCGTGATAACAGCAGTGTCGTTGGCAAATAGGGCTTTTTTAGAGCAGTTGTTTGAGGGTATGTCTCGAGTGTATAAATTGTACAATGCTGGTCCGAGAACAGAACCCTGAGGAAATCCAGCTTTGATGGGTTTTGCAGATAAGATGCAATCTTCGAATTTAACTTGGAAGCTTCTAAGAGAAAGAAACGATCTTATTATTTTAACTAGATTTATGTCGATGCCAAAAGTTGTTAATTTGTAGATGAGTCCATCGTGCCAAACTTTATCGAAATCTTTGGCTACGTCTAGAAATGCCATTGCTATTCCATCTTTATCTTCAAAACCATCATGTATAATCTCAACAAGTCTGAGAGTTTGAAGATTAGTAGAGTGGTTTTTGCGGAAACCAAACTGTTCAGGTGGAATAAGTCTAAGTTCCTCAATTTGCTTCAGAAGTCTTGAGAGTAGTATGTGTTTAAATAATTTCGAAAAAGTAGAAAGCAGGCTGATTGGTCGGTGATTTTCAGGAAATTTGTGATCCTTACCAGGCTTTAAAATTGTTATGATGTGAGCTTTTTTCCACTCTGATGGAAATTAGTTTAGTCTAAGGCAGGCATTTATAATGTTAAGTAATTTAACTTTAGCTTTCTTGGGTAGATGTTTTACAGCTAAGTTTGTTATTCCAAATTGACCCGGTGTTTTTTTATTTTTTAGTTTTCTTATAAGAAAATCTAGTTCTTCAAAAGTAGCTGTAGTAATTGGTACTGGTTCTGTAATGTCTATTTGCTCCACTGTGTTAGTTACCTGTTGCTCAAGTTCTTCGTCTTCGTCTTCGTCATCCGATGGCTCATTTGGTTCACATTGTTCTTCTATGTTTTCTGCAAGCATTTCTGCTTTGTCAATGTTTGTATATCCCATTCCTCGTTTGCTGTGTAGTGGAGGTACTGTCAAACGTTTTGACTTCAAGGATTTAATCATTCTCCAAAGGCCATCACGATTGCAATTAAGTGACGTCACTTTTTCCTGACAGCGTTCATTATGAAAGGCTTGGAGTTGAGATCGAAGTTTGTTGTTGAGTCTTGTGGCTGTTGCGGTATCATCAGGGTGACAAGTTCTTTCTGCCTTCTTACGGGCCTTCCTCTTTTCTTTGATGAGGTTTCTAATTTCTGTAGGGAGAACAACGATGTTTGTAGCTTTAGCAGAAATTTCTTTAGAGCAGGCTTCTTTTGATCGATGTATTCCCTGAGTGAGGGTTTGAATTTCCTCGACTATATCTTGTGCAGTAGTAAGATTCTAAATCTTATCCATGGAATCTTTAAGATGATAGGTGAAGCGGTTCCATTGTGTAATTATTTTCGTGATTTGATCCTTTTTTAATTGTGGTTCGCCTACTAATGAAATTATTATGGGATTATGATCAGAGCTCAGATCTTGCATAACTTCTATTTTAGCATTTACAGCAATGTTCTTGATTATGGCTATATCCAGAATTTCTGGCCTTCTTTTCTTTTTACAGTAGTGAGTTGGAGTGTCTGGAATAAGTAGTTCAACGTCATTATTATCATAGTATTCAAGCAATGCTTTTCCAGATGCATCTGTTATATTGCAATTCCAGATAGTATTTTTTGCTTTAAGTACTTTACCCATAAGTATGATTTGACTATCAACTAATAGAAGTGTATTTAAGTCTGTCTGTTGAATATGTTTTTTGGTAGACAGTAAGCTGATATAAGCAGGGTAGGTCCAGTTGTTGTCTGAATTTCAACAACGGTGTTTTCTATTTTGCTAACAAAAGCGTCTTTAGAAAAACAGCGGATGTGTTGTTTAACAAGTATGGCAGTTCCACCATGAGGTGGGTGCGTTCTATCTGTTCAGTAAGTTATATAGTTTGAAATATTAAATTGATTGCCACCTTTGAGCCAAGTTTCTCCAATCATCATAATGTCTATTTTTTCCTCACTTAGGAAGGCTTTTAGTTCATCTTTTTATTCATTACTCCACAAGCATTCCAGTAACAAAATTTAAGCTGAGTTTGATTTGTCATATTTATTGTCCGGCAATTAAAGGTTTTGCGCCTTGAAACATTTTTCCTAGCTGCAATGCTACCTCTTGCATACATGCTGTTAAATTTTGAAAACAGATGGGTAAGAGACATTTCTTCATTTACGTTTGTAGTGGTTGGTAGGGACTTAGTTGCTTCCGAGAAACTTGTAGTAGGTCTAGTCTTGTTGCGTATGTTTTGACTTAATTTAGGTTTTGGCCATGATTTGCAGCCCTTATAGGATGCCGTGTGTTCTTTGCCGCAGTTGCAGCATTTACGAGCTTCTATTTTCTTTTTGTCACATTCATAGGTGTGGTGATTTCCTGCATAGTAGACACAACAAGAGTTAGCTGTGCAACGGCATTGGGTGTGTCTAAAGCGTTGACATCTATAACATTGTCCGAACGTAGACTTTTGGTGTTGAGATTCAACAGTTATTACAACATTCACTAGTCTACTTAATTAGTAGATTTCATTTTCACTTTTTGGAAGAGTGACGAGAACAAGTGGAATCGGATCCTTGTCTTTACTTCGTCTCATGCGCATAACATTTTCAGGATTGAAACCAAGTTCTTTTAACTCAGTTTGGTCAAGATCAGTTTTAACTGACTCAGGTATTTCTCTGAGTACAACGTGCAGCAATTTTTCTGACGGGAGTTGCCAGGTATGGAACTCAAGTTTCTGTTGCCTTAGAAACTTAACAGCTCTTTGGAAGTCGTCAGAAGAGGACATTTCGAATCTAATACCTTCGGAAGTAGTCGTGGCTTTGGTGTAGTTTATTTTAAAATTATTAAAATTGTCACTTACTTGTACCAATTTGTCCTTGTTGCGCAGAACAATTGGGGGAACTTTATCTTTTTTGGGTGTCTCATCAGGTGTTTTTTGCGTCGGATTTTTGTCTGGGTCTCATCTTTTTCAGTTGCCAGAGGAGATCCAGTGGATTCTTCTTGCAGTGGCGAGAAACGGTTTGAAGTCTCTAGGGCTGGAAAGTAGCCCTGCTTGTCCTTTGTCTTGCTGGGTTTCTTACGCTTCCTATTAGATAGGAAGACACAACTGACTCGCTTGAAGAAATGTCGGATTCTTCGGCGTCGAGAAGATCCCTGGCTTTTATCTTGGCTGACAGATGTCTTACCTTGTGGGTCAGCTCATCAATTTGAGACTGAAGCGATAAATTTTGTCGATGAAGTAGCTGATTTTCCAAAATAAGCTGTTGCTCTTTTAGAGTGGTTTCTGGTGGTGGCGATTCAGTTTCCATTCCGTCCATTTTTACTGCTAAGCTAAGCCCTAAGGCTAGCTGTCTGCAATTCCTTTAGTCCTTAGAAGGACGAACATTTGTAGATTAGTTTTCACGAGAAGATAGAATTGTGTAATTATAACAGGAGCGACGTTACTAGTACGACAGTCGATGTGCGAATCCAAATCACTATCAAATATACCCTTTTTTCTATGTTATACACAATTTTTGTTATTACATTGGGCACCTAGTTTATCACTGGAACTTTAAATCTAAATTGTTTATGAAATCGTTTTTGTGTTTCGTTATGTTATTAATTTAAAGCAAATATTATAAGTTTGTAATGTTTGAGTAGCAAAAAGTTGAAAAAAGCGAATTTGTTCGAAGATGTGCCTTATAACTAGTTAACAAAAATGTAAAATATAAATATAAAATATAGAACAGTTATAAAAATAAAAGTCTATAAATAGGGCCATAAATGGCTAAGTCAATGAAGATGCTAAGATTGGTCAAGGAGCATATAATATGGCATTCGATATTTTGGCCTGAAGGGCATTTCATTAATGTCTCTATAAATTATGAAATCATTAGCAAGGTCACTCAGATCTGAATTTTGAAAATTATAAAAGTTTTTAGTTAAGTGCTGGATATGGGATTTCATACTCTCCATATTAAATTTTTTAAGCTATGATTTGTTGTTAACTCTTGCATTGGTATCTAAAGCCATGCGCTGGAATTTGTTTTGTATAATTTGCAAGGAGTTTAGCAGAGTTTTAGAACAATTGGACCATATTGGAGCTGCATAAGTTACAATACAATAATGAAATTATGCCAAAACTTTACTTGACAAATTCTTTATTATATTCCTAAATACAAAGTATAATACAAGGATAGTCTACAAGTTTTCATGTATAGGTACCTATTTTTACGTGAGAAACTTAAACCTATGTGTTTGATTTATATAAATTTAATGTTTTAGTTACTAGTGTATGTAGTGAAGAACACATTATATTAATTATAATTCAGGCAAAAAATTTAAAAAGGCCTGTGAGATTATTTTACTTAAACTACAGCTTATAACTAAGTAACAAATTTAAAATTGAAAGAAACGCAACAGAACCAATAGATATAAAAAGTTAAGCTTAATTAAACAATATGTGGTACGACATATTGTATTTGACTTTAAAAGGTAATTCGTTTTTAGGTGTAAATTTTGCTTCCTGCATGTCAGGTAGTTCCATTTGGTTTTCGAAAAATTTTTTGGTAAGCTTATAAACCTGATCATAGATCTGTGGTAATTTTAGCTCTTTATGCAGCTCTAGATTTCTAGCTCTCGGATGTACATTCATAATCATGCGGACACATTTATTTTGGAAACTTTGTAATTTTTCAAAATTGGATTTAGTAGTGCTTTTGCGTTTTACTTCTCTTAAATATTAGTAATTCTGTTTTATCCGAGTTAACTTTAAGTTTCCAGAACTTGAAAAATTTAACCACTTCATTTGTTGTTACATGTAGCCTAAGAAGAGCATTTCTAATACTCCAAGAGCCAGAATACAGAGCTGTATCATCAGCAAACAGTGACTTTTTTGTATTTACAGTTGTTGGAATGTCGTTAATGTAATAGAGAAAGAGCAACGGACCCAGAATCGATCCCTGGGGAACACCTGCTACTACGTTTTGTTCATTTGATTTAACTCCATTTACAGTTACATAAAATTTTCTTTCATTGAGATAGCTTATAATTATTTGTATTAAATAATTTGAAAAACTGTACTCTGCTAACTTGTATATTAATCCTTGGTGCCAAACAGTATCGAAGGCTTTTTCAAGATCTAAGATAACCATGGCAGTTACGATGTTTTTGTTAAAATTTGTGGCTACAAAATTGGTGAGTCTAATTAATTGCTGAACCGTGCTTCTATTTTGTCTAAATCTAAATTGTTCTGGTATTAAATTTTTCTTTAACTGTTCAAATTTAAGTAGTCTATTATAAATTATTCGTTCAAAAAGTTTGGCTAAGGTTGGGAGTAAACTTATAGGTCTGTAGCTGACAGGAAATAATTTATCTTTTTCTGGCTTTTCCCTAGGTGACGTTAATTCGATATCTAACACTCTAAATTTAGATGCTTTAATTTCATTATACTTTCTATTGACCATATTTTCAATTTTATCATTACTCATATCTTCAGTAAGATGGTGTATTAATTCGTAGTGTTCCGCTAGTATTTCCGCTTTATCAGTGTCAGAAACAGTCAGACCATTTTTACCATGCAATGTCGGAATTCTATTCATGTTTTGACTTCGCGTAATAGTTTTAGCCGTTTTCCATAGGGTATTATCAGTTATATTCAATTTGTCTAGCTTAGTATTCCACGAATTATTATAAAAGGTTTTAATTTTATTTTTAATTGTATTAGAAAGTCTATTTCTAATGTATTTTTTTCATTTCTGTACTACAGGTTCTTTAAAAAATTTTACGTTATTTATTTCGAGTACTTATTAGTTCTTTTATATCGTTTGGTAAATCCGGTCTACTAGCCCGACATTTCTGGGTCGGTATAGCTGTTTCAGCTTATTGTTTAATAATTTTAGTAAGATTATCAATGTTTTCATCAATATCTGCTATTGAGTTAAGATTTGATTTCAAAACCTCTAAAGGTAGGCCAGTCAGCCTTGCTATAATTATAATAATCAGTCTTAGTTCTTGGTATATCAAAACTACAATTAAGTTTAAACATGATTCCTTTTTTACAATTCCAGGCAGTGTGTTTAGCGTTTAAATCTCCATACGTTATAATTTTATTTTATTTATTTTTTTTTAGTTATTATACACTCGTTTTAGCGGCCTCACTGGCCCAATGAGTGTCCCCCGTAGGGAGTTCCTAGAATTCAGTACATCGTATATATTCTCTCTAAGTGGTTTTTGCGTCTACAGAACGGCTTGAAATTAGGAGTACTCGCATTTGCCTGGACCACCCGGTATATTGGGTTTGCTCGCCAGTGGAGAGGGAAAACTGTAGAAAAACCTTTCCATAGTACAACCGGTTTATCGACAGTCGAGTTCTAGTGATCTGTACAGGTCGATTACCGACAGAGCATATCATTATACCTCGCCGTCTTTACCTTCCACTGAAGTTATCTTACAGCCGGAAAAAATTCCAGGCTCACCGGGGCGCGAACCAAGCAAGCTTGACTTGTCGCGACCGTAGAGTCCAGGACCTTAACCAACTGAGCTAACTTCGTCGTAGTTATAATTTTATTTCCTACATTATAGATTTCTCTCAAATCGTTATCAATTAGTTTAAAGGAAGGCGGATTATAAGCCGATACAACAATTGTATCATCGGACAGTTTGACAGCTACACATTCTATAATAGCAGTGTTAATTTTAAGTTCCGTATAGTTTATCGAATTTTTAATTAATATTAGTACTCCCCCATACGCGTTGCCTTTAGCTCTATCTTTACGTACAACGTCATAGCCCGTTACCTTAAATTTAGATTTTGGCGTTAATCTAGATTCGTTAATCAGCATTAAATCTATCTTATGAACCTTTAAAAATTGTATGAACTCACTGTAGCTACTCCTAATTCCATTGGCGTTCCAATCTCCTATCGTTATGTTTAATTTATTTACATTATTTACTGCCATTTTTCACAACATCACTAAAAACTGCAAGTAATTCTATTAGTAATTTATAAAAATCTTCGACTTCTTCTACTTGCTGGCTGCTAGGAACCTCTCGTGACGTCATTGGTTTGTTGACTGTAGAATTTCATGCACTAGGTACACTCTTAGGAAGCTGCGGAAAGCTCTGCCGAGTCATGGGTTGTAGTTTAGATTAAGGCACTTTATCACTTGGTAGCTGCTTCTTCTGCTTGCTGCTTTCAATCTTGTTCATAAGATTAATGTAGACTGGACATTCTCTGTTATCTTCCGTGTGATTACCACTACAGTTTGCACATTTCACTTGGGATTGATCTTCAACAATGCACTCCTCAGTTTTGTGAGATTCTGCACATTTCATACACTTTTCAACATTGCTGCAATGTTTAGTTCCATGTCCATGCAGGTGACACCTTCTACATTGCGTTATTCTTCTACTCTTGCGAAATTTATCCCAGAAGATTTTAACTTGGCAAACATATTTTATATTACGTATTTTCTGAAGTTCCTGCTCTGATGGAATATTTATGATGTAATTCGGGTGGTTGGTGGGTTGCCTCTGCTTCATTAAAATCACTTTAGCGTCCACTCCTTGCTTCTTCAAGTCTTCTTTAATTTCGGAAGTCGACATACTTGGTAGTCCTTTCAAAACTAGATGTTTAATTTTCTCACTCTTCAAAGGATGAGTGAAATGACTTGTATGACTGGATTCTAGTTTCTTTTTAATAAGATTGTAATCTTGTAAATCATATGCCTTGATAGATAGGCCTTGTTTCGTGATATTAAACTTTGTTGATTTAAAGAGTGTCATATCATTGATCTCCTTTATAAGTAGGTTGTAATTTGGAATCACTCCCGTGATTACTATTGGTGGAATGCGTTCCTTTTTTGGTTTAGGTGTGACATCAGATTCATCACCACTTGATTCTGCTTCATCTTCTGAATTTTGAAGAGCTGCAAATCTGTTATTCGTTTCGATTCCACCGCTGGTATCCTCGGTCCTTTTTCTTTTAGTCTTCATTTTTAACATAGCCACACGCCTTCGCTGCTTCCCGTTTAAAAGTTTTAATTACACTTATAACAGGAGCGTCCGTACTGCACGACAGTTAGAGAGCGAATCTATTATGACGATTTCTTATGGCATTGGGTAACTTTGCGAGAGTTTTTATATCCATCCCACTTCACTTTAACGTAGCACACGTGTTTAATTAGCCACACTTTTTTAATGTCCACTTCGTTATTGAAAGTTATCATATAGATTGGGTTAATGTACGGTTGCGGTATGGATTCGTGTTTTTTGAGGATAGTAACTTTGTCACATTTAATACCTTGCGATGTCAAATCTTTAGTTATTTCGTCGATTCGCTTTTGTCAATTTTTTACGGTTGTATTCTTGGCCCGATCCACCAGGAGATTCATCACCCATGTTAACTTAACTTTATACAGATTTTTGGTTTCAACGTGCACCAAACGCCTTCGTTGCACAACCTTCTAATAGACTAACGCGATATAAGACGTTGCTTGCGCGACGGTCGAGTCGAGACTGAATGACAATAATGAAATTATGCCAAACTTAACTTAATAAATATATTTATTTGTTCATAAGTTTATCACAGAATTACAATTATTCAACGAATTTCATATTTTTAGATGTATAGGTAAACCATTTTATGTCGTGAAATTTTGGCCTATTATTAATATAGTTTTATGATTTTGTTTGTATATAGTATGATTGTCGATTATCATGTTAATAAAGTGTTTATAGCAAAAAAATGTTTAAAAAGCTAATTGATTTTAAGTTTTAATAAATAACTATATAACAATTTTGTAAAAATACTTAAAATTAGATTACAGTAGCAGAATGCTGAGACTAGAAACTTTATCTTATAAATAGAATGTCATATGGTAACTTGTAAATACTTTTAAATGGACATAAGTCCTTACTCTCATATATAATAAGTTTATCTTCTAATTCGTCAATATTTTTTATAGTACTATTAAAGGTTTTAATTATTTTAAATATAAAATCTTTGATTGGTTCTATATCCCAATTTTCCTGTATTATTTTATTTGGAATTTTCTGACTTGCGTTTGTTATTTTTCTAAGAATTTTATTTTGGAACACTTGAAGCTCTCTGTATTGTGTATCATAAGCATTGGACCAAATTGCAGCTGCATAGGTCAGGACAGGGCGTATGATTTGTTTATATAGTATTACCTTGTTTTTAATTGAAAGTACACTTTTTCTGCCTATTAGATTCTCTAGCAAAGAAGAAATGTCGTAGGCTTTCTTCTTTGCTTGTTTTATATGATCCGTTTGTGTTAATTTATTATTTATTATGTAACCGAGATACTTAACTTTAGTTTTAATTTCTAATTTGGTTTCATTGATATAAATGTCTGATATATTTTCCTGCTCTTTTTTGTTTGTACATAGAAAAAGTTCTGTTTTATCCCCGTTAATTTTAAGTTTCCATTTTTCGTAATATTTAGTTAATATATCAAGATAATCTTGTATCAGTTTTAGAGCCAACCATTTCCTCAAACTAGATACATAAATGGCTGTATCGTCCGCGAATAATGCCACTCGAACTCGACAGTATGTTGGCAGGTCACTGGTATAATAAAGAAATAAACGCGGAGCTAGGATTCGTCCCTGTGGTACTCCCGCTACTATCTTTTTTACTGTAGATTGAATTTTATTTACTGATACAACGAAAGTTCTGTTTTTGAGATAATTTTGAATGATTTTAATTAAGTATGTAGGAAGGTTATAATTATCTAATTTGTAAATAAGACCCTTGTGCCACACAGTGTCAAAGGCTTTCGCCATGTCGAGAAGCACTACTGCAGTTTGTTTCTTTTTATTGAATTCTGTGGAAATGTAGTTGCATAATCTAAACAATTGTAGTGTAGTATTTCGGTTGGGTCTAAAACCATACTGTTGCGGTTGTATAACTTTATTTATTTTTTCAAATTTATTTATTCTATTATAAATTATTTTTTCGAATAATTTGCTAAGAGTGTTTAGTAAGCTAATTGGTCGATAATTTTGTGGAAATGTTTTATCCTTTCCTGGTTTAAGGATGGGCAGAACATTCGGTTTTTTCCACGTTTTGAGAAAATATGATATTTTAAAGCAGGAATTAAATATATAGTTCAGTTGTACTAAAGCCTTTTTGGGGAGGTTTTTTATTATTATGTTTTGTATATTATCTACTCCGGGGGCTTTTTTGGGTTTTAGTTTTTTAATAGCTGCAGCAATTTCTTTGGGACTCGTTAGATCAATATCATCAACTTTTATTTTGGTAGACAAAACTTTATAATATCCTCTATTGACCGTACTCCTGGTGTCTTCGTCACTCATGTTTGTCGTCAAATAATGTACCTTTTCGAAACAATTGGCTATTTCTTCAGCCTTTTCTGCGTCATCTACTGTTAGCCCATTCAAGCCGTGCAAAGTTGGGATATTATAATTATTTTTATTTGCAAAGCATCGTGCCATTTTCCACAACGATTTGTCGGGTACGTTCAAGGACTCAAGTTTTGCATTCCAATTTGTATTATTATATTTTATAATTTCATTTTTGATTTTATTTGATAATTTGTTTCTTATTTTTTAACTTCATTGCTTTTTGTTTGATTATATATCTTCCTAAGATCGTTTCTGGTTTTAATGAGCAATTTTATGTGGATCGGAAGTTTTGAGTCCTTGAACGGTTTCGCGATAGGAATTGTTTTTGTTATGGTTTTGGTAATTACCTCAGTAAGACGGTCAACTGCAGAGTCTATTTGTAAAGCGGTATTCAGATTGGGGTTAATACTTAGATTTTTATTTATTGACTTACGAAAGTTCAACCAGTTAGCTTTCTTATAATTTAGTATTGTATTATTTGTTCGTGATACTACACTATCTCTTTGTGCATTTATTATTACCGGCAAATGGTCTGAATTTAGGTCATTTATTGCATCTACTGTTATTACTTTATTTACATTTTTGGTTTAAATTTAACGGTTCGTTAACTGTGACTTGGAAGCAACGAATGCGTTTGGCGCGCGTTGCTTCACTGTTTGTAAATCATTGTGAATTAACGCTGTTGATCATGACAAAAACTAAAAGAGGAGAATTACAAGTGAGGGACTGGGAAGATGCAAACCTTAAAAAGTTCAAGCCTTACGATAGAATTAACATGAAGAAGAGAAGCCCTATTAAGCTAAGCAACCGCTTTGACGTGTTAGAAAACAAAACCAATACTTCAGAGGAAACTATAGACGCAGATGAGGACAATGAGGATATTGGTAAAAAATCTGCAACCTTGGAAAGTGATGAAGCATCAGCGAATGAAAACGCAAGAAAAAGCAAGATACCACCGATTATCATTAACACTTTAGTTAATGAGAGAAACATTTTTTCGCTTCCTTATTAATTTGCAAAAACGATTTTGTTCGATTTTTGGAAGGCCAATAATACACACATTAATCACATATGTAGACACAAGGTAATTGAGTCAACTGAATTTAATTTAATTAAATTAAATTTGCAATTTCTCAATTGTAGAAAGTTTAAAAACAGTCCATCAAGAAATGTATAATTACAAAATTTTTGATTTTTTAATCTTCTGAAAAAATAGTATATCTCCCGTTGTTATTAATATTTTTCAATTTTGTAAATTTATAAACCCTACTTAAGTCAAGACCTAACACTCTGCTAAATTAGGTTTTAACACACAAAAAATTTTAAAAATTAAAAATTTTGATTTTTTGAATTTTGAAGAAATTTGAAATTCAAATTTGTAATTTATTTTTCCATTTTATTTTTAATGTTAAAATATGAATTAATTTAATTATTTTTATCAAAATAAAAGAGCTAAGTACAAAGAGTTTTGCAGTGATCCGTCAAAACATGGAAAAAATTACAATTTTTAAGTTTTAGATTTTTTTGAAAAAGTGCTATAATTTTCGTTGAAAAAAATATTTTTTAATGGGATTGGGCTAGAAATTATTATTTAATTATTAATCCCTTATCAATTATTTTGGAAATAAAAAGCTATAGGTACAGAGAGTTTAAGAGTGTTACGTAAAAAAATTAAAAATATTAAATTTTTCGGTTTTTTGACAATAATAATAACACTTATTATTTAAAATCTCTACGAATTAGCAAGTAGTAGGGTAAAACCTTTTAGTATGTAAGATCTCTATAAATATTGTATATATGTTGTTGTTTAGTTTAAGTTATTTATTTCAATTATTAGTCAGGTTTTTTAAAATTTTTCCTGTGTATTAACAATATAACAAATGTACGTTCACAGATTCAATTTTATAAATTATACATTTTATAAATTGATAAATATATAGGATAGATCTTATTAACATAGAAATCGAATAGTTTAACATTTTATCAATTTGTTGCATCTGTGTAAAAATTTCATGTTTATGATCAATAAAGAATATTTTCAATCAATCAATCAAAAATCCCGAGTTCTCTCGATAGTGTCACTTCGTCTTTTTGAAAAACAGAATCTAAAATGTCTGGCCGTGGTCAAGGAGGCAAAGTTAAGGGAAAGTCAAGGACTTTAATAATGTAATAATGTAATAATAATGTAGAAACCGACGGGGTGTATACTTGCGAATTAGAGTGTGCACCTTGTCAACCAGTAAATACACCCTCGGTAGAAACAATAAACTATTTATGCATAATAACTGAACTGTTTGTGGCAAACCCAAACTGATTTGATATGACACAAATTATATGTAAGTGATTCTCCCAAAAAATTACTTTTCTATGTCCTCAAGATTTTTTTAATAATTATAATAATTTATGTCAATACCTCTTTATATGTCAATAGTTTACCAATTTTTCTAAAAATCCTGCAAAAGAATTTATTTATTTTACCAATTTAAGGTACTTTTTTTGTAATTTCAACTACTACAAGTTAGCTTTTTAACCTGTCCTCTGTCATTTTTTCATTCTTTTAAAACGTAAAACAACTATATTTAATATTTAAAAAACAATACTTTACAGACATCCTTAAAAATAATTCGTTAAGTGGGTTTTGTAAAAATTTTGTTATTTAAATTTAAAAGACAAAAGATTTTTAATTTCACAAATTTTTTAAATTATAAATTAATAATATTAATTAGTTTTCTAAGAATAAAAAATATTGTGCAAAATAAATTCGAATGACACGAAGTTGTTCTTTACTTTAAAAAAAACCTATATTTTGTAAATATTGCAAATTGTTTTTGCTACATTTGAACAATAAATTGCACTTTACATGTGTTGAAACGGGCGACATAAATTGTTCGCATTTGTGATTATAATTTAAATTCATATTTTTCACGAATAATGCATCCCCATCAACATTTGCTGAAATCATGATGAAAACAAGACAATTTGTTTTGAAACTCCTGAAAAAAGTAGGATGAACTTTATTTATATTGAATTTATTAAATACTTTATTTGTTAAGAACAAACTTTTTCTGACCAATTTTCCCGATTTCCATTAAAAGTGGACCCCTTATTATGTCCATCCATCTTGCAACAGAGTTTTAAATTGTGGTACTCAATTTCGTCTTTTAACACCTTTTTTCGTTTTTTTGTTACACCTTCTGCTTTTGTTAAGCCATTTCGTTTAGTTCTGATATACTTGAAAATGTGTCACCGATTTTCAAACTACGTATTTCAGAAACAGAAGTAACGGCCTCTCCTATAATTTCATAAATACTATGAATTTCCAATTTCATAATGTCACGATCGTCATCAGTGACCTTATTTTTTAAACTTTTTGCTCATAATAATGTTTTAAATATTCTTTGATTATAATAAATTTAAAGAAATCAATAATTAAATTGTTAATTCAAAGACCTTTTCAGGTCATATACAAATTGTTTTTTTCACATATTATTGCTAAACGTAAAAATTGTATTGCGAGAGCGAGAATGATTAAAATTGTCAATTAAGTAAAAAATACGAATCAACCCAAATCATAGACACCAAAATAAATCTAAAACTCCCTTATTAATAATAGAAAAAGTCGAATGGGCGAAGTTATTAACAAAATTCTATTTCTTCTTATTATTCATATTAAAAGCAAACATGATAAAGAAAAGAATTACATTTTCAAGATCAAAACATTATATTACAAATCAAAAACGCAAGGTGAGGTGCTCTCGATTTTACAACGAGAATTGCATCAATGTCGACATTTCAGAATCACAGAGAAATAATTTCATTAAGAATGATGAAAAATTCATCAGCAAAATTACGATGACCTAAAACATGAGTTAATAAAACGAATGAACAAGGTGAAATCGGGGTCTTTTTTTTGAATAATACAAGTTATAAATAAATAAATGGTTACGAGTGGCGAAATCTCGTTAAAAGGAATTTAGATTTATTGGTGAGTACATCAAAACTAAACAAACCACATATACATTCATACAGTGAAATACACATTTTATTTAAATGAGAAAAATTATTCAGTACTATAGAAGTACTACTTAGATTGTCGTAATTGTTATTGTTATTTGCAGTGTAAGCATTGATTAATTTCAATAAACTTTTAATGTAGAATTCACAAATACAATTGTTTTTTTCCCCTACTATTTTTTTATTTTTATTTGGAGGGAAAAAGTTTCTCATATAGCAGTATAATACCACGAAGTTTCAAGAAAATCGATGAACCCTTTGACAACTCTGATATGAGGCGCATAAATATTCCCTAAATCTCATTTAGCCTAAATCCCATTAAGCCTAAAATCAAAAAGCCTAAAATGCATCCATCCAAAATTCCATTTAACCTAAATTGCATTTAACCTAAATCGCGTTTAACCTAAAGTCCATTAAACCTAAATTTAATTTTACCTAAATCCCATTCAATCTAAATTCCATTTAACCTGAATTTCATTTTACCTAAATCCCATTCAATCTAAATTCCACTTAACCTAAATCTCATTTAACCTAAAACGCATTTAGTCTAAATTCCATTTAACCTAAAATGCATTCAGCCTACATCTCACTTCACCTAAATCCCATTTAACCTAAATCTCATTTAACATAAATTCCACTTAACCTAAATCCCATTTAACCTAATTACCATTTAACCTAAATTCCGTTTAACATAAATCTCATTTAACCTAAATTCCATTTAACCTAAATCCCATTTAACCTAAAACGCATTTAGTATACATTTCATTTAACCTAAAATGCATTCAGCCTAAATCTCACTTCACCTAAATCCCAATTAACCTAAATCTCATTTAACCTAAATTCCACTTAACCTAAATCCCATTTAACTTAAAACGCATTTAGTCTAAATTCCATTTAACCTAAATTCCATTTAACCTAAATTCCATTAAACCTGAATTTCATTTTACCTAAATCCCATTCAATCTAAATTCCACTAAACCTAAATCCCATTTAACCTAAAACGCATTTAGTCTAAATTCCATTTAACCTAAAATGCATTCAGCCTACATCTTACTTCACCTAAATCCCATTTAACCTAAATCTCATTTAACATAAATTCCACTTAACCTAAATCCCATTTAACCTAATTTCCATTTAACCTAAATCCCATTTAACCTAAAACGCATTTAGTATAAATTCCATTTAACCTAAAATGCATTCAGCCTAAATCTCACTTCACCTAAATCCCATTTAGCCTAAATCTCATTTAACCTAAATTCCACTTAACCTAAATCCCATTTAACCTAAAACGCATTTAACCTAAATTTCATTTAACGTAAATCGCGTTTAACCTAAATTCCATTAAACCTGAATTTCATTTTACCTAAATCCCATTCAATCTAAATTCCACTTAACCTAAATCCCATTTAACCTAAAACGCATTTAGTCTAAATTCCATTTAACCTAAAATGCATTCAGCCTACATCTCACTTCACCTAAATCCCATTTAACCTAAATCTCATTTAACATAAATTCCACTTAACCTAAATCCCATTTAACCTAATTACCATTTAACCTAAATTCCGTTTAACATAAATCTCATTTAACCTAAATTCCATTTAACCTAAATCCTATTTAACCTAAAACGCATTTAGTATAAATTTCATTTAACCTAAAATGCATTCAGCCTAAATCTCACTTCACCTAAATCCCATTTAACCTAAATCTCATTTAACCTAAATTCCACTTAACCTAAATCCCATTTAACCTAAAACGCATTTAACATAAATTTAATTTAACCTAAATCGCGTTTAACCTAAATTCCATTAAACCTGAATTTCATTTTACCTAAATCCCATTCAATCTAAATTCCACTTAACCTAAATCCCATTTAACCTAAAACGCATTTAGTCTAAATTCCATTTAACCTAAAATGCATTCAGCCTACATCTTACTTCACCTAAATCCCATTTAACCTAAATCTCATTTAACATAAAATCCACCTAACCTAAATCCCATTTAACCTAATTTCCATTTAACCTAAATCCCATTTAACCTAAATTCCATTTAACTTAAAACGCATTCAGTCTAAATCTCACTTTACCTAAATCCCATTTAACCTAAATCTCATTTAACCTAAATTCCACTTAACCTAAATCCCACTTAACCTAAAGCGCATTTAGTCTAAATTCCATTTAACCTAATATGCATTCAGCCTAAATCTCACTTCACATAAATCCCAGTTAACCTAAATCTCATTTAACCCAAATTACACTTAATCTAAATCCCATTTAACTTAAAACGCATTTAGTCTAAATTCCATTTAACCTAAATTCCATTTAACCTAAATTCCATTTAACCTAAAACGCATTGAGCCTAAATCTCACTTCATCTAAATCCCATTTAACCTAAAACTTTACTTGATTCAACTATATTTATCCTTAAATTTAAAAAAGTTTTAGGTTAAATGGGATTTAGGTGAAGTGAGATTTAGGCTCAATGCGTTTTAGGTTAAATGGAATTTAGGTTAAATGGAATTTAGACTAAATGCGTTTTAGGTTAAATGGGATTTAGATTAAGTGGAATTTAGGTTAAATGAGATTTAGGTTAAATGGGATTTAGGTGAAGTGAGATTTAGGCTGAATGGATTTTAGGTTAAATGGAATTTAGACTAAATGCGTTTTAGGTTAAATGGGATTTAGGTTAAATGAGATTTAGGTTAAATGGGATTTAGGTGAAGTGAGATTTAGGTTAAATGGAATTTAGACTAAATGCGTTTTAGGTTAAATGGGATTTAGATTAAGTGGAATTTAGATTAAATGGGATTTAGGTTAAGTGGAATTTATGTTAAATGAGATTTAGGTTAAATGGGATTTAGGTGAAGTGAGATGTAGGCAGACTGCATTTTGGGTTAAATGGAATTTATACTAAATGTGTTTTAGGTTAAATGGGATTTAGGTTAAATGGAATTTAGGTTAAATGGAATTTCGGTAAAATGAGATTTAGGTTAAATGAAATTTAGGTTAAATGGAATTTAGATTGAATGGGATTTAGGTAAAATGAAATTTAGGTTTAATGGAATTTAGGTTAAACGCCATTTAGGTTAAATGAAATTTAGGTTAAATGCAATTTAGGTTAAATGGAATTTTGGCTGAATGTATTTTAGGCTTTTTGATTTTAGGCTTAATGGGATTTAGGCTAAATGAGATTTAGGGAATATTCATGCGCCTCTCTGATATTTCTGACGTGAAAAGGCCCACACGACTTATTTGTTATAAAAATATAACTTCAGAATATATTTCAAAGTAATATATAGTACAAAAAATTTAATAAAAAATTGCAAAATTAACTTACCATTACTGTCAGCTTCTAAACTTTTACAAATTTCACTCATTTTTCCAGTAATTGAATTCCAATAATTCCAATATTTAAGGTTGTAAAACGATATAACAACTTTTAACGAAAAGATTTGTAGAAAATTTTTCAAATATCAAATTTAGTAATTATTTCTCAAAATTGGATAAAAATTACAAATGTTCATTAACTTTAAAGAAAAAACACAAAATGGTAAATAATTTTAATCGGATAACAAATTTTTTCTCAGCCCAATCTTTTTTTTTAATTGTACAACTCGGTCTTTCAAAATAAGGTGAAATCAATATTAATAATATTTTTATTGTATGCAAAAAAAACATTTTCTAGTTTCAGGTTATGTCAGTGGATTGAACATCCTTAATTTTTTCTCTTGCCTTCGTCATGGAGAAAATTTTGACTCCTGAACAATTGATATATCAAAATTTGATTGTTTTTCGAAATAATTTCAAAATTGCTTGAAACTAGTTTACAACATTTTGAAACTAATTTGAGACTAGTTCTTAATAAGAATTAGACTAAATCTGTATGTAGCTAGTTCGGAACTTTTTTGATTCTGGTTCAGAACTGTTGTTCAAATCTGTTAAAAATATTTTGAAATTAATTTAAAACTAGTTTGGAACTGTTTAAAATTAGTTCTAATCTGTTAAAAACTATTTTTAAATTGTTTCTGACTATTTAGAGACAGTTCGAAACTTGTTCAAAACCAGTTCGGATTTTTCTGAAACTAGTTTTAAACTGTTTCAAACTGTTTAAAATTATTAAGAATCCATTTAAAACTCGTTTAAATCTACTTTAACCCTCTGCCTACGGTTACTTCTCCACACTCTCGCACCATCCAACGAGTTTCCTATAGTCCCCAACAGGCGTCCAAATTGTCGATTTTTGTCGTTAATGGTCATTTCAGTAGGCAGGGGGTTAAACTAGTTCAAAAATGGTTAAAATTAGTTTAAAATTGTTTGTGACTATTCAGAAACAGTTAAGAACAAGTTGTAAATCCAGTTTGCAATTACTTTGAAACTGTTTGAGACAATTTCAAAACTACTTCAAACTGGTTTTGACATATTAAGAATTTTATTTATTTATTTTCTTGAGAACTCTTTAAAAATATTTGAAAATAGTTCGGAATTGTTAAAAACCAGTTTGAAGCAATCTGAAACTCTCCAGCAAATACTTTAAATTACCTGGAAACCGCTTAAAATTAGTTTAAATCTGTTCGTAATTGGTTAAAAAAAATTTTAAGCTAATATTGACATCTTTCAAACTATTTGGGAATTATTGAATATATAACTTTGAAACGTTTTAAAACTAGTTTATAACTGTTTGAAACTAGTTTGAAAGTATGTTATTCGGCAATGTTTAAACCTCGTTCGCAACCTCGTTCGATTACGATGATTTAACCTTTTGAAACTGTTTAAAATATGTTTGGCACTAGTTTAGAACTGTTTGACACTAGTTTTTTTTTTTTTACTAATTTGTAACTGTTTGAATTTAGTTCGAAACTTTTTGAAAAAATTTGGAACTATTAGTAATCAATTAGGAAGAATTTAAGTTAGTTTAGGACTATTTGAAACTGATTTAGTATTTTTTCTAACGTTTACTATAAAAACAGGTGTCTTACGGGTTTCTTATTTTGAGTTTTTGTCATAACAAGCTATTGACGTCTTTCTGTACATTTTTAAAACTTTTACTAAAAAATGTGAAACTCATGCGCGTATCCAGGGGGAGGGTCAAGGGGGTCATGACCCCCCCCCCCCCTAGGAGCTAACTTGGATTTGCATTGGAGAGAGAGAGACAACACTATAGTGTTGTCTCTTTCTCTCTCATGTATGACCCCCTCCAGAAACCAAGTCTTTCAGTGAATAATTTTGTAAAACGCTGTGTCATTTGTAGAGATCCCTTCATAGTTTAGACCATTGAGATTCATTGTTTTACTAGAGAAATGGCACATTAACTGTATCACAATTTAATATTTATTTATTTATTTACACAAATATGGAAAATCGATCCTCTAAATTTTTTATAACCAAAAAATACAGTTACGGTGTAATTTCAGCGAATTTTGATATTCTACACAGAGAGAAGTTTTACTCGACATCTGAATTGTGTACTGTAAAGATGTCGTACCTAACCTTACGTGCAGAGTCGGTTCTAATGTGATACAGTTTCTGCGCTTAAATGGGACGCATACTGTACTAAAAATGTTTGCACCAGAGCAACCCCCCCCCCCCGGAATCGACAAATTCTATTGAAAAAAAGGTCTTTTTACGCAAAAGATAATTAATTCGGCGTGTGAACTAAAGTAAGGTACGGTATCTGTCTCGCATTTAGTGCAGCTGGCATACGTCAAAGTACAGATACTGCGCCAAACTTCTCTCAGTGTATAAGTTGTTGTTTGGAAAAAATACACACTTCTCATTCTGCATTAGTCCTTGTTCTATTTAATATTTCATCAATTTTTTTTCCGTTTATTTAGAATAATTCCATTATTAACAAATTACCAATTTTTTTATCTTTGCTAATGTTTGAAGACCCCTATAAAAACAAAAAACCTTGTATGGACGCGGTATAGCAGATTATTAACTCGTAAGTTGATACAATCAAGTTATATGGATATTTTAAAGGCGTTTTCTCGAAAGTAGTTTTTTTAGTTGCCGAGTAAGACTTTTTATAAAAGTATTGGTCAAATTTAAATCTTTTTTTTTTAACTATTCAGCAATCATACCGCTGTTTTCCCGTGAACGATATTCAAAATTTTATTTTGTCCCATTTCTATAGCCTCTAATAGGTCACGGAAAAACATAGCCTACAAACCAATGATTATGAAGAATATCGATTTTTTGATTTCGGATTACTAAATTGGCTAAAACGTGACTTGAGCGGGACCCATAGAATTTCGAACTCATTTTCTTCAATGACCTCTCGTGGTCACCACAATTTTTTGTTTTTTGATCATGATTAATAAAATTTCGAAGTTAAAAGTAGTATCTTTAAAATAAAAAAAAAATTCAAAATATATTCAGTGGATCCTTGACAATTCCAAAAAAAAAAAACTTCAATTTCGGGAACCGAGAGTAAAGGACTCCCTAACCTCAATTTTTCTTGATTTCTTTGGTCTTCTTCTTTCTTTTAAAAACCTTCTTTATTAATCAAATTCAAATATAATATACAAACAGATAGTATACATTAGTTTCTTATTTTAACTAATTCCGCGCCTGTTGTTTCTAGAGACAACTTATCGAAATGTTTATCATATCACTGATATTAGTATTAATGAAGTAATTCGGAGTAACGCTTGTATTTACGGAATCTTAAAGTTTTTACTGGTAAAAAGGTCTATAATTAGAAAAAACCCAATAGATATTTTATAATAAACTTAAAACTAGAAAACAATGCCTAAACTAAAAATACTGTAAAAATAGTAACTATATCAGTTACAAATAGTTAAATTAAGATTACATTAGTAGCGAGTACGGAAGTTTATGTTTTATTCTAAATGGTGCAGTTTCTCTATTATACATACTAAAATTGTGTAATGCTTTGGCTTTATGTATTTGGTAATTGTAAAAATTATAAGTTAGTTGGAATATATTGTCGTTAATATCTTTAATGTTTAACTTCTTTCTAATGCACAGTTAAAAATTTTGTGTATATTTAACACAAATTAAATGTCCGAAACGGTCCACTCAAAATTTGTGTTAAAATAACACAAAATATATGTTTATTTAACAATCTTTTATGTTAAATTAACACAATTTTCATGTTAAATTAACACAATCTTTGTGTTAAATTTAACACAAAGAATATGTGGACCATTTTTTACACAAAATTTTTAACTGTGTGTTTACATTTGAAGTTTTAGGACAAACATTGGCAATCTTTCGTAGTAATTTATTTTCAAAAGTTTTTATTTTCTGTGTGTTTGCACTACTGAAAACTGGTATTGCGTAGAGTAAAATAGGTTTAATAAGACTTTTATACAAAATGATTTTATTATTAATACTGAGCTTACTTTTTCTATTTATAAGACTATGCAATAGACCTGTTATTTTTTGCCCTTTTTCGCACGCTTTTTTAATATGGGCTCCGTAGTTTAATCTGCAGTCCATTGTTAGACCAAGATATTTAATACTATTCGATTTTATTATATCTACATTATTTACAGTGATCTTAATTTCGTTCTCTTTCTTTTCTTTACCTCGTTTACTAAAAATTATAAACTCTGTTTTAGACGCATTAATTTTAAATTTCCACCTGTGATAGTACCTCAAGAGTATATCCAAGTGTCTCTGAATATATTCTGTTGCCTTGTGTTTTTTCCATGAAGTGGAAAAAACTGCTGTATCGTCAGCAAAGACTGAAATCTTTGTATCTTTATGTTTAGGAATATCATTCAGATAATAAATGAATAAAATAGGACCAAGGATAGACCCTTGAGGTACTCCTGCCACAATATTTTTGCGTTGGGAGTTCGTGTCATGATAAATTACTTTAAATGTTCGACGATTCAGATAACTTATAAGTATTTTGATTATATAGTTAGGCAAACCAAGTATCGACAATTTGTAAATAAGACCCCTGTGCCAGACTGAATCAAATGCCTTCTCAATGTCAAGAAAAGCAGCAGCTGTGTGTCTATTAAGATTAAAATTTGTTGAAATTTCGTTTGTAACTCTAGCTAATTGCTGAACTGTACTATGACCTTCCCTGAAGCCAAATTGTTCAGGTATTAGAATATTGTTATTAGTTTCAAAAGATTTAATTCTGTTTAAAATAATTTTTTCAAATAATTTACTGAGGGTTGGCAATAAGCTGATTGGACGGTAATTCTGAGGGAACAGTTTATCTTTACCGGGTTTATGAAAAGCAAGGATGTTAGCTGTTTTCCATTGCGTTGGAAAGTATGATAATTTTAAACAAGCATTAAAAATATAATTTACTTGGACAATTACTTTCTTAGGCAGATTTTTTAGTACTATGTTCTGAATTCCATCTGGCCCAGGGGCCTTCTTTGGTGCAAGCGTACGCAGGATATTTTTAATTTCTCTCGGTGAAGACAATTGAATGGACATAGGATCAAAGATACTATTTTGAACCTCCCGATATACGTCATTTACCATTTTATTAGTATTTCTATCGCCTGAATCGAACGTGAGATGATGCACTCCTTCAAAGTATTCAGCTAGTACTTCAGCAATTTCTGTTTTATTATATGTTATTCCAGCCGGCCCGTGTAATTTGACGATTGAAACCGGATGAGTCTTAGTGAATGTTTTCGCGGTTTTCCAGATACTATTATCACTAATCTTGAGGTTTTCTAATTTTTTGTTCCAATGCTCGTTGTAAAAATTTTTTATTTTGATTTTAATGAGATTAGACAATTTATTTTTAACTTTACGCAGAAAATCTAATTTGGTTCTTTGAAATGCTTTCCGGATTCTATTACGTTCATTTATCAAATCTTTGATTTCTTGTGAAAGTGGAAGTTGAGCAGCCGCCATTTTTGGCACTACTTTAGGCACTGCACGGTTTATGGCACTGTTAATTGATTGAGTAAGAAGGTTTACCGCATTATCAATTTTAATAAATGTTTCAAGATTATTATCAATAGTTACGTTGTTATTTAGGTCGTCTCTAAATTTTTTCCAGTCTGCATTTTTATAATTCAAAAGTTTTTGGTTTATTTCGTGATTGCAAGTTATTAATTGTTACAGTGATTGAAAGATGGTCAGAGTCCAGTTCGTCAATAGCTTCTATTTTTATAGCATTATTAACATTTTTATTTAGCGCTATATCAACAAAACTAGGCAGAGCTCTGTCAGTGTAGGGATACAGTGTAGGTTTGTCAGAAGTTATTATGTCTAATAGGTTATTGGTTGCGTATTTGAGAACTATTTTTCCATTATTATTACTTTTATTACAGTGCCATAATCCGTGCTTTGCATTATAGTCACCAATTGCCAGAATTTTATTATATTTATTAAAAATGTTGTCTAATTGTACTAGTGTTAATTTTTGATTTGGTACGTAAACTGAAACTATTATTAAGTTATTATCCAGCCTAATTCCGACGGCTTCTGTGTTTTCTATTTCAAAATCGACTTGTGTAAAGTTTATATTTGATTTAACTAGAATGGTGACTCCTCCCCCTCTATTACCATTATTTTCCCTATCTTTTCTAATAGTTTTAAACCCAGGAGTAATGAAATTCTTTTTATTATCAAGTTTAGTTTCATTTAATAATAGTATGTCAATTTCGTGCTTATCGACGAAGTGCCTCATCTCACGTTGCTTATCAATAATGCCGTTGGCATTCCAGTGAGCTATTATTAAGTTATTATCCAGCCTAATTCCGACGGCTTCTGTGTTTTCTATTTCAAAATCGACTTGTGTAAAGTTTATATTTGATTTAACTAGAATGGCGACTCCTCCCCCTCTATTACCATTATTTTCCCTATCTTTTCTAATAGTTTTAAACCCAGGAGTAATGAAATTCTTTTTATTATCAAGTTTAGTTTCATTTAATAATAGTATGTCAATTTCGTGCTTATCGACGAAGTGCCTCATCTCACGTTGCTTATCAATAATGCCGTTGGCATTCCAGTGAGCTATTATTAAGTTATTATCCAGCCTAATTCCGACGGCTTCTGTGTTTTCTATTTCAAAATCGACTTGTGTAAAGTTTATATTTGATTTAACTAGAATGGCGACTCCTCCCCCTCTATTACCATTATTTTCCCTATCTTTTCTAATAGTTTTAAACCCAGGAGTAATGAAATTCTTTTTATTATCAAGTTTAGTTTCATTTAATAATAGTATGTCAATTTCGTGCTTATCGACGAAGTGCCTCATCTCACGTTGCTTATCAATAATGCCGTTGGCATTCCAGTGAGCTATTATTAAGTTATTATCCAGCCTAATTCCGACGGCTTCTGTGTTTTCTATTTCAAAATCGACTTGTGTAAAGTTTATATTTGATTTAACTAGAATGGCGACTCCTCCCCCTCTATTACCATTATTTTCCCTATCTTTTCTAATAGTTTTAAACCCAGGAGTAATGAAATTCTTTTTATTATCAAGTTTAGTTTCATTTAATAATAGTATGTCAATTTCGTGCTTATCGACGAAGTGCCTCATCTCACGTTGCTTATCAATAATGCCGTTGGCATTCCAGTGAGCTATTACTAGTTCGTTTTTACAATCCAATACTAAAATTTATTATATACTGGTTAAATATGATTGCTTGTTCGATCTTATCGTCTGTACCGTCAAGCTCAGCTAACAATTTTTTAGATAAATCTATCAATTTTCTTAAATTAAATTTCTCTGTGAGTTTCTTACTTACGTCTGCGAGTTGAAATAGAAGAGTTGAGTCCGCTTGAGGTTGTGAAGTATCTTTTTTCCATTGGTTGTTTCCTGACGAAGTTTGAGTTCTATTCCAAGCCTCTGCATTCCCAATTGCTGCTTCTGGTTGCGTTGGTTTTTCTGGTTGGATTTTTAATGCCGGAAAATTTACTTCGTTGCGATTTGGTAGTTGAATAGTTTGTCGTTGAGTCCCTCTTTTATTCATTTTGGCAGCCTCTCGGAGTTTCAGTATTTTTTCTATTCGTTCTTGATATTTTGGACAACCCCTGAAGTTTGCCGTATGGCTTCCGCCACAGTTGGCGCACTTAGCTTCAGTTTCCTTTGATTTTGTGCACTCTTTCGTTAGATGCTCTAGACCACATTTAACGCACTTTGGAGTATTGAAGCAATTGCCAGTTCCATGGCCAAATTGCTGACATTTGTAGCACTGTGTCACACCACTGGGATTCCTATAATCCTCCCATTTAATTCTTGTATAGCACAGAGTCCTCATTCTTTTAAGTAGTTGTAGTTTAGCACCTTTCATCGAATTGTCGTATGTCACTAGGTATGGCGGATATTCTTGCGGCTTGTCACTTTTTAGTTTCATGATGTTAACTTTTAGTGGTTCAAACCCAGCTTCTTTCAATTCATCGATGATGTCCTTGGTATCAATTCTGGGAAGTCCCTTTATTACAAGTTTTTTGTGTTTTTGTGAATCCGGGGTGAATGTATGGAAAGGTATCTTATTCGCCTTCAGATGATTGGTTATGCCCTGATGATCTTTAATTCCTTTCGGATAAATTGTAATTGCAATCGGTGAGATTTTAATTGACATATTTTTGTTGACGGATTTAATGTCGTTGTAGATTTTAAGTTTTTGAGCCGCTTGTATTTTTGGATCGTTAATTATAATTGGCGGTCCCTTTTCTTCTTTAGAAGTTTCGGTTTCATTTTCTTCAGAGCTTTCTTCATTGAGTGCGTCAAATCTATTGCTCAAAAAGTTGTCATCAGATTTTTCAGGAGAAGATTGCGTCCTCATCCTCTTCCTGGTTTTAGGCTTCTTTTGATCTCCCATTGTTGTGGGAAATCAAACTTCTCGGAACACAGACGCGCGCCACACGCCTTCGTCTGGAAAAACTGTAGGGCACGCAACAAACGCCTTTACCACTACAGTAATATTTAAAATGTTTTGTACAATGAACTGCGATGTTAATCATATGACAGTCAAATCGCGAATTCCGATTTCTTTGGTGGTTAATTGCTGTTATTTTATTCAGTGGAGAAACTGAGAGGACAAGGACCATGTTGCAAAAAGGAAACTGGGACCCCAATTATACAGTACCAGCCAAATTTGTCAGTCCACCCATTTTTTAAGAATTGAACAACTTCTTTAAGCGTACAAAGTATAATTATTAAAATTTTTATATTTTTATTACCTAAAAGTAGATGAAATTTTGAAGAAAATAAGACCTGAATGAAGTGATTTAGTCCATTATTCAATGAAATATATTAAAAAAAGTGGAATTTTTCCTGTTTCACAAAAATTCAAACTGACGAAATAATGATGGTTTTTTGAAGTTCCTATGCTTGTTTTCAAGGTAATTTTCTAAGGAATAGAACTTGTAATGGGTCAGTTCGGGAGTCATCGGGTAGTTTTAATGTTTTGAAAGGTTCCTTTTTCATTATTTAAAGTCAGAAAAGGTTTTTATTAAATATTTTTCAAGTTATAACTATTCAAATCTCTCGATTTGTACAGATTACCATGCGCGCACGACTTTTGTTTTCGCTCTCCTGTATAATAACCAATCTGCTTTTTCCCACACAGCACCAGAAATTCCCTGAATTTCCCCTGAATATTGGTCCACATTTCCCGAATATTCGAACCTAATATTCAGGGAAGTTTCGTGAAAGCATCAAAATGTCCGCCATGGGGAATATTGGCGGCGAAATTTCCCTAAAAAAGTATTTCTAATTTTCAGGGAATTTCCTCATCTAATATTTCTAGAATATTCAGGGAAAGTTGAAAAAAATTTCCAAATTTTTTCTTGATCTGGTAATTGATGAAAATTATATGTTATATTTGACACTCGTAGGCAGGGACCGTCACGAAATTAATTTGGTTTTTGGAGGTTTTTCAAAATATCTAGTAATAGTCAATAGATTTTTCTCAAAGATTAAAATTAATTCATCAAATTTAAGGCAAAAAATAGTTGTAAAATCTATTGACTATTACTAGATATTTTGAAAAAACTCAAAAAACCAAATTAATTTCGTGACGGTCCCTGCTCGTAGGATTCTAGAACATTAGAAACTACTGCGCAGCCGTAAGTATCACAGAAACCAAGTTTGACCAGTGCGCATCATGTACAGTTAATTTATGAATACTATGAATATTCTAGGAATATTAGATGTGGAAATTCCCTGAAAATTAGAAATACATTTTCAGGGAAATTTCGCCACCAATATTCCACATGGCGGACATTTTGATGCTTCCACGAAACTTCCCTGAATATTAGGTTCGAATATTCGGGAAATGTGGACCAATATTCAGGGGAAATTCAGGGAATTTCTGGTGCTATGTGGGTTAGGTCCCTTTCTTCAGATTTCAGAACGCGTCACATATTCTAAGATAAAAATTGCACTTTAATGCTCATATAATAGTTTTTTTCCTTAGAAAATTACTGTACATAGGAACTTAAAAAAACCATCGTTATTTCGTCAGAAATTTGAATATTTGGGAAACAGTAAAAATTCCACTTTTTTAAATGTATTTCAATGAAAAAGGGACTAAATCACATTACTCAGGTCTTTTTTTTTTAATTACTCAAGCATGAAGTTCTTTATTGATATTTTAGGAACTTGAATATTAAAAATAAATTTTAATATCTTTTCAAATTTCCTTGTTATAACTGTATCCGTGGAAGAATATTTTACAGTATTCTTAATAACTCACCGTCTTTTCCACCCGAATTAAACACTACTTTTTGTTTTCACTATAAACTCGCCACTATTTGAAAACCAATAATAAATCCAACGAATTTAGAACGACAAATCATGTAATTACTAGAGTCTTGAAAAAAAATCTTTTTGTTTTAAATTTTCCAACAGTATTCACATTTTTCTGTAGGGTGGCCGACAACAGTCTGCTTTACCCTATATAATAAGTTACAATTTCCATTCACTATAGTTTAAGAATTGTTACACGCTGTTCATTTTTTATTAACTACAATGTTCAGAAACTTTTAAGAAAGTGTCCATCTTAGAGCCACTTTTTCTTTGACCAAAAATTTTAACAAATAAAAAAAATGATTTAAAAAATGTTTATGTTTAAAATAAAATTTTATCCCTGTGGCCATAAGTTACCTTATAAATTGTAGTTTCACCCGGTATAAAACATTTTAATATATTTTATTTGGTTTGGATTCTACAGCAATAAATCGAAAAAGTGTCCAGCTTGGGGCCCTCTCCCCTACTAGTTTTATCATTTTTCAATTATTTTTTGCAATTTTTAAATATTTTTAAATCATTTCCCTATATCAATCTTAAATTTACCTTCTTCAAATTTCAATTATTTTGTTCAGTTTTTTCAATCACTTTTTCAATTCTAATTATTTTTTCTTGACATTAAATCAGTTTAATTATTTATTCCTAATTTTTATATTCTTTATCGAAAATTTGAATTTATTTTTTTCATTATTTTTGTCATTTTGCAATTATTATTTTCCTTTTTCAACCAGTTTCATAATTTCAGAAATATTTACCTACACTTTCAATTATATATCTCAATTTACAATTATTGTGTTCAATTTTTATTTCTTTTTATTATTTTGCAATTTTTATTTCCGTCTTTTAATATTTTTATTATTTTTCAATTTATTTCCTAAATTTTCTGTTAATATCTTAAATTTAGTTTATTGTCATCAATTATCCATGTTTTAAACGATTTTTCAATTATTTTCTTTTGCTTAAAAATAAATTCTGCAATTTTTCTGTTATTTTCTTCAATTTCTAATTATATTCATTATTTTGGCATGATTTTCCAAAAAATTCATTATTTATCAGAAATATTAATTATTTTTATCAATTTTCGATTATTTATGCGATTTTTTTAATTATTCTCTTTAATTAAAATTTTCTAAGTAATTTTGCAATCGTTTTCTTTTTTAAACATATATTCTATAATTTTTGCAATTATTTCTCTCAAATTTTATTTACTGTTTTAAATTCTTCATATTTAAATTATTTTCATCACAGCTGAATGTTCTTTCTCAATCTTAAATTATTTTCAGCACATTTCAATTATTTTTTTTAATTTTGAATTAATTTTACCATTTTTTAATTATTTTCCTCGATTGTTAATTATTATTCTCATTTTCTAACATTATTTTCTAACAATAAGATTTTCAAGTATTTTTTTAAAATTTCAAATTTTTTTTTATTTTTAATTATTTTCATTGGTTTTTATAACTTCTAAACTTTTTGATTAATTATCGTAAATGTCAATTACTTTTAACTTTATTCAATTCTTCACTCCAATTTTTTATTTATTCTCATTTTTTTAATTAATTTCTAAGATATTCATGTATTTTTCTCAAATTTCAATTAATTTTTTTCATTTAAAAAAAATTCTATAAATTTCTTAATTATTTGGGTCAAATCTCATTTATTTTTTACAACTTATCATTGTTTGTATGATATTTTAATTATTTTCTACAAGTTGTAAATTTTAAAATCATTTTTCAATTATTTCAATTTTTTCAATCATTCAATTTTTAACTACTTTAGTTCTTTTTAAAATTCCCAAAAAGTTTTTAAATATTTCTCTTTCATTAAAAATTTTTCTCTTCAATTTTAAATTAGGTTTATCTTTTTCATTTATTTTCTTTAATATTTAATTATTTTTTTTTTCAATGAACTTTTGAAAGCTTTAAGTACGTTTCTGAAATTTTCTTTAACCTTCCTTTATTTAACATAATATGTAGTTTTTCAACTATTTTCTCAAATTTTAATGATGTTTTTCAATTTTCAATTATTTTCTCTAATTTTTCATTATTCAATATTTCATTCAATTTATTTTTAAGATTTTCAAGTAATCTTCCCAAATTTAAATTATTTCGTTTTTTTTAAAACATATCTATGATTTTTTCAATTACTTTTCCCAATTTTAAACTGATTTTATTTTTATCAAATTAGTTTGCAAACTATGCAATTATTTTGTTTGATTTCAATTATTTTTTTAAATTTGTTTTAATTCTAACATTTTATAAATTTTGTCCCAAACAAATATTTAATTTACATATTTATTTATTTATTTATGTAAATTTATTTTTAAATATTATATTTAAAATATTTATAAGTAAGACAAAGTGTGGAAGAAATTCGTGCAACAGCGCGCGTTGTTGAAATTGGTCCAACTTTAAATTATAGGTTTTTTACGGAATTTTTCACAAATATAAAAGAATTTTATAGATTACCAGAATTTACAAAATAGAAAATTTCAGGTTGTGTGTCAGCTGATCATGACGCAGCGTTTTTGCGCATGATCACAAATACCACAATTCTGTAGGTGTGGTCCAATTTTTTTACCAATTTTAGGTGCAGTCCCATGACAAAAAAAGTAAAAAATTAAAAAGAAAATTAAAAGTGACTAATATAGAGCTTTTTATTTAAATTATTATTTCAATTGCCTCTATACTTTTGATTATTAAAGGTGGCTCAATCTAGATAACATAGGCCAAAGTTTGTTTCTCAAAACTCTTCTAAATCTGAATTAGTAAAAAATCGGTTACAAATTTAAATTATTTAAAATCTCTAGATTTTTATTAATATTGCTAAAACTTGAGTTAAAAGTTTAGAACTATCAACGAAATAGTGAAATTCAACTAAAAAGTAGTGAAAAGTTTTATTAAATTAAATTTAGTAACCGATTTTTCATGCAATTCAGATTTAAAAAGTAATCAAATTGCGAAAATATTTATTTTCAGCAGATTCATTGCTTTTTAAATGATCTTTCTAATCCGATATATGAGAAAAGGAGAAATTCGACCTAAAACAAAAGTTCAGGGCAAAAGTTTTAAATTTCTGTTGGTTTTCAGTGATTTTATCAAATTGGTGATAAAGAGAAGCTTCGAATTAAATCACTGAAAAAAATGTTTAGTCATATCAACAAAAATTTGGTTGAGCCAACCAAAGTTTTGTTGCTATGACTAAAAATTTTGTTGGCTCAACAAAATTTTTGTTGATATGACTAAACATTTTTTTCAGTGATCCAGGAAGCAGAATAATAATAAATATACTATTTTACAAAGCAGATTCTAATTAAGACGACTTTTTAATATTTTTCAACTGCAGTGAAAATATATTATAAAAAATTAGAAACTAATAAGTTTATAATTTTCGTTATTAATATATAGGTAAACCTCTATTTTCAACATTTTTAGCTTTGAATCGCATTTCGAACTGATTCCTGACTTTCAATATTTTTCATCCATCTAATTTTGTTCTAGCAAGGAATTTTGTTTATTTAACATACAACTTACTATATAGACTACCTATTTCTAAAATTTTGTTCTTAAAAACATAGATTATAAACAAATTATTTAATAATTTTGTAACCCAGTCCGTGGAGTGTTGATAAGCAACGGTTCAAGAATATTCCATTTTTAACAACTTGGGCATTAAATTGTGTTCAATTTTCTCTTTAGGCATAAACTGTGATATGTAATGTAGTAAAATTTATTAATTTTGTGAAATTGTATTAATAATTAAGCAATCAAGAGATTGTAAAAGTTTAAAATATAGCGCACATTGTAGAGAGAATTTCGATAAGCGGCAGCAAACGAACGTCGAGGCCTTTCTTCACCGTCCGTGCTCGTGAACAAAATCCCCCACCCCAAAAATTTTTTCTCATTCTTCACTCAGTCCTCGTGCTAGCAACGTCGCGCTCGTGAAATTTTCTAAACCAATTCTCTGTCGAAATGGCCGATAAAGTCGATTCTCCAGCTGCTCCTGCAGTTGCAACACCCAAAAAAGCTGCGAAAGCTAAAAAGCCTCAGGCAAAAGCTACTCATCCACCAGCTTCCGAGATGGTGAATGCAGCTATTGCTTCTTTGAAGGAAAGAGGTGGCTCTTCTCTCCAGGCTATCAAAAAGTACATTGCTGCTACCTACAAAGTTGATGTCGAGAAGCAGGCACCATTCATCAAGAGATACCTGAAAGCTGCAGTTGCAAACAAATCTCTGGTCCAAACTAAAGGAAAAGGTGCTTCCGGATCCTTCAAGTTGGCTGTCAAAGCTGAAGGCAAAGCTAAGCCCAAGGCGAAACCAGCTGCTGCCAAGAAGCCTAAATCTGCTGCACCCAAAGCCAAGAAAGCAGCTTCTCCGAAGAAAGCTACTGCTGCCAAGACCAAGAAAGCTGTAGCCGAGAAAAAGAGGACTCCCAAGGTAGTAGCAGCTAAACCACCAAAGGCAAAATCCGCTGCTGCCAAGCCTAAAGCTTCTCCCAAGAAGGCCAAGGCACCCGCAGCCAAGAAAGCTGCTTCTCCTAAAAAAGCAGCAGCAAAGAGGGTTGCGAAAAAGTAAGGAGGGAAAATGTTTTAATTGACATTTTCACGGATGGATAGATACAATCGGCCCTTTTCAGGGCCACCAAACATTTTTTACGAAAGAATTTTGATTGATTTTTAAACATTTAAAGACATTTTTAACGGGTAAGGGAAATGTTTCAATTGATACTGTCAGAAAAAATGAACTTCATTACTGTCCCAAAGAATGACAAAAAACTTGTTTTTCACCAAATTTGATTTTTAATAAAGAGAACAATGGTTTCTAGAAACTTGTTCCTACGTTCAAATGAAAGCTTGAACTCTGAACTACAGTTAGGCTTTTAATTTTTTTTAATTTGTCGTATTTCAAATTAACGTTACAGATTTCAAATTTGAATATAATTTTAACGTTATTTCTCAATTTAATTTTTCGAAGTGTCTAGACGTCCGGCTAGCCGGATAAAATAGTTTTGTCCGTCTAGATTTTTGGCAACCCCACCCCCCCTTTAGTGTATCGAATCATAGACGGACAAAAATATTTTATCCGGCTAGCCGGACGTATAATCGCAGCCTTAATTTTTTACTTAATATTTTCGTTAAATTTCGAAATGTCGAAATGTTCGAAATGTCAAATATCGCTTGACATAATTATACTTTTCAACTAAAATAAATAAATACATCAATATTTTTTTAAGTCAAAAATTTAATTTCTATTAAAAACTTTTTTAAATGAAGTTTTAGTGTGATTGTAATATAAAAACAAGATTTATAACTTTTCATTAAATGTTTAATAGTTCATTTACGTTAAATTCTTTATTTATTTAAATATTTATTTAATGAAACTGTGCAATGAATTATATTTTAATTTTGTATTATGAAGAAAATATTTTTTTATTGTCAAAAATTTTAACTGACTAAAATTGTATTTTTTTAAATGTAATATTGTATAATTTTAGAGAAATACATATTTTGAAAAATAAAAGAAGATTAAATTAAAATTATCTAACTTTAATAGAATGAAGTATATATTTTTATTTCGAATTTAGAGAAACTATTCTGTAATAATTTCATTTGAACGTATTAGGAACAATTTTCTAGCAACTCTTGTTCTCTTTTTATTCAAAAACACTTTTTTTGACACTAATTTTGTCAAAAACTACACGTTTTATTACCTTTTCAGTTTTTTAATAGACATTTTTAATTTACCAAAGCTTTAATTAATTGAAACTTAAATAAAACCTCAAATTTCAGTCTTCAAATAATTTGCTAATCAATTTTTTAATCATTAGCTGTAAATTTTATTCCTAAACGATCAAAACTAATTTTGTTAAAAGTCAAAGCAATGTAAATTTCAGTTTATTCTGTTTTTGATAAATCTAATAACTTGTAATAAAATATTGTAGACTTTTAAAACGGCATCCATTGACTTATTTTAAAATCTTCTATGATATATATTTTCTGAAGATTATACAACTTTTGACCCATTTTTTGCATTTAAATAGTAAATGTTCATGTTTTTTGAATAACAATTGGATACACAAAAGGTTTTGAAAAATTACCAAGTTTAATAATATGAGTTTTGCAACTCAAGAAAGTTGTGTTACAGTATTGTTAACAGTTTTCTTACAAAAAAAAATACTATTGTCCGTCTTAGACACTTTGTACAAATAAATTATGCTTTGAAAAGTATTTTTAATAACTGCAGGGTTGCTACAAAAATATATATACATATTACAAATTTTCCTGACTACCATAAAACTTTTTCTATAACTGACATTTTTCGAGTTCTGAAAACTAACTTCCTGAATATTTACTATAAAACTATGAGAAATAACATCTCCCCAGATTGCAAACATTGATTATGTTTAGAAATGCTTAAAATGGCTCACAGTAACTCATTTATTAGATGTCAGAAAAATATAACTTTTTACCCATTCTAGAGTAGGTTTCAGGGTTTATCCATCTTATGCACGAACAATGAGATTATAAACAAGATATCTAAACTTATTAACCAGAGTACCTGTCTAAATATGGTAAGTAATAGAGAAGGTACCAGAAAAGTGTGTTTAATGAAACAGTTAAATTCAACGTAAGACAATTTGGTGGCCCTGAAAAGGGCCGATTGTATATTGATGATGTCGAAATAAAGTTTAACCGCCGAAACCGTAAAGAGTACGGCCTTGACGTTTGAGCGCATAGACGACGTCCATGGCGGTGACAGTCTTCCTCTTGGCGTGTTCGGTGTAGGTGACAGCGTCACGGATCACGTTCTCAAGGAACACTTTCAAGACACCACGAGTTTCCTCGTAGATCAAGCCAGAGATACGCTTGACTCCACCACGACGAGCCAAACGACGGATGGCGGGCTTCGTGATTCCCTGGATGTTATCACGAAGAACTTTACGATGCCGTTTCGCTCCTCCTTTTCCCAAACCTTTTCCTCCTTTACCGCGACCAGTCATTTTTTAAAATTTGATTAAAGCGACCTTACACGTCGAGAATCAAACGAAGAATGCTAAATTACGGCCAAAGTGGGTAGTTTTGTTAACTCGCATGAACTTGGTTTCCCCCGTATTTCGCTACTGGCCAATCGAATCACAAGACTCCCTTCTCTATGTGTATTATCCAATAGCGTGCTATTTACCACTTCTCACCGAAAAAGGCATCGATTCAACAAAACTACGTGTTCGGCCGTGTAACCTCAATCTTCTTTGAGATTTCGTCGTGTGATCTTCGTGTCTTTTCAAAATGGCTCGTACCAAGCAAACCGCTCGTAAATCGACTGGAGGAAAGGCTCCAAGAAAGCAGCTGGCTACCAAAGCTGCGAGAAAGAGTGCGCCAGCAACTGGTGGAGTTAAGAAACCCCATCGTTACAGGCCAGGAACTGTCGCTCTCCGTGAAATTCGTCGTTATCAGAAAAGCACTGAGCTTTTGATCCGCAAGCTTCCTTTCCAACGTCTAGTCCGTGAAATCGCTCAGGATTTCAAAACCGACTTGCGTTTCCAGAGCTCTGCTGTGATGGCGCTCCAAGAAGCCAGCGAAGCCTACTTAGTTGGTCTCTTTGAAGATACCAACTTGTGCGCCATCCACGCCAAGAGAGTAACCATCATGCCAAAAGACATTCAATTGGCCCGTCGTATCCGAGGAGAACGTGCTTAACTTATTTTTTCTGTTTCTATAAAACCAATCGGCCCTTTTCAGGGCCACCAAATATTTTTACTATGGATTTTCTTTCTGTTTAAAACTTGCGTGTAGTACAATTAGCAGATAAGAAACTAATTATATATCTTCGTGCACCTTCTGAAGGTATTTCTTTTTTCATTGCTTAGTTACGTGTACACTGTATGTGCCTATTAAAATTTTGAATAACTAGAGTAATAAATTTATGATGCTTATTTACTTTATGACGAGAAATGTGAGAACTTCAAATAGGTGATTTGGTGGGTTATTTCGTGCCTTTAATAAAATCAATTATTTTTCAAAAATTTGTTTTGTAGTTCGTAAAAGAGTCTTAGTGTTTTGTTTTTAATCATTTTTGTTATAATATACGAGAAATAGGCATTAAATTTCAATTTTACACGCATTGTCATAAAAACCTAAAAAAAAGTGAGCAGTTACATTTGCTACAAAAAAAAATTCAATAATGGTTTTACCACAGATTTACTCAGAATTTAGTCTACTTTAATTTATTTTTAGTAATATATATGCGATAGATGCATAGAAAACTTTATTTTTCAAACAAGAAAAATAAAATGTTTTGCTGAATTCTGAGTTTAGGTCATAAATCCAAAAGTTTTAGAGAAAAAAGCACTATATTTTTTTTATTTTCTTCGAAATTTGATACTCTATAAATCTGCTACAGAACACGAGGTTTGTATGTACTGGGAGGAGTAATTTTGAAAAAACTCCATTTTATGCCGATTTCTTAGTTTTTCATTCATTTTTATGTTGTAAAGGTACTGAAAGATAGTCGATCAGCACCTAGGACCTATTTTATGATACCATTCTTAATAACAAGTCAACACAACCGTTTATTTTTCATTTTTATGCTTAAAATCATCAGGAGGTATCCCATAAACAAAATCAAGAAAGAACCGAGAAAATTCCACTGAAAATGGAAACTAAATACCTTAGTATGATACTAGATAATAAACTTAAATTTAAAAAACATATCGAAGAAACAAGAAAGAAAACATTCGCAGTTGTTGCGCAAATGTATTCACTTTTATGTTGTGAGACTAATATGAATATGGTCAATAAAAAAAATTTAGAAAATGATTACTAGATCCAGAATGTTATATATGCAGTTTCCATTTGGGATGGTACCTATAAATCGTATATTAAGAAATTCAAAATAAGTGTTTGCGAATGATATTATAAGTATAAATAAATTAATCAAATGTTGAAAATAGAAACCTTCGTGATAATATTTGGTGGCCCTGAAAAGGGCCGATTGTTTAGAGAATGAACAGTTAGGATATTTAAGCTTTTTTCTCGGTCTTTTTGGGAAGGAGAACAGCTTGGATGTTGGGTAAAACACCACCCTGGGCGATGGTAACACCAGAGAGGAGTTTGTTCAATTCTTCGTCGTTTCTGATGGCGAGCTGGAGATGACGAGGGATGATTCTCGACTTCTTGTTGTCACGAGCGGCATTGCCTGCCAACTCCAAAACTTCAGCGGCCAAGTATTCCATCACTGCTGCAAGGTAGACTGGAGCTCCAGCACCAACACGTTCGGCATAATTGCCTTTACGCAAAAGACGATGGATACGCCCAACGGGGAATTGAAGTCCAGCTCGGGTGGAACGAGTCTTTGACTTTCCCTTAACTTTGCCACCTTTACCACGTCCTGACATTATAAGATTTTTTTAAGAGACAAACTAAAAACCGACACTGTTCAAGTGTCAAGAGAATTAGCGAGAATGACGTTTTGCCGTCAAAACGCGTCTATTTACGTTCTCGCATGTGGAGGGGGTAAGAATATCGTTCTCATTGCTGGTTGGGAGATGCGCGCTCGGTGCTCCGAGCTCTAACCAATCGGCTATTTTCTTCGCTCTGACTGGTTCGAGCTCAACACGTCAAGCAACGTAAATAGCAAAAAAAAAAAAAAAAAAAAAAAACGGATTTTTGTCAAATTCATCAGGATTGATTGATCATACATCGCCGAGTACGCTTCGCTATTATAACGTAGAATACTATTATTATTACTATTAATTACCAGTCCTTTTCAGGACTACACTCTCAAGCTGTGAGGCTTGCTGGCCTCTAAGCCTAATATTAAATAAATTGTTTCTGAACAACAAACGCATTGGTTAACGAGAAAAAATTAACCGGCTCTGCCGGAGCAAATTTTGCTGAAATGGCTCAAAACCAAGAAGTCACTCCCGGTTTGAGGGAAAGTCAACTCGTTGCTGAAAATCAGCAACTTGCCGAAGATTTCACAAAGTTAAAATCAAAATCAAACGCTAGAGAGTTTGAACTTGTTTCTGCTAATCAAAATTTGCACCAGCATATAGCTAGTCTGGAGACTATCATACAAGATCAAGAAAGTCAACTGAAAGAGCTTCGACTAGCAGTTGAGCATCTTAATGCTAAAATTGGAGCTAAAAAATTGCTTGAAGCCGAGAAAACGGATCTCTCTTCCAGTGATTCAATAATATCAACTCTCTCAACTAGAAAGAGAAAAAAACACTCTAAGAATAAGGGTTCCTCTCAAACCAGAGAAAACGTCAAATTATTAAATAAATTTGCACCGCTGGAAAGCATGCAAACTGAAACTTCGCTCTTCTTGAATGAACCTGTTGTACAACAAACAAAGTCAACGGAAACAGCACCCGCTGCTTCTGCTGGTTCTGACACTCAAAAGAAGGAAAGAATCCCTCCCATTGTTCTCCACAACAAGGACAAATGGGTTAACTTGAGCTCAAAAATGAGAAAACTAAAAGTTAACTTTCTTAAAGCCAAAACAACATCAGAAGGTGTTCGCATCGAAGTAGGTTCATCGGATAATTTTCGAAAGCTGGTCAAAATTCTAAAAGAAGACGAACTAGAATTCCACACCTGGCAGCTACCCTCCGAAAAACTGCTTCATGTGGTTTTGAGAGGAATACCAGAACCAGTGGGAACGGATCTAGTTAAAACGGAACTAGAAGAACTAGGATTCCATCCTGCAACTGTTCTGCGAATGAAACGGAAAAAGGACAATGTCCCTATTCCACTGATGTTGGTAACACTACCAAAGACCGAGAAACATATTTACCAACTAGATCGACTCGTCAACGTAGTCATCACAGTTGAAAGCCAACACCAAAAAGCCAGCATCGGTCAATGTTACAGATGCCAACGATTTGGTCATGCACAAAGTCGATGTACGGCAACTCCGCGATGTGTATTCTGTGCAGGTACTCATCACACTTACGAATGCCAAAAGGAAGAAGGAAAAACTAAAAAGTGCTGCAACTGCGGTGAGGAACACACCGCTTCTTTCAAAGGGTGCAAAAGCTGGCCAAAATTAAAAAATAAAAGCATTCCAAGATATAGGGAACGCTCGACTACATACGCCAAAGCAGTAGCCACGCCTACTGAACAGATCCCAGCAAAAGAAAGCACTACAGCTGCATCAAATGAGGAGTTGACGCTTAACCAGCTTCTTTCAAAATTCAGCTTTATGTACAGCCAAATGCAAGAAATTGCATCTCAACTAGGGAAAATGTTTCAAGGAAGTCAGTCAAGTACTAATAAATGAATACTACACCTAAATATGACCTCAAAATTTGTTATTGGAATGCTTGTTGCGTTACAAATAAAATAGACGAATTAAAAACCTTCTTGACTGACAGAGATATAGATGTTATGCTACTGGGAGAGACATGGCTCAAAAAAGGAAATAATTTAAAAATTCCAAACTACGACACATACAGAACTGATCGTATACTACAACCACACGGTGGCACAGCTATACTTATTAAACATCACATACCTCATACAGTCCGTGACTCTAAAAACTCGCAAATTGAAAACACGTGTATTGAAATTGAAACTTCCACAGGACCACTTCTTATTATTTCCACATACTGTTCTCCAAATAAAGATATAACAGAAGCGGATCTTCACTGTCTCCTTTCAGCACAAAATAAAGTTCTTCTTATGGGAGACCTTAACGCCAAACATACCTATTGGAACTGCAACACTAATAACACGTCTGGAATAGCTTTACTAGAATATTTTCAAAAATATGATGTCCATCTCCATATTCCAAACTCTCCAACACACTATGGCAAAGTTGGAAGACCTGATATTCTTGACGTAGGAATCACAAAGGGTTTAACCGGAAATATGGATCTAGAAAATATTCAAGATTTAAGCTCTGACCATAACCCTATTCAAATTACACTCTCTTGTGGAATACAGCGCAAAAAGCAATTCAAGAAAATTGTTCAGTGGAATCGCTTCACATATTACCTTAAGGATAATATGGAAACTATTAACCAACTAAAGACTTCTCAAGACATTGAAAACGAAATACTTACCCTAAATAAAGAAATAACTAATGCACAATCAGCTTGCACAAAAGAAATCTCAGCAGACACCACTAACATCATTGTTCTGCCAAGTGAACTAAGATTACTCATCAAAGAAAAGAGAAAAGCTAGAAAAAAGGCACAAAGAACGTGTCATCCAGAGGACATAAGACAAGCCACCCAATTGAATAATCAAGTTCGATCAGAACTTAAAAGTTTCCATAACAATCGGTGGAATGATAAAGTTGAATCACTAAATACAGATCGTGATGGTCTGTGGAGAATGATTAAATCACTTAAAAGTAAAAATTCGGTCATACCTCCTCTGGTGGGAAAAAATAAAATTGGCTACACCAATTGCGATAAAGCCGAAATACTAGGAGACAGCATTGAAAATCAATGTACACAAAATGAACCAGATGATTATGATGAAGCGAAGAATCTTGAAGATGAAATTCTTAACACAATTCAAACTCTTGACGAAACGCTACCAAAACCGATTGAATCAGCTACTTTTCAAGAACTTGAAAAATTAATTAAATGTCTCAAAAATAAAAAAGCTCCTGGTAAAGATGCCATAACAAATACAGCTGTAAAGAACATGCCCAAAAAAGCCAAGGTTAAACTTCTAAACATTATTAATGCTTGTCTTAGATTAAACTACTTTCCTTTTGAATGGAAGGAAGCACATATAATCACCATTCCCAAACCAGGAAAGGATCACAAAAAACCGGAAAATCATCGTCCAATTAGCCTCCTTCCCTCTTTCTCCAAGATCCTTGAACGTGTAATACAATCAAGGCTTTTGAAGCAAGTCGATGATCTGAATATACTACCACCCGAGCAATTTGGATTTCGGAAAAATCACTCTACCAACCTTCAGACACTACGAATAGCTGAAATGATTCATGACGGCTATTCAAAGAAAGACTTCACTGCAATTGCTTACCTGGATGTAGCAAAGGCATTTGACAAAGTTTGGCATGATGGCCTTATATACAAACTAATTAGATCAGAAATCGATACAAACTTAGTCAAGATCATCCGCTCTTTCCTACAAAACAGAAGCTTTAAGGTTAAAATTGAAGACAATCTGTCTTCAAGAAAAACCGTAAAAGCAGGTGTTCCTCAGGGCTCAGTTCTTGGTCCCATTTTGTACAATTTGTATACCCATGACATTCCAAAAAATGAGTTTTCTGAAAAAGCGCTTTTTGCGGATGATACAGCCGTCATTGGACAATCGCGAGATCCAAATCTCACTATAATTCGACTTCAAGAATCACTTGACGAAGTGACAGACTGGATGGGAACATGGAGAATTGCCATCAACAAAGACAAGACTCAAGCAGTTTTCTACACAAAAGGAAAAACAACACCACCTGAAAAAATACAAGTCCTTGACAAAGTAATTAAATGGTCAACTAGTGCTAACTACCTGGGATTGCAACTGGACTCCAAACTGATTTGGACTTCTCAAATTGATAAAGCTCGAAAGACAGGCTACATTGCTATAAGGCATTTAAGACCGTTGCTTACAAACCCGAAACTGAACCTCAGCTGCAAAAGGTTACTTTACCTTTCTATCATTCGTCCAGCAATAACTTATGGCATTGCTACCTGGGGCTCTGCTTCTGATAGTCAAATAAACAAAATTCAGGTCATTCAAAACAAATTATTAAGAATGGTAGCAGGTTCTCCTTGGTTTGTTACCAACGCACAGCTTCATAAAGACCTCAATGTTCCCAGCATCAAAAAATTTGGTAAGACAATAGCCTTAAAGCTATTTGAACGGGTCAATAGCCATGACAATGAACTCCTGCAGGATATTCTGAACTACAACCCTCAAGATTGCCACCCTAGAAGTCGGCGTCCGCGCATAGTAGAACTACTAGATGCGGACCTTTACTAAAATTCCCTTCATTAGACCTTCACCTTGAACTCAAATCACTTCAACATTAGATAACAAGGGTAAAGATACTAAAGTATCAGCCCATTTTAAATTATTAGAGATCATAGATAGATAGATTTTGTCAAATTTTTAAGAACTACAACAAAGCAAATTGGGATAAATTCCAAGACAGTATTAATGTTAATTTAAGACTGAATAATACTTTAAAAAACAAGTTAGATATAGATATTGCTGTTGAGGATTTTGTCAGTGTCATACAAAAAGCAATTTCAGAGTCTATCCCAGTTACAGAATTTAAAAGAAATATTAAATACATACCACAAGATATTAAACAATTGATTTCCGATCGAAATAACTTAAGAAAAATATATCAAAGTACTAAAAGCATAGAAATTAAAAAAATTAGAAATAAACTTTCCAATGTAATAAAAAGAAAAATTGCAGCTTATAGTAACGAAAAATGGAACGAAAAACTAAATTCATTAAATGTTAAAGATAACTCACTTTGGAAAATGGCCAAATGTTTTACAAATAAAAATAATAGTATCATACCAATTCTTCATGGAACTAATGGCTTAGCAATTAAGAATGAAGATAAAGTAGAGGAAATTGCTTTAAATTTTGAAAAAGTTCATCGATTAACAGAAAATATGAGCAATGATGACACTGAGAGAATCGTCAACAGTAGATATAGGGAAATCGAATCAGTAATTATTAATGAGGAAGAAATTGTGCTTACATCCCCTAAGGAAATTAAAAAAAGCTGTTATGAGAACTAGACCAAAAAAGGCGCCGGGACTAGATAACATACAAAATATAGCACTTAAAAATTTGCCGAAAAAAGCTTATGTACAACTCACGTATATATTTAATGCATGCCTTCTGTTAGCGTATTTTCCAGTTGTTTGGAAAAAAGCGAAAATTCTACTGTTAAAATTCACAAAAGTGGAAAAGATAAGCTTTTTCCACAAAGTTATAGGCCAATTAGTCTTTTACCCACATTAAGTAAAATTTTTGAAACGATTGTACTTAGTAGAATTAAAGATTTTGAATTTAAATATAAATTATTAATTTCACAACAATTTGGATTTCGTCAAAGTAGGAGTACTGTCCAACAGCTTTTCAGAGTAACTAATCACATTAGTACTAATTTTAACATAAATAAATCAACGGCTCTTGTTTTACTAGATATAGAAAAAGCATTTGACACAGTATGGCACGAAAGCCTAATTTATAAACTATCACAATATAATTTCCCTACATACATTATTAAATTATTACAAAGTTATTTAAAGCACAGATCATTCGTTGTATATGCCAATAAAACGACTTCAAGTGAAAAATTTATAGCAGCAGGAGTCCCTCAGGGTTCTATTTTAGGCCCGGTGCTTTTCATTTTTTATATAAACGATATCTCTATATCTCTGTATGTTAAATTGTCTTTATTTGCGGATGATACAGCATTGTACGTGTCTTCGTTTAAAAAAAGTTTAGCCATGAAAAAACTACAAGAATATTTAGAAATTCTGCTTCACTTCTTTGATAAATGGAAACTAAAAGTAAATTCAGAAAAAACAGAACTTGTTATTTTCAATCAAAAGAGACGTAAAGAATCAATTCCAGATCTAGTTGTTGGTAATAATAAAATTGAGCCAAAAAGTCAAGCAAAATTTCTAGGAAATATCCTAGATTATAAATTAAATCACAATAAAAATATATTAAATATTAAAAAGAAAACTTATGGTGTTATTAGTATTTTAAACTGTCTAATTGGCAGGAGAAGTTGCTTAAATATTAAAAACAAACTCATATTATATAAAATGATAGTAAGACCAATAATGTTGTACGCAGCACCTATATGGTCAAATACAAGTGATACTAATTATAAGTCTCTACAAATCATTCAAAATAAATGTCTAAGAATGATCTGTAATTCTAAACCTAATGAAAAAAACTTCGATATACATAGTAAATGTGATATGCCGCCTATTAAAGAGTATATATTCCATTGCACCAAAAACTTCTATTTAAATCAAGTTGAAAATTCAAATGTGTTAAACGATCTCAAAGAAGAGTTTTTAATATATAAAAGGAAGGAAGATGTACCCTTTAGAATACGGTATAAAATGCCTTATCATATTTTGATGGACTAGCCTTAACTGTTACTTTAGTTTTAAGTTTTAGTTTTAATTTTTAGATATAAGTGTTATTTGATTATATTTTTAAAACTTCTAATGAGTTTTTTCTTAAAATTTTTTACTCAAGATAATACATGACATTTGATGATCAGATTGATCCAAGCGCAAACAATATTATTATAACAATTCAGTATTTTAATAATTAATGTGAAGAAAAGTTCCAATGTGAACTGATGATCCAAAAATATAATATTTGTAACGCATATGTATATCCTTTTGTATTTTAGTATCAATAAAGTTTATTTTCAAAAGTCAAAAAGTTTTTGTCAAATTTTTAAGAGTGTTCGACAAGTTAAGACGCACTTCTCTCTGAAATTTTAAGATGCCGCCTAAAGCAAGTGGTAAAGCTGTCAAGAAAGCCGGTAAGGCCCAAAAGAACATTGCCAAGACCGACAAGAAGAAGAAGCGCAAGAGGAAGGAAAGTTACGCTATCTACATCTACAAAGTATTGAAACAGGTCCATCCTGACACTGGAGTTTCCAGCAAAGCCATGAGTATCATGAACAGTTTTGTGAATGATATCTTTGAGCGCATTGCTGCCGAATCATCCCGTTTGGCTCACTACAACAAGAGATCGACCATCACCTCTCGGGAAATCCAGACTGCTGTCAGGCTTCTCCTTCCTGGTGAACTCGCCAAGCACGCCGTCTCTGAAGGCACCAAAGCTGTCACCAAATACACCAGCTCCAAATAAATCCGTTACTCATCATCAATAGACAATCGGCCCTTTTCAGGGCCACCAAATTTTCTTACGTTGAATTTTAATGTTTTAATCACTTATGACCATGCGCTATTTTCATTTGAGGTAGATTTTGAAAATTAAGTCTGCATTTCATCTTAATTTTATTTTTTTGCTTTTTAAAAAATTATCAACAAAAGTTAAAAGAATTGATAAACAAGAATTTGGTATATTTTTGTTTCTTGGGAGAAACAATTTTTCTACTTTTTTCTTAGGAACTTTCTAAAACTTGGCAATTTTGAAGATTGAAAATCGTTCCTTGCGCTCTTTTTTAAATTTTTAATACTACATTTGAAAAGATCATAAAAGGTAATAAATAGCGATATTATTCAACTTTCTTGAAAACATTGATTTTAAGTACAAAAAGTTTGAGTTTTATAGGCTTATGTCAAGACAGGGACCAAAGTAAAAACAATCAAATACTTTGTTATAATGTTTACGAACATTTTAAAATATACCTATACTGGCGGTCACAAAGTGGAGTCTCTGGCTGTTCCGAAATATACCTACTGATTCATTTGATTCTAATATTAAAAGAATAACTTTTAAATATTATATTATTTAGCAGTAATTTGTGAGCAGTCACGCAGTGGAGTTTAGTATGGTACACAAAACTAAAGTAATCTTAGGAAATAATATTGCAAATATTTTACTGTATTTCTTCAAAGACCAATGAAAACCCAAAATAGTTTTTATAGATTTTGCTGGACAAAGTATATAATTATATTGCAGAATAAAAGTAACATATCTTGTTTGAATAAAATACGCTTCGTGCACGGTCACGAAGTGGAGTTTTTACACTATGTAAACATGAATATTTCCAATAATTTGAAATTCTTCTTTTCTTTCTCATGTAATTTGGTTGAGAGACGTTGAATACTGTCCTATGGCCAGCACAATTTTTATAAATTAAAATTGTTTTTTAGGAAAAGTGACGTGAACGTGTCATTTGTTCTTTTTGAGAGAATGACCCATCTATGAAATAGGACCCAACCCTATTATTTTTTACCGTTTCTAAGCTTCAAAATATAAATTCAAAATTCATATATTTTACATGTGCTAGCGCTTAATGCAAATAATTTAAGTCTTATATTCATTTATATAAAAACGAATCGTCAGATTTTCATATAAAACCACTAAGTTGCACATTTTCCAAATAAGAAAAATAATTATCAACCCCTAAAAACCACTCCTAAGAAAAGCAATGGAAAATAAATCAGAAATAATTACTCAAATTCTGCAAAAAAAAAATTAAAATCAAATTCTAAAATGATGGAACATTTTCAGGAATGTGCCCCCTAAATTTTCCAATTAAGAAAAAGAAGTATCAAACCCTAAAAACCTCTCTTCAGGAAAATAATTAAAAAGATATCAACAAAATTGCTCAAATTCTACAAAAAAGTTATAATGAAGTTCTCAAATGTTGGAACATACTCAGCAATGTGCCCCCTAATTTTTACAATTCAGAAAATTAATTAACAAGCCTTAAAAACCACCCCTCACAAAAATAATAGAAAATAAATCAGAAAAAATTACTTACATTTCACAAAAAAATGTTAATCAAATTTTAAAATGATGGAACAAACTTAGAAATGTGCACCCTAATTTTTTCAATTGACAAAAATAAATATCAACCACAAAAATCTATCCCTAAGTAAAATATTAGAAAAGATATTAGAAAAAATACCGGGCAAGTGCGAGTCGGACTCGCGCACAGAGAGTTACGTACACGAACTTGAAATGGATTGAAAAAATTTTTTTAACTATTTATTTTTAACGATTCGTTTCAATTATTTATTAGATATTTATTATTTGCATTATTTGAATAATAATAAATTAAAATCATAACAGGCATCTCAGACAGTCACCTTTTCACTTTTTTTGATGACTTGTCACCTTTTTACATCTTTTTTCCCTAATTGGGATCAAAGACATATAATTTTTTGTAAATATTTCAAAGTATATTCATGAAATTCAGATTTAATGTTTGAATTTAGTTTTATTGATGATTGATACAACAACAAAAAATCCGATTTACTAATAAAAAAAAGCCATAAAAAAGAATAGAGTCAAATAAACTTTTAACTTATCTTTTCTATGTTTCTGCTATTTATGTAAAAAGAATTAACATTACCATAACATACCATTTTCGTAATTTTGTAATTTTACTTTCAAATCTTTATTATTTTATTTATATTTAAATTTATTCTTAAATTTTCAATTTATTTCTTCATTTTTTAATATTTTCTCAAATTATATGTAATTCTCGTCATTTTTCAATTATTTCTTTCAATTATTAATTTTTTCCGCATTTTTCAATTATTTTCTACAAATTTTTCAATTTACAATTATTCTTAAAGTTTATAATTATTCTTTAATATTGCTTCCTCATAGAGGAAGTATTGTTTTACCCTCAAATCCTCGATTGTAATTTTTTTACAGTTCTGGAAATAATTCGGTCCCAGGATGTCAAAAATGGTTTAGAAAAAATGTCCGGGTGTGTGTGTGTGTGTTAATATTGCGTTTGGCCCAATATCTCGAGAACCGTTTTAGTTAAGATCAACTTTTTTTTACTAAATTATGGGTCTCTCAGGGGGACAAATTATGCCATATGTATGAATCCGATCGATCAGTTCAAGATACATTTCTTTTAGATTTTAAAATTTTGAAAAAATTGTTTTTTGGCAAAATTATTTTAAATTTTTTAAGAAAGTTAAAATGTAAGTTTTTTATTCAATATATTTTTTTAAAACGCATTGATTGATCCTCATGCAGGAAGTTTCTTAAATTTTAATAGCCTATTTTATTGACAATTTGAATGCTCAGTACGAGTAATTTTTAAGATTAATTTGTGACCTTTAAATCATAACTTACTGAAGTACGTGTCCATTTTTGAAAAAGAGAAATTATTATCTTTAATTTATTTCTTCAATTTTTAATTATTTTCTTTTCTAAATTATTTTTTTTTATTTAAAATTAGGGCAGTGCAAAAAGCTTGAAATGTCGAGCCGAGCCGAGCCGGCTTTTTTCGGGCCGAGTCATGCCGGGTTCGAGCTAAGCTAGAGCCCGAAAATTTGCCGAGTACTCGAAAAATTTCAAGCCCCCGACCAAAATGTGGTCACAAATGAATTCGGGTCCCCGAATGATTCGAGAACCCGCAATATTCGAGGACTCGAAAATCAAAAAGGCCCAGAACGAATCTGGAACCCGAAAATTGTAAGAACTTGAACTTACATAACATGATTGGTCCCCTAGTTCACCAAGCAACACGTACATGCGCAGTAGTGCACAAAGCACCAAACGCATGCGCAGTACTGTTCAACGCGCTAAACACATAAGCACTAGTGTTCTACGCACTAAATATATGCGCACTAGTTTTCTATGCACTAAATACATGCGCACTAATGTTCCAAGCACCGAACTTCTTTCTTCTTCTTCTTTGTATTAAACATTGGAGCTGAAGGGATTCGATATTTACGACAAAAATAATTTAATTTGAAATTTAAATAATATGACAAGTCTCTTCATTGCCTGGGCGCCAAGAAGTATTAAGGGCGTGGGGACTGACGAGGGGAGGGAGCAATTTCCCATTTAATACACATCAAAATTCTATTAATATGCAGATAAAGTAGAACACTGTTTTGTCTATCAGTATTTAAAATTAATATGTTTCATCAAATTAATCAATATTTATCTAGAATCACATTATATAACTCTTTATAATTATAATGTGATTCTAGATAAATATTGATTAATTTGATGAAACATATTAATTTTAAATACTGATAGACAAAACAGTGTTCTACTTTATCTGCATATTAATAGAATTTTAATGTGTGATCATTCTAACCTATTTTAATTTTGACTGTTTTTAAAAATGTGACTACGATTTTTATCGTTGAAAAAGACAATTCTGTTTATGTTTACTTATTATGCACATTGAAAATTATGCACATTGACAATTGAGCGTTCCCCTGCACTGTTAGAAAAGACTTGAAAATTCATACATTTTTCAATTACTTGAGTTATTGAATTCACATTAAATTCAGACTTGAATTAAAATTCAACAACACGTAATTGAAAATTCGTATTGTTATTGGAAATTCAAGAACATGTAATTGAAAATTCAAGAACACGTAATTGAAAATTCACAGTGTTATTGAAAATTCAAGGACGTGTAATTGAAAATCAAAGAACATGTAATTGAACATACATATACTGTTACTTAAACATAACCTATTTTTTTCTTGTCAGTTGTAGACAGAACAATTTAATAAAAAAAAGTTTATGGACATCAAAATTACATTTAAAAAATTATTATTGTCAATAATGTATGTATTTTTTTAATAACGGATAGTTCGCAGTCATTTCAAAGATATAATTTGTCATTGTCAAATAAGTACCCAATCAAAGTAATAAACTTCAACTGTTCAAGATGGCCGAGGTACGAAAGGCGTAGATAATGATCCGGAAAACCCTGGTTCGATTCCCGACTCGGGAATTTTTATTTTCTTTTAAAAAAAATTTATATTTGAATTTTCAAAACCGTGTTATTGAAAATTCAGTAGCAGGTATTGTAAATAACGTCACTTACAAGTTATTGAAAATTCATATAGATATTTTTAACAGTGTGCAATAACTCGTTCGACGCTCGAAAACGCGTAGAAATATTGTCCAAGAGGGGAAAAATTTCAAAAATTTAAAATTAAATATTTTAATTTTTTAAAAACACTGTTTTGTAGAGAATCAAACACACAATCTTTAACTACTATCAGTTTTTCAATAAAACAATTATTTTTAATACTATATTAAAAAAACTAACAATTTTTTGCTGCATACTTTAATTACTTTTTAAAATGTAAACTGCCATAAGTTGGTCGTTTTTCAGTAAAATATCTTGAAACTTGGTATCCATGTATAGAATAAATCCACGCGATGTTGTTAAAACGTTAAAAAAGTAAAAAAATATATTTTCTTAGCAATTATTTAATTGTAAACTAAAGACAACAATAATGCTGGTTTTCTGAGGTTTAGCACTTACAAGTATTGCTCTATTTGGATTTCAGCAAACTTCCAGCGAGAGATTTGTTTCTCACAAATGAAAAAAGATTTGTGGAAAGTTTGAAATATTTTGAGTCATAATCAACGAAGTTATACAATTTTTTTAAAAAATCGCAAGGCGCTGCCCTAATTTTCAGGCACCGCGAACACCATGAGCACAAGATATACTTGGATATTTCAATTTTTATATATTACAATAACAACAAATTTAAAATTTGAAGAATTTTATATATTCTGTTGACAATTATTATCAATATTATAAGCATAATTTCTAAAATTGTTATAATCTCTATTCCTAAAACACCCAACAAATTAATAGTTAAATTCTATAAAAATTTTATGTGCAAGAAAATGTCCAAGTTTTAACAGAACATTATTTTATTAATATTAATTAAAATTTATATTTTATGAATGGTTAATTTACTATTCTTATTATATTAAGTAGTTTACAATCTATATTTAATTTGTAAAACGTTTTAAATTCAGTAAAACGAAATATTTATAGAATTACAATAAATTCAAGATGTGATTATGCACATTGAAATTTAGGGAATATTCATGCGCCTCTGAGCTATGACCCCCAACTGTTTTTCATTATTCCTTTCCTGACATTTTTCAAAATAACGAATTTCTAGAACATAATTTCTCAGTTTCAGAGCTGAATGTTGCTATAAATTCATTAAAATCTAAATCATCACCGGGTTTGGATAAGATAGATAATACGATAATTCAAAATCTTCCAAGAAAAGCTAAAATTACATTACTCTTTATTTATAATGAAATCTATCAATCTGGTTCTTTTCCTGATTACTGGAATTCTTTTCTTGTTCTATTTATACCTAAATCATCTCCTGGGAAATTTCGTCCTATATCACTTGAAACTTGTCTTTTTAAGTTTATGGAGAAATTAATATATAACCGCCTTTCTTGGTTTGTAGAACACACCCGAGTCGAAATCCTGATCCTCCTTTGCTCCTCCTTTAGGTCTCCTTTAGTCCTCACAAAATATGTATTTTAGAATATCTTAGAAATTTAGGAAAGAATGAAACGCATTGTAATTTTGCTTCTCCATTGCTCCTCCTTATCCTCCAAAATGTGTCAAATCGAAAAAAAGAATTGATATTCTTCTTTGAAGCGTTTATATTTTATTAAAATTGATAAACAGATGTAAAAACTACACTGGAAAATAGGATACAATGCCAAACACCAAAAATATTGGTTAATTTTTTGATTTTACAAAACCAAGAAAAAAAACAAAAACAGATTTTTCTCAAAACAATGAAAATGCAGTTATGATCTTCTGCCTTTCAGCCACAGAATTGTAAATTAAAAAATTTGTAGAAAATAATTGAAAAATGCGGAAAAAATTAATAATTGAAAGAAATAATTGAAAAATGACGAGAATTACATATAATTTGAGAAAATATTAAAAAATGAAGAAATAAATTGAAAATTTAAGAATAAATTTAAATATAAATAAAATAATTAAGATTTGAAAGTAAAATTACAAAATTACGAAAATAGTATGTTATGGTAATGTTAATTCTTTTTACATAAATAGCAGAAACATAGAAAAGATAAGTTAAAAGTTTATTTGACTCTATTCATTTTTATGGCTTTTTTTTATTAGTAAATCGGATTTTTTGTTGTTGTATCAATCATCAATAAAACTAAATTCAAACATTAAATCTGAATTTCATGAATATACTTTGAAATATTTACAAAAAATTATATGTCTTTGATCCCAATTAGGGAAAAAAGATGTAAAAAGGTGACAAGTCATCAAAAAAAGTGAAAAGGTGACTGTCTGAGATGCCTGTTATGATTTTAATTTATTATTATTCAAATAATGCAAATAATAAATATCTAATAAATAATTGAAACGAATCGTTAAAAATAAATAGTTAAAAAAATTTTTTCAATCCATTTCAAGTTCGTGTACGTAACTCTCTGTGCGCGAGTCCGACTCGCACTTGCCCGGTATTTTTTCTGATATCTTTTCTAATATTTTACTTAGGGATAGATTTTTGTGGTTGATATTTATTTTTGTCAATTGAAAAAATTAGGGTGCACATTTCTAAGTTTGTTCCATCATTTTAAAATTTGATTAAAATTTTTTTGTGAAATGTAAGTAATTTTTTCTGATTTATTTTCTATTATTTTTGTGAGGGGTGGTTTTTAAGGCTTGTTAATTAATTTTCTGAATTGTAAAAATTAGGGGGCACATTGCTGAGTATGTTCCAACATTTGAGAACTTCATTATAACTTTTTTGTAGAATTTGAGCAATTTTGTTGATATCTTTTTAATTATTTTCCTGAAGAGAGGTTTTTAGGGTTTGATACTTCTTTTTCTTAATTGGAAAATTTAGGGGGCACATTCCTGAAAATGTTCCATCATTTTAGAATTTGATTTTAATTTTTTTTTGCAGAATTTGAGTAATTATTTCTGATTTATTTTCCATTGCTTTTCTTAGGAGTGGTTTTTAGGGGTTGATAATTATTTTTCTTATTTGGAAAATGTGCAACTTAGTGGTTTTATATGAAAATCTGACGATTCGTTTTTATATAAATGAATATAAGACTTAAATTATTTGCATTAAGCGCTAGCACATGTAAAATATATGAATTTTGAATTTATATTTTGAAGCTTAGAAACGGTAAAAAATAATAGGGTTGGGTCCTATTTCATAGATGGGTCATTCTCTCAAAAAGAACAAATGACACGTTCACGTCACTTTTCCTAAAAAACAATTTTAATTTATAAAAATTGTGCTGGCCATAGGACAGTATTCAACGTCTCTCAACCAAATTACATGAGAAAGAAAAGAAGAATTTCAAATTATTGGAAATATTCATGTTTACATAGTGTAAAAACTCCACTTCGTGACCGTGCACGAAGCGTATTTTATTCAAACAAGATATGTTACTTTTATTCTGCAATATAATTATATACTTTGTCCAGCAAAATCTATAAAAACTATTTTGGGTTTTCATTGGTCTTTGAAGAAATACAGTAAAATATTTGCAATATTATTTCCTAAGATTACTTTAGTTTTGTGTACCATACTAAACTCCACTGCGTGACTGCTCACAAATTACTGCTAAATAATATAATATTTAAAAGTTATTCTTTTAATATTAGAATCAAATGAATCAGTAGGTATATTTCGGAACAGCCAGAGACTCCACTTTGTGACCGCCAGTATAGGTATATTTTAAAATGTTCGTAAACATTATAACAAAGTATTTGATGGTTTTACTTAGGTCCCTGTCTTAAAGACAATGTTTTCAAGAAAGTTGAATAATATCGCTATTTATTACCTTTTATGATCTTTTCAAATGTAGTATTAAAAATTTAAAAGAAGGGCGCAAGCAACGATTTTCAATCTTCAAAATTGCCAAGTTTAGAAAGTTTCTAAGAAAAAAGTAGAAAAATTGTTTCTCCCAAGAAACAAAAATATACCAAATTCTTGTTTATCAATTCTTTTAACTTTTGTTGATAATTTTTTAAAAAGCAAAAAAATAAAATTAAGATGAAATGCAGACTTAATTTTCAAAATCTACCTGAAATGAAAATAGCGCATGGTCATAAATTATTAAAACATTAAAATTCAACGTAAGAAAATTTGGTGGCCCTGAAAAGGGCCGATTGTCTATTGATGAAGAGTAAAGGATTTATTTGGAGCTGGTGTATTTGGTGACAGCCTTGGTGCCTTCAGAGACGGCGTGCTTGGCGAGTTCACCAGGAAGGAGAAGCCTGACAGCAGTCTGGATTTCCCGAGAGGTGATGGTCGATCTCTTGTTGTAGTGAGCCAAACGGGAGGACTCGGCAGCAATGCGCTCAAAGATATCATTCACAAAACTGTTCATGATACTCATGGCTTTGCTGGAGACTCCAGTGTCAGGATGCACCTGTTTCAACACTTTGTAGATGTAGATAGCGTAACTTTCCTTCCTCTTACGCTTCTTTTTCTTGTCAGTTTTAGCGATGTTCTTTTGGGCCTTTCCGGCTTTTTTCACAGCTTTACCACTTGCTTTAGGCGGCATGTTGAAATTTCAGAGATAAATACGTGTTTACTCGTCGAAAACTCAGGAAAATATGATGATTTCGCTTTTTTTTTTTTGACTTTTGAAAATAAACTTTATTGATACTAAAATACAAAAGGATATACATATGCGTTACAAATATTATATTTTTGGATCATCAGTTCACATTGGAACTTTTCTTCACATTAATTATTAAAATACTGAATTGTTATAATAATATTGTTTGCGCTTGGATCAATCTGATCATCAAATGTCATGTATTATCTTGAGTAAAAAATTTTAAGAAAAAACTCATTAGAAGTTTTAAAAATATAATCAAATAACACTTATATCTAAAAATTAAAACTAAAACTTAAAACTAAAGTAACAGTTAAGGCTAGTCCATCAAAATATGATAAGGCATTTTATACCGTATTCTAAAGGGTACATCTTCCTTCCTTTTATATATTAAAAACTCTTCTTTGAGATCGTTTAACACATTTGAATTTTCAACTTGATTTAAATAGAAGTTTTTGGTGCAATGGAATATATACTCTTTAATAGGCGGCATATCACATTTACTATGTATATCGAAGTTTCTTTCATTAGGTTTAGAATTACAGATCATTCTTAGACATTTATTTTGAATGATTTGTAGAGACTTATAATTAGTATCACTTGTATTTGACCATATAGGTGCTGCGTACAACATTATTGGTCTTACTATCATTTTATATAATATGAGTTTGTTTTTAATATTTAAGCAACTTCTCCTGCCAATTAGACAGTTTAAAATACTAATAACACCATAAGTTTTCTTTTTAATATTTAATATATTTTTATTGTGATTTAATTTATAATCTAGGATATTTCCTAGAAATTTTGCTTGACTTTTTGGCTCAATTTTATTATTACCAACAACTAAATCTGGAATTGATTCTTTACGTCTCTTTTGATTGAAAATAACAAGTTCTGTTTTTTCTGAATTTACTTTTAGTTTCCATTTATCAAAGAAGTGAAGCAAAATTTCTAAATATTCTTGTAGTTTTTTCATGGCTAAACTTTTTTTAAACGAAGACACGTACAATGCTGTATCATCCGCAAATAAAGACAATTTAACATACAGAGATATAGGGATATCGTTTATATAAAAAATGAAAAGCACCGGGCCTAAAATAGAACCCTGAGGGACTCCTGCTGCTATAAATTTTTCACTTGAAGTCGTTTTATTGGCATATACAACGAATGATCTGTGCTTTAAATAACTTTGTAATAATTTAATAATGTATGTAGGGAAATTATATTGTGATAGTTTATAAATTAGGCCTTCGTGCCATACTGTGTCAAATGCTTTTTCTATATCTAGTAAAACAAGAGCCGTTGATTTATTTATGTTAAAATTAGTACTAATGTGATTAGTTACTCTGAAAAGCTGTTGGACAGTACTCCTACTTTGACGAAATCCAAATTGTTGTGAAATTAATAATTTATATTTAAATTCAAAATCTTTAATTCTACTAAGTACAATCGTTTCAAAAATTTTACTTAATGTGGGTAAAAGACTAATTGGCCTATAACTTTGTGGAAAAAGCTTATCTTTTCCACTTTTGTGAAACGGTAGAATTTTCGCTTTTTTCCAAACAACTGGAAAATACGCTAACAGAAGGCATGCATTAAATATATACGTGAGTTGTACATAAGCTTTTTTCGGCAAATTTTTAAGTGCTATATTTTGTATGTTATCTAGTCCCGGCGCCTTTTTTGGTCTAGTTCTCATAACAGCTTTTTTAATTTCCTTAGGGGATGTAAGCACAATTTCTTCTTCATTAATAATTACTGATTCGATTTCCCTATATCTACTGTTGACGATTCTCTCAGTGTCATCATTGCTCATATTTTCTGTTAATCGATGAACTTTTTCAAAATTTAAAGCAATTTCCTCTACTTTATCTTCATTCTTAATTGCTAAGCCATTAGTTCCATGAAGAATTGGTATGATACTATTATTTTTATTTGTAAAACATTTGGCCATTTTCCAAAGTGAGTTATCTTTAACATTTAATGAATTTAGTTTTTCGTTCCATTTTTCGTTACTATAAGCTGCAATTTTTCTTTTTATTACATTGGAAAGTTTATTTCTAATTTTTTTAATTTCTATGCTTTTAGTACTTTGATATATTTTTCTTAAGTTATTTCGATCGGAAATCAATTGTTTAATATCTTGTGGTATGTATTTAATATTTCTTTTAAATTCTGTAACTGGGATAGACTCTGAAATTGCTTTTTGTATGACACTGACAAAATCCTCAACAGCAATATCTATATCTAACTTGTTTTTTAAAGTATTATTCAGTCTTAAATTAACATTAATACTGTCTTGGAATTTATCCCAATTTGCTTTGTTGTAGTTATATCTAGTTTGTACATATCTCTCAATACTACTTACTTGATCAAGAATGACAAGAACAGGGAGGTGGTCTGACTCGAATTCATTAATGGTATCAATAATGACATCACAGTTAAGATTTTTACTTATAGCAATATCTACTATACTAGGCTTTGTGTCACTGTATGGATACAGAGTATAATTATCGGGAAAATGTATTTTAAAAAGATTTTTTGACGAATAATTGTAAACTATTGTACCGTTTGGATTATTATTCTGACAGTTCCAGAATGTATTTTTTGCATTCAAATCCCCTATTAATAAAACCTTGTTTCCTGATTTAAATATTAAATCTAGATCATTGACACATATTTTAACTTTAGGCGGTTTATACCCAGAAACGATAACAGTCCCTTCCCCTAATTGAATACCCACTGCTTCAATTGTTTGTGTTTTAATAATAATTTTATGATATTTTATATTGTTTTTAATTATTAGCATGACCCCCCCACCTGTTCCTAAGTCATTCCTGTCCTTCCTCACATACTCATACCCAGGAAAATTTATTTTATGTTTGATATTTAGTCTTGTCTCATTTAAGAGCATAATATCTATATCGTGCGTAACAATGAAATCTTTTAGTTCTTTATATTTACCGAAAACACCATTTATATTAAAATGACATAATTTAAGTTTATCAATGCTATTTTTATTTGCCATTGCAAACATCTATGAAAACTTGTAACTTACTAATATTATCTGTACAAGATGCTAATTTATTATTTAATTCTCGAACTAGCCTTAACATGTTACTTACGTCACATAAACTATTTAACTTGGTGAGTTCTGTCATCAGGTCTTGGTAGTCTGAAAGGATCCTTCCGGGATGAGATGTTCCTTCCTGGTCCTTTTTCTGCTCTGGCATCGTCCAAGCCGGATGCTGATTTTGATTTATCTCCCTTAACCTCGGGAAATTTTGACGATTCATCAACGGTCTGGATTGACTTCTTTCTGTTGACGTCCTTTCGGTTCTTGGTCTATTATTACCATTCTTCTTGGCTTCAACTCTGGCAATATGATTTAGATAAGTGGGGCACTGAGAGTAGTTCGCAGGATGCTCACCTCCACAGTTGGTACAGATTACTTTATCATCAGATTTTTTATCGCAGTCTTTTGTATGATGGTCTTTGTTACACTTGACGCATCTCGATTTATTTTTACAGAAAAGAGTGCCATGGCCGAAACTTTGGCAGTTGTGACACTGCGTAACTTTTCTTGAATTCCGATATTTTTCCCACTTTACACTAACACGGCAAACATATTTAATAGACCAGACAGTCTTAAGGTCCACTTCGTTCTTCAGTGTGATCATATAAATCGGATCCGTATAAGGTTTTGGTACATCCTTCTTCTTGTTTAGCACTGACACCTTCGAGCACAATATTCCTTGGTCTTTTAAGTCCTGAAGAATCTCTTCAACAGGAAGGTTCGGCAACCTTTTTGCTACAATATGTTTTGGTCTATCTTTCTTTGGGCAGTACGAGTAGAAAGACATATTTTCTTCCCGTAACATCTTCGCTAACTCTCCATAATCTTCAACAGAGGTAGGAAATATTTTCAGCTCTTTTGGGTTGTAGTCCACTCTAGTCTGTTTATCTTTACATATATCTATTATTGTTTTAATGCATTTAGAGTAGTCTACAATCTTCTCTGTCACTACAAGTGGCGGTAGCTTTTTACGTTTAGGCACTTGTTCAGAAGGAGTTTCTCCATCTTCATCCATACTGTAACCGCTCTCTTCCGAATCCTGGCTTAGAATTCCGAACCTATTCGTAGTTGGAATTCCATTTTGACATCCTGAGTCCAAAGAATTGGGTTTCTTCCTTTTTCTATGTTGCTTCGGTTCCTTAACAGGATTTTCACACATAATTGCAAAATATGACGCGCGCCAAACGCCTTCGTCAAGAGAAGCAACGTGCGCCACACGCCTTCGTTGCTTCCCAAAGCAGAGATCGGTTTAGAAAATTTCACGAGAGCGACGTTACTACTACGACGGTCAATGCGAGAATCCTCTGATCATATATCTGTCTATCTATCATGATGATTTCGCCGTTTTTCGACTTTTTTTTACGTTGTTTGACGTGTTGAGCTCGAACCAGTCAGAGCGAAGGAAATAGCTGATTGGTTAGAGCTCGGTGCACCGAGCGCGCATCTCCCAACCAGCAAAGAGAAAGGAGTCCTTAGCCACGCCCCGTGCGAGAGCGTAAATAGACGCGTTTTCGAATTTTTCATCATTATCCCGAGTTCTCTCGACAGTGTCACTTCGTTCCTTTGAAAAAAAGAATCTAACATGTCTGGACGTGGTAAAGGAGGCAAAGTTAAGGGAAAGTCAAGGACTCGTTCCACCCGAGCTGGACTTCAATTCCCCGTTGGACGTATCCATCGTCTCTTGCGCAAAGGCAACTATGCCGAGCGTGTTGGTGCCGGTGCTCCAGTCTATTTGGCTGCAGTGATGGAATACTTGGCCGCTGAAGTTTTGGAGTTGGCAGGCAATGCCGCTCGTGACAACAAGAAGTCGAGAATCATACCTCGTCATCTCCAGCTTGCCATCAGAAACGACGAAGAATTGAACAAACTCCTCTCTGGTGTTACCATCGCCCAGGGTGGTGTTTTACCCAACATCCAAGCTGTTCTCCTTCCCAAAAAGACCGAGAAAAAAGCTTAAATATCCTAACTGATCATTCTCTAAACAATCGGCCCTTTTCAGGGCCACCAAATATTATCACGAAGGTTTCTATTTTCAACATTTGATTAATTTATTTATACTTATAATATCATTCGCAAACACTTATTTTGAATTTCTTAATATACGATTTATAGGTACCATCCCAAATGGAAACTGCATATATAACATTCTGGATCTAGTAATCATTTTCTAAATTTTTTTTATTGACCATATTCATATTAGTCTTACAACATAAAAGTGAATACATTTGCGCAACAACTGCGAATGTTTTCTTTCTTGTTTCTTCGATATGTTTTTTAAATTTAAGTTTATTATCTAGTATCATACTAAGGTATTTAGTTTCCATTTTCAGTGGAATTTTCTCGGTTCTTTCTTGATTTTGTTTATGGGATACCTCCTGATGATTTTAAGCATAAAAATGAAAAATAAACGGTTGTGTTGACTTGTTATTAAGAATGGTATCATAAAATAGGTCCTAGGTGCTGATCGACTATCTTTCAGTACCTTTACAACATAAAAATGAATGAAAAACTAAGAAATCGGCATAAAATGGAGTTTCTTCAAAATTACTCCTCCCAGTACATACAAACCTCGTGTTCTGTAGCAGATTTATAGAGTATCAAATTTCGAAGAAAATAAAAAAAATATAGTGCTTTTTTCTCTAAAACTTTTGGATTTATGACCTAAAGTCAGATTTCAGCAAAACATTTTATTTTTCTTGTTTGAAAAATAAACTTTTCTATGCATCTATCGCATATATATTACTAAAAATAAATTAAAGTAGACTAAATTCTGAGTAAATCTGTGGTAAAACCATTATTGAATTTTTTTTTGTAGCAAATGTAACTACTCACTTTTTTTTAGGTTTTTATGACAATGCGTGTAAAATTGAAATTTATTGCCTATTTCTCGTATATTATAACAAAAATGATTAAAAACAAAACACTAAGACTCTTTTACGAACTACAAAGCAAATTTTTGAAAAATAATTGATTTTATTAAAGGCACGAAATAACCCACCAAATCACCTATTTGAAGTTCTCACATTTCTCGTCATAAAGTAAATAAGCATCATAAATTTATTACTCTAGTTAATAAAAATTTTAATAGGCACATACAGTGTACACGTAACTAAGCAATGAAAAAAGAAATACCTTCAGAAGGTGCACGAAGATATATAATTAGTTTCTTATCTGCTAATTGTACTACACGCATGTTTTAAACAGAAAGAAAATCCATAGTAAAAATATTTGGTGGCCCTGAAAAGGGCCGATTGGTTTTATAGAAACAGAAAAAATAAGTTAAGCACGTTCTCCTCGGATACGGCGGGCAAGTTGGATGTCTTTTGGCATGATGGTTACTCTCTTGGCGTGGATGGCGCACAAGTTGGTATCTTCAAAGAGACCAACTAAGTAGGCTTCGCTGGCTTCTTGGAGCGCCATCACAGCAGAGCTCTGGAAACGCAAGTCGGTTTTGAAATCCTGAGCGATTTCACGGACTAGACGTTGGAAAGGAAGCTTGCGGATGAGAAGCTCAGTGCTTTTCTGATAACGACGAATTTCACGGAGAGCGACAGTTCCTGGCCTGTAACGATGGGGTTTCTTAACTCCACCAGTTGCTGGCGCACTCTTTCTCGCAGCTTTGGTAGCCAGCTGCTTTCTTGGAGCCTTTCCTCCAGTCGATTTACGAGCGGTTTGCTTAGTACGAGCCATTTCGAAAAGATGCGACGTTCACACGACGGAATCTCAAAGAAGAATCAAGTTCCGCGGCCAAATACGTAGTTTTGTAGAATCGATGCCTTTTTCGGTGAGAGGTGGTAAGAAGCACGCTATTGGATAATACACATAGGGAAGGGAGTCTTGCGATTCGATTGGTCGATAGCGAAATACGGGAGAAACCGAGTTCATGCGAGTTAACAAAACTACCCACTTTACCATCGTTTTAGCATTCTTCGTTTGATTTTCGTCGTGAAAGGACGCTTCAACAGAATTTGAAAAAATGACTGGTCGCGGTAAAGGAGGAAAAGGTTTGGGAAAAGGAGGAGCAAAGCGGCATCGTAAAGTTCTTCGTGATAACATCCAGGGAATCACGAAGCCCGCCATCCGTCGTCTGGCTCGTCGTGGTGGAGTGAAACGTATCTCTGGCTTGATCTACGAGGAAACTCGTGGTGTCTTGAAAGTGTTCCTTGAGAACGTGATCCGTGACGCTGTCACCTACACCGAACACGCCAAGAGGAAGACTGTCACCGCCATGGACGTCGTCTATGCGCTCAAACGTCAAGGCCGTACTCTTTACGGTTTCGGCGGTTAAACTTTATTTCGACATCATCAATATACAATCGGCCCTTTTCAGGGCCACCAAATTGTCTTACGTTGAATTTAACTGTTTCATTAAACACACTTTTCTGGTACCTTCTCTATTACTTACCACATTTAGACAGGTACTCTGGTTAATAAGTTTAGATATCTTGTTTATAATCTCATTGTTCGTGCATAAGATGGATAAACCCTGAAACCTACTCTAGAATGGGTAAAAAGTTATATTTTTCTGACATCTGATAAATGAGTTACTGTGAGCCATTTTAAGCATTTCTAAACATAATCAATGTTTGCAATCTGGGGAGATGTTATTTCTCATAGTTTTATAGTAAATATTCAGGAAGTTAGTTTTCAGAACTCGAAAAATGTCAGTTATAGAAAAAGTTTTATGGTAGTCAGAAAATTTGTAATATGTATATATATTTTTGTAGCAACCCTGCAGTTATTAAAAATACTTTTCAAAGCATAATTTATTTGTACAAAGTGTCTAAGACGGACAATAGTATTTTTTTTTGTAAGAAAACTGTTAACAATACTGTAACACAACTTTCTTGAGTTGCAAAACTCATATTATTAAACTTGGTAATTTTTCAAAATAGTTCCTAATACGTTCAAATGAAATTATTACAGAATAGTTTCTCTAAATTCGAAATAAAAATATATACTTCATTCTATTAAAGTTAAATAATTTTAATTTAATCTTCTTTTATTTTTCAAAATATGTATTTCTCTAAAATTATACAATATTACATTTACAAAAATACAATTTTAGTCAGTTAAAATTTTTGACAATAAAAAAATATTTTCTTCATAATACAAAATTAAAATATAATTCATTGCACAGTTTCATTAAATAAATATTTAAATAAATAAAGAATTTAACGTAAATGAACTATTAAACATTTAATGAAAAGTTATAAATCTTGTTTTTATATTACAATCACACTAAAACTTCATTTAAAAAAGTTTTTAATAGAAATTAAATTTTTGACTTAAAAAAATATTGATGTATTTATTTATTTTAGTTGACAAGTATAATTATGTCAAGCGATATTTGACATTTGGAACATTTCGACATTTCGAAATTTAACGAAAATATTAAGGCTGTATAAAAAAATATACCTATAAAAAATACGTCCGGCGAGCCGGATAAAATATTTTTGTCCGTCTATGATTCGATACACTAAAGGGGGTTGGGGTTGTCAAAAATCTAGACGGACAAAACTATTTTATCCGGCTAGCCGGACGTCTAGACACTTCGAAAAATTAAATTGAGAAATAACGTTAAAATTATATTCAAATTTGAAATCTGTAACGTTAATTTGAAATACGACAAATTAAAAAAAATTAAAAGCCTAACTGTAGTTCAGAGTTCAAGCTTTCATTTGAACGTAGGGACAAGTTTCTAGAAACCATTGTTCTCTTTATTAAAAATCAAATTTGGTGAAAAACAAGTTTTTTGTCATTCTTTGGGACAGTAATGAAGTTCATTTTTTCTGACAGTATCAATTGAAACATTTCCCTTACACGTTAAAAATGTCTTTAAATGTTTAAAAATCAATCAAAATTCTTTCGTAAAAAATGTTTGGTGGCCCTGAAAAGGGCCGATTGTATCTATCCATCCGTGAAAACGTCAATTAAAACATTTTCCCTCCTTACTTTTTCGCAACCCTCTTTGCTGCAGCTTTTTTAGGAGAAGCAGCTTTCTTGGCTGCTGGTGCCTTGGTCTTCTTGGGAGAAGCTTTAGGCTTGGCAGCAGCGGATTTTGCCTTTGGTGGTTTAGCTGCTACTACCTTGGGAGTCCTCTTTTTCTCGGCTACAGCTTTCTTGGTCTTGGCAGCAGTAGCTTTCTTCGGAGAAGCTGCTTTCTTGGCTTTGGGTGCAGCAGATTTAGGCTTCTTGGCAGCAGCTGGTTTCGCCTTGGGCTTAGCTTTGCCTTCAGCTTTGACAGCCAACTTGAAGGATGCGGAAGCACCTTTTCCTTTAGTTTGGACCAGAGATTTGTTTGCAACTGCAGCTTTCAGGTATCTCTTGATGAATGGTGCCTGCTTCTCGACATCAACTTTGTAGGTAGCAGCAATGTACTTTTTGATAGCCTGGAGAGAAGAGCCACCTCTCTCCTTCAAAGAAGCAATAGCTGCATTCACCATCTCGGAAGCTGGTGGATGAGTAGCTTTTGCCTGAGGCTTTTTAGCTTTCGCAGCTTTTTTGGGTGTTGCAACTGCAGGAGCAGCTGGAGAATCGACTTTATCGGCCATTTCGATAGAGAATTGGTTTAGAAAATTTCACGAGCGCGACGTTGCTAGCACGAGGACTGAGTGAAGAATGAGAAAAAATTTTTGGGGTGGGGGATTTTGTTCACGAGCACGGACGGTGAAGAAAGGCCTCGACGTTCGTTTGCTGCCGCTTATCGAAATTCTCTCTACAATGTGCGCTATATTTTAAACTTTTACAATCTCTTGATTGCTTAATTATTAATACAATTTCACAAAATTAATAAATTTTACTACATTACATATCACAGTTTATGCCTAAAGAGAAAATTGAACACAATTTAATGCCCAAGTTGTTAAAAATGGAATTTTCTTGAAACGTTGCTTATCAACACTCCACGGACTGGGTTACAAAATTATTAAATAATTTGTTTATAATCTATGTTTTTAAGAACAAAATTTTAGAAATAGGTAGTCTATATAGTAGGTTATATGTTAAATAAACAAAATTCCTTGCTAGAACAGAATTAGATGGATGAAAAATATTGAAAGTCAGGAATCAGTTCGAAATGCGATTCAAAGCTAAAAATGTTGAAAATAGAGGTTTACCTATATATTAATAACGAAAATTATAAACTTATTAGTTTCTAATTTGTTATAATGTATTTTCACTGCAGTTGAAAAATATTAAAAAGTCGTCTTAATTAGAATCTGCTTTGTAAAATAGTATATTTATTATTATTCTGCTTCCTGGATCACTGAAAAAAATGTTTAGTCATATCAACAAAAATTTTGTTGAGCCAACAAAATTTTTAGTCATAGCAACAAAACTTTGGTTGGCTCAACCAAATTTTTGTTGATATGACTAAACATTTTTTTCAGTGATTTAATTCGAAGCTTCTCTTTATCACCAATTTGATAAAATCACTGAAAACCAACAGAAATTTAAAACTTTTGGCCTGAACTTTTGTTTTAGGTCGAATTTCTCCTTTTCTCATATATCGGATTGGAAAGATCATTTAAAAAGCAATGAATCTGCTGAAAATAAATATTTTCGCAATTTGATTACTTTTTAAATCTGAATTGCATGAAAAATCGGTTACTAAATTTAATTTAATAAAACTTTTCACTACTTTTTAGTTGAATTTCACTATTTCGTTGATAGTTTTTCTAAACTTTTAACTCAAGTTTTAGCAATATTAATAAAAATCTAGAGATTTTAAATAATTTAAATTTGTAACCGATTTTTTACTAATTCAGATTTAGAAGAGTTTTGAGAAACAAACTTTGGCCTATGTTTTCTAGATTGAACCACCTTTAATAATCAAAAGTATAGAGGAATTTGAAATAATAATTTAAATAAAAAGCTCTATATTAGTCATTTTTAATTTTCTTTTTAATTTTTTACTTTTTTGTCATGGGACTGCACCCAAAATTGGTAAATTATAAGCACCTCCTCTGCTGCCGGCGGACCAGTATATGTATACCCGTAAATTTTCCGATTTTTCATTGTAACTTCTCACTTTGAAAATGGCATTAGAAAACTGCAACATGTGCTATTTCATCAAAAGCATTCTGGATATTCAGCATCGGATGGATGCAAAATTGGCGGCTTTACTAATTCAAGAATCTCAAAGGACAAAGAGGCAACGACGATTTTTAAACGGAAAGTTTAAAAAACAACTTCAGAAACATGAACAGATTTGTCCTAACCTGAAAGACAATTAATTCATAAAGCAACAATCGGCCCTTTTCAGGGCCAACAAATTTTCTTACGTTTGGATTTTTCTTTTGTTTCGAATAACTTGATTATTTTTACAACATATTCAGAATGTCTATTATAGTGAATTATTATTGATATAGATTCACGGATTTTCTAGAACCGTAAGATACGGTTTTTATAGATTTGTTTAATGCTTAATGATAATAATTAATAACTTAAATATTAAATATTTTAAATTGTGTTGTGGAGAAAGAGACGCAAGCAGCAAAAAATGTTAGGTTATGTTTGTGACTTTTAGAATGAAAATACACAATCCGAAAAACTTTTTCCAAATTTTGTCCATTTAAATTTCCGTTTTTGTTAAGGAAGTTTTTCTGACATTTTTACACAGATATTCGTAGAAATAAAGAATTTATAAGAAAAATTGCATATCAGCCATGCGTTGTCATAAACGACTGTTCCACGTCTTCTTCGCGCATGCGTACAGTAGATAACAACGTTGTTGATGCAACGGTAGAAAATACCGTTTCAAAATTTTTTTTTTAAATTCTATATCTCTATGAATATCAGTGTCAAAATTTCAGAAAAACTCCCTTGATAATAAAGAAAAAACTTTGCCGCTCAAATGTTTTATAAGATAAAAGTACCTCACACAAATTCTTAATTTGAAAGTTGAAAATCTAATGTTGTCAAAGCTATTACTTTGTTATTGATTATTATTAAACAAAATCACTTTGTTTACACTTAATTGTGCTTGAGGGCATCATTAGTGTATACTGAATACATGTACCTAATTTTATTCAATTTAAATAATATTTGGCCAAGAAATGAAGATATATTTATTAAAAGACTTAATTTTAAAGATAAGATAAGATAAGATTTTTAAATACTTTTTTTTAGTTTTTAATTTTCATTATTATTTTAAAACTTGGTATACCTACGTATTTTGATGCGTTAATTACGAAAATCGTAGTGAAAATTGTCGATTAAATCATTTTTATACTGAAAACCATAAAAATCCCAAAAAAATTTAGTTTTTTTTTTTTGCAATTATCTCTATAAATATTGAAAATTTTGGAAATTGTTTTTAACAAAAGTGGCAGGCCTTCTAAAAATATACATCTTTTTCTTTAATACACTTTTTGATATCTCTAATAGTTTTCGAGAAAATCGATAGTAAAAATCGTGCAGCGAAAAAAGCGGCGAAGAGAAGGCAGGAGGGTCCGTTTGGGGCGACCAGTTTTATTTTAGGGTCCTTTCCGATTTTAATGAAACTTGGTATATTTACATATTTTGACGCGAAAATTAGGACTCTCATGGTGAAAATTGGAGCTAATTTAATTATCATGGTGAAAACCATTAAAAAACCTATAATTTAAAGTTGGACCAAATTCAACAACGCGCGCTGTTGCACGAATTTCTTCCACACTTTGTCTTACTTATAAATATTTTAAATATAATATTTAAAAATAAATTTACATAAATAAATAAATATGTAAATTAAATATTTGTTTGGGACAAAATTTATAAAATGTTAGAATTAAAACAAATTCAAAAAAATAATTGAAATCAAGCAAAATAATTGCATAGTTTGCAAACTAATTTGATAAAAATGAAATCAGTTTAAAATTGGGAAAAGTAATTAAGAAAATCATAGATATGTTTTAAAAATAAACGAAATAATTTAAATTTGAGAAGATTACTTAAAAATCTTAAAAATAAATTAAATGAAATATTGAATAATGAAAAATTAGAGAAAATCATTGAAAATTGAAAAACATCATTAAAATTTGAGAAAATAATTGAAAAACTACATATTATGTTAAATAAAGGAAGGTTAAAGAAAATTTCAGAAGCGTACTTAAAGCTTTTAAAAGTTCATTGAAATAAAAAAAAATTAAATATTAAAGAAAATAAATGAAAAAGATAAACCTAATTTAAAATTGAAGAGAAAAATTTTTAATGAAAGAGAAATATTTAAAAACTTTTTGGGAATTTTTAAAAAAACTAAAGTAGTTAAAAATTGAATGAATGAAAAAATTGAAATAATTGAAAAATGATTTTAAAATTTACAACTTGTAGAAAATAATTAAAATATCATACAAACAATGATAGGTTGTAAAAAATAAATGACATTTGACCCAAATAATTGGGAAATTTATAGAATTTTTTTTAAATGAAAAAAATTAATTGAAATTTGAGAAAAATACATGAATATCTTAAAAATTAATTAAAAATAATGAGAATAAATAAAAAATTGGAGTGAAGAATTGAATAAAGTTAAAAGTAATTGACATTTACGATAATTAATCAAAAAGTTTAGAAGTTATGAAAACCAATAAAAATAATTAAAAATAAAAAAATAAAATTTTTAATTTTAAAAAAATACTTGAAAATCTTATTGTTAGAAAATAATTGTAGAAAATGAGAATAATAATTAACAATCGAGGAAAATAATTAAAAAATGGTAAAATTAATTCAAAATTAAAAAAAAATTGAAATATGCTGAAAATAATTTAAGATTGAGAAAGAACATTCAGCTGTGATGAAAATAATTTAAATATGAAGAATTTAAAACAGTAAATAAAATTTGAGAGAAATAATTGCAAAAATTATAGAATATATGTTTAAAAAAGAAAACGATTGCAAAATTACTTAGAAAATTCTAATTTAAGAGAATAATTAAAAACATCGCATAAATAATCGAAAATTGATAAAAATAATTAATATTTGTGATAAATAATGAATGTTTTGGAAAATCATGCCAAACCCGTGTAGAAAAGTTCCCAGTAATTCCCAGTTTGTACATGGGCGCCAGTTGGGGCCAACCTGGGCTTCCCAGTTTTTATCAAATACGTAAATTGTTACTAAATAATAGTTTCAATACTAAACTTATCGTCAATTTGGCTTTATATATTGCAATTTCCCTTCATTTCAATTTAAAAATTCATGAAATTCGGTCAAAGCGCTCAAAGTTTCCCATGCAAAATGCATGGGGACAAAAACTTTTTCATAGAATTGATATAAAATCCATGAAAATTAACATTTTTCGATCGGATAAAGCTGTTTCTCCTCAGAAAAGTTTAAAGAATAAGATCCAATAATTTATTTAACAAATTTTTTATTATTAACAATTTTTTAAAGGGCCATAAAAAATCTTCATAAACGAAAAAAAAGTGTAAGATCGTTAAAAAATATTCATTACGACTTTTTACAACATTTTCCACCAAAATTTCTTTTAATTACATAAAAATTAGTTACTAACAATTGGTGCATGTATTTTTTAATTTGTTTAAAAAAATTAATATTGTTTATCTAAAATTTTTCTTCTAATAGAGCTAGAGAGTTGTAACTTTTTTCTAATATTGCATCTATTTAAGTTAAGTCAATCCTAATATTAGAAAAAAACTAAAATACAAAAGTATAAAAATTGTTTAAACAAATTAATATTGTTTATTTGCAATTTTTTATCTAATTGAGTTACAGGGTTGTAACTTTTTATTAATTTTGCAATTTTTCAATCTTAGTAAAACCCAATATTAATTGTAAAGTAAAATCAACAATTATAAAAATTGATAAAACAAATTAATATTGTTAATATCAATACTGTAATGCAGTTCCCAAACTGTATTTAAGTTTCGAATAAACAATATTAATTTATTTAAAAGAGTTTCATAATTATGGATCTTCGTTTACTATAAGTTTTGGGTGTTTATAGGCTTAAAATTTGCAAAATTAAGAAGAAGTTAAACTCTCAACCTAAATTCGATGAATGATTGCAAATAAACAACATTAGTTTGTTTAACCATTTTTTATAATTGTGGATTTTTGTTTATTATTAATATTCAGCTTTGGTATTCTTAAAAAGTTGCAATATTAAAAGAAAATTTGAAATCTAAAGCTCAATAAGCTAAAAAGTTGCAAATAAACAATATTAATTTGTTTAGACAATATTTCTGATTGTGGATTTTCGTTTATTATTAGTATTGGGCTTTTATAGGTTTGAAAAGTTGCAAAGTTAAGAAAAAGTTTCAACTCTCTAGCTCAATTAGATGAAAACTTACAAATAAACAATATTAATTTGTTTAAACAATTTTTATAATTGTGGAGTTTTGTTTTTTATTAATATTTAGCTTTCATAAGCTTGAAAAGTTGCAAAATTAAGAGAAAGTTTGAGCTCTCTAGTTTAATTAGATGAAAAGTTGCAAATAAACAATATTAATTTGTTTAAACAATTTTCATAATTGTGGATTTTCGTTTATTATTAGTATTGGGCTTTTATAGGTTTGAAAAGTTGCAAAGTTAAGATAAAGTTACAACACTCTAGCTCTATTAGATGAAAAGTTGCAAATAAACAATATTAATCTGCTTAAACAATTTCAATAATTTTATATTTTAGTTTTCTTTCTAATATTAGGCTTTACTTAACTTATGTAGTTGCAAAATTAGAAAAAAGTTACAACTTTCTAGCTCTATTAGATGAAAAGTTTCAAATAAACAATATTGATTTGTTTAAATAAATTAAAAAATACATGCAACAAGTGTTATTAACTAATTTTTATATCATTAAAGAAAATCTTGGTGGAAAATATTGTTAAAAGATGTAATGAATATTTTTTAACGATCTTACATTTTTACGATCTTTTTTAGTGAATTGGCACTAACCGGGTTGAGCTTTACAAGCCCACTAATTTCCCAGTGGGAAGACCCAACTGGGGCCCTCCTTAAATTTGGGAAACCCATATGGGGCCCAACTGGCGCCCACCCAACTTTTCTACACGGGAAATAATGAATATAATTAGAAATTGAAGAAAATAACAGAAAAATTGCAGAATTTATTTTTAAGCAAAATGACAAAAATAATGGTAAATGAAAAAAATTACACTAAAGCGTCGATTCAGTGGACTAAAATGTCCTGTGGTCCACTGAATCGACGAGGTTATTGGCGGAAGGTCACGTAAACAGTCAGGGCCGTATGAAACTTTAAAAGTATATTTCCCAAGTACTTATTTTTTATTTTCTTTAAATTCATACATATTTTAAACTATAATTGGAAAATAAAAGAATGAACATTTAAAATAAATATTTAAGTATTAAACTATTGAAAAAATAGTAGGCACGACACGGTTTCGTTTGTAGTAGGGCACCACGCGCCCGCGAAAGTTAGAAGTTAGTACGCTTATGAATATGCGTGTTCGCCGAGCTCAGCGCCCCCTTCTCACCGATCACCACTTCATCCACAAACTAGTCCACTCGACCGACGTCCACTGAATCGACGCTTTAGTGTAATTTAAATTTTTGATGAATATTATAAAAATTAGGAATAAATAATTAAACTGATTTAATGTCAAGGAAAAATAATTAGAATTGAAAAAGTGATTAAAAAAACTGAACAAAATAATTGAAATTTGAAGAAGGTAAATTTAAGATTTATATAGGGAAATGATTTAAAAATATTTAAAAATTGCAAAAAATAATTGAAAAATGATAAAAATAGTAGGGGAGAGGGCCCCAAGCTGGACACTTTTTCGATTTATTGCCGTAGAATCCAAACCAAATAAAATATATTAAAATGTTTTATACTGCGTGAAACTACAATTTATAAGGTAACTTATGGCCACAGGGATAAAATTTAATTTTGAACATAAACATTTTTTAAATCATTTTTTCAGTTTGTTAAAATTTTTGGTCAAAAAAAAGTGGCTTCAAGATGGACACTTTCTTAAAAGTTTCTGAACATTGTAGAACATGATTTGTCGTTCTAAATTCGTTGGATTTATTATTGGTGTTCAAATAGTGGCGAGTTTATAGTGAAAACAAAAAGTAGTGTTTAATTCGGGTGCAAAGACGGTGAGTTATTAAGAATACTCTGTAAAATATTCTTCCACGGATACAGTTATAACAAGGAAATTTCAAAAGATATTAAAATTTATTTTTAATATTCAAGTTCCTAAAATATCAATAAAGAACTTCATGCTTGAGTAATTAAAAAAAAAATTTTAATAGACGTTTTATGGTGGCCGACTACTGTCTAAAAGGAGGCCGATAACTGTGTGTTTGCTGGCCGACAACTGTCTTTTTGTTACCTGTAAACAACACAATATTTTAAGTAGTAAATTAAATTTTTTTCTTAATGTTTTTGAATAGACAGTTTACGGCAGTCCTAAAAAACAATTATGTTCTTTAAAAAATAATGTACAATGCTCAGTAAATTTTCTATACCGGTTTTAGCGAAACGATACGCTAAACTGTCCGACCACTGTCTAATTTACCCTACAGTACCGGCCGAATTTGTCAGTCCACCCATTTTTTAAGAACTGAACAACTTCTTTAAGCGTACAAAGTACAATTATAAAAATGTTTATATCTCCTAATTTTCTAAAAGTAGATGAAATTCTGAAGAAATAAGACCTGAGTAAAGTGAAGTAGTCCCTTTTTCATTGAAATACATTTAAAAAAGTGGAATTTTTACTGTTTCATAAAAATTCAAATTTCTGACGAAATTTAGTAGATGAAATTCTGAATAAAATAAGACCTGAGTACACTGCAAAAACATGGTGAAAAAAAATTGGACAAAAATGTCTTAAATTAAGAGACTTTTGGTGTCTAAGACACAAAAAATGTCGTAATTTAAGACATTTTTGAACAATTTAAGACACCTGTTTTTGCAGTGTAAAGTGAAGTAGTCCCTTTTTCATTGAAATACTTCAAATTTCTGACGAAATGACGATGGTTTATTCAAGTTCCTATGCTTGTTTTCAAGGTAATTTTCTAAGGAAAAAACTATTATATGCAGTGGCGTATCCAGACTCGGTTTCTCCCATGCAAATCCAAGTTAGCTCCAAGGGGGGGTCTTGACCCCCCTCCCTGGATACGCGCATGATTATATGAGCATTAAAGTGCAATTTTTATCTTAGAGTATGTGACGCGTTCTGAAATCTGAAGAAAGGGACCTAAGAAGCAGATTGGTTATTTTACAAGAGCACTGCAAAAAATGCTGTCTTCTTAGTGTCTTGTTGTAAGACACAAGACATTAAGAAAGCGTCTTACGGTTATTTCAAGATATTTCATTGGTTAATAATTTTGAAGGATGCTTTCTCATTGGTTTAAAATTATACTGAAAAAATAAGCCTTTTGTCAATTTTTAGGTTAAGGGACTCTCAACAAAACCCACAAGATACCGGCGATCACAACCAAACTTCAAGGTTAACAGTAGCATTTAATCGGCTAATAATAAACAAAGAGCTTTGCAGGTGCTATATTAACTATCTCTCTCTGCTAAATTTAATCATAAAATGGTTATATTTTGTCAACTTATTTCCTCAGTGTAAGACACTTTAAAATATCTTAAAAGTGACGACAAAAATGTCTTAAAATAAAACACTTCTTTTTACAGTGAGAGCGAAAACAAAAGTCGTGCGCGCGTGGTAATCTGTACAAATCGAGAGATTTGAATAGAGATTTGAAAATATTCAATAAAAACCTTTTCTGACTTTAAATAATGAAAAAGGAACCTTTCATAAAATTAAAACAACCATAAAACGAAAAACGATATTTTACTTCTTAGGTCCCTTTCCACAGAACGCGTCACATATGCAGGGCTTGATATTTGGTCCAAAACAAATCGAAAAATTATAATTAACCTCTTGATTTTAAATACAACTATATGAAATATAATAAAGTTGTAATTACCTTGAAAACAAGCATAGGAACTTCAAAAAACCATCATTATTTCGTCAGAAATTTGAATTTTTCTGAAACAGTAAAAATTCCACTTTTTTAAATATATTTCAATGAAAAATGGACTAAATCGCTTCACTCAGGTCTTATTTTCTTTAGAATTTCATCTACTTTTAGAAAGTAAAAATATAAACATTTTTATAATTGTACTTTGTACGCTTAAAGAAGTTGTTCAGTTCTTAAAAAATGGGTGGACTGACAAATTCACCCCCACAGCACCTAAACTTGCCTGAAGTTTGACAACCTTTCCTCAAGTGTCGTCAAATTTCAGAAACTCTGATGCAAGTTTAGAAACTTGAGGAAAGGTTGGAAAAGTTGAGCCAAGTTCAGGTGCTATGGTGCTATGTAAACCAGATAGTTGTTGGCCACTTTAGCGTATCGTTTCGCTAAAAACGGTATAAAAAATGTACTAAACATTGTACACTACCGTCGGAAATTGTTGGTCCGATCGATTGGAGCGGATCAAAAAAATACAGCTCAAATAAGACCACGATATCTTGGTTAAAAATTAAGATAGAAACTTAACGTTTAAAAATTTGAAAAGATTATTAAATTCTGCGTTAGAATACCTATTAGTTAAAATATTTTAAAAATCCAAAGTGATTATATTACTTGATGTGTTAGAAAAAAAAATTCTCAAATTTTTCAATTATCGTTCCATATGTTCAGTTCGTTGCCTGATGTAGAAAAATTGAATAAAAAAATTGAATTTTATATTGTTCTCTTCGTTGAATTGCTGGCTTTAATTTGAGCTAAGGGAACTTGAAAAATATTGAATGGTTCACGAGATGTGACTAAAAACGTCCGAGCATATTTTTCTCAAAAACCTTCATTTTTAGGCAAAAACCACGTTTTTGATTGATTTTCGAGAAAAACATGCTCGGACATATTTAGTCATATCTCGTGAACCATTCAATATTTTTCAAGTTCCCTTAGCTCAAATTAAAGCTGGCAATTCAACAAAGAGAACAATATAAATTTCAATTTTTTTATTCAATTTTTCTAAATCAGGCAACGAACTGAACATATGGAACGATAATTGAAAAATCGAGAATTTTTTTTTCTAACACATCAAGTAATATAATCACTTTGGATTTTTAAAATATTTTAACTAATAGGTATTCTAACGCAGAATTTAATAATCTTTTCAAATTTTTAAACGTTAAGTTTCTATCTTAATTTTTAACCAAGATATCGTGGTCTTATTTGAGCTGTATTTTTTTGATCAGCTCCAATCGATCGGACCAACAATTTCCGACGGTAGTGTACATTATTTTTAAAAAACATAATTGTTTTTTAGGACTGCCTTAAACTGTCTATTCAAAAACATTAGGAAAAAAATTTAATTTACTACTTAAAATATTGTGTTGTTTACAGGTAACAAAAAGACAGTTGTCGGCCAGCAAACACACAGTTATCGGTGTGGTGACCTTGAGAGGTCATTGAAGAAAATGAGTTCGAAATTCCATGGGTCCTGCTCAAGTCACGTTTTAGCCAATTCAGTAATCCGAAATCAAAAAATCGATATTCTTCATAATCATTGGTTTGTTGACTATGTTTCCCCGTGACAGATTTTTTTATTTTTTAAAAAATTTTCATTTTTATGTAATCTTTTTTACCTATTAGAGGCTATAAAAATGGGACAAAATAAAATTTTGAAAATCGTTCACGGGAAAACAGCGGTATATGATTGCTGAATAGTTAAAAAAAAAGATTTAAATTGGACCAATACTTTTATAAAAAGTCTTACTCGGCAGCCAAAGAAACTACTTTCGAGAAAACGCCTTTAAAATATCCATATAACTTGATTGTAGTAACTTACAAGTTAATAATTTGCTATACCGCGTCCATACAAGGTTTTTTTGTTTTTATAGGGTTCTTCAGACATTAGCAAAGATAAAAAAATTGGTGATTTGTTAATAATGGAGTTATTCTAAATAAACAGAAAAAAAAGTTGATGGAATATTAAATAGAACGAAGAATAATGCAGAGTGGGAAGTGTGTATTTTTTCCAAACAACAACTTATACACTGAGAGAAGTTTGGCGCAGTATCTGTACTTTGACGTATGCCAGCTGCAATAAATGCGAGACAGATACCGTACCTTACTTTAGTACACACGCCGAATTAAAGTTGAGCGACAGCAGAGCCAAACGAAGTACAGACTCTGTCTCTTGCTGTGGTGCAAACATTTTTAGTACAGTATGCGTCCCACATAAGCGCAGAAAGTGTATCACACTAGAACCGACTCTGCGCGTAAGGTTAGGTGCGACATCTTTACAGTACACAATTCAGATGTCGAGTAAAACTTCTCTCTGTATAGAATATAAAAATTTGATGAAATTACACCGTAACTATATTTTTTGCTTATAAAAAATATAGAGGATCGATTTTGTATATTTGTGTAAATAAATAAATAAATATTAAATTGTGATACAGTTAATGTGCCATTTCTCAAGTAAAACAATGAATCTCAAGGGTCAAAATTATGAAGGGATCACTACAAATGATATCTTACTTTAAAGACATTTTTGGGTTACTTAATTTCAACCAAAGACACAGCGTTTTACAAAATTATTAACTGTAATGAAAAATAAAATTAGAAATAAGAAATCCGTAAGACAGTTTCACATTTTTCAGTAAAAGTTTTAAAAATGTACAGAAAGACGTCAATAGCTTGTTATGACAAAAACTCAAAATAAGAAACCCGTAAGACACCTGTTTTTTTAATAAACGTTAGAAAAAATACTAAATCAGTTTCAAATAGTCCTATACTAACTTAAATTCTTCCTGATTGATTACTAACAGATCCAAATTTTTCAATGCTGCCTTAAGTCTCAAGATAAAACTTGAAATATCTCGGAATCAGTGCGAGATACGCGAATTCTGAGAAAATTTCCATAGTTCCTAAGGCAGACCTACTTTCGCGAGTACTACCCTATAGCATTTTAAAAAATCGCGAAAGCTCCATTTTCATCTTTCCGCGGTTTTTACCGCGAATTCTACGCTACTCAATGCTGCCTTAAGTCTCAAGATAAAACTTTAAATATCTCGGAAACGGTGCGAGATACGCGAATTCTGAGAAAATTTCCATAGTTCCTAAGGCAGACCTACTTTCGCGAGTACTACCCTATAGCATTTTAAAAAATCGCAAAAGCTCTATTTTCATCTTTCCGCGGTTTTTACCGCGAATTCTACGCTTCACAATGCGTCCTTAAGTCTGGAGATAAAACTTGGAATATCTCGGAAACGGTGCGAGATACGCGAATTCTGAGAAAATTACCGTAGTTCCTAAGGCAGACCTACTTTCGCGAGTACTACCCTATAGCATTTTAAAACATCGCAAAAGCTCCATTTTCATCTTTCCCGCGCTTTTCACCGCGATTTCTACGCTACTCAATGCTGTCTTAAGTCTCAAGATAAAACTTTAAATATCTCGGAAACGGTGCGAGATACGCGAATTCTGAGAAAATTTCCATTGTTTCTAAGGCAGACCTACTTTCGAGAGAACTACCCTATAGCATTTTAAAAAATCGCGAAAGCTCCATTTTCATCTTTCCCGCGCTTTTCACAGCGAATTCTACGCTACTCAATGCTGCCTTAAGTCTCAAGATAATACTTGGAATATCTCGGAAACGGTGCGAGATACGCGAATTCTGAGAAAATTTCCATAGTTCCTAAGGCAGACCTACTTTCGCGAGTACTACCCTATAGCATTTTAAAAAATCACGAAAGCTCCATTTTCATCTTTCCGCGGTTTTCACCGCGAATTCTACGCTTCGCAATGCGTCCTTAAGTCTGGAGATAAAACTTTGAATATCTCGGAAACGGTGCGAGATACGCGATTTCTGAGAAAATTTCCGTAGTTCCTAAGGCAGACCTACTTTAGCGAGTACTACCCTATAGCATTTTAAAAAATCGCGAAAGCTCCATTTTCATCTTTCCCGCGCTTTTCAATGAGAATTCTACGCTACTCAATGCTGCCTTAAGTCTGGAGATAAAACTTGGAATATCTCGGAAACGGTGCGAGATACGCGAATTCTAAGAAAATTTCCATAGTTTCTAAGGCAGACCTACTTTCGAGAGAACTACCCTATAGCATTTTAAAAAATCGCGAAAGCACCATTTTCATCTTTCCCGCCCTTTTCACCGCGAATTCTACGCTACTCAATGCTGCCTTAAGTCTCAAGATAAAACTTGAAATATCTCGGAAACGGTGCGAGATACGCGAATTCTGAGAAAATTTCCATAGTTCCTAAGGCAGACCTACTTTCGCGAGTACTACCATATAGCATTTTAAAACATCGCAAAAGCTCCATTTTCATCTTTCCCGCGCTTTTCACCGCGATTTCGACGCTACTCAATGCTGCCTTAAGTCTCAAGATAAAACTTAAAATATCTCGGAAACGGTGCGAGATACGCGAATTCTAAGAAAATTTCCATAGTTTCTAAGGCAGACCTACTTTCGAGAGAACTACCCTATAGCATTTTAAAAAATCGCGAAAGCACCATATTCATCTTTCCCGCCCTTTTCACCGCGAATTCTACGCTACTCAATGCTGCCTTAAGTCTCAAGATAAAACTTGAAATATCTCGGAAACGGTGCGAGATACGCGAATTCTGAGAAAATTTCCATAGTTCCTAAGGCAGACCTACTTTCGAGAGAACTACCCTATAGCATTTTAAAAAATCGCGAAAGCTCCATTTTCATCTTTACCGCGCTTTTCACCGCGAATTATACGCTTCGCAATGCGTCCTTAAGTCTGGAGATAAAACTTGGAATATCTCGGAAACGGTGCGAGATACGCGAATTCTGAGAAAATTTCCATAGTTCCTAAGGCAGACCTACTTTCGCGAGTACTCTCATATAGCATTTTAAAACATCGCAAAAGCTCCATTTTCATCTTTCCCGCGCTTTTCACCGCGATTTCGACGCTACTCAATGCTGCCTTAAGTCTCAAGATAAAACTTGAAATATCTCGGAAACGGTGCGAGATACGCGAATTCTAAGAAAATTTCCGTAGTTCATAAGGCAGACCTACTTTCGCGAGTACTACCCTATAGCATTTTAAAACATCGCAAAAGCTCCATTTTCATCTTTCCCGCACTTTTCACCGCGATTTCTACGCTACTCAATGCTGCCTTAAGTCTCAAGATAAAACTTTAAATATCTCGGAAACAGTGCGAGATACGCGAATTCTGAGAAAATTTCCATAGTTCCTAAGGCAGACCTACTTTCGCGAGTACTACCCTATAGCATTTTAAAAAATCGCGAAAGCTCCATTTTCATCTTTCCGCGGTTTTCACCGCGACTTCTACGCTACTCAATGCTGCCTTAAGTCTCAAGATAAAACTTGAAATATCTCGGAAACGGTGCGAGATACGCGAATTCTGAGAAAATTTCCATAGTTCCTAAGGCAGACCTACTTTCGCGAGTACTACCCTATAGCATTTTAAAAAATCGCGAAAGCTCCATTTTCATCTTTCCGCGGTTTTCTCCGCGAATTCTACGCTTCGCAATGCGTCCTTAAGTCTGGAGATAAAATTTGGAATATCTCGGAAACAGTGCGAGATACGCGAATTCTGAGAAAATTTCCGTAGTTCCTAAGGCAGACCTACTTTCGCGAGTACTACCATATAGCATTTTAAAACATCGCAAAAGCTCCATTTTCATCTTTCCCGCGCTTTTCACCGCGATTTCGACGCTACTCAATGCTGCCTTAAGTCTCAAGATAAAACTTAAAATATCTCGAAAGCAGTGCGAGATACGCGAATTCTGAGAAAATTTCCATAGTTCCTAAGGCAGACCTACTTTCGCGAGTACTACCCTATAGCATTTTAAAACATCGCAAAAGCTCCATTTTCATCTTTCCGCGGTTTTTACCGCGAATTCTACGCTTCACAATGCGTCCTTAAGTCTGGAGATAAAACTTGGAATATCTCGGAAACGGTGCGAGATACGCGAATTCTGAGAAAATTTCCATAGTTCCTAAGGCAGACCTACTTTCGTTAGTACTACCCTATAGCATTTTAAAAAGTCGCGAAACCTCCATTTTCATCTTTCCCGCGGTTTTCACCGCGAATTCTACGCTTCACAATGCGTCCTTAAGTCTGGAGATAAAACTTGGAATATCTCGGAAACGGTGCGAGATACGCGAATTCTGAGAAAATTTCCATAGTTCCTAAGGCAGACCTACTTTCGCGAGTACTACCCTATAGCATTTTAAAACATCGCAAAAGCACTATTTTCATCTTTCCCGCGCTTTTCACCGCGATTTCTACGCTACTCAATGCTGCCTTAAGTCTCAAGATAAAACTTGAAATATCTCGGAAACGGTGCGAGATACGCGAATTCTGAGAAAATTTCCATAGTTCCTAAGGCAGACCTACTTTCGCGAGTACTACCCTATAGCATTTTAAAAAGTCGCGAAACCTCCATTTTCATCTTTCCCGCGGTTTTCACCGCGAATTCTACGCTTCACAATGCGGCCTTAAGTCTAGAGATAAAACTTGAAATATCTCGGAAACGGTGCGAGATACGCGAATTCTGAGAAAATTTCCATAGTTCCTAAGGCAGACCTACTTTCGCGAGTACTACCCTATAGCATTTTAAAAAATCGAGAAAGCTCCATTTTCATCTTTCCCGCGGTTTTCACCGCGAATTCTACGCTTCACAATGCGGCCTTAAGTCTAGAGATAAAACTTGAAATATCTCGGAAACGGTGCGAGATACGCGAATTCTGAGAAAATTTCCATAGTTCCTAAGGCAGACCTACTTTCGCGAGTACTACCCTATAGCATTTTAAAAAATCGAGAAAGCTCCATTTTCATCTTTCCGCGGTTTTTACCGCGAATTCTACGCTTCACAATGCGTCCTTAAGTCCGGAGATAAAACTTGGAATATCTCGGAAACGGTGCGAGATACGCGAATTCTGAGAAAATTTCCGTAGTTCCTAAGGCAGACCTACTTTCGCGAGTACTACCCTATAGCATTTTAAAACAGCGCGAAACCTCCATTTTCATCTTTCCCGCGGTTTTCACCGCGATTTCTACGCTACTCAGTGCTGCCTTAAGTCTAGAGATAAAACTTGAAATATCTCAGAAACGGTGCGAGATACGCGAATTCTGAGAAAATTTCCATAGTTCCTAAGGTAGACCTACTTTCGCGAGTACTACCCTATAGCATTTTAAAAAATCGAGAAAGCTCCATTTTCATCTTTCCCGCGGTTTTCACCGCGAATTCTACGCTTCACAATGCGGCCTTAAGTCTAGAGATAAAACTTGAAATATCTCGGAAACGGTGCGAGATACGCGAATTCTGAGAAAATTTCCATAGTTCCTAAGGCAGACCTACTTTCGCGAGTACTACCCTATAGCATTTTAAAAAATCGCAAAAGCTCCATTTTCATCTTTCCGCGGTTTTTACCGCGAATTCTACGCTTCACAATGCGTCCTTAAGTCTGGAGATAAAACTTGGAATATCTCGGAAACGGTGCGAGATACGCGAATTCTGAGAAAATTTCCATAGTTCCTAAGGCAGACCTACTTTCGTTAGTACTACCCTATAGCATTTTAAAAAGTCGCGAAACCTCCATTTTCATCTTTCCCGCGGTTTTCACCGCGAATTCTACGCTTCACAATGCGTCCTTAAGTCTGGAGATAAAACTTGGAATATCTCGGAAACGGTGCGAGATACGCGAATTCTGAGAAAATTTCCATAGTTCCTAAGGCAGACCTACTTTCGCGAGTACTACCCTATAGCATTTTAAAAAGTCGCGAAACCTCCATTTTCATCTTTCCCGCGGTTTTCACCGCGAATTCTACGCTTCACAATGCGTCCTTAAGTCTGGAGATAAAACTTGGAATATCTCGGAAACGGTGCGAGATACGCGAATTCTGAGAAAATTTCCATAGTTCCTAAGGCAGACCTACTTTCGCGAGTACTACCCTATAGCATTTTAAAAAATCGCGAAAGCTCCATTTTCATCTTTCCGCGGTTTTTACCGCGAATTCTACGCTTCACAATGCGTCCTTAAGTCTGGAGATAAAACTTGGAATATCTCGGAAACGGTGCGAGATACGCGAATTCTGAGAAAATTTCCATAGTTCCTAAGGCAGACCTACTTTCGCGAGTACTACCCTATAGCATTTTAAAACATCGCAAAAGCACTATTTTCATCTTTCCCGCGCTTTTCACCGCGATTTCTACGCTACTCAATGCTGCCTTAAGTCTCAAGATAAAACTTGAAATATCTCGGAAACGGTGCGAGATACGAGAATTCTGAGAAAATTTCCATAGTTCCTAAGGCAGACCTACTTTCGCGAGTACTACCCTATAGCATTTTAAAAAGTCGCGAAACCTCCATTTTCATCTTTCCCGCGGTTTTCACCGCGAATTCTACGCTTCACAATGCGGCCTTAAGTCTAGAGATAAAACTTGAAATATCTCGGAAACGGTGCGAGATACGCGAATTCTGAGAAAATTTCCATAGTTCCTAAGGCAGACCTACTTTCGCGAGTACTACCCTATAGCATTTTAAAAAATCGAGAAAGCTCCATTTTCATCTTTCCCGCGGTTTTCACCGCGAATTCTACGCTTCACAATGCGGCCTTAAGTCTAGAGATAAAACTTGAAATATCTCGGAAACGGTGCGAGATACGCGAATTCTGAGAAAATTTCCATAGTTCCTAAGGCAGACCTACTTTCGCGAGTACTACCCTATAGCATTTTAAAAAATCGAGAAAGCTCCATTTTCATCTTTCCGCGGTTTTTACCGCGAATTCTACGCTTCACAATGCGTCCTTAAGTCCGGAGATAAAACTTGGAATATCTCGGAAACGGTGCGAGATACGCGAATTCTGAGAAAATTTCCGTAGTTCCTAAGGCAGACCTACTTTCGCGAGTACTACCCTATAGCATTTTAAAACAGCGCGAAACCTCCATTTTCATCTTTCCCGCGGTTTTCACCGCGATTTCTACGCTACTCAGTGCTGCCTTAAGTCTAGAGATAAAACTTGAAATATCTCGGAAACGGTGCGAGATACGCGAATTCTGAGAAAATTTCCATAGTTCCTAAGGTAGACCTACTTTCGCGAGTACTACCCTATAGCATTTTAAAAAATCGAGAAAGCTCCATTTTCATCTTTCCGCGGTTTTTACCGCGAATTCTACGCTTCACAATGCGTCCTTAAGTCTGGAGATAAAAGTTGGAATATCTCGGAAACGGTGCGAGATATTCGAATTCTGAGAAAATTTCCATAGTTCCTAAGGCAGACCTACTTTCGCGAGTACTACCCTATAGCATTTTAAAAAATCGCGAAAGCTCCATTTTTATCTTTCCGCGGTTTTTACCGCGAATTCTATGCTTCACAATGCGTCCTTAAGTCTGGAGATAAAACTTGGAATATCTCGGAAACGGTGCGAGATACGCGAATTCTGAGAAAATTTCCATAGTTCCTAAGGCAGACCTACTTTCGCGAGTACTACCCTATAGCATTTTAAAAAATCGCGAAAGCTCCATTTTCATCTTTCCGCGGTTTTTACCGCGAATTCTACGCTTCACAATGCGTCCTTAAGTCTGGAGATAAAACTTGGAATATCTCGGAAACGGTGCGAGATACGCGAATTCTGAGAAAATTTCCATAGTTCCTAAGGCAGACCTACTTTCGCGAGTACTACCCTATAGCATTTTAAAAAGTCGCGAAACCTCCATTTTCATCTTTCCCGCGGTTTTCACCGCGAATTCTACGCTTCACAATGCGGCCTTAAGTCTAGAGATAAAACTTGAAATATCTCGGAAACGGTGCGAGATACGCGAATTCTGAGAAAATTTCCATAGTTCCTAAGGCAGACCTACTTTCGCGAGTACTACCCTATAGCATTTTAAAAAATCGCGAAAGCTCCATTTTCATCTTTCCGCGGTTTTTACCGCGAATTCTACGCTTCACAATGCGTCCTTAAGTCTGGAGATAAAACTTGGAATATCTCGGAAACGGTGCGAGATACGCGAATTCTGAGAAAATTTCCATAGTTCCTTAGGCAGACCTACTTTCGCGAGTACTACCCTATAGCATTTTAAAAAGTCGCGAAACCTCCATTTTCATCTTTCCCGCGGTTTTCACCGCGAATTCTACGCTTCACAATGCGGCCTTAAGTCTAGAGATAAAACTTGAAATATCTCGGAAACGGTGCGAGATACGCGAATTCTGAGAAAATTTCCATAGTTCCTAAGGCAGACCTACTTTCGCGAGTACTACCCTATAGCATTTTAAAAAGTCGCGAAACCTCCATTTTCATCTTTCCCGCGGTTTTCACCGCGAATTCTACGCTTCACAATGCGTCCTTAAGTCTGGAGATAAAACTTGGAATATCTCGGAAACGGTGCGAGATACGCGAATTCTGAGAAAATTTCCATAGTTCCTAAGGCAGACCTACTTTCGCGAGTACTACCCTATAGCATTTTAAAAAATCGCGAAAGCTCCATTTTCATCTTTCCGCGGTTTTTACCGCGAATTCTACGCTTCACAATGCGTCCTTAAGTCTGGAGATAAAACTTGGAATATCTCGGAAACGGTGCGAGATACGCGAATTCTGAGAAAATTTCCATAGTTCCTAAGGCAGACCTACTTTCGCGAGTACTACCCTATAGCATTTTAAAACATCGCAAAAGCACTATTTTCATCTTTCCCGCGCTTTTCACCGCGATTTCTACGCTACTCAATGCTGCCTTAAGTCTCAAGATAAAACTTGAAATATCTCGGAAACGGTGCGAGATACGAGAATTCTGAGAAAATTTCCATAGTTCCTAAGGCAGACCTACTTTCGCGAGTACTACCCTATAGCATTTTAAAAAGTCGCGAAACCTCCATTTTCATCTTTCCCGCGGTTTTCACCGCGAATTCTACGCTTCACAATGCGGCCTTAAGTCTAGAGATAAAACTTGAAATATCTCGGAAACGGTGCGAGATACGCGAATTCTGAGAAAATTTCCATAGTTCCTAAGGCAGACCTACTTTCGCGAGTACTACCCTATAGCATTTTAAAAAATCGAGAAAGCTCCATTTTCATCTTTCCCGCGGTTTTCACCGCGAATTCTACGCTTCACAATGCGGCCTTAAGTCTAGAGATAAAACTTGAAATATCTCGGAAACGGTGCGAGATACGCGAATTCTGAGAAAATTTCCATAGTTCCTAAGGCAGACCTACTTTCGCGAGTACTACCCTATAGCATTTTAAAAAATCGAGAAAGCTCCATTTTCATCTTTCCGCGGTTTTTACCGCGAATTCTACGCTTCACAATGCGTCCTTAAGTCCGGAGATAAAACTTGGAATATCTCGGAAACGGTGCGAGATACGCGAATTCTGAGAAAATTTCCGTAGTTCCTAAGGCAGACCTACTTTCGCGAGTACTACCCTATAGCATTTTAAAACAGCGCGAAACCTCCATTTTCATCTTTCCCGCGGTTTTCACCGCGATTTCTACGCTACTCAGTGCTGCCTTAAGTCTAGAGATAAAACTTGAAATATCTCGGAAACGGTGCGAGATACGCGAATTCTGAGAAAATTTCCATAGTTCCTAAGGTAGACCTACTTTCGCGAGTACTACCCTATAGCATTTTAAAAAATCGAGAAAGCTCCATTTTCATCTTTCCGCGGTTTTTACCGCGAATTCTACGCTTCACAATGCGTCCTTAAGTCTGGAGATAAAAGTTGGAATATCTCGGAAACGGTGCGAGATATTCGAATTCTGAGAAAATTTCCATAGTTCCTAAGGCAGACCTACTTTCGCGAGTACTACCCTATAGCATTTTAAAAAATCGCGAAAGCTCCATTTTTATCTTTCCGCGGTTTTTACCGCGAATTCTATGCTTCACAATGCGTCCTTAAGTCTGGAGATAAAACTTGGAATATCTCGGAAACGGTGCGAGATACGCGAATTCTGAGAAAATTTCCATAGTTCCTAAGGCAGACCTACTTTCGCGAGTACTACCCTATAGCATTTTAAAAAATCGCGAAAGCTCCATTTTCATCTTTCCGCGGTTTTTACCGCGAATTCTACGCTTCACAATGCGTCCTTAAGTCTGGAGATAAAACTTGGAATATCTCGGAAACGGTGCGAGATACGCGAATTCTGAGAAAATTTCCATAGTTCCTAAGGCAGACCTACTTTCGCGAGTACTACCCTATAGCATTTTAAAAAGTCGCGAAACCTCCATTTTCATCTTTCCCGCGGTTTTCACCGCGAATTCTACGCTTCACAATGCGGCCTTAAGTCTAGAGATAAAACTTGAAATATCTCGGAAACGGTGCGAGATACGCGAATTCTGAGAAAATTTCCATAGTTCCTAAGGCAGACCTACTTTCGCGAGTACTACCCTATAGCATTTTAAAAAATCGAGAAAGCTCCATTTTCATCTTTCCCGCGGTTTTCACCGCGAATTCTACGCTTCACAATGCGGCCTTAAGTCTAGAGATAAAACTTGAAATATCTCGGAAACGGTGCGAGATACGCGAATTCTGAGAAAATTTCCATAGTTCCTAAGGCAGACCTACTTTCGCGAGTACTACCCTATAGCATTTTAAAAAGTCGCGAAACCTCCATTTTCATCTTTCCCGCGGATTTTACCGCGAATTCTACGCTTCACAATGCGGCCTTAAGTCTAGAGATAAAACTTGAAATATCTCGGAAACGGTGCGAGATACGCGAATTCTGAGAAAATTTCCATAGTTCCTAAGGCAGACCTACTTTCGCGAGTACTACCCTATAGCATTTTAAAAAATCGCAAAAGCTCCATTTTCATCTTTCCGCGGTTTTTACCGCGAATTCTACGCTTCACAATGCGTCCTTAAGTCTGGAGATAAAACTTGGAATATCTCGGAAACGGTGCGAGATACGCGAATTCTGAGAAAATTTCCATAGTTCCTAAGGCAGACCTACTTTCGTTAGTACTACCCTATAGCATTTTAAAAAGTCGCGAAACCTCCATTTTCATCTTTCCCGCGGTTTTCACCGCGAATTCTACGCTTCACAATGCGTCCTTAAGTCTGGAGATAAAACTTGGAATATCTCGGAAACGGTGCGAGATACGCGAATTCTGAGAAAATTTCCATAGTTCCTAAGGCAGACCTACTTTCGCGAGTACTACCCTATAGCATTTTAAAAAGTCGCGAAACCTCCATTTTCAACTTTCCCGCGGTTTTCACCGCGAATTCTACGCTTCACAATGCGGCCTTAAGTCTAGAGATAAAACTTGAAATATCTCGGAAACGGTGCGAGATACGCGAATTCTGAGAAAATTTCCATAGTTCCTAAGGCAGACCTACTTTCGCGAGTACTACCCTATAGCATTTTAAAAAATCGCGAAAGCTCCATTTTCATCTTTCCGCGGTTTTTACCGCGAATTCTACGCTTCACAATGCGTCCTTAAGTCTGGAGATAAAACTTGGAATATCTCGGAAACGGTGCGAGATACGCGAATTCTGAGAAAATTTCCATAGTTCCTTAGGCAGACCTACTTTCGCGAGTACTACCCTATAGCATTTTAAAAAGTCGCGAAACCTCCATTTTCATCTTTCCCGCGGTTTTCACCGCGAATTCTACGCTTCACAATGCGGCCATAAGTCTAGAGATAAAACTTGAAATATCTCGGAAACGGTGCGAGATACGCGAATTCTGAGAAAATTTCCATAGTTCCTAAGGCAGACCTACTTTCGCGAGTACTACCCTATAGCATTTTAAAAAATCGAGAAAGCTCCATTTTCATCTTTCCCGCGGTTTTCACCGCGAATTCTACGCTTCACAATGCGGCCTTAAGTCTAGAGATAAAACTTGAAATATCTCGGAAACGGTGCGAGATACGCGAATTCTGAGAAAATTTCCATAGTTCCTAAGGCAGACCTACTTTCGCGAGTACTACCCTATAGCATTTTAAAAAATCGAGAAAGCTCCATTTTCATCTTTCCGCGGATTTTACCGCGAATTCTACGCTTCACAATGCGTCCTTAAGTCTGGAGATAAAACTTGGAATATCTCGGAAACGGTGCGAGATACGCGAATTCTGAGAAAATTTCCATAGTTCCTAAGGCAGACCTACTTTCGCGAGTACTACCCTATAGCATTTTAAAAAATCGAGAAAGCTCCATTTTCATCTTTCCCGCGGTTTTCACCGCGAATTCTACGCTTCACAATGCGGCCTTAAGTCTAGAGATAAAACTTGAAATATCTCGGAAACGGTGCGAGATACGCGAATTCTGAGAAAATTTCCATAGTTCCTAAGGCAGACCTACTTTCGCGAGTACTACCCTATAGCATTTTAAAAAGTCGCGAAACCTCCATTTTCATCTTTCCCGCGGTTTTCACCGCGAATTCTACGCATCACAATGCGGCCTTAAGTCTAGAGATAAAACTTGAAATATCTCGGAAACGGTGCGAGATACGCGAATTCTGAGAAAATTTCCATAGTTCCTAAGGCAGACCTACTTTCGCGAGTACTACCCTATAGCATTTTAAAAAATCGCAAAAGCTCCATTTTCATCTTTCCGCGGTTTTTACCGCGAATTCTACGCTTCACAATGCGTCCTTAAGTCTGGAGATAAAACTTGGAATATCTCGGAAACGGTGCGAGATACGCGAATTCTGAGAAAATTTCCATAGTTCCTAAGGCAGACCTACTTTCGTTAGTACTACCCTATAGCATTTTAAAAAGTCGCGAAACCTCCATTTTCATCTTTCCCGCGGTTTTCACCGCGAATTCTACGCTTCACAATGCGTCCTTAAGTCTGGAGATAAAACTTGGAATATCTCGGAAACGGTGCGAGATACGCGAATTCTGAGAAAATTTCCATAGTTCCTAAGGCAGACCTACTTTCGCGAGTACTACCCTATAGCATTTTAAAAAATCGCGAAAGCTCCATTTTCATCTTTCCGCGGTTTTTACCGCGAATTCTACGCTTCACAATGCGTCCTTAAGTCTGGAGATAAAACTTGGAATATCTCGGAAACGGTGCGAGATACGCGAATTCTGAGAAAATTTCCATAGTTCCTAAGGCAGACCTACTTTCGCGAGTACTACCCTATAGCATTTTAAAACATCGCAAAAGCTCTATTTTCATCTTTCCCGCGCTTTTCACCGCGATTTCTACGCTACTCAATGCTGCCTTAAGTCTCAAGATAAAACTTGAAATATCTCGGAAACGGTGCGAGATACGCGAATTCTGAGAAAATTTCCATAGTTCCTAAGGCAGACCTACTTTCGCGAGTACTACCCTATAGCATTTTAAAAAGTCGCGAAACCTCCATTTTCATCTTTCCCGCGGTTTTCACCGCGAATTCTACGCTTCACAATGCGGCCATAAGTCTAGAGATAAAACTTGAAATATCTCGGAAACGGTGCGAGATACGCGAATTCTGAGAAAATTTCCATAGTTCCTAAGGCAGACCTACTTTCGCGAGTACTACCCTATAGCATTTTAAAAAATCGAGAAAGCTCCATTTTCATCTTTCCCGCGGTTTTCACCGCGAATTCTACGCTTCACAATGCGGCCTTAAGTCTAGAGATAAAACTTGAAATATCTCGGAAACGGTGCGAGATACGCGAATTCTGAGAAAATTTCCATAGTTCCTAAGGCAGACCTACTTTCGCGAGTACTACCCTATAGCATTTTAAAAAATCGAGAAAGCTCCATTTTCATCTTTCCGCGGATTTTACCGCGAATTCTACGCTTCACAATGCGTCCTTAAGTCTGGAGATAAAACTTGGAATATCTCGGAAACGGTGCGAGATACGCGAATTCTGAGAAAATTTCCATAGTTCCTAAGGCAGACCTACTTTCGCGAGTACTACCCTATAGCATTTTAAAAAATCGAGAAAGCTCCATTTTCATCTTTCCCGCGGTTTTCACCGCGAATTCTACGCTTCACAATGCGGCCTTAAGTCTAGAGATAAAACTTGAAATATCTCGGAAACGGTGCGAGATACGCGAATTCTGAGAAAATTTCCATAGTTCCTAAGGCAGACCTACTTTCGCGAGTACTACCCTATAGCATTTTAAAAAGTCGCGAAACCTCCATTTTCATCTTTCCCGCGGTTTTCACCGCGAATTCTACGCATCACAATGCGGCCTTAAGTCTAGAGATAAAACTTGAAATATCTCGGAAACGGTGCGAGATACGCGAATTCTGAGAAAATTTCCATAGTTCCTAAGGCAGACCTACTTTCGCGAGTACTACCCTATAGCATTTTAAAAAATCGCAAAAGCTCCATTTTCATCTTTCCGCGGTTTTTACCGCGAATTCTACGCTTCACAATGCGTCCTTAAGTCTGGAGATAAAACTTGGAATATCTCGGAAACGGTGCGAGATACGCGAATTCTGAGAAAATTTCCATAGTTCCTAAGGCAGACCTACTTTCGTTAGTACTACCCTATAGCATTTTAAAAAGTCGCGAAACCTCCATTTTCATCTTTCCCGCGGTTTTCACCGCGAATTCTACGCTTCACAATGCGTCCTTAAGTCTGGAGATAAAACTTGGAATATCTCGGAAACGGTGCGAGATACGCGAATTCTGAGAAAATTTCCATAGTTCCTAAGGCAGACCTACTTTCGCGAGTACTACCCTATAGCATTTTAAAAAATCGCGAAAGCTCCATTTTCATCTTTCCGCGGTTTTTACCGCGAATTCTACGCTTCACAATGCGTCCTTAAGTCTGGAGATAAAACTTGGAATATCTCGGAAACGGTGCGAGATACGCGAATTCTGAGAAAATTTCCATAGTTCCTAAGGCAGACCTACTTTCGCGAGTACTACCCTATAGCATTTTAAAACATCGCAAAAGCTCTATTTTCATCTTTCCCGCGCTTTTCACCGCGATTTCTACGCTACTCAATGCTGCCTTAAGTCTCAAGATAAAACTTGAAATATCTCGGAAACGGTGCGAGATACGCGAATTCTGAGAAAATTTCCATAGTTCCTAAGGCAGACCTACTTTCGCGAGTACTACCCTATAGCATTTTAAAAAGTCGCGAAACCTCCATTTTCATCTTTCCCGCGGTTTTCACCGCGAATTCTACGCTTCACAATGCGGCCTTAAGTCTAGAGATAAAACTTGAAATATCTCGGAAACGGTGCGAGATACGCGAATTCTGAGAAAATTTCCATAGTTCCTAAGGCAGACCTACTTTCGCGAGTACTACCCTATAGCATTTTAAAAAATCGAGAAAGCTCCATTTTCATCTTTCCCGCGGTTTTCACCGCGAATTCTACGCTTCACAATGCGGCCTTAAGTCTAGAGATAAAACTTGAAATATCTCGGAAACGGTGCGAGATACGCGAATTTTGAGAAAATTTCCATAGTTCCTAAGGCAGACCTACTTTCGCGAGTACTACCCTATAGCATTTTAAAAAATCGAGAAAGCTCCATTTTCATCTTTCCGCGGTTTTTACCGCGAATTCTACGCTTCACAATGCGTCCTTAAGTCCGGAGATAAAACTTGGAATATCTCGGAAACGGTGCGAGATACGCGAATTCTGAGAAAATTTCCGTAGTTCCTAAGGCAGACCTACTTTCGCGAGTACTACCCTATAGCATTTTAAAACAGCGCGAAACCTCCATTTTCATCTTTCCCGCGGTTTTCACCGCGATTTCTACGCTACTCAGTGCTGCCTTAAGTCTAGAGATAAAACTTGAAATATCTCGGAAACGGTGCGAGATACGCGAATTCTGAGAAAATTTCAATAGTTCCTAAGGTAGACCTACTTTCGCGAGTACTACCCTATAGCATTTTAAAAAATCGAGAAAGCTCCATTTTCATCTTTCCGCGGTTTTTACCGCGAATTCTACGCTTCACAATGCGTCCTTAAGTCTGGAGATAAAAGTTGGAATATCTCGGAAACGGTGCGAGATATTCGAATTCTGAGAAAATTTCCATAGTTCCTAAGGCAGACCTACTTTCGCGAGTACTACCCTATAGCATTTTAAAAAATCGCGAAAGCTCCATTTTTATCTTTCCGCGGTTTTTACCGCGAATTCTATGCTTCACAATGCGTCCTTAAGTCTGGAGATAAAACTTGGAATATCTCGGAAACGGTGCGAGATACGCGAATTCTGAGAAAATTTCCATAGTTCCTAAGGCAGACCTACTTTCGCGAGTACTACCCTATAGCATTTTAAAAAGTCGCGAAACCTCCATTTTCATCTTTCCCGCGGTTTTCACCGCGAATTCTACGCTTCACAATGCGGCCTTAAGTCTAGAGATAAAACTTGAAATATCTCGGAAACGGTGCGAGATACGCGAATTCTGAGAAAATTTCCATAGTTCCTAAGGCAGACCTACTTTCGCGAGTACTACCCTATAGCATTTTAAAAAATCGAGAAAGCTCCATTTTCATCTTTCCCGCGGTTTTCACCGCGAATTCTGCGCTTCACAATGCGGCCTTAAGTCTAGAGATAAAACTTGAAATATCTCGGAAACGGTGCGAGATACGCGAATTCTGAGAAAATTTCCATAGTTCCTAAGGCAGACCTACTTTCGCGAGTACTACCCTATAGCATTTTAAAAAATCGAGAAAGCTCCATTTTCATCTTTCCGCGCTTTTCACCGCGATTTCTACGCTACTCAATGCTGCCTTAAGTCTCAAGATAAAACTTGAAATATCTCGGAAACGGTGCGAGATACGCGAATTCTGAGAAAATTTCCATAGTTCCTAAGGCAGACCTACTTTCGCGAGTACTACCCTATAGCATTTTAAAACATCGCAAAAGCTCCATTTTCATCTTTCCCGCGCTTTTCACCGCGATTTCTACGCTACTCAATGCTGCCTTAAGTCTCAAGATAAAACTTGAAATATCTCGGAAACGGTGCGAGATACGCGAATTCTGAGAAAATTTCCATAGTTCCTAAGGCAGACCTACTTTCGCGAGTACTACCCTATAGCATTTTAAAAAGTCGCGAAACCTCCATTTTCATCTTTCCCGCGGTTTTCACCGCGAATTCTACGCTTCACAATGCGGCCTTAAGTCTAGAGATAAAACTTGAAATATCTCGGAAACGGTGCGAGATACGCGAATTCTGAGAAAATTTCCATAGTTCCTAAGGCAGACCTACTTTCGCGAGTACTACCCTATAGCATTTTAAAAAATCGAGAAAGCTCCATTTTCATCTTTCCCGCGGTTTTCACCGCGAATTCTGCGCTTCACAATGCGGCCTTAAGTCTAGAGATAAAACTTGAAATATCTCGGAAACGGTGCGAGATACGCGAATTCTGAGAAAATTTCCATAGTTCCTAAGGCAGACCTACTTTCGCGAGTACTACCCTATAGCATTTTAAAAAATCGAGAAAGCTCCATTTTCATCTTTCCGCGGTTTTTACCGCGAATTCTACGCTTCACAATGCGTCCTTAAGTCTGGAGATAAAAGTTGGAATATCTCGGAAACGGTGCGAGATATTCGAATTCTGAGAAAATTTCCATAGTTCCTAAGGCAGACCTACTTTCGCGAGTACTACCCTATAGCATTTTAAAAAATCGCGAAAGCTCCATTTTCATCTTTCCGCGGTTTTTACCGCGAATTCTACGCTTCACAATGCGTCCTTAAGTCTGGAGATAAAACTTGGAATATCTCGGAAACGGTGCGAGATACGCGAATTCTGAGAAAATTTCCATAGTTCCTAAGGCAGACCTACTTTCGCGAGTACTAACCTATAGCATTTTAAAACATCGCGAAACCTCCATTTTCATCTTTCCCGCGGTTTTCACCGCGATTTCTACGCTACTCAGTGCTGCCTTAAGTCTAGAGATAAAACTTGAAATATCTCGGAAACGGTGCGAGATACGCGAATTCTGAGAAAATTTCCATAGTTCCTAAGGTAGACCTACTTTCGCGAGTACTACCCTATAGCATTTTAAAAAATCGAGAAAGCTCCATTTTCATCTTTCCGCGGTTTTTACCGCGAATTCTACGCTTCACAATGCGTCCTTAAGTCTGGAGATAAAAGTTGGAATATCTCGGAAACGGTGCGAGATACGCGAATTCTGAGAAAATTTCCATAGTTCCTAAGGCAGACCTACTTTCGTTAGTACTACCCTATAGCATTTTAAAAAGTCGCGAAACCTCCATTTTCATCTTTCCCGCGGTTTTCACCGCGAATTCTACGCTTCACAATGCGTCCTTAAGTCTGGAGATAAAACTTGGAATATCTCGGAAACGGTGCGAGATACGCGAATTCTGAGAAAATTTCCATAGTTCCTAAGGCAGACCTACTTTCGCGAGTACTACCCTATAGCATTTTAAAAAGTCGCGAAACCTCCATTTTCATCTTTCCCGCGGTTTTCACCGCGAATTCTACGCTTCACAATGCGGCCTTAAGTCTAGAGATAAAACTTGAAATATCTCGGAAACGGTGCGAGATACGCGAATTCTGAGAAAATTTCCATAGTTCCTAAGGCAGACCTACTTTCGCGAGTACTACCCTATAGCATTTTAAAAAATCGCGAAAGCTCCATTTTCATCTTTCCGCGGTTTTTACCGCGAATTCTACGCTTCACAATGCGTCCTTAAGTCTGGAGATAAAACTTGGAATATCTCGGAAACGGTGCGAGATACGCGAATTCTGAGAAAATTTCCATAGTTCCTTAGGCAGACCTACTTTCGCGAGTACTACCCTATAGCATTTTAAAAAGTCGCGAAACCTCCATTTTCATCTTTCCCGCGGTTTTCACCGCGAATTCTACGCTTCACAATGCGGCCTTAAGTCTAGAGATAAAACTTGAAATATCTCGGAAACGGTGCGAGATACGCGAATTCTGAGAAAATTTCCATAGTTCCTAAGGCAGACCTACTTTCGCGAGTACTACCCTATAGCATTTTAAAAAATCGAGAAAGCTCCATTTTCATCTTTCCCGCGGTTTTCACCGCGAATTCTACGCTTCACAATGCGGCCTTAAGTCTAGAGATAAAACTTGAAATATCTCGGAAACGGTGCGAGATACGCGAATTCTGAGAAAATTTCCATAGTTCCTAAGGCAGACCTACTTTCGCGAGTACTACCCTATAGCATTTTAAAAAATCGAGAAAGCTCCATTTTCATCTTTCCGCGGATTTTACCGCGAATTCTACGCTTCACAATGCGTCCTTAAGTCTGGAGATAAAACTTGGAATATCTCGGAAACGGTGCGAGATACGCGAATTCTGAGAAAATTTCCATAGTTCCTAAGGCAGACCTACTTTCGCGAGTACTACCCTATAGCATTTTAAAAAGTCGCGAAACCTCCATTTTCATCTTTCCCGCGGTTTTCACCGCGAATTCTACGCTTCACAATGCGGCCTTAAGTCTAGAGATAAAACTTGAAATATCTCGGAAACGGTGCGAGATACGCGAATTCTGAGAAAATTTCCATAGTTCCTAAGGCAGACCTACTTTCGCGAGTACTACCCTATAGCATTTTAAAAAATCGAGAAAGCTCCATTTTCATCTTTCCCGCGGTTTTCACCGCGAATTCTACGCTTCACAATGCGGCCTTAAGTCTAGAGATAAAACTTGAAATATCTCGGAAACGGTGCGAGATACGCGAATTCTGAGAAAATTTCCATAGTTCCTAAGGCAGACCTACTTTCGCGAGTACTACCCTATAGCATTTTAAAAAGTCGCGAAACCTCCATTTTCATCTTTCCCGCGGTTTTCACCGCGAATTCTACGCATCACAATGCGGCCTTAAGTCTAGAGATAAAACTTGAAATATCTCGGAAACGGTGCGAGATACGCGAATTCTGAGAAAATTTCCATAGTTCCTAAGGCAGACCTACTTTCGCGAGTACTACCCTATAGCATTTTAAAAAATCGCAAAAGCTCCATTTTCATCTTTCCGCGGTTTTTACCGCGAATTCTACGCTTCACAATGCGTCCTTAAGTCTGGAGATAAAACTTGGAATATCTCGGAAACGGTGCGAGATACGCGAATTCTGAGAAAATTTCCATAGTTCCTAAGGCAGACCTACTTTCGTTAGTACTACCCTATAGCATTTTAAAAAGTCGCGAATCCTCCATTTTCATCTTTCCCGCGGTTTTCACCGCGAATTCTACGCTTCACAATGCGTCCTTAAGTCTGGAGATAAAACTTGGAATATCTCGGAAACGGTGCGAGATACGCGAATTCTGAGAAAATTTCCATAGTTCCTAAGGCAGACCTACTTTCGCGAGTACTACCCTATAGCATTTTAAAAAATCGCGAAAGCTCCATTTTCATCTTTCCGCGGTTTTTACCGCGAATTCTACGCTTCACAATGCGTCCTTAAGTCTGGAGATAAAACTTGGAATATCTCGGAAACGGTGCGAGATACGCGAATTCTGAGAAAATTTCCATAGTTCCTAAGGCAGACCTACTTTCGCGAGTACTACCCTATAGCATTTTAAAAAATCGAGAAAGCTCCATTTTCATCTTTCCCGCGGTTTTCACCGCGAATTCTACGCTTCACAATGCGGCCTTAAGTCTAGAGATAAAACTTGAAATATCTCGGAAACGGTGCGAGATACGCGAATTTTGAGAAAATTTCCATAGTTCCTAAGGCAGACCTACTTTCGCGAGTACTACCCTATAGCATTTTAAAAAATCGAGAAAGCTCCATTTTCATCTTTCCGCGGTTTTTACCGCGAATTCTACGCTTCACAATGCGTCCTTAAGTCCGGAGATAAAACTTGGAATATCTCGGAAACGGTGCGAGATACGCGAATTCTGAGAAAATTTCCGTAGTTCCTAAGGCAGACCTACTTTCGCGAGTACTACCCTATAGCATTTTAAAACAGCGCGAAACCTCCATTTTCATCTTTCCCGCGGTTTTCACCGCGAATTCTACGCTTCACAATGCGGCCTTAAGTCTAGAGATAAAACTTGAAATATCTCGGAAACGGTGCGAGATACGCGAATTCTGAGAAAATTTCCATAGTTCCTAAGGCAGACCTACTTTCGCGAGTACTACCCTATAGCATTTTAAAAAGTCGCGAAACCTCCATTTTCATCTTTCCCGCGGTTTTCACCGCGAATTCTACGCATCACAATGCGGCCTTAAGTCTAGAGATAAAACTTGAAATATCTCGGAAACGGTGCGAGATACGCGAATTCTGAGAAAATTTCCATAGTTCCTAAGGCAGACCTACTTTCGCGAGTACTACCCTATAGCATTTTAAAAAATCGCAAAAGCTCCATTTTCATCTTTCCGCGGTTTTTACCGCGAATTCTACGCTTCACAATGCGTCCTTAAGTCTGGAGATAAAACTTGGAATATCTCGGAAACGGTGCGAGATACGCGAATTCTGAGAAAATTTCCATAGTTCCTAAGGCAGACCTACTTTCGTTAGTACTACCCTATAGCATTTTAAAAAGTCGCGAATCCTCCATTTTCATCTTTCCCGCGGTTTTTACCGCGAATTCTACGCTTCACAATGCGTCCTTAAGTCTGGAGATAAAACTTGGAATATCTCGGAAACGGTGCGAGATACGCGAATTCTGAGAAAATTTCCATAGTTCCTAAGGCAGACCTACTTTCGCGAGTACTACCCTATAGCATTTTAAAAAATCGCGAAAGCTCCATTTTCATCTTTCCGCGGTTTTTACCGCGAATTCTACGCTTCACAATGCGTCCTTAAGTCTGGAGATAAAACTTGGAATATCTCGGAAACGGTGCGAGATACGCGAATTCTGAGAAAATTTCCATAGTTCCTAAGGCAGACCTACTTTCGCGAGTACTACCCTATAGCATTTTAAAACATCGCAAAAGCTCTATTTTCATCTTTCCCGCGCTTTTCACCGCGATTTCTACGCTACTCAATGCTGCCTTAAGTCTCAAGATAAAACTTGAAATATCTCGGAAACGGTGCGAGATACGCGAATTCTGAGAAAATTTCCATAGTTCCTAAGGCAGACCTACTTTCGCGAGTACTACCCTATAGCATTTTAAAAAGTCGCGAAACCTCCATTTTCATCTTTCCCGCGGTTTTCACCGCGAATTCTACGCTTCACAATGCGGCCTTAAGTCTAGAGATAAAACTTGAAATATCTCGGAAACGGTGCGAGATACGCGAATTCTGAGAAAATTTCCATAGTTCCTAAGGCAGACCTACTTTCGCGAGTACTACCCTATAGCATTTTAAAAAATCGAGAAAGCTCCATTTTCATCTTTCCCGCGGTTTTCACCGCGAATTCTACGCTTCACAATGCGGCCTTAAGTCTAGAGATAAAACTTGAAATATCTCGGAAACGGTGCGAGATACGCGAATTTTGAGAAAATTTCCATAGTTCCTAAGGCAGACCTACTTTCGCGAGTACTACCCTATAGCATTTTAAAAAATCGAGAAAGCTCCATTTTCATCTTTCCGCGGTTTTTACCGCGAATTCTACGCTTCACAATGCGTCCTTAAGTCCGGAGATAAAACTTGGAATATCTCGGAAACGGTGCGAGATACGCGAATTCTGAGAAAATTTCCGTAGTTCCTAAGGCAGACCTACTTTCGCGAGTACTACCCTATAGCATTTTAAAACAGCGCGAAACCTCCATTTTCATCTTTCCCGCGGTTTTCACCGCGAATTCTACGCTTCACAATGCGGCCTTAAGTCTAGAGATAAAACTTGAAATATCTCGGAAACGGTGCGAGATACGCGAATTCTGAGAAAATTTCCATAGTTCCTAAGGCAGACCTACTTTCGCGAGTACTACCCTATAGCATTTTAAAAAGTCGCGAAACCTCCATTTTCATCTTTCCCGCGGTTTTCACCGCGAATTCTACGCATCACAATGCGGCCTTAAGTCTAGAGATAAAACTTGAAATATCTCGGAAACGGTGCGAGATACGCGAATTCTGAGAAAATTTCCATAGTTCCTAAGGCAGACCTACTTTCGCGAGTACTACCCTATAGCATTTTAAAAAATCGCAAAAGCTCCATTTTCATCTTTCCGCGGTTTTTACCGCGAATTCTACGCTTCACAATGCGTCCTTAAGTCTGGAGATAAAACTTGGAATATCTCGGAAACGGTGCGAGATACGCGAATTCTGAGAAAATTTCCATAGTTCCTAAGGCAGACCTACTTTCGTTAGTACTACCCTATAGCATTTTAAAAAGTCGCGAAACCTCCATTTTCATCTTTCCCGCGGTTTTCACCGCGAATTCTACGCTTCACAATGCGTCCTTAAGTCTGGAGATAAAACTTGGAATATCTCGGAAACGGTGCGAGATACGCGAATTCTGAGAAAATTTCCATAGTTCCTAAGGCAGACCTACTTTCGCGAGTACTACCCTATAGCATTTTAAAAAATCGCGAAAGCTCCATTTTCATCTTTCCGCGGTTTTTACCGCGAATTCTACGCTTCACAATGCGTCCTTAAGTCTGGAGATAAAACTTGGAATATCTCGGAAACGGTGCGAGATACGCGAATTCTGAGAAAATTTCCATAGTTCCTAAGGCAGACCTACTTTCGCGAGTACTACCCTATAGCATTTTAAAAAGTCGCGAAACCTCCATTTTCATCTTTCCCGCGGTTTTCACCGCGAATTCTACGCTTCACAATGCGGCCTTAAGTCTAGAGATAAAACTTGAAATATCTCGGAAACGGTGCGAGATACGCGAATTCTGAGAAAATTTCCATAGTTCCTAAGGCAGACCTACTTTCGCGAGTACTACCCTATAGCATTTTAAAAAATCGAGAAAGCTCCATTTTCATCTTTCCCGCGGTTTTCACCGCGAATTCTACGCTTCACAATGCGGCCTTAAGTCTAGAGATAAAACTTGAAATATCTCGGAAACGGTGCGAGATACGCGAATTTTGAGAAAATTTCCATAGTTCCTAAGGCAGACCTACTTTCGCGAGTACTACCCTATAGCATTTTAAAAAATCGAGAAAGCTCCATTTTCATCTTTCCGCGGTTTTTACCGCGAATTCTACGCTTCACAATGCGTCCTTAAGTCCGGAGATAAAACTTGGAATATCTCGGAAACGGTGCGAGATACGCGAATTCTGAGAAAATTTCCGTAGTTCCTAAGGCAGACCTACTTTCGCGAGTACTACCCTATAGCATTTTAAAACAGCGCGAAACCTCCATTTTCATCTTTCCCGCGGTTTTCACCGCGATTTCTACGCTACTCAGTGCTGCCTTAAGTCTAGAGATAAAACTTGAAATATCTCGGAAACGGTGCGAGATACGCGAATTCTGAGAAAATTTCCGTAGTTCCTAAGGCAGACCTACTTTCGCGAGTACTACCCTATAGCATTTTAAAACATCGCGAAACCTCCATTTTCATCTTTCCCGCGGTTTTCACCGCGATTTCTACGCTACTCAGTGCTGCCTTAAGTCTCAAGATAAAACTTGAAATATCTCGGAAACGGTGCGAGATACGCGAATTCTGAAAAAATTTCCGTAGTTCCTAAGGCAGACCTACTTTCGCGAGTACTATCCTATAGCATTTTGAAAAATCGCAAAAGCTCCATTTTCATCTTTCCGCGGTTTTTACCGCGAATTCTACGCTTCACAATGCGTCCTTAAGTCTGGAGATAAAACTTGGAATATCTCGGAAACGGTGCGAGATACGCTAATTCTGAGAAAATTTCCATAGTTCCTAAGGCAGACCTACTTTCGCGAGTACTACCCTATAGCATTTTAAAACATCGCAAAAGCTCCATTTTCATCTTTCCCGCGCTTTTCACCGCGATTTCTACGCTACTCAATGCTGCCTTAAGTCTCAAGATAAAACTTGAAATATCTCGGAAACGGTGCGAGATACGCGAATTCTGAGAAAATTTCCATAGTTCCTAAGGCAGACCTACTTTCGCGAGTACTACCCTATAGCATTTTAAAAAGTCGCGAAACCTCCATTTTCATCTTTCCCGCGGTTTTCACCGCGAATTCTACGCTTCACAATGCGGCCTTAAGTCTAGAGATAAAACTTGAAATATCTCGGAAACGGTGCGAGATACGCGAATTCTGAGAAAATTTCCATAGTTCCTAAGGCAGACCTACTTTCGCGAGTACTACCCTATAGCATTTTAAAAAATCGCAAAAGCTCCATTTTCATCTTTCCGCGGTTTTTACCGCGAATTCTACGCTTCACAATGCGTCCTTAAGTCTGGAGATAAAACTTGGAATATCTCGGAAACGGTGCGAGATACGCGAATTCTGAGAAAATTTCCATAGTTCCTAAGGCAGACCTACTTTCGTTAGTACTACCCTATAGCATTTTAAAAAGTCGCGAAACCTCCATTTTCATCTTTCCCGCGGTTTTCACCGCGAATTCTACGCTTCACAATGCGTCCTTAAGTCTGGAGATAAAACTTGGAATATCTCGGAAACGGTGCGAGATACGCGAATTCTGAGAAAATTTCCATAGTTCCTAAGGCAGACCTACTTTCGCGAGTACTACCCTATAGCATTTTAAAAAATCGCGAAAGCTCCATTTTCATCTTTCCGCGGTTTTTACCGCGAATTCTACGCTTCACAATGCGTCCTTAAGTCTGGAGATAAAACTTGGAATATCTCGGAAACGGTGCGAGATACGCGAATTCTGAGAAAATTTCCATAGTTCCTAAGGCAGACCTACTTTCGCGAGTACTACCCTATAGCATTTTAAAAAGTCGCGAAACCTCCATTTTCATCTTTCCCGCGGTTTTCACCGCGAATTCTACGCTTCACAATGCGGCCTTAAGTCTAGAGATAAAACTTGAAATATCTCGGAAACGGTGCGAGATACGCGAATTCTGAGAAAATTTCCATAGTTCCTAAGGCAGACCTACTTTCGCGAGTACTACCCTATAGCATTTTAAAAAATCGAGAAAGCTCCATTTTCATCTTTCCCGCGGTTTTCACCGCGAATTCTACGCTTCACAATGCGGCCTTAAGTCTAGAGATAAAACTTGAAATATCTCGGAAACGGTGCGAGATACGCGAATTTTGAGAAAATTTCCATAGTTTCTAAGGCAGACCTACTTTCGCGAGTACTACCCTATAGCATTTTAAAAAATCGAGAAAGCTCCATTTTCATCTTTCCGCGGTTTTTACCGCGAATTCTACGCTTCACAATGCGTCCTTAAGTCCGGAGATAAAACTTGGAATATCTCGGAAACGGTGCGAGATACGCGAATTCTGAGAAAATTTCCGTAGTTCCTAAGGCAGACCTACTTTCGCGAGTACTACCCTATAGCATTTTAAAACAGCGCGAAACCTCCATTTTCATCTTTCCCGCGGTTTTCACCGCGATTTCTACGCTACTCAGTGCTGCCTTAAGTCTAGAGATAAAACTTGAAATATCTCGGAAACGGTGCGAGATACGCGAATTCTGAGAAAATTTCCGTAGTTCCTAAGGCAGACCTACTTTCGCGAGTACTACCCTATAGCATTTTAAAACATCGCGAAACCTCCATTTTCATCTTTCCCGCGGTTTTCACCGCGATTTCTACGCTACTCAGTGCTGCCTTAAGTCTCAAGATAAAACTTGAAATATCTCGGAAACGGTGCGAGATACGCGAATTCTGAAAAAATTTCCGTAGTTCCTAAGGCAGACCTACTTTCGCGAGTACTATCCTATAGCATTTTGAAAAATCGCAAAAGCTCCATTTTCATCTTTCCGCGGTTTTTACCGCGAATTCTACGCTTCACAATGCGTCCTTAAGTCTGGAGATAAAACTTGGAATATCTCGGAAACGGTGCGAGATACGCTAATTCTGAGAAAATTTCCATAGTTCCTAAGGCAGACCTACTTTCGCGAGTACTACCCTATAGCATTTTAAAACATCGCAAAAGCTCCATTTTCATCTTTCCCGCGCTTTTCACCGCGATTTCTACGCTACTCAATGCTGCCTTAAGTCTCAAGATAAAACTTGAAATATCTCGGAAACGGTGCGAGATACGCGAATTCTGAGAAAATTTCCATAGTTCCTAAGGCAGACCTACTTTCGCGAGTACTACCCTATAGCATTTTAAAAAGTCGCGAAACCTCCATTTTCATCTTTCCCGCGGTTTTCACCGCGAATTCTACGCTTCACAATGCGGCCTTAAGTCTAGAGATAAAACTTGAAATATCTCGGAAACGGTGCGAGATACGCGAATTCTGAGAAAATTTCCATAGTTCCTAAGGCAGACCTACTTTCGCGAGTACTACCCTATAGCATTTTAAAAAATCGAGAAAGCTCCATTTTCATCTTTCCCGCGGTTTTCACCGCGAATTCTGCGCTTCACAATGCGGCCTTAAGTCTAGAGATAAAACTTGAAATATCTCGGAAACGGTGCGAGATACGCGAATTCTGAGAAAATTTCCATAGTTCCTAAGGCAGACCTACTTTCGCGAGTACTACCCTATAGCATTTTAAAAAATCGAGAAAGCTCCATTTTCATCTTTCCGCGGTTTTTACCGCGAATTCTACGCTTCACAATGCGTCCTTAAGTCTGGAGATAAAAGTTGGAATATCTCGGAAACGGTGCGAGATATTCGAATTCTGAGAAAATTTCCATAGTTCCTAAGGCAGACCTACTTTCGCGAGTACTACCCTATAGCATTTTAAAAAATCGCGAAAGCTCCATTTTCATCTTTCCGCGGTTTTTACCGCGAATTCTACGCTTCACAATGCGTCCTTAAGTCTGGAGATAAAACTTGGAATATCTCGGAAACGGTGCGAGATACGCGAATTCTGAGAAAATTTCCATAGTTCCTAAGGCAGACCTACTTTCGCGAGTACTAACCTATAGCATTTTAAAACATCGCGAAACCTCCATTTTCATCTTTCCCGCGGTTTTCACCGCGATTTCTACGCTACTCAGTGCTGCCTTAAGTCTAGAGATAAAACTTGAAATATCTCGGAAACGGTGCGAGATACGCGAATTCTGAGAAAATTTCCATAGTTCCTAAGGTAGACCTACTTTCGCGAGTACTACCCTATAGCATTTTAAAAAATCGAGAAAGCTCCATTTTCATCTTTCCGCGGTTTTTACCGCGAATTCTACGCTTCACAATGCGTCCTTAAGTCTGGAGATAAAAGTTGGAATATCTCGGAAACGGTGCGAGATATTCGAATTCTGAGAAAATTTCCATAGTTCCTAAGGCAGACCTACTTTCGCGAGTACTACCCTATAGCATTTTAAAAAATCGCGAAAGCTCCATTTTTATCTTTCCGCGGTTTTTACCGCGAATTCTATGCTTCACAATGCGTCCTTAAGTCTGGAGATAAAACTTGGAATATCTCGGAAACGGTGCGAGATACGCGAATTCTGAGAAAATTTCCATAGTTCCTAAGGCAGACCTACTTTCGCGAGTACTACCCTATAGCATTTTAAAAAATCGCGAAAGCTCTATTTTCATCTTTCCGCGGTTTTTACCGCGAATTCTACGCTACTCAGTGCTGCCTTAAGTCTCAAGATAAAACTTGAAATATCTCGGAAACGGTGCGAGATACGCGAATTCTGAAAAAATTTCCGTAGTTCCTAAGGCAGACCTACTTTCGCGAGTACTATCCTATAGCATTTTGAAAAATCGCAAAAGCTCCATTTTCATCTTTCCGCGGTTTTTACCGCGAATTCTACGCTTCACAATGCGTCCTTAAGTCTGGAGATAAAACTTGGAATATCTCGGAAACGGTGCGAGATACGCTAATTCTGAGAAAATTTCCGTAGTTCCTAAGGCAGACCTACTTTCGCGAGTACTACCCTATAGCATTTTAAAACATCGCAAAAGCTCCATTTTCATCTTTCCCGCGCTTTTCACCGCGATTTCTACGCTACTCAATGCTGCCTTAAGTCTCAAGATAAAACTTGAAATATCTCGGAAACGGTGCGAGATACGCGAATTCTGAGAAAATTTCCATAGTTCCTAAGGCAGACCTACTTTCGCGAGTACTACCCTATAGCATTTTAAAAAGTCGCGAAACCTCCATTTTCATCTTTCCCGCGGTTTTCACCGCGAATTCTACGCTTCACAATGCGGCCTTAAGTCTAGAGATAAAACTTGAAATATCTCGGAAACGGTGCGAGATACGCGAATTCTGAGAAAATTTCCATAGTTCCTAAGGCAGACCTACTTTCGCGAGTACTACCCTATAGCATTTTAAAAAATCGAGAAAGCTCCATTTTCATCTTTCCCGCGGTTTTCACCGCGAATTCTACGCTTCACAATGCGGCCTTAAGTCTAGAGATAAAACTTGAAATATCTCGGAAACGGTGCGAGATACGCGAATTCTGAGAAAATTTCCATAGTTCCTAAGGCAGACCTACTTTCGCGAGTACTACCCTATAGCATTTCAAAAAATCGAGAAAGCTCCATTTTCATCTTTCCGCGGTTTTTACCGCGAATTCTACGCTTCACAATGCGTCCTTAAGTCTGGAGATAAAAGTTGGAATATCTCGGAAACGGTGCGAGATACGCTAATTCTGAGAAAATTTCCATAGTTCCTAAGGCAGACCTACTTTCGCGAGTACTACCCTATAGCATTTTAAAAAATCGCGAAAGCTCCATTTTCATCTTTCCGCGGTTTTTACCGCGAATTCTACGCTTCACAATGCGTCCTTAAGTCCGGAGATAAAACTTGGAATATCTCGGAAACGGTGCGAGATACGCGAATTCTGAGAAAATTTCCGTAGTTCCTAAGGCAGACCTACTTTCGCGAGTACTACCCTATAGCATTTTAAAACAGCGCGAAACCTCCATTTTCATCTTTCCCGCGGTTTTCACCGCGATTTCTACGCTACTCAGTGCTGCCTTAAGTCTAGAGATAAAACTTGAAATATCTCGGAAACGGTGCGAGATACGCGAATTCTGAGAAAATTTCCATAGTTCCTAAGGTAGACCTACTTTCGCGAGTACTACCCTATAGCATTTTAAAAAATCGAGAAAGCTCCATTTTCATCTTTCCGCGGTTTTTACCGCGAATTCTACGCTTCACAATGCGTCCTTAAGTCCGGAGATAAAACTTGGAATATCTCGGAAACGGTGCGAGATACGCGAATTCTGAGAAAATTTCCGTAGTTCCTAAGGCAGACCTACTTTCGCGAGTACTACCCTATAGCATTTTAAAACAGCGCGAAACCTCCATTTTCATCTTTCCCGCGGTTTTCACCGCGATTTCTACGCTACTCAGTGCTGCCTTAAGTCTCAAGATAAAACTTGAAATATCTCGGAAACGGTGCGAGATACGCGAAATCTGAAAAAATTTCCGTAGTTCCTAAGGCAGACCTACTTTCGCGAGTACTATCCTATAGCATTTTGAAAAATCGCAAAAGCTCCATTTTCATCTTTCCGCGGTTTTTACCGCGAATTCTACGCTTCACAATGCGTCCTTAAGTCTGGAGATAAAACTTGGAATATCTCGGAAACGGTGCGAGATACGCTAATTCTGAGAAAATTTCCATAGTTCCTAAGGCAGACCTACTTTCGCGAGTACTACCCTATAGCATTTTAAAACATCGCAAAAGCTCCATTTTCATCTTTCCCGCGCTTTTCACCGCGATTTCTACGCTACTCAATGCTGCCTTAAGTCTCAAGATAAAACTTGAAATATCTCGGAAACGGTGCGAGATACGCGAATTCTGAGAAAATTTCCATAGTTCCTAAGGCAGACCTACTTTCGCGAGTACTACCCTATAGCATTTTAAAAAGTCGCGAAACCTCCATTTTCATCTTTCCCGCGGTTTTCACCGCGAATTCTACGCTTCACAATGCGGCCTTAAGTCTAGAGATAAAACTTGAAATATCTCGGAAACGGTGCGAGATACGCGAATTCTGAGAAAATTTCCATAGTTCCTAAGGCAGACCTACTTTCGCGAGTACTACCCTATAGCATTTTAAAAAATCGAGAAAGCTCCATTTTCATCTTTCCCGCGGTTTTCACCGCGAATTCTACGCTTCACAATGCGTCCTTAAGTCTGGAGATAAAACTTGGAATATCTCGGAAACGGTGCGAGATACGCGAATTCTGAGAAAATTTCCATAGTTCCTAAGGCAGACCTACTTTCGCGAGTACTACCCTATAGCATTTTAAAAAATCGCGAAAGCTCTATTTTCATCTTTCCGCGGTTTTTACCGCGAATTCTACGCTTCACAATGCGTCCTTAAGTCTGGAGATAAAACTTGGAATATCTCGGAAACGGTGCGAGATACGCGAATTCTGAGAAAATTTCCGTAGTTCCTAAGGCAGACCTACTTTCGCGAGTACTACCCTATAGCATTTTAAAACATCGCGAAACCTCCATTTTCATCTTTCCCGCGGTTTTCACCGCGATTTCTACGCTACTCAGTGCTGCCTTAAGTCTCAAGATAAAACTTGAAATATCTCGGAAACGGTGCGAGATACGCGAAATCTGAAAAAATTTCCGTAGTTCCTAAGGCAGACCTACTTTCGCGAGTACTATCCTATAGCATTTTGAAAAATCGCAAAAGCTCCATTTTCATCTTTCCGCGGTTTTTACCGCGAATTCTACGCTTCACAATGCGTCCTTAAGTCTGGAGATAAAACTTGGAATATCTCGGAAACGGTGCGAGATACGCTAATTCTGAGAAAATTTCCATAGTTCCTAAGGCAGACCTACTTTCGCGAGTACTACCCTATAGCATTTTAAAACATCGCAAAAGCTCCATTTTCATCTTTCCCGCGCTTTTCACCGCGATTTCTACGCTACTCAATGCTGCCTTAAGTCTCAAGATAAAACTTGAAATATCTCGGAAACGGTGCGAGATACGCGAATTCTGAGAAAATTTCCATAGTTCCTAAGGCAGACCTACTTTCGCGAGTACTACCCTATAGCATTTTAAAAAGTCGCGAAACCTCCATTTTCATCTTTCCCGCGGTTTTCACCGCGAATTCTACGCTTCACAATGCGGCCTTAAGTCTAGAGATAAAACTTGAAATATCTCGGAAACGGTGCGAGATACGCGAATTCTGAGAAAATTTCCATAGTTCCTAAGGCAGACCTACTTTCGCGAGTACTACCCTATAGCATTTTAAAAAATCGAGAAAGCTCCATTTTCATCTTTCCCGCGGTTTTCACCGCGAATTCTACGCTTCACAATGCGTCCTTAAGTCTGGAGATAAAACTTGGAATATCTCGGAAACGGTGCGAGATACGCGAATTCTGAGAAAATTTCCATAGTTCCTAAGGCAGACCTACTTTCGCGAGTACTAACCTATAGCATTTTAAAACATCGCGAAACCTCCATTTTCATCTTTCCCGCGGTTTTCACCGCGATTTCTACGCTACTCAGTGCTGCCTTAAGTCTAGAGATAAAACTTGAAATATCTCGGAAACGGTGCGAGATACGCGAATTCTGAGAAAATTTCCATAGTTCCTAAGGTAGACCTACTTTCGCGAGTACTACCCTATAGCATTTTAAAAAATCGAGAAAGCTCCATTTTCATCTTTCCGCGGTTTTTACCGCGAATTCTACGCTTCACAATGCGTCCTTAAGTCTGGAGATAAAAGTTGGAATATCTCGGAAACGGTGCGAGATATTCGAATTCTGAGAAAATTTCCATAGTTCCTAAGGCAGACCTACTTTCGCGAGTACTACCCTATAGCATTTTAAAAAATCGCGAAAGCTCCATTTTTATCTTTCGGCGGTGTTTACCGCGAATTCTACGCTTCACAATGCGTCCTTAAGTCTGGAGATAAAACTTGGAATATCTCGGAAACGGTGCGAGATACGCTAATTCTGAGAAAATTTCCATAGTTCCTAAGGCAGACCTACTTTCGCGAGTACTACCCTATAGCATTTTAAAACATCGCAAAAGCTCCATTTTCATCTTTCCCGCGCTTTTCACCGCGATTTCTACGCTACTCAATGCTGCCTTAAGTCTCAAGATAAAACTTGAAATATCTCGGAAACGGTGCGAGATACGCGAATTCTGAGAAAATTTCCATAGTTCCTAAGGCAGACCTACTTTCGCGAGTACTACCCTATAGCATTTTAAAAAGTCGCGAAACCTCCATTTTCATCTTTCCCGCGGTTTTCACCGCGAATTCTACGCTTCACAATGCGGCCTTAAGTCTAGAGATAAAACTTGAAATATCTCGGAAACGGTGCGAGATACGCGAATTCTGAGAAAATTTCCATAGTTCCTAAGGCAGACCTACTTTCGCGAGTACTACCCTATAGCATTTTAAAAAATCGCGAAAGCTCCATTTTTATCTTTCCGCGGTTTTTACCGCGAATTCTATGCTTCACAATGCGTCCTTAAGTCTGGAGATAAAACTTGGAATATCTCGGAAACGGTGCGAGATACGCGAATTCTGAGAAAATTTCCATAGTTCCTAAGGCAGACCTACTTTCGCGAGTACTACCCTATAGCATTTTAAAAAATCGCGAAAGCTCTATTTTCATCTTTCCGCGGTTTTTACCGCGAATTCTACGCTTCACAATGCGTCCTTAAGTCTGGAGATAAAACTTGGAATATCTCGGAAACGGTGCGAGATACGCGAATTCTGAGAAAATTTCCGTAGTTCCTAAGGCAGACCTACTTTCGCGAGTACTACCCTATAGCATTTTAAAACATCGCGAAACCTCCATTTTCATCTTTCCCGCGGTTTTCACCGCGATTTCTACGCTACTCAGTGCTGCCTTAAGTCTCAAGATAAAACTTGAAATATCTCGGAAACGGTGCGAGATACGCGAATTCTGAAAAAATTTCCGTAGTTCCTAAGGCAGACCTACTTTCGCGAGTACTATCCTATAGCATTTTGAAAAATCGCAAAAGCTCCATTTTCATCTTTCCGCGGTTTTTACCGCGAATTCTACGCTTCACAATGCGTCCTTAAGTCTGGAGATAAAACTTGGAATATCTCGGAAACGGTGCGAGATACGCTAATTCTGAGAAAATTTCCATAGTTCCTAAGGCAGACCTACTTTCGCGAGTACTACCCTATAGCATTTTAAAACATCGCAAAAGCTCCATTTTCATCTTTCCCGCGCTTTTCACCGCGATTTCTACGCTACTCAATGCTGCCTTAAGTCTCAAGATAAAACTTGAAATATCTCGGAAACGGTGCGAGATACGCGAATTCTGAGAAAATTTCCATAGTTCCTAAGGCAGACCTACTTTCGCGAGTACTACCCTATAGCATTTTAAAAAGTCGCGAAACCTCCATTTTCATCTTTCCCGCGGTTTTCACCGCGAATTCTACGCTTCACAATGCGGCCTTAAGTCTAGAGATAAAACTTGAAATATCTCGGAAACGGTGCGAGATACGCGAATTCTGAGAAAATTTCCATAGTTCCTAAGGCAGACCTACTTTCGCGAGTACTACCCTATAGCATTTTAAAAAATCGAGAAAGCTCCATTTTCATCTTTCCCGCGGTTTTCACCGCGAATTCTACGCTTCACAATGCGGCCTTAAGTCTAGAGATAAAACTTGAAATATCTCGGAAACGGTGCGAGATACGCGAATTCTGAGAAAATTTCCATAGTTCCTAAGGCAGACCTACTTTCGCGAGTACTACCCTATAGCATTTTAAAAAATCGAGAAAGCTCCATTTTCATCTTTCCGCGGTTTTTACCGCGAATTCTACGCTTCACAATGCGTCCTTAAGTCTGGAGATAAAAGTTGGAATATCTCGGAAACGGTGCGAGATACGCTAATTCTGAGAAAATTTCCATAGTTCCTAAGGCAGACCTACTTTCGCGAGTACTACCCTATAGCATTTTAAAAAATCGCGAAAGCTCCATTTTCATCTTTCCGCGGTTTTTACCGCGAATTCTACGCTTCACAATGCGTCCTTAAGTCTGGAGATAAAACTTGGAATATCTCGGAAACGGTGCGAGATACGCGAATTCTGAGAAAATTTCCATAGTTTCTAAGGCAGACCTACTTTCGCGAGTACTAACCTATTGCATTTTAAAACATCGCGAAACCTCCATTTTCATCTTTCCCGCGGTTTTCACCGCGATTTCTACGCTACTCAGTGCTGCCTTAAGTCTAGAGATAAAACTTGAAATATCTCGGAAACGGTGCGAGATACGCGAATTCTGAGAAAATTTCCATAGTTCCTAAGGTAGACCTACTTTCGCGAGTACTACCCTATAGCATTTTAAAAAATCGAGAAAGCTCCATTTTCATCTTTCCGCGGTTTTTACCGCGAATTCTACGCTTCACAATGCGTCCTTAAGTCTGGAGATAAAAGTTGGAATATCTCGGAAACGGTGCGAGATATTCGAATTCTGAGAAAATTTCCATAGTTCCTAAGGCAGACCTACTTTCGCGAGTACTACCCTATAGCATTTTAAAAAATCGCGAAAGCTCCATTTTTATCTTTCCGCGGTTTTTACCGCGAATTCTACGCTTCACAATGCGTCCTTAAGTCTGGAGATAAAACTTGGAATATCTCGGAAACGGTGCGAGATACGCTAATTCTGAGAAAATTTCCATAGTTCCTAAGGCAGACCTACTTTCGCGAGTACTACCCTATAGCATTTTAAAACATCGCAAAAGCTCCATTTTCATCTTTCCCGCGCTTTTCACCGCGATTTCTACGCTACTCAATGCTGCCTTAAGTCTCAAGATAAAACTTGAAATATCTCGGAAACGGTGCGAGATACGCGAATTCTGAGAAAATTTCCATAGTTCCTAAGGCAGACCTACTTTCGCGAGTACTACCCTATAGCATTTTAAAAAGTCGCGAAACCTCCATTTTCATCTTTCCCGCGGTTTTCACCGCGAATTCTACGCTTCACAATGCGGCCTTAAGTCTAGAGATAAAACTTGAAATATCTCGGAAACGGTGCGAGATACGCGAATTCTGAGAAAATTTCCATAGTTCCTAAGGCAGACCTACTTTCGCGAGTACTACCCTATAGCATTTTAAAAAAACGAGAAAGCTCCATTTTCATCTTTCCGCGGTTTTTACCGCGAATTCTACGCTTCACAATGCGTCCTTAAGTCTGGAGATAAAAGTTGGAATATCTCGGAAACGGTGCGAGATACGCGAATTCTGAGAAAATTTCCATAGTTCCTAAGGCAGACCTACTTTCGCGAGTACTACCCTATAGCATTTTAAAACATCGCGAAACCTCCATTTTCATCTTTCCCGCGGTTTTCACCGCGAATTCTACGCTTCACAATGCGGCCTTAAGTCTAGAGATAAAACTTGAAATATCTCGGAAACGGTGCGAGATACGCGAATTCTGAGAAAATTTCCATAGTTCCTAAGGCAGACCTACTTTCGCGAGTACTACCCTATAGCATTTTAAAAAATCGAGAAAGCTCCATTTTCATCTTTCCGCGGTTTTTACCGCGAATTCTACGCTTCACAATGCGTCCTTAAGTCCGGAGATAAAACTTGGAATATCTCGGAAACGGTGCGAGATACGCGAATTCTGAGAAAATTTCCGTAGTTCCTAAGGCAGACCTACTTTCGCGAGTACTACCCTATAGCATTTTAAAACAGCGCGAAACCTCCATTTTCATCTTTCCCGCGGTTTTCACCGCGATTTCTACGCTACTCAGTGCTGCCTTAAGTCTAGAGATAAAACTTGAAATATCTCGGAAACGGTGCGAGATACGCGAATTCTGAGAAAATTTCCATAGTTCCTAAGGTAGACCTACTTTCGCGAGTACTACCCTATAGCATTTTAAAAAATCGAGAAAGCTCCATTTTCATCTTTCCGCGGTTTTTACCGCGAATTCTACGCTTCACAATGCGTCCTTAAGTCTGGAGATAAAACTTGGAATATCTCGGAAACGGTGCGAGATATTCGAATTCTGAGAAAATTTCCATAGTTCCTAAGGCAGACCTACTTTCGCGAGTACTACCCTATAGCATTTTAAAAAATCGCGAAAGCTCCATTTTTATCTTTCCGCGGTTTTTACCGCGAATTCTATGCTTCACAATGCGTCCTTAAGTCTGGAGATAAAACTTGGAATATCTCGGAAACGGTGCGAGATACGCGAATTCTGAGAAAATTTCCATAGTTCCTAAGGCAGACCTACTTTCGCGAGTACTACCCTATAGCATTTTAAAAAATCGCGAAAGCTCTATTTTCATCTTTCCGCGGTTTTTACCGCGAATTCTACGCTTCACAATGCGTCCTTAAGTCTGGAGATAAAACTTGGAATATCTCGGAAACGGTGCGAGATACGCGAATTCTGAGAAAATTTCCGTAGTTCCTAAGGCAGACCTACTTTCGCGAGTACTACCCTATAGCATTTTAAAACATCGCGAAACCTCCATTTTCATCTTTCCCGCGGTTTTCACCGCGATTTCTACGCTACTCAGTGCTGCCTTAAGTCTCAAGATAAAACTTGAAATATCTCGGAAACGGTGCGAGATACGCGAATTCTGAAAAAATTTCCGTAGTTCCTAAGGCAGACCTACTTTCGCGAGTACTATCCTATAGCATTTTGAAAAATCGCAAAAGCTCCATTTTCATCTTTCCGCGGTTTTTACCGCGAATTCTACGCTTCACAATGCGTCCTTAAGTCTGGAGATAAAACTTGGAATATCTCGGAAACGGTGCGAGATACGCTAATTCTGAGAAAATTTCCATAGTTCCTAAGGCAGACCTACTTTCGCGAGTACTACCCTATAGCATTTTAAAACATCGCAAAAGCTCCATTTTCATCTTTCCCGCGCTTTTCACCGCGATTTCTACGCTACTCAATGCTGCCTTAAGTCTCAAGATAAAACTTGAAATATCTCGGAAACGGTGCGAGATACGCGAATTCTGAGAAAATTTCCATAGTTCCTAAGGCAGACCTACTTTCGCGAGTACTACCCTATAGCATTTTAAAAAGTCGCGAAACCTCCATTTTCATCTTTCCCGCGGTTTTCACCGCGAATTCTACGCTTCACAATGCGGCCTTAAGTCTAGAGATAAAACTTGAAATATCTCGGAAACGGTGCGAGATACGCGAATTCTGAGAAAATTTCCATAGTTCCTAAGGCAGACCTACTTTCGCGAGTACTACCCTATAGCATTTTAAAAAATCGAGAAAGCTCCATTTTCATCTTTCCCGCGGTTTTCACCGCGAATTCTACGCTTCACAATGCGTCCTTAAGTCTGGAGATAAAACTTGGAATATCTCGGAAACGGTGCGAGATACGCGAATTCTGAGAAAATTTCCATAGTTCCTAAGGCAGACCTACTTTCGCGAGTACTAACCTATAGCATTTTAAAACATCGCGAAACCTCCATTTTCATCTTTCCCGCGGTTTTCACCGCGATTTCTACGCTACTCAGTGCTGCCTTAAGTCTAGAGATAAAACTTGAAATATCTCGGAAACGGTGCGAGATACGCGAATTCTGAGAAAATTTCCATAGTTCCTAAGGCAGACCTACTTTCGCGAGTACTACCCTATAGCATTTTAAAAAGTCGCGAAACCTCCATTTTCATCTTTCCCGCGGTTTTCACCGCGAATTCTACGCTTCACAATGCGGCCTTAAGTCTAGAGATAAAACTTGAAATATCTCGGAAACGGTGCGAGATACGCGAATTCTGAGAAAATTTCCATAGTTCCTAAGGCAGACCTACTTTCGCGAGTACTACCCTATAGCATTTTAAAAAATCGAGAAAGCTCCATTTTCATCTTTCCCGCGGTTTTCACCGCGAATTCTACGCTTCACAATGCGTCCTTAAGTCTGGAGATAAAACTTGGAATATCTCGGAAACGGTGCGAGATACGCGAATTCTGAGAAAATTTCCATAGTTCCTAAGGCAGACCTACTTTCGCGAGTACTAACCTATAGCATTTTAAAACATCGCGAAACCTCCATTTTCATCTTTCCCGCGGTTTTCACCGCGATTTCTACGCTACTCAGTGCTGCCTTAAGTCTCAAGATAAAACTTGAAATATCTCGGAAACGGTGCGAGATACGCGAATTCTGAAAAAATTTCCGTAGTTCCTAAGGCAGACCTACTTTCGCGAGTACTATCCTATAGCATTTTGAAAAATCGCAAAAGCTCCATTTTCATCTTTCCGCGGTTTTTACCGCGAATTCTACGCTTCACAATGCGTCCTTAAGTCTGGAGATAAAACTTGGAATATCTCGGAAACGGTGCGAGATACGCTAATTCTGAGAAAATTTCCATAGTTCCTAAGGCAGACCTACTTTCGCGAGTACTACCCTATAGCATTTTAAAACATCGCAAAAGCTCCATTTTCATCTTTCCCGCGCTTTTCACCGCGATTTCTACGCTACTCAATGCTGCCTTAAGTCTCAAGATAAAACTTGAAATATCTCGGAAACGGTGCGAGATACGCGAATTCTGAGAAAATTTCCATAGTTCCTAAGGCAGACCTACTTTCGCGAGTACTACCCTATAGCATTTTAAAAAGTCGCGAAACCTCCATTTTCATCTTTCCCGCGGTTTTCACCGCGAATTCTACGCTTCACAATGCGGCCTTAAGTCTAGAGATAAAACTTGAAATATCTCGGAAACGGTGCGAGATACGCGAATTCTGAGAAAATTTCCATAGTTCCTAAGGCAGACCTACTTTCGCGAGTACTACCCTATAGCATTTTAAAAAATCGAGAAAGCTCCATTTTCATCTTTCCCGCGGTTTTCACCGCGAATTCTACGCTTCACAATGCGGCCTTAAGTCTAGAGATAAAACTTGAAATATCTCGGAAACGGTGCGAGATACGCGAATTCTGAGAAAATTTCCATAGTTCCTAAGGCAGACCTACTTTCGCGAGTACTACCCTATAGCATTTTAAAAAATCGAGAAAGCTCCATTTTCATCTTTCCGCGGTTTTTACCGCGAATTCTACGCTTCACAATGCGTCCTTAAGTCTGGAGATAAAAGTTGGAATATCTCGGAAACGGTGCGAGATACGCGAATTCTGAGAAAATTTCCATAGTTTCTAAGGCAGACCTACTTTCGCGAGTACTAACCTATAGCATTTTAAAACATCGCGAAACCTCCATTTTCATCTTTCCCGCGGTTTTCACCGCGATTTCTACGCTACTCAGTGCTGCCTTAAGTCTAGAGATAAAACTTGAAATATCTCGGAAACGGTGCGAGATACGCGAATTCTGAGAAAATTTCCATAGTTCCTAAGGTAGACCTACTTTCGCGAGTACTACCCTATAGCATTTTAAAAAATCGAGAAAGCTCCATTTTCATCTTTCCGCGGTTTTTACCGCGAATTCTACGCTTCACAATGCGTCCTTAAGTCTGGAGATAAAAGTTGGAATATCTCGGAAACGGTGCGAGATATTCGAATTCTGAGAAAATTTCCATAGTTCCTAAGGCAGACCTACTTTCGCGAGTACTACCCTATAGCATTTTAAAAAATCGCGAAAGCTCCATTTTTATCTTTCCGCGGTTTTTACCGCGAATTCTACGCTTCACAATGCGTCCTTAAGTCTGGAGATAAAACTTGGAATATCTCGGAAACGGTGCGAGATACGCTAATTCTGAGAAAATTTCCATAGTTCCTAAGGCAGACCTACTTTCGCGAGTACTACCCTATAGCATTTTAAAACATCGCAAAAGCTCCATTTTCATCTTTCCCGCGCTTTTCACCGCGATTTCTACGCTACTCAATGCTGCCATAAGTCTCAAGATAAAACTTGAAATATCTCGGAAACGGTGCGAGATACGCGAATTCTGAGAAAATTTCCATAGTTCCTAAGGCAGACCTACTTTCGCGAGTACTACCCTATAGCATTTTAAAAAGTCGCGAAACCTCCATTTTCATCTTTCCCGCGGTTTTCACCGCGAATTCTACGCTTCACAATGCGGCCTTAAGTCTAGAGATAAAACTTGAAATATCTCGGAAACGGTGCGAGATACGCGAATTCTGAGAAAATTTCCATAGTTCCTAAGACAGACCTACTTTCGCGAGTACTACCCTATAGCATTTTAAAAAAACGAGAAAGCTCCATTTTCATCTTTCCGCGGTTTTTACCGCGAATTCTACGCTTCACAATGCGTCCTTAAGTCTGGAGATAAAAGTTGGAATATCTCGGAAACGGTGCGAGATACGCGAATTCTGAGAAAATTTCCATAGTTCCTAAGGCAGACCTACTTTCGCGAGTACTACCCTATAGCATTTTAAAAAATCGAGAAAGCTCCATTTTCATCTTTCCGCGGTTTTTACCGCGAATTCTACGCTTCACAATGCGTCCTTAAGTCCGGAGATAAAACTTGGAATATCTCGGAAACGGTGCGAGATACGCGAATTCTGAGAAAATTTCCGTAGTTCCTAAGGCAGACCTACTTTCGCGAGTACTACCCTATAGCATTTTAAAACAGCGCGAAACCTCCATTTTCATCTTTCCCGCGGTTTTCACCGCGATTTCTACGCTACTCAATGCTGCCTTAAGTCTCAAGATAAAACTTGAAATATCTCGGAAACGGTGCGAGATACGCGAATTCTGAGAAAATTTCCATAGATCCTAAGGCAGACCTACTTTCGCGAGTACTACCCTATAGCATTTTAAAAAGTCGCGAAACCTCCATTTTCATCTTTCCCGCGGTTTTCACCGCGAATTCTACGCTTCACAATGCGGCCTTAAGTCTAGAGATAAAACTTGAAATATCTCGGAAACGGTGCGAGATACGCGAATTCTGAGAAAATTTCCATAGTTCCTAAGGCAGACCTACTTTCGCGAGTACTACCCTATAGCATTTTAAAAAATCGAGAAAGCTCCATTTTCATCTTTCCCGCGGTTTTCACCGCGAATTCTACGCTTCACAATGCGGCCTTAAGTCTAGAGATAAAACTTGAAATATCTCGGAAACGGTGCGAGATACGCGAATTCTGAGAAAATTTCCATAGTTCCTAAGGCAGACCTACTTTCGCGAGTACTACCCTATAGCATTTTAAAAAATCGAGAAAGCTCCATTTTCATCTTTCCGCGGTTTTTACCGCGAATTCTACGCTTTACAATGCGTCCTTAAGTCTGGAGATAAAAGTTGGAATATCTCGGAAACGGTGCGAGATACGCTAATTCTGAGAAAATTTCCATAGTTCCTAAGGCAGACCTACTTTCGCGAGTACTACCCTATAGCATTTTAAAAAATCGCGAAAGCTCCATTTTCATCTTTCCGCGGTTTTTACCGCGAATTCTACGCTTCACAATGCGTCCTTAAGTCTGGAGATAAAACTTGGAATATCTCGGAAACGGTGCGAGATACGCGAATTCTGAGAAAATTTCCATAGTTTCTAAGGCAGACCTACTTTCGCGAGTACTAACCTATAGCATTTTAAAACATCGCGAAACCTCCATTTTCATCTTTCCCGCGGTTTTCACCGCGATTTCTACGCTACTCAGTGCTGCCTTAAGTCTAGAGATAAAACTTGAAATATCTCGGAAACGGTGCGAGATACGCGAATTCTGAGAAAATTTCCATAGTTCCTAAGGTAGACCTACTTTCGCGAGTACTACCCTATAGCATTTTAAAAAATCGAGAAAGCTCCATTTTCATCTTTCCGCGGTTTTTACCGCGAATTCTACGCTTCACAATGCGTCCTTAAGTCTGGAGATAAAAGTTGGAATATCTCGGAAACGGTGCGAGATATTCGAATTCTGAGAAAATTTCCATAGTTCCTAAGGCAGACCTACTTTCGCGAGTACTACCCTATAGCATTTTAAAAAATCGCGAAAGCTCCATTTTTATCTTTCCGCGGTTTTTACCGCGAATTCTACGCTTCACAATGCGTCCTTAAGTCTGGAGATAAAACTTGGAATATCTCGGAAACGGTGCGAGATACGCTAATTCTGAGAAAATTTCCATAGTTCCTAAGGCAGACCTACTTTCGCGAGTACTACCCTATAGCATTTTAAAACATCGCAAAAGCTCCATTTTCATCTTTCCCGCGCTTTTCACCGCGATTTCTACGCTACTCAATGCTGCCATAAGTCTCAAGATAAAACTTGAAATATCTCGGAAACGGTGCGAGATACGCGAATTCTGAGAAAATTTCCATAGTTCCTAAGGCAGACCTACTTTCGCGAGTACTACCCTATAGCATTTTAAAAAGTCGCGAAACCTCCATTTTCATCTTTCCCGCGGTTTTCACCGCGAATTCTACGCTTCACAATGCGGCCTTAAGTCTAGAGATAAAACTTGAAATATCTCGGAAACGGTGCGAGATACGCGAATTCTGAGAAAATTTCCATAGTTCCTAAGACAGACCTACTTTCGCGAGTACTACCCTATAGCATTTTAAAAAAACGAGAAAGCTCCATTTTCATCTTTCCGCGGTTTTTACCGCGAATTCTACGCTTCACAATGCGTCCTTAAGTCTGGAGATAAAAGTTGGAATATCTCGGAAACGGTGCGAGATACGCGAATTCTGAGAAAATTTCCATAGTTCCTAAGGCAGACCTACTTTCGCGAGTACTACCCTATAGCATTTTAAAAAATCGAGAAAGCTCCATTTTCATCTTTCCGCGGTTTTTACCGCGAATTCTACGCTTCACAATGCGTCCTTAAGTCCGGAGATAAAACTTGGAATATCTCGGAAACGGTGCGAGATACGCGAATTCTGAGAAAATTTCCGTAGTTCCTAAGGCAGACCTACTTTCGCGAGTACTACCCTATAGCATTTTAAAACAGCGCGAAACCTCCATTTTCATCTTTCCCGCGGTTTTCACCGCGATTTCTACGCTACTCAATGCTGCCTTAAGTCTCAAGATAAAACTTGAAATATCTCGGAAACGGTGCGAGATACGCGAATTCTGAGAAAATTTCCATAGATCCTAAGGCAGACCTACTTTCGCGAGTACTACCCTATAGCATTTTAAAAAGTCGCGAAACCTCCATTTTCATCTTTCCCGCGGTTTTCACCGCGAATTCTACGCTTCACAATGCGGCCTTAAGTCTAGAGATAAAACTTGAAATATCTCGGAAACGGTGCGAGATACGCGAATTCTGAGAAAATTTCCATAGTTCCTAAGGCAGACCTACTTTCGCGAGTACTACCCTATAGCATTTTAAAAAATCGAGAAAGCTCCATTTTCATCTTTCCCGCGGTTTTCACCGCGAATTCTACGCTTCACAATGCGGCCTTAAGTCTAGAGATAAAACTTGAAATATCTCGGAAACGGTGCGAGATACGCGAATTCTGAGAAAATTTCCATAGTTCCTAAGGCAGACCTACTTTCGCGAGTACTACCCTATAGCATTTTAAAAAATCGAGAAAGCTCCATTTTCATCTTTCCGCGGTTTTTACCGCGAATTCTACGCTTTACAATGCGTCCTTAAGTCTGGAGATAAAAGTTGGAATATCTCGGAAACGGTGCGAGATACGCTAATTCTGAGAAAATTTCCATAGTTCCTAAGGCAGACCTACTTTCGCGAGTACTACCCTATAGCATTTTAAAAAATCGCGAAAGCTCCATTTTCATCTTTCCGCGGTTTTTACCGCGAATTCTACGCTTCACAATGCGTCCTTAAGTCTGGAGATAAAACTTGGAATATCTCGGAAACGGTGCGAGATACGCGAATTCTGAGAAAATTTCCATAGTTTCTAAGGCAGACCTACTTTCGCGAGTACTAACCTATAGCATTTTAAAACATCGCGAAACCTCCATTTTCATCTTTCCCGCGGTTTTCACCGCGATTTCTACGCTACTCAGTGCTGCCTTAAGTCTAGAGATAAAACTTGAAATATCTCGGAAACGGTGCGAGATACGCGAATTCTGAGAAAATTTCCATGGTTCCTAAGGTAGACCTACTTTCGCGAGTACTACCCTATAGCATTTTAAAAAATCGAGAAAGCTCCATTTTCATCTTTCCGCGGTTTTTACCGCGAATTCTACGCTTCACAATGCGTCCTTAAGTCTGGAGATAAAAGTTGGAATATCTCGGAAACGGTGCGAGATATTCGAATTCTGAGAAAATTTCCATAGTTCCTAAGGCAGACCTACTTTCGCGAGTACTACCCTATAGCATTTTAAAAAATCGCGAAAGCTCCATTTTTATCTTTCCGCGGTTTTTACCGCGAATTCTACGCTTCACAATGCGTCCTTAAGTCTGGAGATAAAACTTGGAATATCTCGGAAACGGTGCGAGATACGCTAATTCTGAGAAAATTTCCATAGTTCCTAAGGCAGACCTACTTTCGCGAGTACTACCCTATAGCATTTTAAAACATCGCAAAAGCTCCATTTTCATCTTTCCCGCGCTTTTCACCGCGATTTCTACGCTACTCAATGCTGCCTTAAGTCTCAAGATAAAACTTGAAATATCTCGGAAACGGTGCGAGATACGCGAATTCTGAGAAAATTTCCATAGTTCCTAAGGCAGACCTACTTTCGCGAGTACTACCCTATAGCATTTTAAAAAGTCGCGAAACCTCCATTTTCATCTTTCCCGCGGTTTTCACCGCGAATTCTACGCTTCACAATGCGGCCTTAAGTCTAGAGATAAAACTTGAAATATCTCGGAAACGGTGCGAGATACGCGAATTCTGAGAAAATTTCCATAGTTCCTAAGGCAGACCTACTTTCGCGAGTACTACCCTATAGCATTTTAAAAAAACGAGAAAGCTCCATTTTCATCTTTCCGCGGTTTTTACCGCGAATTCTACGCTTCACAATGCGTCCTTAAGTCTGGAGATAAAAGTTGGAATATCTCGGAAACGGTGCGAGATACGCGAATTCTGAGAAAATTTCCATAGTTCCTAAGGCAGACCTACTTTCGCGAGTACTACCCTATAGCATTTTAAAACATCGCGAAACCTCCATTTTCATCTTTCCCGCGGTTTTCACCGCGAATTCTACGCTTCACAATGCGGCCTTAAGTCTAGAGATAAAACTTGAAATATCTCGGAAACGGTGCGTGATACGCGAATTCTGAGAAAATTTCCATAGTTCCTAAGGCAGACCTACTTTCGCGAGTACTACCCTATAGCATTTTAAAAAATCGAGAAAGCTCCATTTTCATCTTTCCGCGGTTTTTACCGCGAATTCTACGCTTCACAATGCGTCCTTAAGTCCGGAGATAAAACTTGGAATATCTCGGAAACGGTGCGAGATACGCGAATTCTGAGAAAATTTCCGTAGTTCCTAAGGCAGACCTACTTTCGCGAGTACTACCCTATAGCATTTTAAAACAGCGCGAAACCTCCATTTTCATCTTTCCCGCGGTTTTCACCGCGATTTCTACGCTACTCAGTGCTGCCTTAAGTCTAGAGATAAAACTTGAAATATCTCGGAAACGGTGCGAGATACGCGAATTCTGAGAAAATTTCCGTAGTTCCTAAGGCAGACCTACTTTCGCGAGTACTACCCTATAGCATTTTAAAACATCGCGAAACCTCCATTTTCATCTTTCCCGCGGTTTTCACCGCGATTTCTACGCTACTCAGTGCTGCCTTAAGTCTCAAGATAAAACTTGAAATATCTCGGAAACGGTGCGAGATACGCGAATTCTGAAAAAATTTCCGTAGTTCCTAAGGCAGACCTACTTTCGCGAGTACTATCCTATAGCATTTTGAAAAATCGCAAAAGCTCCATTTTCATCTTTCCGCGGTTTTTACCGCGAATTCTACGCTTCACAATGCGTCCTTAAGTCTGGAGATAAAACTTGGAATATCTCGGAAACGGTGCGAGATACGCTAATTCTGAGAAAATTTCCATAGTTCCTAAGGCAGACCTACTTTCGCGAGTACTACCCTATAGCATTTTAAAACATCGCAAAAGCTCCATTTTCATCTTTCCCGCGCTTTTCACCGCGATTTCTACGCTACTCAATGCTGCCTTAAGTCTCAAGATAAAACTTGAAATATCTCGGAAACGGTGCGAGATACGCGAATTCTGAGAAAATTTCCATAGTTCCTAAGGCAGACCTACTTTCGCGAGTACTACCCTATAGCATTTTAAAAAGTCGCGAAACCTCCATTTTCATCTTTCCCGCGGTTTTCACCGCGAATTCTACGCTTCACAATGCGGCCTTAAGTCTAGAGATAAAACTTGAAATATCTCGGAAACGGTGCGAGATACGCGAATTCTGAGAAAATTTCCATAGTTCCTAAGGCAGACCTACTTTCGCGAGTACTACCCTATAGCATTTTAAAAAATCGAGAAAGCTCCATTTTCATCTTTCCCGCGGTTTTCACCGCGAATTCTACGCTTCACAATGCGTCCTTAAGTCTGGAGATAAAACTTGGAATATCTCGGAAACGGTGCGAGATACGCGAATTCTGAGAAAATTTCCATAGTTCCTAAGGCAGACCTACTTTCGCGAGTACTAACCTATAGCATTTTAAAACATCGCGAAACCTCCATTTTCATCTTTCCCGCGGTTTTCACCGCGATTTCTACGCTACTCAGTGCTGCCTTAAGTCTAGAGATAAAACTTGAAATATCTCGGAAACGGTGCGAGATACGCGAATTCTGAGAAAATTTCCATAGTTCCTAAGGTAGACCTACTTTCGCGAGTACTACCCTATAGCATTTTAAAAAATCGAGAAAGCTCCATTTTCATCTTTCCGCGGTTTTTACCGCGAATTCTACGCTTCACAATGCGTCCTTAAGTCTGGAGATAAAAGTTGGAATATCTCGGAAACGGTGCGAGATATTCGAATTCTGAGAAAATTTCCATAGTTCCTAAGGCAGACCTACTTTCGCGAGTACTACCCTATAGCATTTTAAAAAATCGCGAAAGCTCCATTTTTATCTTTCGGCGGTTTTTACCGCGAATTCTACGCTTCACAATGCGTCCTTAAGTCTGGAGATAAAACTTGGAATATCTCGGAAACGGTGCGAGATACGCTAATTCTGAGAAAATTTCCATAGTTCCTAAGGCAGACCTACTTTCGCGAGTACTACCCTATAGCATTTTAAAACATCGCAAAAGCTCCATTTTCATCTTTCCCGCGCTTTTCACCGCGATTTCTACGCTACTCAATGCTGCCTTAAGTCTCAAGATAAAACTTGAAATATCTCGGAAACGGTGCGAGATACGCGAATTCTGAGAAAATTTCCATAGTTCCTAAGGCAGACCTACTTTCGCGAGTACTACCCTATAGCATTTTAAAAAGTCGCGAAACCTCCATTTTCATCTTTCCCGCGGTTTTCACCGCGAATTCTACGCTTCACAATGCGGCCTTAAGTCTAGAGATAAAACTTGAAATATCTCGGAAACGGTGCGAGATACGCGAATTCTGAGAAAATTTCCATAGTTCCTAAGGCAGACCTACTTTCGCGAGTACTACCCTATAGCATTTTAAAAAATCGAGAAAGCTCCATTTTCATCTTTCCCGCGGTTTTCACCGCGAATTCTACGCTTCACAATGCGGCCTTAAGTCTAGAGATAAAACTTGAAATATCTCGGAATCGGTGCGAGATACGCGAATTCTGAGAAAATTTCCATAGTTCCTAAGGCAGACCTACTTTCGCGAGTACTACCCTATAGCATTTTAAAAAAACGAGAAAGCTCCATTTTCATCTTTCCGCGGTTTTTACCGCGAATTCTACGCTTCACAATGCGTCCTTAAGTCTGGAGATAAAAGTTGGAATATCTCGGAAACGGTGCGAGATATTCGAATTCTGAGAAAATTTCCATAGTTCCTAAGGCAGACCTACTTTCGCGAGTACTACCCTATAGCATTTTAAAAAATCGCGAAAGCTCCATTTTCATCTTTCCGCGGTTTTTACCGCGAATTCTACGCTTCACAATGCGTCCTTAAGTCTGGAGATAAAACTTGGAATATCTCGGAAACGGTGCGAGATACGCGAATTCTGAGAAAATTTCCATAGTTCCTAAGGCAGACCTACTTTCGCGAGTACTACCCTATAGCATTTTAAAACATCGCGAAACCTCCATTTTCATCTTTCCCGCGGTTTTCACCGCGATTTCTACGCTACTCAGTGCTGCCTTAAGTCTAGAGATAAAACTTGAAATATCTCGGAAACGGTGCGAGATACGCGAATTCTGAGAAAATTTCCATAGTTCCTAAGGTAGACCTACTTTCGCGAGTACTACCCTATAGCATTTTAAAAAATCGAGAAAGCTCCATTTTCATCTTTCCGCGGTTTTTACCGCGAATTCTACGCTTCACAATGCGTCCTTAAGTCTGGAGATAAAAGTTGGAATATCTCGGAAACGGTGCGAGATATTCGAATTCTGAGAAAATTTCCATAGTTCCTAAGGCAGACCTACTTTCGCGAGTACTACCCTATAGCATTTTAAAAAATCGCGAAAGCTCCATTTTTATCTTTCCGCGGTTTTTACCGCGAATTCTACGCTTCACAATGCGTCCTTAAGTCTGGAGATAAAACTTGGAATATCTCGGAAACGGTGCGAGATACGCTAATTCTGAGAAAATTTCCATAGTTCCTAAGGCAGACCTACTTTCGCGAGTACTACCCTATAGCATTTTAAAAAATCGAGAAAGCTCCATTTTCATCTTTCCCGCGGTTTTCACCGCGAATTCTACGCTTCACAATGCGGCCTTAAGTCTAGAGATAAAACTTGAAATATCTCGGAAACGGTGCGAGATACGCGAATTCTGAGAAAATTTCCATAGTTCCTAAGGCAGACCTACTTTCGCGAGTACTACCCTATAGCATTTTAAAAAATCGAGAAAGCTCCATTTTCATCTATCCGCGGTTTTTACCGCGAATTCTACGCTTCACAATGCGTCCTTAAGTCTGGAGATAAAAGTTGGAATATCTCGGAAACGGTGCGAGATACGCGAATTCTGAGAAAATTTCCATAGTTCCTAAGGCAGACCTACTTTCGCGAGTACTACCCTATAGCATTTTAAAAAATCGCGAAAGCTCCATTTTCATCTTTCCGCGGTTTTTACCGCGAATTCTACGCTTCACAATGCGTCCTTAAGTCTGGAGATAAAACTTGGAATATCTCGGAAACGGTGCGAGATACGCTAATTCTGAGAAAATTTCCATAGTTCCTAAGGCAGACCTACTTTCGCGAGTACTACCCTATAGCATTTTAAAACATCGCAAAAGCTCCATTTTCATCTTTCCCGCGCTTTTCACCGCGATTTCTACGCTACTCAATGCTGCCTTAAGTCTCAAGATAAAACTTGAAATATCTCGGAAACGGTGCGAGATACGCGAATTCTGAGAAAATTTCCATAGTTCCTAAGGCAGACCTACTTTCGCGAGTACTACCCTATAGCATTTTAAAAAGTCGCGAAACCTCCATTTTCATCTTTCCCGCGGTTTTCACCGCGAATTCTACGCTTCACAATGCGGCCTTAAGTCTAGAGATAAAACTTGAAATATCTCGGAAACGGTGCGAGATACGCGAATTCTGAGAAAATTTCCATAGTTCCTAAGGCAGACCTACTTTCGCGAGTACTACCCTATAGCATTTTAAAAAATCGAGAAAGCTCCATTTTCATCTTTCCCGCGGTTTTCACCGCGAATTCTACGCTTCACAATGCGTCCTTAAGTCTGGAGATAAAACTTGGAATATCTCGGAAACGGTGCGAGATACGCGAATTCTGAGAAAATTTCCGTAGTTCCTAAGGCAGACCTACTTTCGCGAGTACTAACCTATAGCATTTTAAAACATCGCGAAACCTCCATTTTCATCTTTCCCGCGGTTTTCACCGCGATTTCTACGCTACTCAGTGCTGCCTTAAGTCTAGAGATAAAACTTGAAATATCTCGGAAACGGTGCGAGATACGCGAATTCTGAGAAAATTTCCATAGTTCCTAAGGTAGACCTACTTTCGCGAGTACTACCCTATAGCATTTTAAAAAATCGAGAAAGCTCCATTTTCATCTTTCCGCGGTTTTTACCGCGAATTCTACGCTTCACAATGCGTCCTTAAGTCTGGAGATAAAAGTTGGAATATCTCGGAAACGGTGCGAGATATTCGAATTCTGAGAAAATTTCCATAGTTCCTAAGGCAGACCTACTTTCGCGAGTACTACCCTATAGCATTTTAAAAAATCGCGAAAGCTCCATTTTTATCTTTCGGCGGTTTTTACCGCGAATTCTACGCTTCACAATGCGTCCTTAAGTCTGGAGATAAAACTTGGAATATCTCGGAAACGGTGCGAGATACGCTAATTCTGAGAAAATTTCCATAGTTCCTAAGGCAGACCTACTTTCGCGAGTACTACCCTATAGCATTTTAAAACATCGCAAAAGCTCCATTTTCATCTTTCCCGCGCTTTTCACCGCGATTTCTACGCTACTCAATGCTGCCTTAAGTCTCAAGATAAAACTTGAAATATCTCGGAAACGGTGCGAGATACGCGAATTCTGAGAAAATTTCCATAGTTCCTAAGGCAGACCTACTTTCGCGAGTACTACCCTATAGCATTTTAAAAAGTCGCGAAACCTCCATTTTCATCTTTCCCGCGCTTTTCACCGCGAATTCTACGCTTCACAATGCGGCCTTAAGTCTAGAGATAAAACTTGAAATATCTCGGAAACGGTGCGAGATACGCGAATTCTGAGAAAATTTCCATAGTTCCTAAGGCAGACCTACTTTCGCGAGTACTACCCTATAGCATTTTAAAAAATCGAGAAAGCTCCATTTTCATCTTTCCCGCGGTTTTCACCGCGAATTCTACGCTTCACAATGCGGCCTTAAGTCTAGAGATAAAACTTGAAATATCTCGGAAACGGTGCGAGATACGCGAATTCTGAGAAAATTTCCATAGTTCCTAAGGCAGACCTACTTTCGCGAGTACTACCCTATAGCATTTTAAAAAAACGAGAAAGCTCCATTTTCATCTTTCCGCGGTTTTTACCGCGAATTCTACGCTTCACAATGCGTCCTTAAGTCTGGAGATAAAAGTTGGAATATCTCGGAAACGGTGCGAGATATTCGAATTCTGAGAAAATTTCCATAGTTCCTAAGGCAGACCTACTTTCGCGAGTACTACCCTATAGCATTTTAAAAAATCGCGAAAGCTCCATTTTCATCTTTCCGCGGTTTTTACCGCGAATTCTACGCTTCACAATGCGTCCTTAAGTCTGGAGATAAAACTTGGAATATCTCGGAAACGGTGCGAGATACGCGAATTCTGAGAAAATTTCCATAGTTCCTAAGGCAGACCTACTTTCGCGAGTACTACCCTATAGCATTTTAAAACATCGCGAAACCTCCATTTTCATCTTTCCCGCGGTTTTCACCGCGATTTCTACGCTACTCAGTGCTGCCTTAAGTCTAGAGATAAAACTTGAAATATCTCGGAAACGGTGCGAGATACGCGAATTCTGAGAAAATTTCCATAGTTCCTAAGGTAGACCTACTTTCGCGAGTACTACCCTATAGCATTTTAAAAAATCGAGAAAGCTCCATTTTCATCTTTCCGCGGTTTTTACCGCGAATTCTACGCTTCACAATGCGTCCTTAAGTCTGGAGATAAAAGTTGGAATATCTCGGAAACGGTGCGAGATATTCGAATTCTGAGAAAATTTCCATAGTTCCTAAGGCAGACCTACTTTCGCGAGTACTACCCTATAGCATTTTAAAAAATCGCGAAAGCTCCATTTTTATCTTTCCGCGGTTTTTACCGCGAATTCTACGCTTCACAATGCGTCCTTAAGTCTGGAGATAAAACTTGGAATATCTCGGAAACGGTGCGAGATACGCTAATTCTGAGAAATTTCCATAGTTCCTAAGGCAGACCTACTTCGCGAGTACTACCCTATAGCATTTTAAAAAATCGAGAAAGCTCCATTTTCATCTTTCCCGCGGTTTTCACCGCGAATTCTACGCTTCACAATGCGGCCTTAAGTCTAGAGATAAAACTTGAAATATCTCGGAAACGGTGCGAGATACGCGAATTCTGAGAAAATTTCCATAGTTCCTAAGGCAGACCTACTTTCGCGAGTACTACCCTATAGCATTTTAAAAATCGAGAAAGCTCCATTTTCATCTTTCCGCGGTTTTTACCGCGAATTCTACGCTTCACAATGCGTCCTTAAGTCTGGAGATAAAAGTTGGAATATCTCGGAAACGGTGCGAGATACGCGAATTCTGAGAAAATTCCATAGTTCCTAAGGCAGACCTACTTTCGCGAGTACTACCCTATAGCATTTTAAAAAATCGCGAAAGCTCCATTTTCATCTTTCCGCGGTTTTTACCGCGAATTCTACGCTTCACAATGCGTCCTTAAGTCTGGAGATAAAACTTGGAATATCTCGGAAACGGTGCGAGATACGCGAATTCTGAGAAAATTTCCATAGTTCCTAAGGCAGACCTACTTTCGCGAGTACTACCCTATAGCATTTTAAAAAATCGCGAAAGCTCCATTTTCATCTTTCCGCGGTTTTTACCGCGAATTCTACGCTTCACAATGCGTCCTTAAGTCTGGAGATAAAACTTGGAATATCTCGGAAACGGTGCGAGATATTCGAATTCTGAGAAAATTTCCATAGTTCCTAAGGCAGACCTACTTTCGCGAGTACTACCCTATAGCATTTTAAAACAGCGCGAAACCTCCATTTTCATCTTTCCCGCGGTTTTCACCGCGATTTCTACGCTACTCAGTGCTGCCTTAAGTCTAGAGATAAAACTTGAAATATCTCGGAAACGGTGCGAGATACGCGAATTCTGAGAAAATTTCCATAGTTCCTAAGGTAGACCTACTTTCGCGAGTACTACCCTATAGCATTTTAAAAAATCGAGAAAGCTCCATTTTCATCTTTCCGCGGTTTTTACCGCGAATTCTACGCTTCACAATGCGTCCTTAAGTCTGGAGATAAAACTTGGAATATCTCGGAAACGGTGCGAGATATTCGAATTCTGAGAAAATTTCCATAGTTCCTAAGGCAGACCTACTTTCGCGAGTACTACCCTATAGCATTTTAAAAAATCGCGAAAGCTCCATTTTTATCTTTCCGCGGTTTTTACCGCGAATTCTATGCTTCACAATGCGTCCTTAAGTCTGGAGATAAAACTTGGAATATCTCGGAAACGGTGCGAGATACGCGAATTCTGAGAAAATTTCCATAGTTCCTAAGGCAGACCTACTTTCGCGAGTACTACCCTATAGCATTTTAAAAAATCGCGAAAGCTCTATTTTCATCTTTCCGCGGTTTTTACCGCGAATTCTACGCTTCACAATGCGTCCTTAAGTCTGGAGATAAAACTTGGAATATCTCGGAAACGGTGAGAGATACGCGAATTCTGAGAAAATTTCCGTAGTTCCTAAGGCAGACCTACTTTCGCGAGTACTACCCTATAGCATTTTAAAACATCGCGAAACCTCCATTTTCATCTTTCCCGCGGTTTTCACCGCGATTTCTACGCTACTCAGTGCTGCCTTAAGTCTCAAGATAAAACTTGAAATATCTCGGAAACGGTGGGAGATACGCGAATTCTGAAAAAATTTCCGTAGTTCCTAAGGCAGACCTACTTTCGCGAGTACTATCCTATAGCATTTTGAAAAATCGCAAAAGCTCCATTTTCATCTTTCCGCGGTTTTTACCGCGAATTCTACGCTTCACAATGCGTCCTTAAGTCTGGAGATAAAACTTGGAATATCTCGGAAACGGTGCGAGATACGCTAATTCTGAGAAAATTTCCATAGTTCCTAAGGCAGACCTACTTTCGCGAGTACTACCCTATAGCATTTTAAAACATCGCAAAAGCTCCATTTTCATCTTTCCCGCGCTTTTCACCGCGATTTCTACGCTACTCAATGCTGCCTTAAGTCTCAAGATAAAACTTGAAATATCTCGGAAACGGTGCGAGATACGCGAATTCTGAGAAAATTTCCATAGTTCCTAAGGCAGACCTACTTTCGCGAGTACTACCCTATAGCATTTTAAAAAGTCGCGAAACCTCCATTTTCATCTTTCCCGCGGTTTTCACCGCGAATTCTACGCTTCACAATGCGGCCTTAAGTCTAGAGATAAAACTTGGAATATCTCGGAAACGGTGCGAGATACGCGAATTCTGAGAAAATTTCCATAGTTCCTAAGGTAGACCTACTTTCGCGAGTACTACCCTATAGCATTTTAAAAAATCGAGAAAGCTCCATTTTCATCTTTCCGCGGTTTTTACCGCGAATTCTACGCTTCACAATGCGTCCTTAAGTCTGGAGATAAAAGTTGGAATATCTCGGAAACGGTGCGAGATATTCGAATTCTGAGAAAATTTCCATAGTTCCTAAGGCAGACCTACTTTCGCGAGTACTACCCTATAGCATTTTAAAAAATCGCGAAAGCTCCATTTTTATCTTTCCGCGGTTTTTACCGCGAATTCTACGCTTCACAATGCGTCCTTAAGTCTGGAGATAAAACTTGGAATATCTCGGAAACGGTGCGAGATACGCTAATTCTGAGAAAATTTCCATAGTTCCTAAGGCAGACCTACTTTCGCGAGTACTACCCTATAGCATTTTAAAAAATCGAGAAAGCTCCATTTTCATCTTTCCCGCGGTTTTCACCGCGAATTCTACGCTTCACAATGCGGCCTTAAGTCTAGAGATAAAACTTGAAATATCTCGGAAACGGTGCGAGATACGCGAATTCTGAGAAAATTTCCATAGTTCCTAAGGCAGACCTACTTTCGCGAGTACTACCCTATAGCATTTTAAAAAATCGAGAAAGCTCCATTTTCATCTTTCCGCGGTTTTTACCGCGAATTCTACGCTTCACAATGCGTCCTTAAGTCTGGAGATAAAAGTTGGAATATCTCGGAAACGGTGCGAGATACGCGAATTCTGAGAAAATTTCCATAGTTCCTAAGGCAGACCTACTTTCGCGAGTACTACCCTATAGCATTTTAAAAAATCGCGAAAGCTCCATTTTCATCTTTCCGCGGTTTTTACCGCGAATTCTACGCTTCACAATGCGTCCTTAAGTCTGGAGATAAAACTTGGAATATCTCGGAAACGGTGCGAGATACGCGAATTCTGAGAAAATTTCCATAGTTCCTAAGGCAGACCTACTTTCGCGAGTACTACCCTATAGCATTTTAAAAAATCGCGAAAGCTCCATTTTCATCTTTCCGCGGTTTTTACCGCGAATTCTACGCTTCACAATGCGTCCTTAAGTCTGGAGATAAAACTTGGAATATCTCGGAAACGGTGCGAGATATTCGAATTCTGAGAAAATTTCCATAGTTCCTAAGGCAGACCTACTTTCGCGAGTACTACCCTATAGCATTTTAAAACAGCGCGAAACCTCCATTTTCATCTTTCCCGCGGTTTTCACCGCGATTTCTACGCTACTCAGTGCTGCCTTAAGTCTAGAGATAAAACTTGAAATATCTCGGAAACGGTGCGAGATACGCGAATTCTGAGAAAATTTCCATAGTTCCTAAGGTAGACCTACTTTCGCGAGTACTACCCTATAGCATTTTAAAAAATCGAGAAAGCTCCATTTTCATCTTTCCGCGGTTTTTACCGCGAATTCTACGCTTCACAATGCGTCCTTAAGTCTGGAGATAAAACTTGGAATATCTCGGAAACGGTGCGAGATATTCGAATTCTGAGAAAATTTCCATAGTTCCTAAGGCAGACCTACTTTCGCGAGTACTACCCTATAGCATTTTAAAAAATCGCGAAAGCTCCATTTTTATCTTTCCGCGGTTTTTACCGCGAATTCTATGCTTCACAATGCGTCCTTAAGTCTGGAGATAAAACTTGGAATATCTCGGAAACGGTGCGAGATACGCGAATTCTGAGAAAATTTCCATAGTTCCTAAGGCAGACCTACTTTCGCGAGTACTACCCTATAGCATTTTAAAAAATCGCGAAAGCTCTATTTTCATCTTTCCGCGGTTTTTACCGCGAATTCTACGCTTCACAATGCGTCCTTAAGTCTGGAGATAAAACTTGGAATATCTCGGAAACGGTGCGAGATACGCGAATTCTGAGAAAATTTCCGTAGTTCCTAAGGCAGACCTACTTTCGCGAGTACTACCCTATAGCATTTTAAAACATCGCGAAACCTCCATTTTCATCTTTCCCGCGGTTTTCACCGCGATTTCTACGCTACTCAGTGCTGCCTTAAGTCTCAAGATAAAACTTGAAATATCTCGGAAACGGTGCGAGATACGCGAATTCTGAAAAAATTTCCGTAGTTCCTAAGGCAGACCTACTTTCGCGAGTACTATCCTATAGCATTTTGAAAAATCGCAAAAGCTCCATTTTCATCTTTCCGCGGTTTTTACCGCGAATTCTACGCTTCACAATGCGTCCTTAAGTCTGGAGATAAAACTTGGAATATCTCGGAAACGGTGCGAGATACGCTAATTCTGAGAAAATTTCCATAGTTCCTAAGGCAGACCTACTTTCGCGAGTACTACCCTATAGCATTTTAAAACATCGCAAAAGCTCCATTTTCATCTTTCCCGCGCTTTTCACCGCGATTTCTACGCTACTCAATGCTGCCTTAAGTCTCAAGATAAAACTTGAAATATCTCGGAAACGGTGCGAGATACGCGAATTCTGAGAAAATTTCCATAGTTCCTAAGGCAGACCTACTTTCGCGAGTACTACCCTATAGCATTTTAAAAAGTCGCGAAACCTCCATTTTCATCTTTCCCGCGGTTTTCACCGCGAATTCTACGCTTCACAATGCGGCCTTAAGTCTAGAGATAAAACTTGGAATATCTCGGAAACGGTGCGAGATACGCGAATTCTGAGAAAATTTCCATAGTTCCTAAGGCAGACCTACTTTCGCGAGTACTACCCTATAGCATTTTAAAAAATCGAGAAAGCTCCATTTTCATCTTTCCCGCGGTTTTCACCGCGAATTCTACGCTTCACAATGCGTCCTTAAGTCTGGAGATAAAACTTGGAATATCTCGGAAACGGTGCGAGATACGCGAATTCTGAGAAAATTTCCATAGTTCCTAAGGCAGACCTACTTTCGCGAGTACTAACCTATAGCATTTTAAAACATCGCGAAACCTCCATTTTCATCTTTCCCGCGGTTTTCACCGCGATTTCTACGCTACTCAGTGCTGCCTTAAGTCTAGAGATAAAACTTGAAATATCTCGGAAACGGTGCGAGATACGCGAATTCTGAGAAAATTTCCATAGTTCCTAAGGTAGACCTACTTTCGCGAGTACTACCCTATAGCATTTTAAAAAATCGAGAAAGCTCCATTTTCATCTTTCCGCGGTTTTTACCGCGAATTCTACGCTTCACAATGCGTCCTTAAGTCTGGAGATAAAAGTTGGAATATCTCGGAAACGGTGCGAGATATTCGAATTCTGAGAAAATTTCCATAGTTCCTAAGGCAGACCTACTTTCGCGAGTACTACCCTATAGCATTTTAAAAAATCGCGAAAGCTCCATTTTTATCTTTCGGCGGTTTTTACCGCGAATTCTACGCTTCACAATGCGTCCTTAAGTCTGGAGATAAAACTTGGAATATCTCGGAAACGGTGCGAGATACGCTAATTCTGAGAAAATTTCCATAGTTCCTAAGGCAGACCTACTTTCGCGAGTACTACCCTATAGCATTTTAAAACATCGCAAAAGCTCCATTTTCATCTTTCCCGCGCTTTTCACCGCGATTTCTACGCTACTCAATGCTGCCTTAAGTCTCAAGATAAAACTTGAAATATCTCGGAAACGGTGCGAGATACGCGAATTCTGAGAAAATTTCCATAGTTCCTAAGGCAGACCTACTTTCGCGAGTACTACCCTATAGCATTTTAAAAAGTCGCGAAACCTCCATTTTCATCTTTCCCGCGGTTTTCACCGCGAATTCTACGCTTCACAATGCGGCCTTAAGTCTAGAGATAAAACTTGAAATATCTCGGAAACGGTGCGAGATACGCGAATTCTGAGAAAATTTCCATAGTTCCTAAGGCAGACCTACTTTCGCGAGTACTACCCTATAGCATTTTAAAAAATCGAGAAAGCTCCATTTTCATCTTTCCCGCGGTTTTCACCGCGAATTCTACGCTTCACAATGCGGCCTTAAGTCTAGAGATAAAACTTGAAATATCTCGGAAACGGTGCGAGATACGCGAATTCTGAGAAAATTTCCATAGTTCCTAAGGCAGACCTACTTTCGCGAGTACTACCCTATAGCATTTTAAAAAAACGAGAAAGCTCCATTTTCATCTTTCCGCGGTTTTTACCGCGAATTCTACGCTTCACAATGCGTCCTTAAGTCTGGAGATAAAAGTTGGAATATCTCGGAAACGGTGCGAGATATTCGAATTCTGAGAAAATTTCCATAGTTCCTAAGGCAGACCTACTTTCGCGAGTACTACCCTATAGCATTTTAAAAAATCGCGAAAGCTCCATTTTTATCTTTCCGCGGTTTTTACCGCGAATTCTACGCTTCACAATGCGTCCTTAAGTCTGGAGATAAAACTTGGAATATCTCGGAAACGGTGCGAGATACGCTAATTCTGAGAAAATTTCCATAGTTCCTAAGGTAGACCTACTTTCGCGAGTACTACCCTATAGCATTTTAAAAAATCGAGAAAGCTCCATTTTCATCTTTCCGCGGTTTTTACCGCGAATTCTACGCTTCACAATGCGTCCTTAAGTCTGGAGATAAAAGTTGGAATATCTCGGAAACGGTGCGAGATATTCGAATTCTGAGAAAATTTCCATAGTTCCTAAGGCAGACCTACTTTCGCGAGTACTACCCTATAGCATTTTAAAAAATCGCGAAAGCTCCATTTTTATCTTTCCGCGGTTTTTACCGCGAATTCTACGCTTCACAATGCGTCCTTAAGTCTGGAGATAAAACTTGGAATATCTCGGAAACGGTGCGAGATACGCTAATTCTGAGAAAATTTCCATAGTTCCTAAGGCAGACCTACTTTCGCGAGTACTACCCTATAGCATTTTAAAAAATCGAGAAAGCTCCATTTTCATCTTTCCCGCGGTGTTCACCGCGAATTCTACGCTTCACAATGCGGCCTTAAGTCTAGAGATAAAACTTGAAATATCTCGGAAACGGTGCGAGATACGCGAATTCTGAGAAAATTTCCATAGTTCCTAAGGCAGACCTACTTTCGCGAGTACTACCCTATAGCATTTTAAAAAATCGAGAAAGCTCCATTTTCATCTTTCCGCGGTTTTTACCGCGAATTCTACGCTTCACAATGCGTCCTTAAGTCTGGAGATAAAAGTTGGAATATCTCGGAAACGGTGCGAGATACGCGAATTCTGAGACAATTTCCATAGTTCCTAAGGCAGACCTACTTTCGCGAGTACTACCCTATAGCATTTTAAAAAATCGCGAAAGCTCCATTTTCATCTTTCCGCGGTTTTTACCGCGAATTCTACGCTTCACAATGCGTCCTTAAGTCTGGAGATAAAACTTGGAATATCTCGGAAACGGTGCGAGATACGCGAATTCTGAGAAAATTTCCATAGTTCCTAAGGCAGACCTACTTTCGCGAGTACTACCCTATAGCATTTTAAAAAATCGCGAAAGCTCCATTTTCATCTTTCCGCGGTTTTTACCGCGAATTCTACGCTTCACAATGCGTCCTTAAGTCTGGAGATAAAACTTGGAATATCTCGGAAACGGTGCGAGATATTCGAATTCTGAGAAAATTTCCATAGTTCCTAAGGCAGACCTACTTTCGCGAGTACTACCCTATAGCATTTTAAAACAGCGCGAAACCTCCATTTTCATCTTTCCCGCGGTTTTCACCGCGATTTCTACGCTACTCAGTGCTGCCTTAAGTCTAGAGATAAAACTTGAAATATCTCGGAAACGGTGCGAGATACGCGAATTCTGAGAAAATTTCCATAGTTCCTAAGGTAGACCTACTTTCGCGAGTACTACCCTATAGCATTTTAAAAAATCGAGAAAGCTCCATTTTCATCTTTCCGCGGTTTTTACCGCGAATTCTACGCTTCACAATGCGTCCTTAAGTCTGGAGATAAAAGTTGGAATATCTCGGAAACGGTGCGAGATATTCGAATTCTGAGAAAATTTCCATAGTTCCTAAGGCAGACCTACTTTCGCGAGTACTACCCTATAGCATTTTAAAAAATCGCGAAAGCTCCATTTTCATCTTTCCGCGGTTTTTACCGCGAATTCTACGCTTCACAATGCGTCCTTAAGTCTGGAGATAAAACTTGGAATATCTCGGAAACGGTGCGAGATACGCGAATTCTGAGAAAATTTCCATAGTTCCTAAGGCAGACCTACTTTCGCGAGTACTACCCTATAGCATTTTAAAACATCGCGAAACCTCCATTTTCATCTTTCCCGCGGTTTTCACCGCGATTTCTACGCTACTCAGTGGTGCCTTAAGTCTCAAGATAAAACTTGAAATATCTCGGAAACGGTGCGAGATACGCGAATTCTGAAAAAATTTCCGTAGTTCCTAAGGCAGACCTACTTTCGCGAGTACTACCCTATAGCATTTTGAAAAATCGCAAAAGCTCCATTTTCATCTTTCCGCGGTTTTTACCGCGAATTCTACGCTTCACAATGCGTCCTTAAGTCTGGAGATAAAACTTGGAATATCTCGGAAACGGTGCGAGATACGCTAATTCTGAGGAAATTTCCATAGTTCCTAAGGCAGACCTACTTTCGCGAGTACTACCCTATAGCATTTTAAAACATCGCAAAAGCTCCATTTTCATCTTTCCCGCGCTTTTCACCGCGATTTCTACGCTACTCAATGCTGCCTTAAGTCTCAAGATAAAACTTGAAATATCTCGGAAACGGTGCGAGATACGCGAATTCTGAGAAAATTTCCATAGTTCCTAAGGCAGACCTACTTTCGCGAGTACTACCCTATAGCATTTTAAAAAGTCGCGAAACCTCCATTTTCATCTTTCCCGCGGTTTTCACCGCGAATTCTACGCTTCACAATGCGGCCTTAAGTCTAGAGATAAAACTTGAAATATCTCGGAAACGGTGCGAGATACGCGAATTCTGAGAAAATTTCCATTGTTCCTAAGGCAGACCTACTTTCGCGAGTACTACCCTATAGCATTTTAAAAAATCGAGAAAGCTCCATTTTCATCTTTCCGCGGTTTTTACCGCGAATTCTACGCTTCACAATGCGTCCTTAAGTCTGGAGATAAAAGTTGGAATATCTCGGAAACGGTGCGAGATATTCGAATTCTGAGAAAATTTCCATAGTTCCTAAGGCAGACCTACTTTCGCGAGTACTACCCTATAGCATTTTAAAAAATCGCGAAAGCTCCATTTTCATCTTTCCGCGGTTTTTACCGCGAATTCTACGCTTCACAATGCGTCCTTAAGTCTGGAGATAAAAGTTGGAATATCTCGGAAACGGTGCGAGATACGCGAATTCTGAGAAAATTTCCATAGTTCCTAAGGCAGACCTACTTTCGCGAGTACTACCCTATAGCATTTTAAAAAATCGCGAAAGCTCCATTTTCATCTTTCCGCGGTTTTTACCGCGAATTCTACGCTTCACAATGCGTCCTTAAGTCTGGAGATAAAACTTGGAATATCTCGGAAACGGTGCGAGATACGCGAATTCTGAGAAAATTTCCATAGTTCCTAAGGCAGACCTACTTTCGCGAGTACTACCCTATAGCATTTTAAAAAATCGCGAAAGCTCCATTTTCATCTTTCCGCGGTTTTTACCGCGAATTCTACGCTTCACAATGCGTCCTTAAGTCTGGAGATAAAACTTGGAATATCTCGGAAACGGTGCGAGATATTCGAATTCTGAGAAAATTTCCATAGTTCCTAAGGCAGACCTACTTTCGCGAGTACTACCCTATAGCATTTTAAAACAGCGCGAAACCTCCATTTTCATCTTTCCCGCGGTTTTCACCGCGATTTCTACGCTACTCAGTGCTGCCTTAAGTCTAGAGATAAAACTTGAAATATCTCGGAAACGGTGCGAGATACGCGAATTCTGAGAAAATTTCCATAGTTCCTAAGGTAGACCTACTTTCGCGAGTACTACCCTATAGCATTTTAAAAAATCGAGAAAGCTCCATTTTCATCTTTCCGCGGTTTTTACCGCGAATTCTACGCTTCACAATGCGTCCTTAAGTCTGGAGATAAAAGTTGGAATATCTCGGAAACGGTGCGAGATATTCGAATTCTGAGAAAATTTCCATAGTTCCTAAGGCAGACCTACTTTCGCGAGTACTACCCTATAGCATTTTAAAAAATCGCGAAAGCTCCATTTTTATCTTTCCGCGGTTTTTACCGCGAATTCTATGCTTCACAATGCGTCCTTAAGTCTGGAGATAAAACTTGGAATATCTCGGAAACGGTGCGAGATACGCGAATTCTGAGAAAATTTCCATAGTTCCTAAGGCAGACCTACTTTCGCGAGTACTACCCTATAGCATTTTAAAAAATCGCGAAAGCTCCATTTTCATCTTTCCGCGGTTTTTACCGCGAATTCTACGCTTCACAATGCGTCCTTAAGTCTGGAGATAAAACTTGGAATATCTCGGAAACGGTGCGAGATACGCGAATTCTGAGAAAATTTCCATAGTTCCTAAGGCAGACCTACTTTCGCGAGTACTACCCTATAGCATTTTAAAACATCGCGAAACCTCCATTTTCATCTTTCCCGCGGTTTTCACCGCGATTTCTACGCTACTCAGTGCTGCCTTAAGTCTCAAGATAAAACTTGAAATATCTCGGAAACGGTGCGAGATACGCGAATTCTGAAAAAATTTCCGTAGTTCCTAAGGCAGACCTACTTTCGCGAGTACTACCCTATAGCATTTTGAAAAATCGCAAAAGCTCCATTTTCATCTTTCCGCGGTTTTTACCGCGAATTCTACGCTTCACAATGCGTCCTTAAGTCTGGAGATAAAACTTGGAATATCTCGGAAACGGTGCGAGATACGCTAATTCTGAGGAAATTTCCATAGTTCCTAAGGCAGACCTACTTTCGCGAGTACTACCCTATAGCATTTTAAAAAGTCGCGAAACCTCCATTTTCATCTTTCCCGCGGTTTTCACCGCGAATTCTACGCTTCACAATGCGGCCTTAAGTCTAGAGATAAAACTTGAAATATCTCGGAAACGGTGCGAGATACGCGAATTCTGAGAAAATTTCCATAGTTCCTAAGGCAGACCTACTTTCGCGAGTACTACCCTATAGCATTTTAAAAAATCGAGAAAGCTCCATTTTCATCTTTCCCGCGGTTTTCACCGCGAATTCTACGCTTCACAATGCGGCCTTAAGTCTAGAGATAAAACTTGAAATATCTCGGAAACGGTGCGAGATACGCGAATTCTGAGAAAATTTCCATAGTTCCTAAGGCAGACCTACTTTCGCGAGTACTACCCTATAGCATTTTAAAAAATCGAGAAAGCTCCATTTTCATCTTTCCGCGGTTTTTACCGCGAATTCTACGCTTCACAATGCGTCCTTAAGTCTGGAGATAAAAGTTGGAATATCTCGGAAACGGTGCGAGATATTCGAATTCTGAGAAAATTTCCATAGTTCCTAAGGCAGACCTACTTTCGCGAGTACTACCCTATAGCATTTTAAAAAATCGCGAAAGCTCCATTTTCATCTTTCCGCGGTTTTTACCGCGAATTCTACGCTTCACAATGCGTCCTTAAGTCTGGAGATAAAACTTGGAATATCTCGGAAACGGTGCGAGATACGCGAATTCTGAGAAAATTTCCATAGTTCCTAAGGCAGACCTACTTTCGCGAGTACTAACCTATAGCATTTTAAAACATCGCGAAACCTCCATTTTCATCTTTCCCGCGGTTTTCACCGCGATTTCTACGCTACTCAGTGCTGCCTTAAGTCTAGAGATAAAACTTGAAATATCTCGGAAACGGTGCGAGATACGCGAATTCTGAGAAAATTTCCATAGTTCCTAAGGTAGACCTACTTTCGCGAGTACTACCCTATAGCATTTTAAAAAATCGAGAAAGCTCCATTTTCATCTTTCCGCGGTTTTTACCGCGAATTCTACGCTTCACAATGCGTCCTTAAGTCTGGAGATAAAAGTTGGAATATCTCGGAAACGGTGCGAGATATTCGAATTCTGAGAAAATTTCCATAGTTCCTAAGGCAGACCTACTTTCGCGAGTACTACCCTATAGCATTTTAAAAAATCGAGAAAGCTCCATTTTCATCTTTCCGCGGTTTTTACCGCGAATTCTACGCTTCACAATGCGTCCTTAAGTCTGGAGATAAAAGTTGGAATATCTCGGAAACGGTGCGAGATATTCGAATTCTGAGAAAATTTCCATAGTTCCTAAGGCAGACCTACTTTCGCGAGTACTACCCTATAGCATTTTAAAAAATCGCGAAAGCTCCATTTTCATCTTACCGCGGTTTTTACCGCGAATTCTACGCTTCACAATGCGTCCTTAAGTCTGGAGATAAAACTTGGAATATCTCGGAAACGGTGCGAGATACGCGAATTCTGAGAAAATTTCCATAGTTCCTAAGGCAGACCTACTTTCGCGAGTACTACCCTATAGCATTTTAAAACATCGCGAAACCTCCATTTTCATCTTTCCCGCGGTTTTCACCGCGATTTCTACGCTACTCAGTGCTGCCTTAAGTCTAGAGATAAAACTTGAAATATCTCGGAAACGGTGCGAGATACGCGAATTCTGAGAAAATTTCCATAGTTCCTAAGGTAGACCTACTTTCGCGAGTACTACCCTATAGCATTTTAAAAAATCGAGAAAGCTCCATTTTCATCTTTCCCGCGGTTTTCACCGCGATTTCTACGCTACTCAGTGCTGCCTTAAGTCTAGAGATAAAACTTGAAATATCTCGGAAACGGTGCGAGATACGCGAATTCTGAGAAAATTTCCATAGTTCCTAAGGTAGACCTACTTTCGCGAGTACTACCCTATAGCATTTTAAAAAATCGAGAAAGCTCCATTTTCATCTTTCCGCGGTTTTTACCGCGAATTCTACGCTTCACAATGCGTCCTTAAGTCTGGAGATAAAAGTTGGAATATCTCGGAAACGGTGCGAGATATTCGAATTCTGAGAAAATTTCCATAGTTCCTAAGGCAGACCTACTTTCGCGAGTACTACCCTATAGCATTTTAAAAAATCGAGAAAGCTCCATTTTCATCTTTCCGCGGTTTTTACCGCGAATTCTACGCTTCACAATGCGTCCTTAAGTCTGGAGATAAAAGTTGGAATATCTCGGAAACGGTGCGAGATATTCGAATTCTGAGAAAATTTCCATAGTTCCTAAGGCAGACCTACTTTCGCGAGTACTACCCTATAGCATTTTAAAAAATCGCGAAAGCTCCATTTTCATCTTACCGCGGTTTTTACCGCGAATTCTACGCTTCACAATGCGTCCTTAAGTCTGGAGATAAAACTTGGAATATCTCGGAAACGGTGCGAGATACGCGAATTCTGAGAAAATTTCCATAGTTCCTAAGGCAGACCTACTTTCGCGAGTACTACCCTATAGCATTTTAAAACATCGCGAAACCTCCATTTTCATCTTTCCCGCGGTTTTCACCGCGATTTCTACGCTACTCAGTGCTGCCTTAAGTCTAGAGATAAAACTTGAAATATCTCGGAAACGGTGCGAGATACGCGAATTCTGAGAAAATTTCCATAGTTCCTAAGGTAGACCTACTTTCGCGAGTACTACCCTATAGCATTTTAAAAAATCGAGAAAGCTCCATTTTCATCTTTCCGCGGTTTTTACCGCGAATTCTACGCTTCACAATGCGTCCTTAAGTCTGGAGATAAAAGTTGGAATATCTCGGAAACGGTGCGAGATATTCGAATTCTGAGAAAATTTCCATAGTTCCTAAGGCAGACCTACTTTCGCGAGTACTACCCTATAGCATTTTAAAAAATCGCGAAAGCTCCATTTTCATCTTTCCGCGGTTTTTACCGCGAATTCTACGCTTCACAATGCGTCCTTAAGTCTGGAGATAAAAGTTGGAATATCTCGGAAACGGTGCGAGATATTCGAATTCTGAGAAAATTTCCATAGTTCCTAAGGCAGACCTACTTTCGCGAGTACTACCCTATAGCATTTTAAAAAATCGCGAAAGCTCCATTTTTATCTTTCCGCGGTTTTTACCGCGAATTCTACGCTTCACAATGCGTCCTTAAGTCTGGAGATAAAACTTGGAATATCTCGGAAACGGTGCGAGATACGCTAATTCTGAGAAAATTTCCATAGTTCCTAAGGCAGACCTACTTTCGCGAGTACTACCCTATAGCATTTTAAAACATCGCAAAAGCTCCATTTTCATCTTTCCCGCGCTTTTCACCGCGATTTCTACGCTACTCAATGCTGCCTTAAGTCTCAAGATAAAACTTGAAATATCTCGGAAACGGTGCGAGATACGCGAATTCTGAGAAAATTTCCATAGTTCCTAAGGCAGACCTACTTTCGCGAGTACTACCCTATAGCATTTTAAAAAGTCGCGAAACCTCCATTTTCATCTTTCCCGCGGTTTTCACCGCGAATTCTACGCTTCACAATGCGGCCTTAAGTCTAGAGATAAAACTTGAAATATCTCGGAAACGGTGCGAGATACGCGAATTCTGAGAAAATTTCCATAGTTCCTAAGACAGACCTACTTTCGCGAGTACTACCCTATAGCATTTTAAAAAATCGAGAAAGCTCCATTTTCATCTTTCCCGCGGTTTTCACCGCGAATTCTACGCTTCACAATGCGGCCTTAAGTCTAGAGATAAAACTTGAAATATCTCGGAAACGGTGCGAGATACGCGAATTCTGAGAAAATTTCCATAGTTCCTAAGGCAGACCTACTTTCGCGAGTACTACCCTATAGCATTTTAAAAAATCGAGAAAGCTCCATTTTCATCTTTCCGCGGTTTTTACCGCGAATTCTACGCTTCACAATGCGTCCTTAAGTCTGGAGATAAAAGTTGGAATATCTCGGAAACGGTGCGAGATATTCGAATTCTGAGAAAATTTCCATAGTTCCTAAGGCAGACCTACTTTCGCGAGTACTACCCTATAGCATTTTAAAAAATCGCGAAAGCTCCATTTTCATCTTTCCGCGGTTTTTACCGCGAATTCTACGCTTCACAATGCGTCCTTAAGTCTGGAGATAAAACTTGGAATATCTCGGAAACGGTGCGAGATACGCGAATTCTGAGAAAATTTCCATAGTTCCTAAGGCAGACCTACTTTCGCGAGTACTACCCTATAGCATTTTAAAACATCGCGAAACCTCCATTTTCATCTTTCCCGCGGTTTTCACCGCGATTTCTACGCTACTCAGTGCTGCCTTAAGTCTAGAGATAAAACTTGAAATATCTCGGAAACGGTGCGAGATACGCGAATTCTGAGAAAATTTCCATAGTTCCTAAGGTAGACCTACGTTCGCGAGTACTACCCTATAGCATTTTAAAAAATCGAGAAAGCTCCATTTTCATCTTTCCGCGGTTTTTACCGCGAATTCTACGCTTCACAATGCGTCCTTAAGTCTGGAGATAAAAGTTGGAATATCTCGGAAACGGTGCGAGATATTCGAATTCTGAGAAAATTTCCATAGTTCCTAAGGCAGACCTACTTTCGCGAGTACTACCCTATAGCATTTTAAAAAATCGCGAAAGCTCCATTTTTATCTTTCCGCGGTTTTTACCGCGAATTCTACGCTTCACAATGCGTCCTTAAGTCTGGAGATAAAAGTTGGAATATCTCGGAAACGGTGCGAGATATTCGAATTCTGAGAAAATTTCCATAGTTCCTAAGGCAGACCTACTTTCGCGAGTACTACCCTATAGCATTTTAAAAAATCGCGAAAGCTCCATTTTTATCTTTCCGCGGTTTTTACCGCGAATTCTACGCTTCACAATGCGTCCTTAAGTCTGGAGATAAAACTTGGAATATCTCGGAAACGGTGCGAGATACGCTAATTCTGAGAAAATTTCCATAGTTCCTAAGGCAGACCTACTTTCGCGAGTACTACCCTATAGCATTTTAAAACATCGCAAAAGCTCCATTTTCATCTTTCCCGCGCTTTTCACCGCGATTTCTACGCTACTCAATGCTGCCTTAAGTCTCAAGGTAAAACTTGAAATATCTCGGAAACGGTGCGAGATACGCGAATTCTGAGAAAATTTCCATAGTTCCTAAGGCAGACCTACTTTCGCGAGTACTACCCTATAGCATTTTAAAAAGTCGCGAAACCTCCATTTTCATCTTTCCCGCGGTTTTCACCGCGAATTCTACGCTTCACAATGCGGCCTTAAGTCTAGAGATAAAACTTGAAATATCTCGGAAACGGTGCGAGATACGCGAATTCTGAGAAAATTTCCATAGTTCCTAAGGCAGACCTACTTTCGCGAGTACTACCCTATAGCATTTTAAAAAATCGAGAAAGCTCCATTTTCATCTTTCCCGCGGTTTTCACCGCGAATTCTACGCTTCACAATGCGGCCTTAAGTCTAGAGATAAAACTTGAAATATCTCGGAAACGGTGCGAGATACGCGAATTCTGAGAAAATTTCCATAGTTCCTAAGGCAGACCTACTTTCGCGAGTACTACCCTATAGCATTTTAAAAAATCGAGAAAGCTCCATTTTCATCTTTCCGCGGTTTTTACCGCGAATTCTACGCTTCACAATGCGTCCTTAAGTCTGGAGATAAAAGTTGGAATATCTCGGAAACGGTGCGAGATATTCGAATTCTGAGAAAATTTCCATAGTTCCTAAGGCAGACCTACTTTCGCGAGTACTACCCTATAGCATTTTAAAAAATCGCGAAAGCTCCATTTTCATCTTTCCGCGGTTTTTACCGCGAATTCTACGCTTCACAATGCGTCCTTAAGTCTGGAGATAAAACTTGGAATATCTCGGAAACGGTGCGAGATACGCGAATTCTGAGAAAATTTCCATAGTTCCTAAGGCAGACCTACTTTCGCGAGTACTACCCTATAGCATTTTAAAACATCGCGAAACCTCCATTTTCATCTTTCCCGCGGTTTTCACCGCGATTTCTACGCTACTCAGTGCTGCCTTAAGTCTAGAGATAAAACTTGAAATATCTCGGAAACGGTGCGAGATACGCGAATTCTGAGAAAATTTCCATAGTTCCTAAGGCAGACCTACTTTCGCGAGTACTACCCTATAGCATTTTAAAAAATCGAGAAAGCTCCATTTTCATCTTTCCGCGGTTTTTACCGCGAATTCTACGCTTCACAATGCGTCCTTAAGTCTGGAGATAAAAGTTGGAATATCTCGGAAACGGTGCGAGATATTCGAATTCTGAGAAAATTTCCATAGTTCCTAAGGCAGACCTACTTTCGCGAGTACTACCCTATAGCATTTTAAAAAATCGCGAAAGCTCCATTTTCATCTTTCCGCGGTTTTTACCGCGAATTCTACGCTTCACAATGCGTCCTTAAGTCTGGAGATAAAACTTGGAATATCTCGGAAACGGTGCGAGATACGCGAATTCTGAGAAAATTTCCATAGTTCCTAAGGTAGACCTACTTTCGCGAGTACTACCCTATAGCATTTTAAAAAATCGAGAAAGCTCCATTTTCATCTTTCCGCGGTTTTTACCGCGAATTCTACGCTTCACAATGCGTCCTTAAGTCTGGAGATAAAAGTTGGAATATCTCGGAAACGGTGCGAGATATTCGAATTCTGAGAAAATTTCCATAGTTCCTAAGGCAGACCTACTTTCGCGAGTACTACCCTATAGCATTTTAAAAAATCGCGAAAGCTCCATTTTTATCTTTCCGCGGTTTTTACCGCGAATTCTATGCTTCACAATGCGTCCTTAAGTCTGGAGATAAAACTTGGAATATCTCGGAAACGGTGCGAGATACGCGAATTCTGAGAAAATTTCCATAGTTCCTAAGGCAGACCTACTTTCGCGAGTACTACCCTATAGCATTTTAAAACATCGCGAAACCTCCATTTTCATCTTTCCCGCGGTTTTCACCGCGATTTCTACGCTACTCAGTGCTGCCTTAAGTCTAGAGATAAAACTTGAAATATCTCGGAAACGGTGCGAGATACGCGAATTCTGAGAAAATTTCCATAGTTCCTAAGGTAGACCTACGTTCGCGAGTACTACCCTATAGCATTTTAAAAAATCGAGAAAGCTCCATTTTCATCTTTCCGCGGTTTTTACCGCGAATTCTACGCTTCACAATGCGTCCTTAAGTCTGGAGATAAAAGTTGGAATATCTCGGAAACGGTGCGAGATATTCGAATTCTGAGAAAATTTCCATAGTTCCTAAGGCAGACCTACTTTCGCGAGTACTACCCTATAGCATTTTAAAAAATCGCGAAAGCTCCATTTTTATCTTTCCGCGGTTTTTACCGCGAATTCTACGCTTCACAATGCGTCCTTAAGTCTGGAGATAAAAGTTGGAATATCTCGGAAACGGTGCGAGATATTCGAATTCTGAGAAAATTTCCATAGTTCCTAAGGCAGACCTACTTTCGCGAGTACTACCCTATAGCATTTTAAAAAATCGCGAAAGCTCCATTTTTATCTTTCCGCGGTTTTTACCGCGAATTCTACGCTTCACAATGCGTCCTTAAGTCTGGAGATAAAACTTGGAATATCTCGGAAACGGTGCGAGATACGCTAATTCTGAGAAAATTTCCATAGTTCCTAAGGCAGACCTACTTTCGCGAGTACTACCCTATAGCATTTTAAAACATCGCAAAAGCTCCATTTTCATCTTTCCCGCGCTTTTCACCGCGATTTCTACGCTACTCAATGCTGCCTTAAGTCTCAAGGTAAAACTTGAAATATCTCGGAAACGGTGCGAGATACGCGAATTCTGAGAAAATTTCCATAGTTCCTAAGGCAGACCTACTTTCGCGAGTACTACCCTATAGCATTTTAAAAAGTCGCGAAACCTCCATTTTCATCTTTCCCGCGGTTTTCACCGCGAATTCTACGCTTCACAATGCGGCCTTAAGTCTAGAGATAAAACTTGAAATATCTCGGAAACGGTGCGAGATACGCGAATTCTGAGAAAATTTCCATAGTTCCTAAGGCAGACCTACTTTCGCGAGTACTACCCTATAGCATTTTAAAAAATCGAGAAAGCTCCATTTTCATCTTTCCCGCGGTTTTCACCGCGAATTCTACGCTTCACAATGCGGCCTTAAGTCTAGAGATAAAACTTGAAATATCTCGGAAACGGTGCGAGATACGCGAATTCTGAGAAAATTTCCATAGTTCCTAAGGCAGACCTACTTTCGCGAGTACTACCCTATAGCATTTTAAAAAATCGAGAAAGCTCCATTTTCATCTTTCCGCGGTTTTTACCGCGAATTCTACGCTTCACAATGCGTCCTTAAGTCTGGAGATAAAAGTTGGAATATCTCGGAAACGGTGCGAGATATTCGAATTCTGAGAAAATTTCCATAGTTCCTAAGGCAGACCTACTTTCGCGAGTACTACCCTATAGCATTTTAAAAAATCGCGAAAGCTCCATTTTCATCTTTCCGCGGTTTTTACCGCGAATTCTACGCTTCACAATGCGTCCTTAAGTCTGGAGATAAAACTTGGAATATCTCGGAAACGGTGCGAGATACGCGAATTCTGAGAAAATTTCCATAGTTCCTAAGGCAGACCTACTTTCGCGAGTACTACCCTATAGCATTTTAAAACATCGCGAAACCTCCATTTTCATCTTTCCCGCGGTTTTCACCGCGATTTCTACGCTACTCAGTGCTGCCTTAAGTCTAGAGATAAAACTTGAAATATCTCGGAAACGGTGCGAGATACGCGAATTCTGAGAAAATTTCCATAGTTCCTAAGGCAGACCTACTTTCGCGAGTACTACCCTATAGCATTTTAAAAAATCGAGAAAGCTCCATTTTCATCTTTCCGCGGTTTTTACCGCGAATTCTACGCTTCACAATGCGTCCTTAAGTCTGGAGATAAAAGTTGGAATATCTCGGAAACGGTGCGAGATATTCGAATTCTGAGAAAATTTCCATAGTTCCTAAGGCAGACCTACTTTCGCGAGTACTACCCTATAGCATTTTAAAAAATCGCGAAAGCTCCATTTTCATCTTTCCGCGGTTTTTACCGCGAATTCTACGCTTCACAATGCGTCCTTAAGTCTGGAGATAAAACTTGGAATATCTCGGAAACGGTGCGAGATACGCGAATTCTGAGAAAATTTCCATAGTTCCTAAGGTAGACCTACTTTCGCGAGTACTACCCTATAGCATTTTAAAAAATCGAGAAAGCTCCATTTTCATCTTTCCGCGGTTTTTACCGCGAATTCTACGCTTCACAATGCGTCCTTAAGTCTGGAGATAAAAGTTGGAATATCTCGGAAACGGTGCGAGATATTCGAATTCTGAGAAAATTTCCATAGTTCCTAAGGCAGACCTACTTTCGCGAGTACTACCCTATAGCATTTTAAAAAATCGCGAAAGCTCCATTTTTATCTTTCCGCGGTTTTTACCGCGAATTCTATGCTTCACAATGCGTCCTTAAGTCTGGAGATAAAACTTGGAATATCTCGGAAACGGTGCGAGATACGCGAATTCTGAGAAAATTTCCATAGTTCCTAAGGCAGACCTACTTTCGCGAGTACTACCCTATAGCATTTTAAAAAATCGCGAAAGCTCCATTTTCATCTTTCCGCGGTTTTTACCGCGAATTCTACGCTTCACAATGCGTCCTTAAGTCTGGAGATAAAACTTGGAATATCTCGGAAACGGTGCGAGATACGCGAATTCTGAGAAAATTTCCATAGTTCCTAAGGCAGACCTACTTTCGCGAGTACTACCCTATAGCATTTTAAAAAGTCGCGAAACCTCCATTTTCATCTTTCCCGCGGTTTTCACCGCGAATTCTACGCTTCACAATGCGGCCTTAAGTCTAGAGATAAAACTTGAAATATCTCGGAAACGGTGCGAGATACGCGAATTCTGAGAAAATTTCCATAGTTCCTAAGGCAGACCTACTTTCGTTAGTACTACCCTATAGCATTTTAAAAAGTCGCGAAACCTCCATTTTCATCTTTCCCGCGGTTTTCACCGCGAATTCTACGCTTCACAATGCGTCCTTAAGTCTGGAGATAAAACTTGGAATATCTCGGAAACGGTGCGAGATACGCGAATTCTGAGAAAATTTCCATAGTTCCTAAGGCAGACCTACTTTCGCGAGTACTACCCTATAGCATTTTAAAAAATCGCGAAAGCTCCATTTTCATCTTTCCGCGGTTTTTACCGCGAATTCTACGCTTCACAATGCGTCCTTAAGTCTAGAGATAAAACTTGGAATATCTCGGAAACGGTGCGAGATACGCGAATTCTGAGAAAATTTCCATAGTTCCTTAGGCAGACCTACTTTCGCGAGTACTACCCTATAGCATTTTAAAAAGTCGCGAAACCTCCATTTTCATCTTTCCCGCGGTTTTCACCGCGAATTCTACGCTTCACAATGCGGCCTTAAGTCTAGAGATAAAACTTGAAATATCTCGGAAACGGTGCGAGATACGCGAATTCTGAGAAAATTTCCATAGTTCCTAAGGCAGACCTACTTTCGCGAGTACTACCCTATAGCATTTTAAAAAATCGAGAAAGCTCCATTTTCATCTTTCCCGCGGTTTTCACCGCGAATTCTACGCTTCACAATGCGGCCTTAAGTCTAGAGATAAAACTTGAAATATCTCGGAAACGGTGCGAGATACGCGAATTCTGAGAAAATTTCCATAGTTCCTAAGGCAGACCTACTTTCGCGAGTACTACCCTATAGCATTTTAAAAAGTCGCGAAACCTCCATTTTCATCTTTCCCGCGGTTTTCACCGCGAATTCTACGCTTCACAATGCGGCCTTAAGTCTAGAGATAAAACTTGAAATATCTCGGAAACGGTGCGAGATACGCGAATTCTGAGAAAATTTCCATAGTTCCTAAGGCAGACCTACTTTCGCGAGTACTACCCTATAGCATTTTAAAAAATCAAGAAAGCTCCATTTTCATCTTTCCCGCGGTTTTCACCGCGAATTCTACGCTTCACAATGCGGCCTTAAGTCTAGAGATAAAACTTGAAATATCTCGGAAACGGTGCGAGATACGCGAATTCTGAGAAAATTTCCATAGTTCCTAAGGCAGACCTACTTTCGCGAGTACTACCCTATAGCATTTTAAAAAGTCGCGAAACCTCCATTTTCATCTTTCCCGCGGTTTTCACCGCGAATTCTACGCTTCACAATGCGGCCTTAAGTCTAGAGATAAAACTAGAATATCTCGGAAACGGTGCGAGATACGCGAATTCTGAGAAAATTTCCATAGTTCCTAAGGCAGACCTACTTTCGCGAGTACTACCCTATAGCATTTTAAAAAATCGCAAAAGCTCCATTTTCATCTTTCCGCGGTTTTTACCGCGAATTCTACGCTTCACAATGCGTCCTTAAGTCTGGAGATAAAACTTGGAATATCTCGGAAACGGTGCGAGATACGCGAATTCTGAGAAAATTTCCATAGTTCCTAAGGCAGACCTACTTTCGTTAGTACTACCCTATAGCATTTTAAAAAGTCGCGAAACCTCCATTTTCATCTTTCCCGCGGTTTTCACCGCGAATTCTACGCTTCACAATGCGTCCTTAAGTCTGGAGATAAAACTTGGAATATCTCGGAAACGGTGCGAGATACGCGAATTCTGAGAAAATTTCCATAGTTCCTAAGGCAGACCTACTTTCGCGAGTACTACCCTATAGCATTTTAAAAAATCGCGAAAGCTCCATTTTCATCTTTCCGCGGTTTTTACCGCGCA